>CM056950.1:4893133-6093133 GCA_029856935.1 Cyclocarya paliurus
GAATGCTGCTACGCTTTTGGAGGAAGAAAAAAGCAAGTGCAAAATTAACTAATTAAATATCCAATGAACCTTTCATGTTGCCATCAAGAAATCGTATGAAATTTGAAGGAAAATCTAAATATTCTAGTTGATCAGACACCACCTAATTATAACAATCCAAAGAACTAATTCTAGTGGTCTAGCTGTTTGTTTGCAGGACAACTTCCAAAAAAAGGTCGGTTGTGACCATGCATGTTAATTAGATTAAGAACAAATTAAGCATGCATGGTTGAGGTGCAGCTATATGTATGCAAAGTACGTAGCAAATACTGTCAAAGTTATTTGTTCAGTCCATGGCTTGCATGCTTGGTAGCCACGCTCATATGTAGTACTTTGAACTCTTAGGCTTAAAACTATTATTTGTTGATTCGAAAAGGTGAAGTCGAGATCTCGAAATACTTCTCAATTTCCGAAACAGAGAGATGGGGTTGAAGCGGAACTACGTCATATTGAACTTTGCAAGGAATGCTAGAACTGTCGTGTTCCGCTTCCAAAGCTGGCCAATTATGGGGTGGCTCGCGAAGAGTCTCTATAACCATTCATGACATGGTGAAGCATCCAAGGTGGCATGAGGGTAGTGGTACTTCTAGGCTGAGTCTGAGCTCCAGCATCTTCATCCATTGCCGTTGCCTGGAAAGTCCCTCTGCATAATTTATTTAAGAAAATCTACATATTAGATCAGCTAATAATTAAGAGTTGTTGAATAATGAGAGATCAAACTAGCCTAATTAATGAGGCCTGCGTGGAGGTTGCTTCAACCCATTAAGGCCGTGTTTGGTAAGTGAAGTAGTCTATCATTCACAAATAGGTCATTACTATTCACAAATTATTCACTATTTTTTCACTACTACTCATAGATCATTTGAGATCACCTTAGCATTCAAACGTAGCTGTTTAAGAGAGCTATGGAAGAGAGAGTACCCGATTGTTAAAGGTGGAAGTGCTAGCGTCGATGGTACTGGTGGCTGCTCTCGGCCATGTGCATGCTTGCTTAGTACTGCCTTTCCATTTTCCTTGAGCTATTTTTCATAAAAATAAATGTTTATAAACATGCGGCGGCCATAATCCTAGATCAGAGTAGATTACTTTACCTGTTTAACTAGCAATTTGTTTTGCTCCTGCAAGGCTTTTTCCTGTCACAAACGGCCACAACGTATTAGCTCAGTTTACATCTAGAACAGACTAAATAGAAAAATTCTATATATATACTACGCCATCCTTCTATTCTTATCTCGTTACGATGAGATCGATGACACTATCCATTCATCTTTGAAATATTTAAAAAAGAAAAAAAGTCAAGAAATGATCTAATAGCGATGAAAAGTGCCACAGTTATAAAGTGGAATAGAATTATAGTATATAACAATATATGCTCGTCCAAATATATATATATATATATATATATATATATATATATATATGTGCCTAGCTTGCAAAATGCTAAAAAGAGTTATGCTACAATATGGGCACAAAAAAAGTAAACTAGACAAGGATCACAGTTTAATTACTGTTCATCCCATTGTTCCCCCTTTTACCTATGATTTTCTCAATAAATATAGTTGCTGTTGAAGTTCTATTATGTACACTTCATGGCCTACCCATATTATATACAATTGGATTAAGTCCGAACTAGCCTCAATATGCATTCCCTCAAAATCTCTAGTCAGCATGCTCGGAAATCATGATAGACTTCTAATTTTGAGTATTAAAAACTTTAAATTTCAATCCAAAACAAATAAAAATCTCATCAAAATTAAGTTTTGAAAGACTATCAGCTTTCACACTCACAAAAGCAACCTATAGAATACATATATATATATATATATATATATATATATATATATATAAATACGTGTGCGCGCGCGCGCGCGCATGTGTGTGTAACCATCTTTACCTTCTTCTGCAGCTCCATAATAGATTCATCGATAAGTTTGTTCTGCATAAGCCAAATTGATGTCATATGTTGAGTACGTATAAATCTAAATCAATCGATCAAGTTTGCAAGTTTCTTGAAATGATGCCATGCATGCATAAAGACTCAAAAGCAGCTATGTTCACCTTTCTTGTTCGTATGCGCTTCAGACCTAGATCAAGCTGTTGCTCAATATTACGGAGCTCCCTTGTACTTAAGGGATCCAGATCTCCTCCCAAGAAGTTCCTGGATCACTCAATTTATAAGATGTCTCATGAGTCTCATGATCAAGACCCTCTTGATTGTTGGCCAATGCCTTTCGCAAATCAAGATGCATATATGTAATCACATGGATTTAGCAATTTATGTGCCTGCAGGCCGTAGTACTGTATATATGTATATGTATGATGCCCAACATTTGATTAAACCAACATAACAGACTAACTCGGCGAAAATCCATTGGACTTAAAAGCATTCTTCCGGTCATTATATATACATATATATATATATATATATATATATATATATATATATATATATATATATTATGTACATATTTCGATATAGCTAGAAAATCGACCATCCTTGAAATAATTAATTCATTGTGTAAGATATCATAATTTCTGGTGAACCCTTCTGCTGTAAATTAATTTGATTCTCTAAATTATACTCATACGAAGGCATTAGTTGCCGACTCAGCTTCATGATCATGACTGCTATGCTAGCTAGGGGCGATTGTTTTTGTGCATTCAATAGATATGTTACGGAAACTGATCAGCTGATCATTAATTACCTTATGTTCCTTTGTAAAACTTCATTTCTAGCAAAAAGCCTGGGGACGGCCTGATCCAGAGACCTGCAGCTTCCCTGGACAGTATTCGAATTAGGGTACTTATATAAATCACTGCCTATAACAAACAATAATCATATTGCAGCAAAAGATCGTGGTCAGTTGATGGATCACAGAGCTAGCTGCCCACCAGAGCATTAATTATTTAATAAAGCTCTTATATATATGTACAGTACTTCAGACACTGAAATGTAAAATTAGTGGCCAGTAGTTGTACTATAACGCAAATTTCTAACACATGCAATATTATGATGAGATGTGAACTTGAATACATAAGCAAAAAATTACTTGACGAAAAATTAGAAAACAAAAACCCTTGGAAAAAGCCACAGCATGCAAGATCTTGGGTTGAATGGACACAAAATATTAGTTAATACCATATATATAAGCCATGCATCATGTTGTCTTGTTTAAATTAGGACATATATATTTCGCATATATATTAATGGCCATGCATGAGATACGTACCTGTGGTTCAGAATCATGAGTTGCGACAAGTGCCGGCCGTTCAGCATGTGAATAACTTTCATATCGTTCCAGGATCCTCTCCATGCTGTCAAAAAAACAATGTATTAAGTTTAAATAGATTAAAGCTAGCCGTTTAAGATCAGCTAGTTAGAACATTAAAAATAAATACACTGCATAATATATTGGAGCAGCATGCACAACATGGCACCACCACCTTGAAGCTGCAGGATCATGAAGGATCAGCTAGCAGTAACAACACCAATGGAGCTGATTTGCAGATGCAGCCATCACGTGATGCACTTGTTGCAGATGATACTATTGTAACTGATTTACTAGAAAGCCCTCCATTTAGTTGAGATGTTGTGTACTTAATTTTTTGTATTTTCAGAGTTAGTTTTTGAGCTGTACAGATATGATGAATATTCTTTGATTCCTTAGTTGGTTAGGTCGTTGTTTTCCTTTTCAGTATATAGCTAGTAGCAATCTATAATACGTGAGGTACAATAAATAAGAACAAAGTAACCTTTTCTTCAATTCTCTCTCTCATGTCTTTTCTCTCATTCCTCTCCATTTTCTTCTATTCTAACATGGAACCATGGCTATAGAGTGAGAATTGTTTTTAAATGGCCGTCGACCCAACCAATTCTATGTTTCTTGATTTTACCAACATTTACAACCCAGATATATCGACTTTATCATGGGGATAATCCTTCCATCCCCTTGGTCCCTAATCTGCTCACCACATAGAACTACACTACTTGGTCAAGAACTATATGTAGAGCTCTTCGTGATAAGAATAAACTTGATTTTATCAATGGCACTTTGCTAAACCCAAAAGATACTACTGATTTTTTATATGATGCCAGGGAACGCCGCAATGATCTGGTTGTTTCTTAGTTACAAAACTCCATCAGCCAAACTTTGAAATCCAGCATTGCACTGGTGGATGATGCTAGGCAAATTTGGGAAGAACTAAAGGATCGATTTACTCAACAAAATGGGCATCGAATTTTTCAATTGAAAAAGGCCTTGACAGGTTTGCAACAAGAACATGATTCTGTTAATGTTTATTTTGGCAAGTTTAAAACTCTATGGGATGAACTCACCATAGATGACCTTATGCCTGAAATACCTGTGGAAAACTTATTGTTTTACTTGATATATATATCAAAAGGATTGTGTAATACAATTCCTAATGGATTTAAATGAATCTTATAATGTCACCTATGACCAAATAATGCTGTTAGATCCTCTATCTCCCATGAATAAAAATTTTTCTATGATCCAGCCGTAGGAGATGCAACATCTTATGCTCTCTGGTTTCTCCTCTCCTGACTCAATGACTCTTGCTGTTAAGCAGGCATATCCCTCATACAAACCCCTTCCCAGACCAACTCACCCACAAAAATGTGACAGGCCATACTGCACACACTGTAAAATCCAAGGTCATGTTTAAAAAACTGCTTCAAAGTAGGAAATGCCCAAGCCCCAATCTTCACTCACTGTAACATGTCAGGACACATAGCAAACAAATGATATAAACTACATGGCTACCCACTTGGGCACAAGTTACATGTTAAGGTTAAGCAACATGATAGTTTTTCTTCTGCCAATTTGACTTCAATTGAGCAAGAAGACTCTTCAGATGATAAATTAACCTTCACAAAGGATCAATACTAGCAACTTTTGTCTCTATTGCAGTCAAATGAGGTTTCTAATGCCAATCACTCAGTTAATCTTGTCCAAACAGATTGTACCCACCCTTCCACCAAGAATGATACTCATTTTTGCTTCACTTCATCTACTCAAGCACACAAATCACCCACACACTCACCCTGGATTATTGACATTGGTGCTACAGATCACATGATTTGTAGCATCTCATCTTTTTCATCCATTACATCTCTAGTGTCCTTCGTGGCTCGACTTCCCAATGGCCAAACAACACCTGTTACTCACATTGGCACTGTCAACATCACTAACACATTAATCTTACATAATGTGTTATGTGTCCCCTCTTTTAATTTTAATTTGATCTCAGCAAAACAACTAGTTAACTCCCTCTGTTTTTGTTTCATATTTTTTTTCACAAATTTGTTTTATTCAAAATCTGTTGTTATGGACCACAATTGGCATGGGTGAGGTGAAGAATGGTTTATACCACTTGCTAGCTAACGTAGTGTCACCAACAACTCTTCTTGACCACTTTTTTGTTTATTTACATAAAAACATATCTGTCTATACACTTCTAGAAATGTTGATTTAGTTTCAAATCTATAGCATTGTAGAATGGGTCATACTCCCATTTTTGAATTAAATGTACTCTCAGATCCCTCTATCAAGAACTATTTATCTATTGTTTCTGATGAAAACCCGTGTCATGTTTGTCCCATTGCAAAGCATCATAAACTCTCATTTCCTGTTAGCAATCATAAAAGCAAACACATCTTGGAACTCATCCATCGTGACATATGGAGACCCAACTCAATTGAAGCTTATAATAGTTCCAAATACTTCTTGACCATTCTAGATTACTTTTCTAGGAGTACTTGGATCTACCTACTCAAAACTAAGTCTAATACTACATCATGCATTGAAGCTTTCTGCAACTTAGTAAAAACCCAATTTCAGACCAAAATTTAAGCTCTTAGAAGTGACAATGGCCTTGAGTTTCAAATGTGGGATTTTTTAATAAGAAAGGGATAATAGATGATAGAACTTGTATAGAGACCCCACAACAAAATGGAATTGTCAAGAGGAAACACCAACACCTTTTAAAAATAGCCCTAGCCCTTAAAATCCAATCTAACCTTCCAAACCAATATTGGAGTGACTGCATTCTCACTACAGCATACATTATCAATCAGGTTCCTAATCTTTTGCTATCCAATAAAACACCATTCTAGCTTTTATTCAAGTTTCTTCTTACATATTCCCATATGCAAATCTTAGGCTGCCTGTGCTTTGCCTGCACCTTATCTCAAAACATAAAAAAATTTGACCCTCGAGCAGGAAATGTGTTTTTCTTGGTTACACTTTTAGGGTAAAAGGCTACAAACTCCTTGACCTTGATACTAATGTAGTTTTTATTTCTAAAAATGTCACCTTTTATGAGTATATTTTCCCCTTTTACCACCACATTATTCCCTCACCTCCTTCATAGTTGCCACTTCATAATAATTTTTCCACTTTTCCTACTTATTTCTAATTTGCCTACCACTTCTCCTTTGCCCCATTCACATACCAATACAAATTCTATGCCACTCCCTCAAGTATCTTTCCCTTCACCACATCTCCCTTTTGACCCTATCATTTCTGCACCCTCTTCCCCTCCACCATCCCCTTCAATCATTGCACCTCAACCTCCTCTTAGGAGATCAACTAGAACAAGAAGAGCTCCTCAATATCTGAAATACTTTCATTGTCAGCAAGCTTCTTTTGCCTTACCTACTTAATCTATGGTCACAACATCTTCTCCCTCAAGTATGTCATTTCCTTTGTCTGCCTCTATCTCTTATGATCATTTATCACCCACTTTCTCTCTTCTTCTTCTTCTTCTTCTTCTTTTTTTTTTTTTTTTTTCTGCCACTATCTCTTCACACACTGATCCACACACCTACAAACAAGTTGCCAAAGACCTCGACAGGTGTAAGGCAATGGGAACTAAGCTTGAGGCTTTAGAACTTAACAACACATGGGTCTTCACTAAGTTACCTTGGGTAAAATTTCCATAGATTGCAAGTACGTGTACAAAACCAAGTATAACTCTAATGACACTATCGAGAGAAAGAAGACCAAATTGGTTGCTAAAGGCTTCACTCAGCAGGAATGACTACCATGAGACCTTCTCACCAATGGTTAAAATGATCACTATGAGAACACTTCTAGCCTTAGCAACCATCAAAGGATGACATTTTCAACAGTTTGATGTCAACAATGCATTCTTCCATGGAAAACTCAAAAAAGAAATTTAGATGAAAAACTCTCCTGGCTACCACAAACGCAAACCTTGTTAGGTATGCAAATTGCTTCGAAGCTTCTATAGTCTCAAGCAAGTTTCACGCCAATGGTATGACAAGTTTTCTACCTCTCTAATCCAATTTGGCTTCACTCAATCTAAGGATGATTACAACCTTTTCACTTGGATTAGTGGTGCCAACTTCACAACCTTACAAGTTTATGTAGATGACATAGTGGTTGCAAGTAACTCTCTTGACTCAATTTTCAAAATCAAAAACCTTGGCCCCTTATGGTATTTCCTTGGCATTGAGGTTGCTAAATCACCATTTGGTATCCATTTTTGCCAAATAAAATGCACATTAGACATACTTGCTGATTCAGGACATTTGGCTTCTGAGCCTTTGAAAATTCCTATGGACAAAAATCACAAACTCAACAAACCTCTAGACCTCCCTTAGTTGAACCCATTGTCTATAGACGTCTCATAGGCTGCCTTCTTTATCTCACCATAACCAGACCAGACATCAGCTATCCCACCCAAGTCCTCAGTCAATTCATGGACCACCCTTCCACCCCTCATCTTGCTGCAACCCATAAGGTTTTAAGATACCTAAAAAATGCCCCTAGTTAAGGCATCCTGTTGTCCTCCACTTCACCGCTTCATTTTTGAGGCTATTGTGATTCTGATTGGATTTCTTACCCTGATACCAGAAAGTTAGTCACTAGTTATTGCATATTCTTGGGACACTCTCTTATCTCTTGGCACTCCAAGAAGCAAACTGTTGTATCACGATCATCTGCTGAGGCAAAATATCGTGCCATGGCCTCCATTTCTACAGAATTTACTTGGCTAAGACAACTTGTTCTGATTTTTCCCTTCCTCAACCTCAAGTTGTTGACTTGTTCTGTGATAATCAAGTTGCACTCCATATAACAGCTGACCCAGTTTTCCACAAAATGACAAAACACATTGAAGTGGTTTGCCACTTGATCAGAAATAAAATCCTATAAGGCAGCATCAAAACTACCCATGTTTCAACTCACTCACAGCTTGCTAACATCTTCACTAAGTCACTGCCCTTTTATCTCCTCTATTCACACCTCTCCAAGATAGGAATAGTGAACATCTATTCTCCATCGTGCGGAGAGGTATTGGAACAGTATGCATAACATGGCACCACCACCTTGAAGCCAGGATCAGCTAGTAGTAACAACACCAATGGAGCTAATTTGCAGATGCAGCCATCACGTGATGCACTTGTTGCAAATGATACTGTTGTAACTGATTTACTAGAAAGCCTTCCATTTAGTTGAGCTACTGTGTACTTTTGTATTTTTAGAGTTAGTTATTGAGCTGTATAGATATGATGAATATTCTTCGATTCTTTAGTTGGTTAGGTTGTTTTCATTTTCAGTATATAGCTAGTAGCAATCTGTAATATGTGAGGTACAATGAATAAGAACAAAGTAGCCTTTTCTTCAATTCTCTCTTTGTCTTTCCTCTCCTTCCTTTCCATTTTCTTCTATTCTAACATAATACTTAATTATAATAAACAACTCAAAATAGCTGCTGAAAATGTTTAGAGGTAGGTTGATGACCGACTAGGAAAGTATTCATATTAAGGTAAAGATTTTAACTACACTACACGCTAGTTAGGATTTTGATCATAGATCAGAGCAGCAAAATTATAAGATGAGGTTCAAAATTAAAACCCGATTAAAAAAAAGTATATATATACAAGTAACCAAGTGAATAAACAATTAACATAATTAATTATAACTTTGATTTTATTTTTCAGACCTAGATTTAAGAAATTATTGATCAACAGACCTCCATGAGTTTTCATATTTTATAATTTTTTAATTGCAAATAGTCTTGAATATATAACATTCTCAAAACTAATGCTACTAGTGACTTTTTTTCTATAATATTAATTATTGTTGTGACTTGATGAACTCATGACATGATCCCTTTTGTAACTATATATTTACAAAAAATATGGAAAATACTTTAGCCACAAAGTAATTATACAAATATAAACATACAAACTGATGTGTCTTGATGTGGTACTTCAAATTGTAAATTTACTTTTATTATAAAGTAGATCTAACGAATTTCATGAAATCATATAAGTTTGTGGGTTTACTTTGTGTAATCTCTGTGCTTGTAGCAGTTCTCTTGTTTTTATCTATATATGCATCCAATTGATATTGTCTACATAAGTGAAAGTGAGCATCAGAACCAAAATATAAAGAGAAATGATATTTGCAATCATGGAATACGCAAGTACTGCATAATCCCTTTGAAAAAACTGAGTAAATACGAGACTTACATAAAAATAAAAAATAAAAAAAATAATAGTGGACCCCAAAGATGAGATTAGTGAATCATGTAAGGTGTAAATAGAATAGTAAAAGTCTAGATGAAATTATATTATTGGTAGTAATAATATAATTTATAAGGGGTTCTTTGGGAAGTTATAAGATGATATACATCTAAACTTATCATAATTTCCTTCTCAATTATTATTCAAATATAAAACACTTTTCAATGTCAAATATTCAACTTGTTTATCTAACAATTACCTAATCAGTATAATTTTTCCAAACTTCCAAACTAAACACAAACAATAATACAACTTTTTCAAAATAAAAATAATACTCAAAATTTTAACTTTATAATATTTTTATTCAAATTTTTCTCTCTTATTTCCCAAAACTCAATAAAACATCTTAACTCAGACTATTTCACTACTATTTACAATCTATTTCAATACTATTCACAAAATATTTATCTCATCTCTTTACCTAAATATGCCATAAATCTAGTAAATCGAATGAGATTCCTTCGTGGGGGATTCTTGGTTTCATGATGCTGAATTGGCAGATTCCATATTGATAGCACTAGACTAATTCAATAAGGCAGATCGGCACAAAAAGGGTGGAAAAATGTGAAGATTGCTCAAATTTGGACAATATTGCACACGTGTCGGTGTTAGTATTTTGACTATAATTTTAGCTATGGGTATCACAATCGCACATATGATCCTAATTCAAAAAGCTCTTTTCGCCACGAACGTCATAATCACCATGCTAAGTCTGATGGTTCCTAGTTCAACCCCTAAATTAGTCATTTTTCCATCCGAATCGTCGATTTAGTTGTTTTTGTCTTTTATAGTAATATTTCGTTGACCCTTTTAGAGATGACACTTATTCCAGTTCGGGCTAGATTTTGTGAGACCCTTATTTTATTACGTATTTTATTTTTACGCAATAATTGAGATTTTTCCTTTTCGAGTAAAATTCTCAAAATCTCGAATTTCCTTGGCTATTTAAGCTCGACTTGTGGGTTTCAGAACCAGTTTTCAAATTTTATAAATAAATCCTAATCTTGGAGTTTTCCCTCTGTTTTGAATCATTTCTCAATCACAATCCCTAGTTTCTGTTGATTAACTAGCCGTTAGAATAATTCTTATTCTGTCCTGCATCAAGTCTTCTGGAACCTATTGTGTGTCAAGATCAAGTGACTCACTCAATGAATCTACAAGATGATGCTTTAGGGCAGGTTTGGGGCCTTAGATGAGACACAAAATTCTAATATGATCTCATTTCATCTCATCTTATCTTATTTCCAAACATAATTCAAATACAAAATTTTCTAATTAATCATTACAACTTTTTCAAACTAATCATTAAAACTTTTTTAAACTTTTAAATAAAAAGTAAAAAAAAAATCCAACTTTTCAAATCCACAAACAAAAATAATATTATAAAACTATATTATTACAATATTTTAACTTTATAATATTTTTTATTCAACTTTTTCTCTCTCATTTCCTCAAATCAAAAAAATACTCAACTCAATATCTCACTACTATTCACAAACTATCTTGCTACTATTCATAAAATTCTTATCTCACTCACTCCCCAAACAAGCAATCTACAAAAATTGAAATGAAGCTAGGTTTGGATACAAAAATCATCTCATCTAATTATTATAACTTTTTTAAATTTTCACACAAATTATATTAAACAATTCAACCTTTTCAAATTTTAAAAAAATAATAATATTTTAAGAATATTTTATTCAACTTTCAACTCAACTGATCACTTTCCAAACCTCCCTGTAGATAAATAATATATACAAGCCTCAAATACACAAGTATCACACAAGCGCCCATTATAAAATAGTAGACCATATTATGGAAAAGTGTGAAAAACTCATTTTTTCTTAAGGGACCCATATTTTTACAAAAAATTTGTATATTTAAGACTTGTATCTAACATTACACTTTTCAATATCGCGTGCTCTTGGAATGTGCAAAAGGTTAATTAGAAAACAATACATCTATTTGACTCATGAACATGTTGTAGTTAGGGTGGGTTTGGATAGACAGTTCAGATGAAAACATATCATCTAGAGTTGTAACGTACAACAGTACTTTTGGCTATCTAAACACAATATTTTATCTCCTAAGTTTTGAAATTATCCATTTAAATGAACAGTAAAAAAAAAGGATAAAACAGTGAAAACTGACATGAACAATACCAAAATTGTTGTATACAGTAGTATATGAACAGTGCACAATAGGACTCATTCCTTTATCAAATTCTAAAAAGTCAAGATTATCTCATCTTATTATTCAAACACATACTTTTTTACAAACAATATCATATCATCTTAACTCAAAAAATCTCATCACTATTAAAAATATCCAATCATATCTTATCTAAATTGTCTATCCAAACACACCGACTTGGATTTATTATGTGACTGGCCAAGATCAGTAATATTGGTCCCAGAATTGTTAATTCACGCGGGGTACGTATAACGTACGCGCGTACGTAGTCGGTAGTAATTAGTGTCCAACCCTGAGCAATAATAAATGCTCTACGTACGTACTGCATGCGTTCTAATTAACGTCCTCAGAATTGATCTGAATTGAATCAGTTTTTACGACCTAGCTTTATCATGAAAATATATCAAACCCGTCAAGGAGCAAACTATTAGTAAGCCCATTGGATGCACCGATACTAACATTTACTCGCGCGTGTTCGAATTTTTTTTTTTTTTTTAAAAGAAAGTTTGAAGCTCCTAAGAACAAAAAAGCCTAACTAAGATTTGATATATATATATTGTGGAGCTTTTCTAATTAACTTAGACAAAAAAAAAAAAACTTCATACAATGAATCAATATATACCTAGCTAGCAAGCTAGAACTAAAGACATATAAATATATATATTCTAGCAGGTCAAGGCCGCTAGCTTCATGCATGGTTTGATCGAAATGAAAAAGGATTATATATGCATGGGTTGAAGATCTTAATGGAGATTTTAAATAAACGTACGAACTTTTCATAAGCAGCCGTTTCCACGAATAAAATCATTGAGAAGGCCTCCTCCTCCTTTGTGCACCACCCACATTGGGTACTAGCGGCCAATATATACATAAATATATATATATATATATATATATATATATATATATTTATATATACTAGGTTTTAGAACCGAGAACAAAAAGAGAGAAAAAAACACCACGCCTCGATCGTGACACACAGCTCAAGGTGTGTGTGTGTGTATATATATATATATATATATTAGTTTCTACTTGCAGTACTGCATATATACATTTATATTGTTAGTAATTAAAATGCCTAATATCCACTTCTTGTCTGACATGACATGAATAGATGCAATGTGGTGTCTGTGAAACATGCATGAGTACTGATCATGATCAGTATGAAAATAAAAGATCAATATTTACTGGCATAGTTCCTTCTTTATTTTTCTTAGGACATAATAATTCTCTCTTTTGGACTGAACTAATTAACACGATTAATTTTCCATTTTACAAATCTCAGACAGACATATTAATTTTACACTTTCATTTTCCATGATTAACTTCTTTCTGGTTACAGGCTTTGTCTTGCTAAGTAAGGTTTTTTGTTTTTTTGGTTCCTTCTTGGTAGCTGCGCGCCAGAAGAAATATATTTAGAAAAAAAATTAAAAAAAGTATCAGACTTTATTATTAAGTTATATGGAACTCATTCAGCAGGCTGCAGTACTTTCAACTTTGTGCTCGAGAACACTAGGAAAAAGAAAGAAAGAAAGATCAACTAGCTTAATAATGTTCAAAATACAACTAGATCGTTAATGTAATTTCGGATGATCTAAATTGATGATATTAATCATGAATATGCAGGCCGCCATGACAAACAAACACATATGATCCCTCGGGGATGACCTAGATTTGACAATTACACTATGATACCAAGTGACAAAATAGATTCAAAAAATAAAGAAAATTCAGAAGAAAAACTGTAAAATTAATGTTGTAACAAACAAATAAAGCACCCAAAAAAGAAGATGAAGATTAAACTATAAAGTGTAGAAAGTATGAACCTCGAATTGGAGGAAAACTCAAAGAGCTTTCCTTTGGTGGAGAACACGATCAAAGCTAACTCAACATCGCATAGCACCGAGATCTCATGAGCTTTCTTGAGCAACCCGGTCCGCCGCTTCGAGAACGTCACTTGCCGCCTGATCTTGTTCTCGATTCGCTTGAGCTGAACCCTACCTCTCCCCATTCTTTTATGAAACCTTTTTCTTTTCTCTCTCTCTCTCTCCCACTTGAAAAGAAAATCGGAAGTAAAACGAAAGAACTTATAAAGAAACAAAACCAGCACAAGATTTTCCAACAAAAAACCCTAAAGTGGGTTCACGATTTCAAGGAGATAAAAAAGAAAACCATATGATGAAGATGATGATAATGACAGTACTGGGTGGGCCTCTAAGAGTGGTATGACCGCGCGTATGGGTATCTTTCTGTATTTATGTTTAGTTGTGAAGGCCGTACGGATATATTATTGAGCAAAAGCTCTTCAAGAGAGAGGAAAAAGATCAGGAGCCAACTTTTTTCCTCCTATCAGAGTACGTAATCGGTGGCATTTATTTCTCCAGTCAATATAAATTATTCAAAAGTTGGCAGTGAGGAGAAGATGATAGAAATTAATGATATTTACAGTAATATTTGTGTAAGTGTTGTGTATTTTATTTTTTTTTAAATTAATAAATATGAGATTTATATTTAAAAATTATTATTTTTAATTGTCAACATTGTTTATCAAAAGAAGTGTGCGATACTTGTTCAACTCATTACTGTATCACCATTAGTTGAAACAAATTAAGTTGAGAGAGAGAGTATATTAAAACGTGAGTAAAGGGCTTTTGGATTGGGGGGAGGGGGGAGGCTTGAATGTGGTATTAGGGGTTTGGCGGTGACATCTCGTTAGGGGCAGTTGGGAGCCGAGGGTGAGGCCAGGGCTAGGCTAAGGATAGTAGCTCAAGCTCGCTCGATCCAGCCCACATATATGAATATATATATACATATATATTAATTTTCTTTTAATAAAACGACTTCGAGTTATCTTAGATTTTATTTAATTTCTATAATAACATGACGTCGATTTATCTTAAATTTTACATAATTTTAAAAATAAAATGATGTAAACGATATCTTTTCAAGGTTAGGTTTTAAAGATTACCCTAAAACGACATCGTTTCAGGATTATCTCTCTCTCTAGTCTCTCTCCTCTCTTAGTCTCTCTTCCCCCCCCAACCCCGCGTTTGTTGTCTATTTCTCTCCCATTTGCCAGCACAACCTTTCCCGAGTCTCCTCTCCTCTACTTTTTTCTTTTTGTCCTCCTTCTTGAAGTCATGAATGGTCATGGTTTGTGAAGAGATCCACATACCTTCATGCCCATAGTTCTTTGAATCGTTGCTCAGAACTATAACCAGATCTATAACGTAAAAGAAAAGGAACCACTTTTCTCATATTTGTTGTTGTTAACTTGTTTTGATTGTTTCAAATTTGTTTTGTTATTTTTCGATTTGTTGTGGATGGATATGTGATTATGTAGATTTCTTGTAATTTTTCGGTTATTTTGTGTTTTTTTTTTTTATATTTCTCGACTGTTTTTTGCCGTAGACGGGCAGTGGATGGGATGAGATAGATGGTCGTGGAGGTCAATCCACCCTCAGCATCTAGATGAAGACATCCTCAAGAGGCAGTGCCGGGATTTGGAGGCCTAAACACCATGGGCAGGGGTGGGACAATGGCACCCTGTCCGGGGTACGGATCCCTAAATAAAAAATGGTACATGTGGAGACCAGAGTGGGTAGCGAGAGAAAAAAAAAAGGAGAGTAGTCAGGGGAATGCGTTGTCGAGCAGTGATTGGTGGGAAGTGGGCCACGGCCATATTGTCTCTATTTTGAGCCACGGATTTGAAGGCAGTCCATACCTACAGAGACATATATAGAGTCTCAGTGAAAGCTCTACGGGATTTGAAGGGGACATGCATGCATCCATGGCCCATCTTTTTTACTGCCCTTTATTTTTGTGTCTCCTGGTGACTAACCGCAGCGCCTCGCTCATCTAGTTTCAGAAATATTTCCTCTGCATTTGCTCCTATTCTCACAAAAAGACAGAAGATTTAGTGATAAATTCCCCATGGTGATTTCTAACTAGCTCTTTATATGTGGCCATTGCAAAAACATTCAGAATCTGCCACTCATCATGTCTTCATGGATTGTATCTTAGCTAATTATGAAGTGTGGCAATTCTTTCCTTCTTCTTTTGGCTGCTCCTATATTATCTTCCATGGCTTGAAAGATAAAAAGTTATATCGTTGATGGTCCGCTTACAATGCCACTAATCAATTTCACATGATTGCTCAGCTGGTTCCTCCCATTATTCTTTGGGTTGAGTTCTTTTTTTTTTTTTTTTATAACAAAACACATTCATTTCACATCGAACATTACATATATATTTTTCAGACTAGATAAATTGTGTAATACATTTTGGGAAAGATCCTCACCACACACAAATATCATCTACATTCAAAGCAAATTTTGCTAACTTATGGGCAGCCTCATTATCCTCACGAATAGTATGTTGAATAGTGCAACTGTGAAATATCTTAATTAGATCCTTTATCTCCATTATGAGGTTTCCTAGGAGCGACATAGAGCACCCTGCAGCTTTTATAGCATTAACCATCAACAAAGAATCACTTTCTAAAATTAGATCTTGTATTCCTTGATGAACACAAAGTTAAAGTCCTCTAAACATTGCCAAAAGTTCAATTTCAGTAAGATCGTTCACTTCATTTTCCTTCTTACTAGCTACCATAAGATACCATCATTCGGCTGAATCCAAGTGCACTTCAATTTGTGTTTCTGCTTCTTCAACAAATTCACCTCTTTATGAAGTTTTAAGAAAGACAAAGCATGATCCTCAACCTGATTTAGAGTAAGGTTTTTTTCCTTGAACATCATCTAATTTCTTCTATACCATAAACCCCAAGAGATAAGAAAAAACTTTTCCAAGTCATCTTTAGTACCTTCTGCTCGAATCTGTCTTATTGCATCAACATAGCTTGTATCGCAAAAACTAGTAGCAAGAAAATGTTTCCCCCATATCTCCCTCACAGTAGGGCAATGTATTAGTGCATGCAAAAGGCCTTCACTATATTTCCAACAGAAAATACATCAATCCTCATTAATAACTTGTTTCTACAACAAGCTATGCTTTGAGGGAAGACTATCCTTACAAGCTCTCCATGAAAAAACTTCAACCTTATTCGGCATCTATAAGCTCAACAACTCTTTCCAAATCTTTTTCTATTGAGCTGAGTTTGAACTTTCTCCTCTCTTGTTTTCAATATCCATTGTTGTAAGTAGTCTATAGGCACTTTTAACAGTAAAAATCTCATTTCTCTCTGGATTTCATATCAGTTTATCATCTCTTTAACCAAGTGGTAGAATCATCTTCATAACCCCAGCAACAATAGTGGGTGGAAAGGAGTGTCTAAATTTTTCAGCATTCGAAAACCAGTATCGGCATCAATCAAACTATCCACTTTAATCATTTGATCCTGCTCCTCAACACAACTACTACACTGCAACAGATTCTATGGCCAGGTATTCAATAATCAGTCCATAGATTGATTGTTTTGCCATGCCCACCCTCCAACGACCCCCCATATGAAATGCCTTTTCTAGCTTCCCAAGTTCCTCTCTAGGCATAAGAGGGTGTATTATCCAACTTTGAATCTATAAAACTAGTATGAGGGAAATATTTTGCTTTAAAGATGTAATGCAAAAGGGAAGATTCTTCCTACATAATTCGCCATCCTTGCTTTGCTAAGAGGGTCGAATTGAATTTTTTAATGTCTTTAAACCCCATACCACCTTCACCCTTTGCTATGCACAATTTTTCACAACTAAGCCAATGAATCTTATTCTCATCTTTTATTTGACCCCACCAAAACCTAGCCATCAATCTTTCCAGCTCTTTGGGATGAATTCTGGTTGGTCAGAAACAAGGACAATTTTGAAGGGGTACTATATATTTAATCTGGGGTCAGGTCATTATCCATAACATCCCAATTAGATGGCTTAGATTAAGCTTGACTCATATTTATGGAGAAGGAAATGCTTAAGTTGACAACCTATATAGCTTTTAACACATGATGGAGCTTTGGGTGGTACAAACTACTTCACTACTCTTTCTCAACTCCCAAAGCATATGATATATATGCATCCTCTCCATGGATAAAGCAGATCATAGATCTACATGCTTCTTGCTGTTTTATTACAAAACTCGAGTCTTTAAAACAAATTGTCGTGCAATCAAATAATTTTCTCTTTGGGGTGAGGCGAGAAAGTTCTAATTTTTGTCATGTGCGTCACAATCATATATATATATATATATATACTAAGAAAAGGATAATTATATTCTTTAGAACTTTCCGTCCCAATTACTTTTTATAATTTGAAGAGATATAGAGTCATAGTATTGATCTCATTCAATGTTCAAGTGATCATCTATGCTATCAACAAGCAGCAGGCTAGGATTTAATTTAAAGATCGACACCTGCAGTATGCCATTAAGAAATTGAATTATGGGAAGGCCATGCATGCAGAGCATAATTAATGATAAAATGTGTAATAAATTGTTTCCAACAAAGTTTTTGTTTTATTTTATTTAAAAAAACATATAATATGATCTTTCATAATCAAAATTAATACGCACGTCATATCATGTAATTTCCGTACGTACGTGTCTGTACATGATATGGCGTGTGTATTAATTTCTCTCATGATGACTTGATCATCATCTGCCTGCAGGAATACAACCCGCGGATATTAGGGGCAACCATACATTAAATTAATTAATTAAGATCATCTGGCCGGGAATATAGCAATTAGTTCAGATCGATTATCATGATGATCTAGTAATGATAATTAATGGATGGTGGCCTGCCACCGTACTGGAATATGATCTAAAAAGCTGCAGGATGGTGAGGAACGCATGCATTTGAGCGTTTATATAACTTAATAAGAAAAATTAGGTTAATCTAACTGACTTAGATCATCAAAGTGTTTATAGCTAGTTAAGTAGTACTATTCAGGTTTTATGAGATCTGATGTTGATCCCTCATGGCCTGCAGATTAATTATTAGCTTTGCATATGCATTTGATGTTCTCGATCGATCTATTCATTGGGTATTCATCGAGCCTGCATGGCGCCCCTTACCTCATGCAGTACTACTAATTCATTGCATGGGTACGTACCTAATTTCTCTGGAAAATTTAAAAGAAAGAAGAAAGAGACTGACATGAGTACGTTCGTCGAGTCAATCGGATCGATGGGTGAGTGAGACATACAATAAGTAGCATAGTACGTAGTAATTTGTCTCTACCAGCCGACGCTAGCTGCTATAACTTAATTCACAGAGTAAATATTACGTACAGCATCGCCCACTTTTTTGAAATAGAATGAGGTTTTTATAATAATAATAATAATAATAATAATAAATTTTTATAAAAATTTTATATTTATCTATTTTTTAAAAAATGGGTATGAAGTTTATTCGTTTTAAGATTATAAATATATCATTTCTCTAATTTATAATAAAAATTATTTATATAAATTTCAAATAGACAAATTTCATACAAGTTAATCTTTATAAAAAAAATTCCTCACCTTAAAAAAAGTGTAAAAAAAATTATTTTTTATTAGTAGAATCCATATTTTTATGAATGAGTTGCATGAGACTTGTTTATTTGAGACTCATACATAGCATTATTCAATTTTATATAATATGTTTGGACTATGAAAAAAAATTACTTTATAAAATGTTCTAAACTTAATTAAATGGTTTGATATAAAATTTTAGATTATAAAATTTTTTTTATTGTAATTAACTAAATTTGGCATGTCGCATTAATTAAGTCCAATTAACTTATAAACTTTATATATATATATATATAATTTCTTTATAAACCGAACACTTCTCAAAACGCAAACCACAGATGGTCCACATCCTATATGTACAAAACTGCATGCATGCATGCACACACAAATTAAGATCATAAAAAGTATAAAATAAAATAAAAACCATATAATAAATTGGTATCATGAAACCAGCTTACCCAAATTAGAACATGCATGGAAGAAAGGGGATCATGACCATCAAATTAATAAAAGAAAAAAAGGAATAAATGCTATGGTACGGTACAAATGAAGATCGATCGACGCGTGCACATGTGGTCCATTCTTCAGATCAGTAGTACTGGAAATGGAAGTAGCATTAATAATAAAGAAGCAGTTGTTTGTCCGGGTACGTACGTAAATAGGGTTTTTTTATGTGGATGAATTACTAGTTTAAGTATTATATAGCTAAGTGTAAAAGTAATTTAATGCATCCCATGCCTTTGTTTTCTTTTTCTTTATTGTTTTAATCTTATTATAACTAAGCAATATCTCATGCGCGCGCTTCTTAATTAATAGGGAACTGCATGTTGGGACCATGGTTTACAAGCGGCCTCGTAGACTATATATATATATTTATATAAAGTTATAGGGACCATTTTACAAATACCCTCGAAAATCATGAAAAAAAACTATAAACAAAAGGGAGCGTTAAAAATATATCCTAGAATTTCTTAATGTTGTCACATAATATTCCTAAAAATCATATAAAATAATCTGCAACAAAAAAATAACAAGAAACTAGAATTCCAGGTACCAATAAAAAATAACAAAAAAAATAACATTTGAACAAAAGTACCTAGTACTAGTGGTACCTACTTACCATAAAAAATTAAGAGTAATGCTACATACAGTTGTAGAGTGCGCAAGTGTTACGCAGTCGCTTTGAATGAAAGTGGAGTTTATTATTTAAAAATTAATTTTTTTTTGCCATGTGAGTCTCTTATTTATTTATTTTTTTAAAAATAATTGCACGGCAATTGCACACTCACGACTATAACTATTATTTCTCATAAAAAAAATTGTCTTTCTACTTTTCTTCGAGAGGCTAGAACGAGAATTGCATGTCCTAAACTTGCATCTAGCATTATTCTTTAAATTTTAATTACTTCTTGCATCTAACATAAAAAGTAAAAATAAAAACGGCTCGATCGTGGTGCTAGTTCTTTTGTTTCTTTTAAATATTTAGATGTTTCCATTTTGTCTTAATTTAATTTGTTCTAATTCTTTAATTTCTAATTTGGCATGCATGATCTTAATAGATTTGAAGTTTAGGTGGCAAACAAATATAAAAGTTATATTATTAATCACAAGTGATCTGGTGTGCATAACAGTACGTATCACTCATAGACTCATAGTAGAATCCATTATATTTATAAAAATAAAATAAAAATCGTTTTTTTTTATTATAAGCTAGCTTACGTGACAAGCTTCTACATCATTAGTGTTTCAATAAACAAAAATGTAAATACACATGTATTCAAAGTATAAATCGGATATAAAAAGACTTTCATAAAATATAAATTGGAATATATTATGAGGGTGTTCTGAACCAGTTAATTACAATATAATTTCACTGATCACCAACCCATTAATTGCATCGTATTAATTAATGGTGCATGTGAAACAAACTGATCAGGACTCACTTGATCCAGCAGCACTACAACCAAACTAAAAATATGAATAACTATTATAATTTAATTTATTTCCACTACAAGAAAAAGCCACTTATGCGGCCAAGAAATATTGCCGCGAGCAAGAATTGGATGGCAGAAGCCACAAAAAACTGTAGCCGTGTTTTTCTTCTGAAGAACGAGAAAATCACCACTAATAAGACTTTTTCCGGTGAAAATATGTCGCCGCAAATATAATCACATGTACAGCCTCGGTTTAAAGCACGAATGAGTCTTTACGGCGACGTTTTCGCTTTTTTGCGGTGATTTTTAACCGCCGCAAATGTCAGATTATATCCCTACGAATACCCCTTCTTTCTTTTCCCCATTGTTTCATTTCTTTTTCCCCCCTTCCCCCCCCCCCTTTTTTTCCCCAAATCGATACTCCCTCTCTATTCTTAGTGAGTTTACTGCCGCCCTTCCTGCTGCCGTGCCGTCGCCACCTCACAGAGGAGGTGAGTCTCTCAATCCTCCGTCGGTTTCTTTCTCTATATTCATCTCTGAGTTTGCGCGTCTCTCTCTCTCTCTCCCTTTCCTTTATCTCTCTCCGTCCGTTTCTCCCACTCTCTATTTCGCCCTAATTATCTCTCTCTTGGCTCCATCGTCGTATGTGGGGATCTCGACCGGAGTGTGGATGAGGGGCTGCTGCTCAATGAATGGGTCTGTATTTTTCAGTTTTTTCCCCATTGTCGTATGTGGGTAAGTTCGCTTTTATTGTGAATATGTTTCGAATTACAGTGCTTTATCTACAGTAGGGACTTTTTGATGTTGAAGGATGGGTTTGGATTTTAGGCACTGATCTAGAATTGATTTGGGGTTTTGGGAGCTTGGTCAAATGTTGTTTTGGGTGATATACATCCGAGAGTTTATGAAAGTGGGTTTTATCTGGTTTTAGTTAATATGGGGTTTTACCTAATATGGGGTTTTATTTGATTTTAGTTTATGGAAGAGGATTTTATCTGATTTTGGGATTGTGGGATTGTGCTAGCTCTAGCTGCTGTGAAAGATTTAATTCACATCTAATCAAATAAATGCACGCTGAGGAGGGTAGTAACAGAGAGTTTGAACTGTGTTAGCTCTATCCGTTCTTCTTCGTTCTCTTGATCAATTGAACTGTGTTTCAGGACATATATATATATATGTGTGTGTGTGTGTGTGTGTGTGTGCCATTATTTTGCACCCTAGATATAGATATATATATATATATATATATATGTATATGTAATGATTTGATATACCCTAATGCAAACTAATGCACATGCAGATATAGAATATATATAAATATTAACTAGCAGTCTTCTCACAACAATGGTTTCATTGGCTGCACAATTATTCAAGGAATTAATTTAGTTATTGATGATCTTTTTTATTTAATTTTGTAGGCAATTCATTCATGGTTTACCTTGCTCCACTGTAAGTAGTGCTCTTTTGCTGTTTTTGATTGCTTTATTTTTCCAACTTACGATGACTAATCAATGATTCATTGTTTCTTTTTGGGTTTCTTGTAGGCCAACATTCTATCAGATATTCATGGAGGTGGCAAAGAAAATGCAAGCATGGGCTGAAATGCTTACTTTGATGATCCCATTTGGTTGCAGGCAAAGATTGGTCGAGAGAAAGAGTGTGAAACTGCTCTTCAGTGACTCAGGGGGGAGAATGCTGATATGTCACTGGAAGCTGCTGAGATCAGGGTAAGCTTCAAACTCAGTGAAAAGCTATGAGAGAATTACTCTTTGTTTCCAATCTAACTAGCAAAATTAAAAACTTAAAATAGTTTTTAATTTTTCCCCAAACTTTTTCTCAGAAACTAGTGTTGACCTTGTTTTCAAATCGCTGTATAGGATTACACAGAAACCCTTCGACAGCTTTCGGAAGCTAGTTTTCTCGACTTATTTCTACCACAATATGCTCATTCACTTATCGTAAGCTCTCTAATCTAATCCTTGTAGCATGGTTCATTTTTTAAACTTGTTTGATCCTGTTATGTTGTATCATTCAGTTTTTAATCTTGATTTGGTCTCTCAATCTGATTTTTTGCTGGTTTGGTGTCTTGAGACTTTCATTTCACTTTTGTTTTCTATTGTAAACTTTCATTTCACTGTTGTTTTCTATTGTAATTCTTGAATAATTAGCTTATAGCAGAATAAGTTGGTTTTTATAGCAAAATAAGTAATTCTATTGTAATTCTTGAATGATCTTGAGGACTGGTTTAGGCTCTATAGTGTGTAATAAGTAGGCTCTGGTTTAGACTTTCACTACTTACTTAAGTTGGTTTTTTTTTAATGTTTGTATCATTCAGTTTTTATGTTGGAGCCTAAAATTTTATGTTTGTTTTGGTTGGACTCATTACATTCTCTGAGACTTGTTCATCCAAGAATCATAAACAAGACTTGTTCATTCTGTCAGACTTGTTCATTCAGTTATATGTCATGTTTACATCTTCAACTTTTATATATATACCATGCGATGGTTAAGAAGGATGCAAATCTGCTGTGGATATACTTGCAGATACAACTGTTATTAATTCTTCTCCTGTTAAATTTGTTTACACAGAAAGCATGTAGAAACAACACTTGATGTTGTTTCTTTTATTCATCCCTTGCATTTCTTTACACAGAAAGCATCTAGTGCAGAACTTATCTAAGATTGCATTTGGTGAATCTATTGACAAACATATTTATGAGGATGTTTTGTCAATGATACATGTGAAATCCATATGTCATTTTTGCATCTTCAACTTTTATATGATGTTTACCTTTTAGAGGACACTTATTTTTATTCTTTTGGTTAATTTGTATTGTGTTGGGATTTTTATTGATTTTCCTTGACATATAAAGTTAGTGCATCTTTTGGATTTTGATGAATAAGGTATTCTGCATTTATATTTTTTTTTAGCATAATTGTTCATTGCGGCGAATTCCTAACTCACCGCAGATTTTTTTTTACAATGTTTATCATTATTTGCGGCGAAAACTAGTCGCCAAAAATAGTTGTTTCCTGAGAACAAAGCCAGCGGCAGCAAATATTCTACCCTGCGTGAAAAACTTATTTCCGGCGAAATGTTTTCGCGGAAAAAGATATCACATCCGACGAAAATTGAATGTCACCGTAATTGATCAACCCAGACGATTTATTCTCGGCCAATTTGCTGCGAATGAATATCGGTCAGGTTAAATCTTTTGTGGCGAAAAGTATGCCTTTTGCTGCGAATACCACTCTCCACAAAAGGGCTAATTTTTTGTTGTGTTCATGCCCTGTAATATATAGATCATATTACCTTTTAAAATACAAAAATATATCCGCATATTAAATGTGTGGTGGGCCATTAACTCCAAATTAAAAATGAGTTTTGCTACGTATAGTTACTTTTACGTGTTATTTGTACACTCTATTAATATGATTGGCTAAAACAGTTATCTTATATTAAAAAAAAGTGACGCAGCCAATCACATTAGTGCAGTGTGCAAAAGAGTACACAAAAGTGACTGCACATAAAGTTTTTAATTAAACAAAATACCAAAGTATATATACATATATATGTCCCTGTACATACAATATATATAAACTGATGGTCCAAATTAGGCGTGTAAAATAAAATTGATAAACTATATAGCTATTTGTGTTCTTTCATAAAAAGTACTACAAGGAAAGACTAAAATAATTAGCTCATGCTTACTAATATCTAGGGAGTACCAGGTCAATGTATTAAGGTCCCGTTTGATTACGCAGTTTAGATAAGATGAAATGAGATATTTTAAATAGTAGTGAAAATTTTGAATTAAGATTAGATGGAATAGTTTGTAAAATAAATATGTGTTGAAATAGTGAAATGAGATGAGATAGTTTTTAATTTTTAGGATTTGAAAAAGGTGTAGGTACTCCTACTATTGATTAGAGAGCCGAAATGTGCATTATTTATGCAATGTTCACACTGTTTACTGTTAGTTCACTGTTCATGTCTGTTCATATCAGTCTTTTACTGTTTACGCACTGTTTATGTCAGTTTTGCACTGTTTACATACTGTTTATATCAGTTTTGTACTGTTCACACACTATTCACTGTCAATATTCATTGTTCAATGCTGTCTATTTAAGTGGATATTTTTAAAATTTAAAGATGAAATATAGTATGTTTGGATAGGGGAAAGTATTAAGATGAACATCTCATCTGTATTGGCTAACCAAACGTGGCCTAAGTCCTATGGTCAGATTTAAATATGTTTTCATCTAAAAGTATATATTAGAACTAATTGTTTAAAGATTTATTGAATTTTCTAATGTTGTTCGATCAGGTTTAAGCTATAATTCAAATTCGATTTGAATGAATGCTTATGACAGTTTTCTACAGACTAGACTCTAAACTCTTCTCTTATATTGAATGCTATAATGGATACATTCAGTTAAAAAACACTATCTCCAATTACCTCTTTAATTAAAATAATAATAATAATGCTAGCGATAAGCCTCCAATATTACAAGAGTATTGTGCTAATCGTTTGTAAAAACGTGAACTACACATTTTTTTATTGTAAAATCTACCTTTTTATAAAAGGACTGCACACACTAATTGTATATTTAGAATTTGTATATTATATCATTCTTCCTTGAGTAACAAATTAGAATAAAGTGACTAAAAGTCGGTTTGGATTAAGAGATCTCATCTCATTATTGTTTATTACTATCTATAAATTTCAACTCACAAATCTTATTATTATTTACAAATCATGTCAACTTATCTCGTGTGATGAATCCAAACATTTTTTGTTTCTGTTTTTGTCCCACATAACACGTGACCATTTATACGCACGTACGGGTGCGTGTCAGTAGCATGCATGTCAGGCTTTTTTTTTCTACCCACAACGTACGTACATGCAGTAATTAAAAGTACTGACATCGCAACTGACAATTATTTATTTTTCCTGGTTATTATATATACTGTTTTGATCAACCATATATAATGTTTTCTGGGCTGATCAGATGATGCATGCAAGATGATCTATCGGTATCTGAAAACAAGGCGGCTTAATTGGGACTGTTCTAATTAAGATTCGTTTGTTTGATCATGAGTACCCAATTTAGGTAAAGCGTAACCATATTGACTTATAATGAGTGTAGATCATGATCAGAACCTCTAGATCAGCCTAGATTTATAAAACCTAAAATGCCATTTGGAAGACTAGAACAATTATCAACTAAAAGCATATATATATATATATATATATATGCTTTGAAGTTGGAAAGTTCTGTTAGCATCTATATAAATGCATCAGTACTGGTAGTGAGGAATGCAACTGCAGCTTGAAATTACAACTTAGAAATTAAATATTGAGCAAAACACTATAATATAATATGATACTTCAATTTCAACAGTACAGAACATTGACAATAACAATATATTCAGAAGAACAAAAGCTAGATATAGGTACCGAAACCACTGCAGCTAGCCTTATGGTAATTACTTGTCTTAAAACCAAAACAAATAATCAGGTCTCCCTAATGGGGTTTCAACACGTTATAACTCCATACATGCATGGCTTTTGCTCGTGGCCTAGGGTTCCATATAAAATGCTTAGAAAGTCAGTCACTGCTGTCTTTTATGTCGATATAAGCTACAAATTCTGATGATCAAAGCATTAAGATATTGCCACCACAAGGAAGCATATTGTACTTAGTAGATAAATTACAAGAGCAGGTAAGCGCTCGGTACATAGACTTAAAGCATCCATCCAGGGATGAAACCATTGACTTGTTGGGCATGAGTTGTTGCAGTTATCTGGTCTGAACCTGATGCATTATACCTGTACGTGTCCAAAAAGGGATTTAAAGACAGGGAGTTAGATAGTAGTGCTGATCAACAACTTGACTGTTGAAATGAATTAAATTATGTTTTGAAGTTCACCCTATCTGCAATGTGGGATTGCAATCTAAAGGCTGGAAGAACCCCTGAATTTGAGCATTCTGAGGGCCAAATGAGATACTTTGCTCACCGCCTTGATCCCATGATTGTCGAAGGTGATTTCTTGAACAAATCTCATCCAGCTGAAGAATTAAATTTTGAAGCATATGTGAGCGGTCCACATTCATATTGGCCACAGATAAATTTCATGCAATATCAGGAAAGCAGACAACTGCACTCTTATATGATAGGTGTCATCATTCAGAACGAAAGGTTGGACTGTAAGGCTGTAGAGCTAGTTATATATAGAACATTCTGACATGGGAAGTAAAAACTGATGAAGTGTATATGTTCCTGTGAAGGTTTTCTCAAGAATTTCATCTTTTCAATTTTTTGGTTCGTAAAAAATATAAAATGGTCATGTCTTACAAAGAAAATTGCTATACAGGGAAGCAGGGGCATTTGTTTGCCATCATATTGATCAGAAACCCAACCAAGTCGCCCAAAATCAAACTTGAATGGTGACAGAGCCTTGAATGTCGTCTAGGGTAATTCAAGAGTAAACTTTCAATTTGCTAGAATAACGATCCCCACCAAGGCAAGCTGAGGAAACAATTAGCATAGAAAATAATGCAGAGTGCGCTCCTTCCACATATACATAGGGCTTGAAATTAACCGGTGAACAAACCCAACTATCCATGAAAGCCAACTAGAAAATTTTACCTTTATTGTCAACGCTCTGTTTGAATCCAGTAATAATTGTTCCTGCACTTAAAAGCAGCTTGTGAATATTAGGTGCAAAGTTATTAATAGCACTATTAATATATTAATGTTGCATGCATACATACATACATACATACATACATATACATTTAGATCATAGATTCACACCTTATTTTGGAGCTCAGAAAGCTGGTCGAGCATATATTGCGTCTGCAAAGCAGATAAGAAATATTTACTTTTGCTCTCATCCATATAATTTTAATGCAAAGGTCGAAATTTTTATTAGGTCAAATAATGCAGGCCGAGAATGGAAAAGTACATCGGTTAGTGGGTGCATATATATGTAGCTGAATGATCGAATTACGTACCTTAGTGGACCTAACTTGCTTCAAGGTCGACTCCAGTTGGCGCTCAAGCTTCTCAAGATCATTTGAGTTCAATGCACCCAAGTCCTCCCCAAGAAGGTTTCTGGAAGGCCAAATTTATAAGGAGAAATCATATTCCATGAATGGTTACTCTTGCACGACAGATGTGCTGACAAAACCTACATGAGTAATGGTAAATACACGAATAATTTTAAGGTTTCTAAGTTTTGTGAATTCTTTTTAGGAAAAGTGTGACCCAATTGAAATGTGTGTTTTTTGCATGTGAGTTCTACGTTTACTCACTTTTTTTTAAGGGAATGAAACTTGCATACAAATCATTTCTTAACATATATAGGTGCCCAAATATTACTAATTAGATATATATATATATATATATATATATATATATATATATATCCCATGCATGCATGCTTAAGTTGGAAGTTTTTCAACTCAGTTACCGAATGATATCATCCAAAATGATATTTTTTGGAGCAGCAGTACTAAATAAAAACACTATTGATCATCATCAGGGTAAGATCTATATATATATATATACATAAATGTAATTACGCACCTCTGGGTTCTTTGTAAGGATTCAAACCTAGCTTTCAGTCTCAGGTACTCCCTATAGCTGCTCTGCTACAGCATACGACAACCACGATATGGGAATCTCGAGGTCAGGGATAATACTCCATGAATGTACAAATTAACAAGTAGAAGTGAAAATGATACTATATATAAGGCCGGCCATGATAATGATACTATTTTGTGCATGCACAATCTGGAATTTAATATAAAATACTCACTTTTCCCATCAATCTGTGCATAATCCGATATTTTCGTACAAGGAAAGGGAAAAAAAAAAACCCATATCTAAAATACAATCTACTTATAAAAAATCGAAAACACGGTCCAAAAATGAAATATAGTTTTGAAAAAACTAGAGTTGGCATGAATCAGTTTGAATCAACTGATATCAATCGATTGAACCAATTATAAGTGTGTGTGTGTGTGTGTGGCCAAATGAAAAAAAACACTAAACTCGGTTCAGTGTCTTATAAATTCAAGTTGAATAAGTTGAGTCAGTTTGAATCATACCCTTTTTTAGAGTCAAGATTCTAACAATCACAGTACTATAAAATGCTTAAGATATCATTCAGCATATTAAACATTTAATAAAGGTACGTACGTACCTCAAGCTCTTTGGCAGGTTTGTTGACTTCCACTGCACCATAGCTGCACTTTTGGTACCTTTCAAGTGTTTTGAGCATGCTAGAGAAATGGAGAAAAAAAATTGTCAATCAGGGAATTAGATCAAGGAGTAGTACATGATGCATAAATATGATTAAGTACTATAGTTGTTTTAACAATGGGCCGTTTAATTAAGCAATTCAATAATTTATCCCAAAGTTCATAATTAATATGTTTAATTGACTGCAGAAGCACATTAATTTAAGTAGTAAAGGTTATAGAAATCAGTGCTTATTATTCATTGTATACGTCACTGTTACACAAAAGTCGAGAATTAATATTGAGGC
The DNA here is from genome assembly GCA_029856935.1 of Cyclocarya paliurus. Classification (NCBI taxonomy): domain Eukaryota; kingdom Viridiplantae; phylum Streptophyta; class Magnoliopsida; order Fagales; family Juglandaceae; genus Cyclocarya; species Cyclocarya paliurus. The sequence continues at coordinate 4,922,902 of CM056950.1, forward strand.
AGCTACTGCCGATCGAGGCCACATATATTTTGGCTTTCGAGACTCTGGCTGGCGTACATGAGTAATAGATTCTATTTTCTTCAAGAGCTTGATCAAGTGTGGATATGTGTGCGTGTGTGTGTGTGTGTGTGTGTGGAGGCATGCATATGCATGCAGCTTCCCCCAACGCATGAAGAATCTGAATGTGGACGCTGCAGATCATGAGGTATATTTTAGTAGCCTGTAGCCAGTTAAAAGATTAAAACCAGGTATTTTATCATATTTTATGAAACATGGGCGGGTATGAAGGCATGCATGCATGCATGGGTACTGCTAAGTCAAATAACACAATATATACCTACAAATATAGAAGTGTATGATGGGAAAATTGTTAGTCACATCTATACTATAATTTCGAAAAGACTAATACTGAATTTTTCTTAGACTCCTTATAAAGTCAAGTTTCATCTGGTATGTAGACAATGTGGGACTTACTACTCGTAACTACGTTTGTAACCCACCAACTCTATGTGTATTCATTATTCATGATATTCTGAATGTAAGATGGGGTTTTATAATAGATATGCACGATCTCTTTGCGATTCAGTCGGACTTCGACTAGGGTGTTACACAAACGTACTCTGTTTGTGACCCAGTTGGGCTAGCTTCTGATCTATTTCTCTACTAATTCTAAAAACTTTACTATCGACTCTATATGGCCTTTTCTAGACCTTTCTTGGAGCAATTATCTACACATCCTTCCGGGACGTGTTTTGAGAACTCCTCCGAACACCATATAAATGAGCCGTTAATCTTCTTCATAAATTCAAGGGCAACTTGGCCGCATGCATTGGTAGTAGTACTCTTACAATTCATTTCGTTATATGACATTAGTTTTGCAGGTAAAATAGTATGTGAGTTTGTTTAAATGGGTGTTTTCTCACTTATGTTAGGGCTCATTTGGGAAGTGAGATGAGATGAGAAATTTTGATATTTTTGTGAATAGTGTTAAGATGATTTGAGTTGAGATTTTTGAGTTGGTTTTAAAAAAGTATGTGGGTCTCATGTAAGATATGTTTGGATATTGTAAAGGTGATCAAATGAGATGGTTTTAACTTTTTGGGGAAGGGAGATGTTGTAGATTCCACCAATGATCGAAAAGTTTATGTAATTATAGATTTATATTTTAATGTATAAATTAATTTCGAAAATTGAAAAAAAATAATTTAGAAATTACATTATCAGTTCAAAAATTAGTTTGTAAATGTGATAATGTAAAAATAAATTTGGTTCATAAAGGAAAATAAAACGGAAATTACACTATTAATTAGAAAATCTGTTTTATTTATATTTTAATGTACAAAGTAATTTCGAAAATTCAGAAAAATAATTTATAAATTACAATATCAATTCAAAATATTTGTTTGGTTTATATAATAATTTAAAAATAAATTTGGTTCATAAAGGAAAAGAAAACGGCGTAGTGGTGGAGGAGATGCAAGGCTTCTGGTGTTTTAGAGGGGTGGCTTTCCTCGATTTGGGGAGTTTAACTTTATACACCATTTTCGGCTACAAAAAACAACCCCGTCAACAGTGGAGATAGGGGTCAACTATTGCAAATCCACGCAAAGCCAGATCTTGAATGGCAAAGGCCAGTTGGCTTCTGAGGTGACAATGCACTGCAGAAGGGTTATGGCTAGGTCAGGGGCAGAGATTCGGAAGGCAATGGCCAACTTTGGGTAGAGATTCACACGGCCTCAAGTTGTAGACATCTACACTTTACCCAGGCTAATGGATGAAATGCTTTTATTGAGAATTAGATTGAAAAATCTCCTACCAGCTGTGGCTCACCATGTGACGGGAATTCGAAATCTCTAGAATAGGGGAATCGAGATGGATGAAGGGAAATCCAGACTGAATTGGAAGAGGGGAACGACAAGGATGATTCGGAGGAGGGTGGTTTCTGGATCTAGGATGGTTGTTTTTTAAAGAGGGAGGAAGAGAAGTATTTCAGGGGAAAGGCATCGCAATTACGAAGGGGGCCAATGTTCAGTGAATGGTCTTTTCAATGAATAGTAGAGTTCAATTCTTGAGAATTTTGAGATGAGAGGTGTTTATGTTAACTGGGCATTTGGACACTTTATCTCATCTAACGAACAAAAATTTTCATCTTAACCGTTTCTCATCTCTGGTGCCAAACAAGCCCTTAGTGTAAGGACCATGTGGGCTAATTCTTTTTTTAGGACTTTGATTATTATGGGTCATGCCTTGTAGATTGATGGATTTTCTAGCATGCTGGAGTGGTCTCTGAGGAAATTCATAAGTTGAAGCAATCTGGAAAATGGTCCCCATATGTATGTGTTAGTGTATTTGGTGGAAGTAAAATGATAGAAGTTTCGAAAACCACGAGAAGACAATAGAGGAGCTGAAAGTTTTTTTCTTTAAAACATTGCTTTCTTGGGTGGAGGCCATTGTTTGTAATCGACCAAATGTCCATGACTTTCTACTTTCAGTTGTAAACTCTAATTATATACTTCTCATGTATACTCCACGTATACTTGGGTTTTGCCTATTATTATGAATAAGACTTCTTGGTTACCGATCAAATTTGTTTTTTGTTAGTGTAAGGGTTATAAATGTGGAATTTAAGGTTTGTCGAATTTGAATTAGCCAAAGTAAAAGTCGTGCTTCATATGCATGTTAAGTTTATATTTCATTTCCTAATTGAGCTTGGGTGCTACTCGATGGCTATTTTAATGCAATCAAGAAAAATATTAGGTCTCAGGATTGGCTCAAATAATATAGATGGGTGATTTTGATGGTTTCAATATCCAAATGACTCGGATGATTTGCAAGTCAGTATTGCATGCAAATCAGTTTATGTTTGAGTGGTGTTTAGATATTGAGAAGAGATAGGATGAGATGAGATGTGTTGAGATCATCTCAACATCTAAACGGGGCCTAAATTATGGTTTGACTTTAAAAGCATGAAGAACAAAGGATTGGTGATACTTAGACCTTCTTGATGCGCCCAATGATCCAAATCTCACATATATAGAAGAGAATTTTTATTTTCTATCTTTCTTTATATAAATTAATTACACCCTCTTTAATTATTTTACTCCTCGATCTTGTGGCACAAATCACAAAACTGATCATAATTGGAGACTTTATTCTCTCTTCTTGAGTTTTTCAATAAAGAACCCAATTACATGTATATTTATAGATATACAAAATTGGCAAAACATAGTCTATCGATCCTTCCTTACTTTGGAAAGTACATGAAATATGCCACTACCAATAGAAATATGCTACCTCCTATATGAAAGTTGGCTTAGGTGTAGGAATTAGATCAAGATCATCAGCTAGGACCGAAGAGCATCAAAAGCTTTCACCAGTACTAAAGAGAGAACTACTTAGGACAGGTTAGTCTATTTAGGTAGCATACACTACGTTTTAATCTCATTCTTATCCTATTATGATAGTACTGTAGCAATATTCATCCACACTTGAGTTTGGTATTTTTAAAAATAAAAATTGATCTAGTGGTTTATGGATACCAAGTACACATTAATTATAAATGATCAGTAGTGAGATGGAAATTAATAGAATAAGAGTGTACGTAGTATATATTATCAACTATAAGTCCATGCATTTTGGTGGTGTAAACGGCTGAAGGGTTTTGAGAGGATTGATAGGGTAATCGGAGTTTGTAAATAAAGGGTTTCAAAGAGGGAGACAATTGCAGGGTAATATTAAGATGATAATCTAATTTAACATGCAAACAGCAACCATCGTTGAGTATGATCAAGTTAACGACTCTGGTGATCTGTTGGTTGAGCTCGAGAGTTTGAGGAAGGATTAGAATTCAGTTCATTGATGAAATATGTACTGGGAATTCCAAGCAGCGAAGTCGGGTGATATATATAAGAGAGAGGGTCATGCCGCATGGCCAAAGGCCGATTAGAAAGAGAGGGAAGCTTTTTATAAATTGCGCCGCAAAATTCTCATTCCCATGAACCCTAAAGTTTTGTTTCATGTCTTTTTCCTCTTTTTAACCAAGTCATAAAAGAATTCTCAACTCTTTTAATCTCCATACGTACACATAATACTTACATCAATGATCGGCTGAATCCAAGACTTATTCCTCAAGAAGAACAAAAATATAGCATTAGACGTAGTACTCTTAAACCCATATTCCGAAACCTAGAAATGGAACTTTAAGACCCTTGCAAACTTTGAAACAAAAATCAAAATCTAGGGTTCTTTATGGAAACCAATTAGCAAGAATACCATATAACATTTTAAACATATAACATTTATAAACTGCAACTAATAACATTTCAAACATGCATACTCAACTGTCTGACTTGTTTAAACAGCCCTTAAGCAAAATAGTCTTACAGCGTGAAGAAGCAGTAACATTATATTTCCCTAGTGATCACTTCTCAGGAAAGAAAAAAGAAAAAGGTAAATAATCAAGTAATTAACAACTAATTATAACCAGAAAAAACTTCTCCTAGCCAGGCCCTTTTTTTGCAATATTATGATCTGCAATATCTGATCAACCCAAAAAGATAGTAGATATCTCAGGCTTTTAAACAGATTTAAAGATTTTTTTCACTGAAAACTGTGACACACCTGGATCGGAACAAGATCTTTCAAGGTAATCTAATAAACGTAATGCAAGTCATACATTAAGTCGCATAATATACGTAATCAAACGCGCGCGAGTCAAGGAAAGAAATTAAATATACTGAACATATATAATGATCATCTCCTTATGAACAGATAGAAAGCGCTGCAATTCTGCAAATATGCTTTAGATCTCATAGTGCATATTTTCTATTAAAGAAAATAAACATATGCGCGCGTAAGAATCAGACGTATAAATCAGATCGACATCTAAACTTGGCTTCAAAAATAACAATAACATAAGAAAATAAAAATATATTCTACTAAACACCAGAAAAGACAGAATAGTGAAATTAGCATTCCAGTATTAGGGAAATACAAATTAGAGAGAGAGAGAGAGAGAGAGGACAGGGGTAGAGATATATTGTGAGTGATAGATTTTTCTCTGCAGAAGAAATTGAGAACATATGAAATCCAAAATCCGAGAAGAAAATCAACCGAACAAGCTGAAAAATCAAGCAGATCCTACACATCTATATGGAGACAAAAAGAGAGCGAGAACATGATATTTTACCTAGAGGTGCTACAGAACTCATAGAGCTTGCCACGGCTGGAGAAGATAATAAGGGCAACCTCAGCATCACAGAGAACTGAAAGCTCATAGGCTTTCTTGAGAAGCCCATTCCTCCTCTTTGCAAAAGTGACCTGCCTGTTTATCTTGTTCTCTATCCTCTTCAACTCCACTCTTCCTCTCCCCATATCCTAATTATCCCAAAACTGCTTCTTTCCCTTTTTCTATTTATATAAATATAGAGTTTTCTTCTTGGTAACCCTTTCTTTTCTTAATTTCTTATTGCTTGTTTTAGCGTTCTTCTCTTGGGTAACAGTACTTGATCCTTCTTTTCTGGGTCTGATCAAAGTATAGCCAAATTTATGAAAAACAAAAGAAAGTTGGATACTGAAAACCAGAGAGAGAGAGAGAGAGAGAGAGAGAGTTTTGTGAATTTGGTTTTCTTGTAGCTCGGGTTATCTAACTTGTAGCTTTTTAACCACAGCTTCTCAACCTACAGTCCGCATAAATTGAAATGAAGTTTTAGGGTTTGGTGTTGTTTCTGGTTTCATATGATCATGACCTTTTTCTTTTGATCTCCCTTCAAATTTTACTTTTCTCTTGGTAGAAGATCCTACCTTTACCCCCACTCCTAATTACAGCGCGTGGTGAACGTACAATTACCTCCTTGATTTGAACGACAATAATGTGATAGTACGACATCTGCGTACAGAGCACGAGGGCCCGACGATGTAAAGGAACATATACATTGATAGTGCTGCTATCCCTCGTCACATATTTTATATATATTTTTTTATTTTTTTATATTCTTATTAAACTAATTGAAGTGTTTTATTTTTTCTCCACATACTGTTATAAGAAAAATTAAAATAAATAAAATGTATAGTGTATGAAAATAATAAATAAAATTATTCGCCCAAAGTGGAAAACTAGGGTTAAGCGGAGACTGAATTGGCGCGTGGTGGATTGTGATGTTTCATCTATATTTTCACGTAATAAATGTTTGCATATTCTTTCTACAGTGTTCAGAATTAGTATCAGAACGTCGTCACCTTTCTTAAAATGGATCTCCTCGTGTCGCCTTCTCACTGGCTCTACATCGATGTCAATGCTGAGTTCACACTACAAGAAATCGGGTCTTTTTCAGCGCGTAAAATCGTCGAAAATACCCTTCAAAATCGCTGGTTTTATTCTTTCTCGGCGATTTTAAAATCGCCGCACATTCGACGATTTTAAAGTGACGATTCTGAGCATTTTCAGCGATTCCACAAATTCGTTGAGAAAATTACCATTTTCGGCGATTTTTACTCGCCGCAATAGGCTTACAAAACGTCGGAAATAGGGGTCCCGGATTCACACTAAATCGCCGATAAAGGTTAACTCTTTATCAGCGATTTTCCAAAATCGTCGGTATAATACATTAGCGGCGACTTAAAATCGCCGCAAATAACATAATTGCAACGTTTTTATATTTTTCCGCGACAATTACTCGCTGCAAATAAGTTTTTGCGGCGATTTTATGTCGCCGCTAATAAACTTTGAATGTTAAAAAAATTATTTCCGGCGAAATAAGTTCGCCGGAAATGATGTTTCAGAAAATAAAAAAAAATGCATAAAACAGAATACTACACATATCCTATTCAAATTCAATCTAAAATGTACTTCCTCCATTCATTCAGGTTAGCATGGAAACATCCATTCATTCAAGGAAAATTTTACTAAGTAGTATATTAACATGGAAACATCAATATTGATGTTTCGATGTTAATATACACAAAACAGATTACATGTACATCCAAATTATATTCACTATGAAATTTCTGGATGGCCACACAAAGCTCAAGCTAATTGTAACTTAAAATTTAAGTTATACTAATATAATAAACATGACATTGACCCTCCAACATCGAAAGTAGGATTATAAAAGAGAGACTAATATAAAAGGCACAAATATATGATCAGGGAAACAAAGTAGATTACCATGACTTTAAGCCTCCAACAAAAACAATAGTGCTGAGTGCCATGCATCTTTGTCCAGCAGCAACTATAGCATTTAAAGTAGCATCCACATTTGCATCAGGCATGACAATTGCATGATTTTTTGCCCCCATGTTAGACTGCAGATAAGGCCGATTCATTTCAACTTCAACAATTGCATGGCTATAAAAGGAACCACATTGCTCATAAAAGGAATTGTGTATTTTTTTACTGGAGAAGTGACAGTTACCTGAACACGCTTCCCTTTAGCCGATGCTCTTGCATATATGTGCATTCCAGCCTTTGATATAAAAATGAAAAATCATGTAAGAATATGACTGATGATCTAACATACATCTAATCATATATTACAGATGGTGCACACAAATGTCTGCATGCACACCTTGCACTGCATTGAATATTCACCAAAAACAAAATTAACTAACCAACAAATTCATGATAAAAACTAAGCCTTACACAAAAACTTAAAATTCTCAAGAAATTTAGAATGGGCCAGGTGGTATCTACCATATAAATGGGATAGGAAATGAGCAGCAGTGTTTAGTGTAGTTTCATTATTGGTAAGTGGCTATAACTGGTAGAGAAATAGGTAAATTAACATAGAAGTGGAGTAACATATCAAAATGGGGGGGGGGGGGGGGGAATGTAATATAGGACCTATAATATAGTCATGCTCCCTAAGCTGTTTTTAAATACAGGGGCATCCGAGAGACATGAGTGACAAAATCAAATCTAATATAAGCAAATGCGTCTCTCTATTAAGGCATCAAATTCTGCAACATCATCATCCACAACTAACAAATAGCATAACATGCAAATACTGTAGAATCTCTGTAAATAACAGAATGTGTAAGAGAAATGGCAAGTGTCATGCATTGTATAGACACCTCCTTAGAATCTGTTAGAGAATCCTTTTATTAAAGGTGTACACCTACGGTACTAGAAATCAATGAGAAAACAAGAGAATGTTGCAGTGATACGTCTCAACTCTTCTCAGTCTTTTTATAAATACATTATCTGCTTTTGTTTCAATACTCTCTATATTGTGTACATAATTTAGTGTACATTTCTCTCTTCTTTTATTCTTCTGAAACACGTATGGAGATTAGAACTCTTGACATCATCCTCTCCTTTACCACTTGCTATAAAATAAAACAATAACATCATGATATTGATTGAGATGCAACTCAAGTACTGACAAAATGATTGTGTTACATTCCTGAGTTAATGTTTGTCAAGGTTCAAGTTCCTCAACCAAGCTGCATGATGTTTAGATGAGAAAGAACATATATATATATATATGTATATCATGAGAGCATAAATCAGAATATTGAAAGGGTACATTAATGATCTGAGCTAACCTCTACACTATGAGAGTCCAATTGCAATCCATTCTTACATGTTAGCCACTCTTTATGAATCTGTTTTTATAATTAAGGCAATTATTTATGATAAAATTCTGAACCCAAAACCATACATACTACTAAAGATTCAGTGAGCATTCTTTGATTGGTATGCGACAAGAATGCTACAAGACAAGGCAATTTTTAAAACTACAAAACCTCCCACAACATCAATGCAACCTTTTTGTTTGAGTTTTAATATCCCTAAATTAGTCAGGAAAGACCTCAATTGATGCAAAAAATTATAGTTATTTCTATATAAATTACAAAAAAATCGTACATTGCTTATTTCTTAAGCATCACTGTTTTCATAATGTTCTCAAACTTTCCTAATATTGTTTAGCATCCGTCTTTGTCTCTTAATTTAATACCTTCTATTTCTTGATTTAAGCTAATCACCAACTATTATTATATGCAACCTAATGATTATTATATGCAACCTAATCACCAACTGATGATAATGTCCTCAAATGAGGGAACCTAGTGTGGAAAGAGAAATATAAGGCTTAGGTAACATGTTCATGCAAAAGATAATCAAGAAATCACCATCTATTTTAATAGAAAGTAGTAGGCAATTTATCAGAAAATCATGAGTTTTGACCAGGTCAGCCAGTTCTTTAGCTAGACAAATTGTAATCATATGCAACCTGTGTAAAGGTTCTCCTTTTTCTAAGAAAATTATTATTACCTATAAAAACTCAATATCTCCACCCTCAACATAGTTTCCAATCATCGCAATAGTATGACAACTGTCTAATCCTAGAAGGCCACCACCTCCACCACTTCTCATCCAACTGTTAAAATATTTATTTCTTACAGGTCAAAACCAACTAATTTCTTATCCTTTGCCTTACACACAAACCATCTCAAGTACACACAAACAGTCAAACATAGATCATTCTCCCTAATTAGCATATAAAAAGCCAACGACTAGATGCAAACTACTGGTCATTTTATTATGCAGAATATGAACGACAATTTTTAACAGCTCACCCACACTATCACTATTCTCCTGCCTTGCCTTTTTTTTCTATAACTCCATTGACTGTTAAATTCTCAAACACCATTGCTGAAGATCATCGTATCATGTATAAGTACTTGGCCTGCATCATTTCAGTCCCAACAAATTCTCTTACTTGCTAGAGGAAAAATGTGCACCTGCATAGTTTATATTATCTTAAAAATGAATTGCAGAGGCAAATTCCTTGCTGGTACTGTTTTTTTTATAAAGCTTTGTCTCATTATCTTATGAACTTATGTGTGCTTAATACAATAGGTATAGATCATGAAAGACTCAAAGAGCTAATGGGGAATCATATACTTCTGGCTATTGTTTATTTTATTCACAATATGAAGCCGGAAATAGTTGGGAGCATAAAGCTCCAATTTTTTAAAATCATCCTACATGAAAGCCAGATTACAAACTAGAAGATTTAAAGTGTCCTGACAATTAAAGACAGAGATATTATACTAATTAATTACACTATAAGAACTCTGATTTCTTGGGACATTTGCATAAATATAATATGATTACTCAATAAAAGGGTATTAACTATTCTCACCGATGAATTAAGCACCGGAAAGTTTCGAGGAGCTGCGGGAAAGAGTTGCCGACTGGGTCCTACGAGCTGGCGACGACGTTGTTTATGGTGATGGGCACTTGTCTTCGATGGAGTTGTTTATGGCAACCGGCCGGCGTGCGGTGGAAATTTAAAGGAAAATACATTTAGCTATAGAGAAATCCGAGAGAGAGAGAGAGAGGTGAGGCCAGATTTGGGGAGGAAAGAGATCGGCGAGGGGCTGGGGGAGAACGAGGGGGTACCGTCGAGGTGAGATGGCGGTGGCGTGGTGGGGTCGCTCGCGACGGCCACTGCTGACCGGCGTGGGTTCTGCTTGAGAAGGAAGAATACTTCGGGAGGGAGGGAGGGAAACAGGGGGGGCGAAGCGCTGGAGGGAAAGGAGCCGAGCGGGTATTTTAATTTTAGGTTTAGGCATTTGCGGCGTCCTAATCTCGCCGCGAATATCTAAATCCTCGCCGAAAATATTCAAAATATTACCAGCGAATTTGATATCGTCCAAAATACTAATCAATTGCGGCGATTAAAACTCGCCGGGAAAACACGCACATGTGATACGATAGCTCCAAACGTCCGATGAAATAGCGGCGAAATTTGAATTTCGCCGCAAATAATCTGTATTTGCAATATTTCTTTTTCCGACGATTTTAAAATCGCTGCAAAAACTGTAATTTCAACGATTTTATATCGCTGCAAAAAAAAAATTAGTATCTTGGCGATATTTTCGTCCCAAAAATCATAAATTCGCTGCAAAAGACCAGATGACTATTTGCGGCGATATAAAACTGTCGCAAAAATTAAAAAAATCGCCGCAAAAGAGTAATTTCAAAATTTTATGTAAAAATCGTGCGACGATTTACAAATCGCTGCAATAAAAGAATTTTTGCGGCGAATTTATTTCTGACAGTCATAAAATCGCCGGAAAAGGTCTTTTTTCTTGTAGTGTCATTTATTCAGCTTTAATTTGTTTCCCTCTCTCGCAAGATTAATTTGCTAATTACGATCAGCTCGCTCATCATTCCATGCATGACACTAATTCTAAGGAATGTTTGGTCTTTGCAGATAGGGCAGATCAAGTATTAATTATTAATGGATGAATTAGGTATAATATGCATGGTTTTCATGTTTTCTGGTTAATTTATGTGTTTTCAACCCCAACTTATGATGATCATGACTGTGATTTAGATTATGTGTATTGTAATGATCAACATGTTCTGTCGGTTTTTCTTCATATGTTTTCCATTAAAAAAACCATAAATATTCCATTGCCTCTCTTGATCAGCGACCAATATTATTAGGGTTGGATACTAACTCGATCGAGTGGGACGAAATTGGTATGATAGAATAGCATGGCCCGGGTCGGGCCAAGAAGGGTGAGGTCGGCCAAGAAAGTCCATAAAGAAGCAATAAGGTAGCACGTGCGGGGCATGGGAATGAGTCAAAAGGCTGGACATTTCTACTGGCCGACAATCCGCACGCATGGGGTCAGGGACAACCCTAGCCCTTAGGCATCGACGGCTAGACAAACTTTGAAAGTGGGAGCACCTGACTGAGGCCACGCCGCATTTAATGAAAGAATGAGATGGACACGCCACGATCATGCATGGACGGCCCGTCGCATGACAGGAAGTTAGTAGAGGACATGACTTGGGTACGGAGCGGTACCACCACGATCAACTTGTCAAGGGATTGTCCCTACCATATATATATATCCCCCCTTCGAGGGCAAAAAACTCCCTACACACTTTCATTTGAAACTCCCTTAAATCACAAACTCATGACCCAAGCTGACTTAGGCATCAGAGATGTTTCTCACCACCTTGAGCCACCATTTCCCTCATATTCATAGGAATGGATCAACCCATCGCACGAAGTTGCTCGGGCTGCAAGACACAACATCAAACGATATTGTCGATTTGGGCATTGTGAAGTGTGGACACTAATTATTATAACTGTGTAAAAACTAATTAAATAGATATTGATTATATATATACTAGCATGGGGGCTACATGCAAGGCATATATGCCCCTTGTATGTAGCATCTGGTTGGAGGATAAAAAGTCTTAAAATCTCTTCACAGAAGCATATAATAATAACAATTCATTAAATAAAAGCTCTTTAAAAATAGATTTTGAACAACACCTAATTAAAAAAACCATTATTTACATAAATGGGCCAACATACAAAATCACCAAGTTTATAAACACAATGTTTTATGTAAATTTGGTTTCACTCATGCCTCCTCAAATTGTCGGTGTAAGGATCTCTAAGATCTCACTTGTTTCTGTTTGTTAAATCGTCTCATCACCATTTTTTTTATTTAAACATATATTACATAATACTTGTTTTGTTCGATTTGGTGTTTGTTAACAATTAAATCGTCTCATTGCCAAATTTTTTTAGATCTAAACATATATTATATAGTGTTTATTTCGTCTGATTTGATGACTGGTTTCATCCAAATAGATGAATGTCTATTGATTCCATTATTTTGAATGAAGGCTAACTCAGATTATACATGTGAGTTTTTTACATAGCTTATTAAAATTCAAACAGCTTCAACTGAAAAGAGAGACGAAGAAAACTAATACCCACGTAATGGCGAGATTCACCGGCAAGAAGAGAAATTTTAACGCTGAAGAACCCAGAAGTTTGTGTGAGAAAGTGAAGAATAAAAGACATTGAAAATGTGAGAAAATGAGAGGAAAGAGATTTCGACCAACTTTTTGATAAGAAGAAAGTTGTAAAGAGACAAGTGAAACACTGTAAAAATACACTTTACATAATCAGTGAGAAAAACAATAACACAAAAGGATGAGAATTTGAGAAAATCGAGGATAAATTGGACGAAAAAACACTATTGATCATGTACAGAGCATTCAGAGGTATAACTATAATAACAATCAATTACACGCGGATTTAAATGAAATAGAAAGTGTCAAACAAAAATACTATCCATTCCTATGATATGCCTAGCCGCTTTTAATATACTATTGATATTGATATGCCTATAGCCGCTTTTAATATATGGGATATCCAAGTACTGCTAGTACGTACGTACTATGCATCTCTTTAGATCAAGAAGTCTTGGGGTTTAGATAGGCTGCATCAGATCACTGTTATGACAACATTGATTAGACTTAAACCTTCCTCCATAAAGTACGAATATTTGTAGTTCAACGGACAATATCTGCAGATCAGTGTTATGACAACATCGATTTGGCTTATTAACCCTTCATCAATAACTATATATATATATATATATATATATATATATTTATATGCATGAACTTGAAAATTGAAAATTGATCCAAAAAAAACTTGAAAATTGAAAATGCAAATAAACCATTTCCGTAGCTTTCACCGCCTGCATTCATGCGTACCATATATATATATATATATATATATATATATATATATATATATACTCTATGAAACACCGCTAGCTAAAGGGACTTCTAATTCCGGCCAAGACCATAACGATCGGGACGTTAATTATTTTGGAAGGTAGGGGTGAAATTAGGTATATATATTATAAGCGTGGCTTGACTAATATTCCTGCACCAAACATGGCAACCTATTTGCACTGCTTATATGCTCATTTTCCAAACCACGCAAAAAAGTATGCAATACTAGCTATTTATCGTACGTACGTTTCAATTATTGAGTACCATTCCAACGCAAATGCGACCCTTATTTAGTTCACCCACAACACTGTCCAAAACTACTCGGTAATTTGGAGAGTCAACTATAGATCAGGTATATATTATATTTTTCAACTTTGAAGCAAAAATTTATATAAATTAATGATATAAATAAATGAGCAAAGATATTTGTCACGACCAAATATTATCTATAAAAGCCTAGACTGTATTTTACTATTTTCTACCAATATATATAAGGAAAACTATATTGTCCTCTCAATTTGATTGTTCATGTATTTTATTTTTAATTATTTTTATTTAATAGTTAAAAAAGTAATTATTATTATATTAATTTTTTTTTTGTTTAAAAATATTTAAAATAAAAAAAATATAATTTACCCTAGAAGCATATTAAATAGACAAATTCAAATAGCATACTAGTAATAGGTGGATGGAAAAATACGGAAATGACACGACACACAAAAAAATATATAAAAAAGATGGAAATGAAAGGAAAGATTGGAAAGCTAAAAGCGAAGTCGTTAGCCCAAGGGACAACCTAGGTCCTAGACAGTTAAACAAGTGTTTCCAACGCCGAAGACTGGGCATCGATTTGCAGTCAGTCCCAAGCTAGAGGGATAGGACGCTACTTTCCGAGGACTACTGCTAGGTGTCAATATAACAGCACTCATGTCCGCAACGTGTCGGACTCCCATGGGTCATCATGCACAGTACCAGGTGACGCGAAGCTGCGCTGATGGTGAAACCTTATCCCCTTGTCCGTACATTAACAACGGCGTCTAACTGCACGGTGACCTGCCCTAGGCATTCAGGTGTCACGAGAACACGGTGGAAGCACAGGCGCCAGTCGATCTTTGCTGGTTGACGTTTGTGTCGGACGCGTGCTGTAACAGAAACTAAGCAGCTAGAAGCTAGCACTGTGCAATAATTAGGCTGGGAAATTGCTCATTTACTTGTATACCCTCATTTGCATATCGTACAACCATCTTTTTTTTTTTCTTACATATCGTACAACCATCTGATTTTATTACGTTATCAACATTTCTAAAATAAAGTGTTTTCCAATTTTCTTCGATTTTTTTTAAATGAGTTTTTTTTTAATTGTTTGTTAATGTGTCCGATGTTAAGGTGCCCTTTGTATACTGAGTTAAAATAAAATGAGTTGAGATGAAAGTTGAATAAAATATTATTAGAATATTATTTTTTAATATTATTATTATTTTAAAATATAAAAAAATTAAATTGTTTATTATATATTATGTAAAAATTTAAAAAATTATAATGATGAGATGTGATGACATGAAACACTTATTGCATCTAGATCGGACCTAAATATTAGCTTTACCTCCTAAAGAAATTATTAGACATTTTGAGAATGTAAATTACTGATGTAATACTTCATTCATCTCGTAATAGAATGTTATATTGTTATTTGAGAAAATTCTATAAACTACATTATTATCTCATTTTTATCGCACTATGTAAGATGTGGCATATTTATCACTATTTAATAATTTTTTATTGAATGATTATTTATCATCTAATAGTGGTAAATGTATTACATGATATGATATAGTGAGATGAAAGTAAGATGAGAGTGTGGTGTACAGCATTACTCTATTATTTAAGTACTAATTTTCAATAATCAGGGATTTTATAATAAGATAAAAATATCTCCCGTTTTCATCTCACTATGAGAGTGTGGTGTACAACATAGAGACGATATATATAATATTTGAATTATATCCCAACTAATTTCAAAAAAAAAAAAACTAACTTCAAATTTTTAAATTTATGTATTTTGGGACACGAATGACGAATTATTTGAGTTACAATTAATGATTCAAGTTGCCATAAAATAATAAAAGGTTATAAATATATATATAATTTTCATAATGACTATCTTTTGATATCTATGAAATATAATAATAGAACTGTAAGTGTAAAAAGATGAGGTGAAAAAAAATCACAAATTTGAGTTGAGAAAAAAAAAAAAAAAAAACTAGAACAAAATAGAAGAGATAAGAAAGCAGACCCAAAATGAAAGAAAAAGGCAATACATTTCGAAATTACAAAAATACTATTGAATTAAGAAAATTACGAAAATGCCACTTTACTATTCATTATTTCATAATTACTTTTCACTACCTTTTATCACTATTCACTATTTTTCAGTATTTTATTATTACTTTTTTTACTATTCTTTCTAAAATATCTGAGATCACATCCCTATTCAAATGCAACCTAAACCAAACAATGTTCTCCCTCTACCTAGCTAGGTCCTACTCCTTTACATTTAGAGCATTCTTCCCTCTTCAGATTGCCGCATCTATTGCACATATCCAAAAAGCAGAATGTTCAAAGGTTGAATGTGCATTATGCAGCATACACACATCACAAGTGCGTTTTGCACAAACCTAATCATATACAAACGCATACATGTACAAGTGGAAAATGTGTTACAACGATAGCATGGTGTCATTAGTTTCTTGATAAAGTTTCAGACTTTGATTAGGAAACTTGCATTAATGAAAGATGCCCCCTGCTTCTCAAGTCAAAACAATAATGCAGTTCTTGGGTTAACATAGTCGACCCAGCTAGCACTAGTTTCTTGATATATTTCCATTTTTTTAAGTGGCATAAATTATTCTTTGAGAAAAAATTCTACTTATCATCTCCTACAACACACACCAACATATGATTTTTTAAGTGGCATATGTGTTTCGATCCACATCAATTTACACAATATATTGATGTGTAAATATATATATTTAAATAGAAAGACAAAAATAAATCACATATTAGTGTGTGGTGTAGACATGATAAGTAATATTTTCCAAACAATGCTCAAGAAGATGATTTGGAAAATCTCACACTAACTGGAATACAGAACTTCCAGTCAAATTTTTTTAGAGTGCGTTATTCATAAAATGATTCAGCCATGGTCAATTTACATATCGTTCAGTAAACTAAGAAAATCAAGGATCCAATAAGAAGAAGAAAAGAGAAGCAAGCAGCAAAGTAACAGAACCACCAAGTAATTTCCAAGCTTAAGAACAATCATCACTAGTCAATTAAAGAGTAACAACCAAAAATACAAAAGAGAAATAGAAAAAATAAAATGTACTGGAGATATAAAGTTTGGCCCAAACCACATGGAAACAGTACGCTTATTTGCTAGAGTTGGGTTGTGGGCGTAAAACCCTCCCCCTTCGTCTCTCTCTCTCTCTCTCTCTCTCTCTCTCTCTCTCTCTCTCTATTTTAAAGTCTCATCCAATCGCCGTCACAGTCTCCCTCTCCCTAGCTCTCATAGTCGTCCCAGCCCAACTAGGTATCTCTCTCTTGCAGTTGGCGGTGGGCCAATTCACCCTCCGCATCAGGATGGGGGCACCCGCCCACCAAGGTGAGGTCGGGGGCTGCCCTCCCTGAGAGGTGAGAGTAGTTGTACCCCTACTATCCTCCTGACCCAGAAATACATACATGTGGATCGAAACAATCCAAACAAAGACCCAAGAGGAACAACAAAGACATTGAAAATTATGTAAAAAATGAAGCTCTCAGCTTACTCTTTACAAGATAACTCACCACACGTTATAATCTTAGTCGCGTATTTTAGATGAAAGTACTAGAAATAGTGTCTATGGAGGTTTGGACACCTTTTTTGGGGTATGATTTAAATAACTAAATTTTTATTATTTCCCATCAAGTTAAACTTTTGAGATAAATAGTAATTTAACATAATATTAAAACAGAAGTCCTATGTTTAAAATATGACTTTACACTCCTTAGTACTCTTGAGGCACCGTTCCAAATCAAGGCTTCCAAAAAGAGAAAAGGAAGATCATGAAGTGGCAATATTTGCTTTTGATTTAAGAGAATAAAGACCACGGATAGAATGCACTAAATAGCTAAATTAACTGAAACATATCTGAGTAGCGACCAAGAACCCATAATTTATTGAAATTTAGCAATGCAATTATCATTAGAGTGTGGACGACTCTGTCGTTCTAAAATAACCAATTAAAGACAACATACGAGATTTAAGATTCAACCTTAGAAACCCTAGTGATGACACACTCTCTCAGAAATCCTCCAAATCTCTCAAGGGTCCTCCTCCTTTCTCCTTCCCCCTCTCCTTACCTCCTTTCTCTTCCTTTCCCCCTCTCTTCCGTTCCTATCTCCATCCCTCATTCCCTTCTCTTCTCCCTCTCCTTCCCTCATTTCTCTTCTTTTCTTAATTTATTTTGTTTCCTTCAAGGCTGAAAAGATGGATCTACAATTATCTGGCACCTCTTGTGAGGCATAAGCAGCACAAGATGCTTTTAGGCCGATCGTTGGGAAGATAGTGGCGGATCACAGGATCAGATCGTTTAAATCTGACTTTTATGACTGATTTTGAAGTCTACCGGAGTAGATCTAAATTGTAATTTTTCATTTTTACATCTATTTTTCTGCTTGCATTGTTGCTTCCTTTTGTTTAGTTAAAAAAAAAAAAATCATCTCTTGGATGTTTTTCCCATAAAGGTTAAGTCATCTCCTCCTATGGAGGGTGGGTATGAGTCTATGCTTTAAATAGAGTGATGTCTCTTAGATGATTTGTCTATAGAGAGTTATAACAGCAGTTAAGACCATATCAGCCACAAATGAATTTGTGTACCAGTGGAGCTCTAAATGCAATAGTTGGCTTGTGATATGGAAATTTTCCTATATGTATTCGGTCATGGATGTAATTATTTTCTGATAAATGAATGAAGTCAATTTTCCATAAAAAGAAAAATAAAAAAATAAAGACAAGATTCAAATATGTAAACCACTACCAATATCAAGTCAAAGCGTTCCTCCAACCGACAAGCACAATAAAACAAAAGGGGAAAACGATTTCAATCACAAGTGCTAGATATGAAAAAAATTAAAAGATGTTAAAGATTGAAATTAAAAAATAATAATAATAATAATAATAATCTTTCCATTTAAACTAGACAAATGGTGATTTCAAATATATAATATCAAGATCCTAAATTCAAATCATACTTTGCATGACTACATCCAACTAATTAAATATTATATGCGTTAAACCCACTAATTATTGAGAGAAAGTCTATCCACAAGTACATATAAATAATAAAATTTAGTTCTTTCCATCAAGTTAATCTTTGAGAAGAGGTGGTTTACCAAAAAACAGGTTAAGCTTAGGTTAATAGAACTGATCCCCAAATACCAAAGTGAAAATAGCCTAATAGCCTAATATTCTAACTCACTCCAATTACAACGTTTGGAGGCCGATTATATAATTTTTCATACGGACGCCAATTCAAACATCAGAAAATACCGTTTTAATTTACAGAACTACATAAACACTCTTATAACCATAAGAATATGCGATTCACAATTCATACTCTCTCATGTTAATAATTTTGAGGATAGAGTTTTGTTACTCACCATTCTCACACACTACATACTACACTTTTTATTTATTTATTTTATAATTATTTTTTAAATTTTATTTTTTTTAACCTTATTGAATTCTTCTAATCATCATCCATATACCATACATTCGATTCAAAAAAAAAAGTATGGTATATAGTGTGTGGAATTTATAAATAGAATTTTTCTTGAAGATATAAGGTACGTTACAGGGTTTCAAACAAGAACTGAACAGAAAAATAAGGGAAAATGCCAGAGAATTACCTACGCAGGAAGGCAGAGACAAAGGCAACAACTCTTGGAGCAGCAATGGTGACGCATGAGAGCAGAGTACCAACCCATTCCAGCTGCTTTGCTCGCCGTTAGTAACCTCGCTGCCAATTCAGTAGATAAAGTTAAACTTATAAATTAATGAAAAAAACCTCGCGTGGCCTATTAGCTCAGTTGGTTAGAGCGTCGTGCTAATAACGCGAAGGTCGCAGGTTCGAGACCTGCATGGGCCACTGCTAATTTTTACTCGTGTTTTTTTTTGGTTCTTTCGTGTATTGCTGGGTTCACATAAAAGGAGGAGGCCCTTTGCTTCATTCATCCGTTCATCAGTCCTGTTTTCAAATGGTATCAACCTTTTCAGTAAGATCCTAGATGACAACCATCTTGCATTTATAAATAGCTATGATCTTATAATTTTTACTGTGGAATTAAATTTATAATTTATTTCTTTTTATTTTACATTAATATTGCCTCTCATGGGACAGTTGAGAGAGAAATCAATATAGCAAAGGAATTCCAGGAAGACATTAATGGAAAATCAACTGGAGTATTTTATTGCTCTAGCATGAAGTTAATATCTTCAAATCCAAGTGGGCCAGAGAGACGATAAATTAAAAACATCATGACAATGACTAAAACTACTGATAGTTCAAATAACTCTTGATGATAAAATAGAGGCATGCATTCGCTATGAATCAAAATTTTATATTAAGCATCTCCATTGGGTAGTTTAGCTGAATTAGCTCCATCCGGGTTTAGTTCATCCCAAGCTTCAATCCATGTGACCATGGCGTCTGCCAGCTTGTCAAAGTAGGGATCTACCTGACTAAGCTTTTCCTTAACCTGCTTGGACAATTCAAGGTAGCACTTCTGAACAGAGGTGCAGTCTTTTGGAAGAACCGCTGATTGGAAGAATGGGATGATCTCCTCCTGCCAGAATATGCCTTTGTACTCCTTCCTTAGATTCACGAATGGATTGCTGGCTTTGCTGTGCCATATATAAGGCAGACCAGTCTTGACTCCCAATCCCAAATGGTCGCATATCACCTACACAATCATCATTCAGATATTATCCATCAATTTTGAAGGAAGACTAGCTAGATAGTACTGGCCTTTACCAACAGTACTTCACCATTACCCCCTGCTGTGGGGAGAAAAGAAAATGACAAATAGAAGGTAAAACTGCGAGTAATATGGAGAGAACAAAAAGAGAATGAGAGCAGACCTTGGTGCACCAGCCTGCCCACATATCATCGTAACGTCCAATAGGCTGACCATCTCCCATGAGACCAAAGTACATTGCAGGGCCGATGAGTTCACGGTCAAATGCTAAATTCATACCACACATGGGGAACAAGGTGCCCTTTGGGATTGTCAGAACTGCATCCACATACCTACAAAACAAAATCAGTAATAATACTTGGGATTTTGCCGCAAAATTGAAAAATTTCAGGTCAATGAATGAACTGCATGCCAACCTAGTGTTCCTCTCAAGAGGCTTCACAAGCTGTGTAGGAGCATCATAATCTGGGATGTTGAGCCAGAGGCCATGAGAAAGAGCAGTTTTGACTCCCTCACGGAGACTAAAAGGATATCCTCGAACAAAATCTGCACCCTCGCGGAATGGATCATATAGGGTATTGAAAAAATGAGGGGTGGATGGGGAGAGAAGGTTCTTGATGTGCTGCTCAAGTGCGTTGATTAGCTTTCCAGATGGATCTTTAGCGACCTACATGTCAGTAAATTTCCACAACATCAATTTGGTGATTGCGGAAAAAAATATTCCAGCATTTCCTAATAGCTGTTAATAATTTGAACTAGAGCTCATTGGACACAATAATTTATCAAACAGCAATCCTAGCATTATCAGCCAGGTCAAGGACCACAATAGAAAATCAGTCTAGTTTCAAAATACAATCACGGAGTCATCTCTTGAAGTGGAATGCAACAAAATTCGATGAGATCAGTTTCAAAATAATAGTCATATGATTAAATCTAAACTAATAGATTTATGAGATTCTTGACAACTGTCTGAGAGTTCAGAGCCAAAATTAAGAGAGATCCATGAACAGAAGTTCCCAATCTCACATGGCAGTGATAAAAATACAAGATCTGTCTAATGAGTTTATAGCTTCTTTCATTTAGATTGGTAGAAAACCTTAAATACTTAAAGTCTAACATGAACTACTTAGGGCTCGTTTAGAAAAAGTTTTCATCCCAAAATTCTCATATCATCTCCTTCACAAACATCATTCAAACACAAATACTATCAAACTAATCATTAACTCCGTTTGGATAGTGAAAGTGTTTGATCTCATATCATCTCATCATTACAACTTTTTTAAATTCTCACACAAAATATAATAAAAAAATTTATTATTTCAATTCTCAAAACAATAATAATATTAAAAAATAATAATTTAACAATATTTTATTAAACCTTCATTTCATCTCAAATTACTATCCAAACAGTACCTACAACTTTTGCAAACTAATCATAATAACTTTTCCAAACTTTCAAACTAAATACAAAAAGCAATTTAACTTTTTCAAATTTTTAAATAAAAATAATATTAAAAAAAATATTTTAACAATATTTTAATTTTATAATATTTTTTATTCAACTTTTTCTCTTTCATTTCTCGAAATCCCATAAAATATTAAGAGTAATACTACTCTTACCAATTATTTTTACCGCTCAGATTTTTTTATTTTATTTTTATTATTATTTTTTACTTAATGATTAAGTAAATACTTTTTAATAATATTGTGAATTTTTTTATTTTTTTAAAAATATTTAAATGTGTTAAAAAAATACATATAAATAAATAAAAATAATAAAAAACTCAAAAGCACTAACGGTAGCTCGGAGCAGTGGCCGTAATGCTACTCAAATATTAACTCAAATTATTTCACTATTATTTACAAATTATCCTATTACTATTTACAACATTCTCGTTTTATCTAATTACTCGTGCCTAACTCACATGTATCACTCTCACACTGAGAAGACAAGCAAATCAATTCAAACCGCAAAGCATGAAATATCCGGCAGTGGTGCTCAGTCAGCACAGAACTAAACTATTTTGAATTCAAGTTCTTTCAAAATAAAAGACTTGCATATCGCGGTATCAATGTTTTCATGAATTGCACCGCACCAAACGTATGTGTGGTTGTATTGCATTTAAATTCTCTTTATGTACAAAGTGATAGCTACAGATCATTTGCATATTAATGATATCCTAGATTACAAGAAGGACTATTGTTATTAATTTACCGATTGAAAAAAGGGGACAATTGTTTTTTAATCCCATTCGGTGCTGAATCTTCAACGCAATCTATCCTTTTTTTTTTTTTATCTTGGAGATGTATATATCTTTTACTGGATCACCAAGTTCTAGAGAAAGACTTGGACTAGAGGTGGAACTCTTGTCTAGCAGTTTGGATGAACACGGTTCAATATTGCAGTTCCGAGCAATCAAATTTATGTTCCATGGATTTCGAAATTAGAATTATGAATAGACACAACAAGCTGATTTTGTTGAAGAATGCCAGGTACAGTCATGCTTTTTACAAGTCATTCATTTTGAAAAAGAATGGATTACAGTTAAAAAATTATTAATTTTTTCAGATGGATCCATATTTACTCAGTTATTCGTTTGAGCATTTTATAACTGGAAATATCCTCTCTCTTTCCGTTAGTGAATGAAGCTCAGAACAAAAATTGCAGATCAAAAGCATAAATTTCGAGCTAAATTGATATTAATGAGGATCAGATCAATGCTAACGCTACACTAACAGAATAGTATCACATCAAAATGCGAATGAATAAAAATGCAACACAAGCAGATTCAAAAAGTTAACACCACCCAGAAATCAAACCAGACAAGTTTTCTACAAAAGCGAAACAAGCAACACCGTAAAATCAAAATCACAACCCAAAACCGTGCACGATCTGCACCTTCATACCCGAAAACCAAACCCAGTTAATTAGCACCATAAATCAAAGAACTTACAAAGCAGTCGTCGTCAATTGTGAAAATATACTTCTTCTTAGACACCATGTAGCCAAAGCAGCGGCAAGCAGAGTCCTTGAAAGAAATGCAGGAGGCTTTGGGACCCAGAATCCTGTTGATGTCGTTGCGGTTATAGAGCTCGTAATCGAAGCCATCAGGGACGTTGATGGTCTTCGAAGGATCACCATCTTGGACGATGATGAGGTGGTAAGGCTCAAAGAATGGCCTCCACATCTCAAGGAAGTCCAAGTTCCTGATGGTGGGGATCACAATGTCCAGCTCATCTTTCAGCAACGGCGTTGGGACATGCGAAGAAGCTTCAACGGTAGCCATGGCAGAGAAACAGCGAGTGTGATGGTGTGGGTTTGAAGGTTGAGATGGGAGCTTTTGTGAGGGAATATAAGTTAAGGAGTACGTGGTGGCACGTGCGAGGCCGGTGATATCGGCACGAATGGAGGGTAAGGGGGAGACGTGTCTGAATTTGGAAGGTTTTGGGACTTTTTCAAAGGCTGCCGGTGTCGGTGCAAAGACCCAAAGGCGCCGGAGAGGGACAGGTCCAGAGTTTGTGTCGAACTGAAGTTGATGTTTCCAATCACAATATGTCTACCATTCATGTATGGATTCTTCAGCTCCATCACTTCATTCCTAATCACTAGGGAAGTCTTGCAAAGAAAGGACTTTATACAAATTATTGACTTATGGGATTGTAAATCATATCTTTCCTTTCATGGTTAAAAGATGAAATTTTTCCCTTTTTTTCGTGCTTGTAATCGTTACGGGGTGCTAACATTTGCTTGGTTGCTTATGAAATTTGCTTGGTTGCTCATGAAATGAGATTTTCTCTCTAGTTGGATGATCCAATTCTTAATTAAACGGGCAAAACGGTCAACAGTTCTCTCTTTATAATCAAGAAGAGAAATTATATTTGCAATTGCAACTGTACCAGCATTGTCCAATCATTTTGAAATAAATAAATAAATATAAAATTTACATAAAAAATTAATTTTTTAATAATAGACTTTATTTTTTTTCAAAACGATAGTACAGTTTTTGTGCACTGCATAACTATATGTAACATTACGTTTTTTTAAATTTTTAATAGTAGACCCCGTTCTTTTTCAAAACAATTACACGACACTTGTATACATTATAATTATACGTATCATTACTCCTTTTTATTTTAAAAAATAAAAGATAATAATAAAGGAATAACAGCGACACATTTTTATATAGTGAAATAATAGTGTAATTTTTAAAACTATTCTTTTATAATTAGATGGTCCAATTCAACTAACTAATTGGACAAGATCACCATCCAATCAAGAAAGATCACCAATTAATAAATAAAAAATAACACTTAATCCAATAATGTACATGCATGTTAGACTCAAATGCTAAACATATCAATAATTATTAAAGCAAAAAGCTTGGCATTTTCTTATGCAAGATTTGGTAGATAACACACTGGACATTACCAGTTGTCAATTTCCCCTCCAATTACCATTGCTAAAACAAGGTCAAGTTGTACATTGTCAATTTCAAATTCAACATATAATTTATAGCTCTGCTACTGCTAGCATAATCAATTCAAGTTTATTTATACACTTATTTCAGGAATATTTCTGACACAATTATGTAAAATGGAAACTGAAAATAAAGTCCTAAGATTTCTAAAAAATACATAGGTAAGTTTAATTGGTTTTCACAAAAGAAATGACATGATACCCTACACAAGGGCTTGTTGCTCCCATGTCAGAGTTGGAACAGTCAAATGGGAATTGAAGCTCAGAGAGAATTGTAGGAAGAAACAAGTTGCTTTCGAATATGCTTTAAATAATGGAAAATGATAGGGATCTCGATGGGTATTTGCTCATTTTCCCATTCTCATTTCTTTTTTTGAGCTTTTTTATATAGTGATTAAGAAAATGTTGTTTTGTTTAATAATATTGTGAATTTTTTTTTCTTTTTTTTTTAAATATTTAAAAGTGTTAAAAAAATAATGTGAAAAAAAAAGTTCTAAATATTTTATGTTTTTTTTTCACATTATTTTTATAACACTTTTAAATATTTTAAAAAAAAAAGAAAAAAAAATTCACAATATTATTAAATAATATTTTCTTAATCACTATATAAAAATAAAAACTAAAAAAATAATAAAAAATGTTGAACGAAAAAATGAACGGAATCCCCCAGCAGAATCCCTACCATTACCCTTAAATAATTATTAACAAAAACATACTATTTTCGATCGTGTAATGTAGAGGGAAAGCCGTAGGGTTAAAAGAAACTAAAAATGATATTTGTAATTTTAAAATCCATAAGTCTTGTACATTATTTTTTAAAAAAGGTAGTTAAATCTAGAGTTTATATAAAAAAATTATTTTTTTTAATTGTGGATTTCAACTTTTTTTTAAAGAAGATATACAAGACTTGTACATTTTAATACTGTATTTAAAGTACTGAAGAGAAAGCACATGAGGTTGGAACTGGAAGGAACAACCCAACCAATTAAACTTCTTGCATTATGGCTTAGTGGAATTGACAAAAGGGCCAAAACATCTGCAGCCACGATCTTTCATGTACTGAGACATCAACATGTGCAACTCTTCTGAGAACATTAGAATATGACATGATTTTCCATGACATTTGTCACGTAATCAAGGGCAAAGCAAATGAATCTCACCAAATGGCAAATACAATCAATTTAGAATCCAAATGAACCTCATTCATGAACTGTGAACACCATCACATCGTGCATGATTCGTATCATTAACGCAAGAGAGACGAGTTTTTGGGTTTCCTATCCAGCCCCATCAACTTAGCTTCATATACAGGAATGGAATCCGAAATTGGGCGTATAATTCACAATTTTATATATTTTCAGTCTAAAAGCAGAAGAATAGGACATAATGGTTTATCTTTTTTAGTAAAAATACTTTATCTTTTAAGAAGAAATTATTATCTAATTTCTCAATTTCCCACAATGTAAATACATTCTTTAACAACTTCTTTTTATCTTTTCGGGAATCCTTGATCCTGCCAATTACCAACGTTGGGGCTTCCTCTTTGGAAGAACCATCGTGATCGTGCTGCTTTTTTGGCTACTCTGAATGGTCATAGTCGACGCTTTAAATTACTCAGCACGAATTTGGAAACATGCTAGCTTGTTTATAGGAGCTTGAATGTTACAGAACCTTTTTCTCTCTCAATAGCTACACCAGCACACTGCAGAAGTAGCAGGTACGTACACCAATCTCGATGGGCTCATAGCCTCATTCCTCCTAGTTTCACCCCTGTACCTTGTGTGTTTTGCTCTTTGGTTAATGAAATTCTCACCTATATATCCTAGAAAGCAAAAAGATTCATCGATTGACGTGCATTATTGCCTTCCCTATGTAATTCCAGTTAGCTTAAAACCAGTCTTTTGTTTCCAAGGCACAAAAGGGGAATAACAATCGTAGTTGGGCCAGAACGAAGCGATGCATATAACAAGTTGATGAGTAAAGATGACTACAGTTATAAAAATAGTTAAAACGTTCAAATATTTCTTTATGCCATTGAAGATTTTGGTTTAGGGTTGTTGAAGAATAATCTCATATTGGGTAGACAAGATTTTAGACATGTTTAGAAAAAATGAGCAATCATATTTTGTAAAACCGATTTTATGATATGAGTTAGACCCATGAATTTATTCATGGTATCAAAGCCTGCCACGGAATTAATGGAGGCCCACACTACTTATCTCGTGACAAGGACCAGGAAAAATATTGACTGCACATGAAAAATGATCTTGAGGAATAATCTCACATTACCTGTGAACATAGTCTTGGGCATATTTATAAAAAATGAACAATCCTCTCTTATAGAACCGATTTTATGAAATAAATTAGACTGTAAATTTTTTCAAAGGTAAACATATTTATTAATTATATTTTATATATGTGATGGCAATATTAAATTTTAATTCAGCCAAGAAATGGGGACTCCCAGTTTCATTTAATTTCTAACCTGTTAGAACATTATTGTACAATCATATTTTTCTATATATTGTCTTCCTTCTGTACATACATATGTGAAGTTAGTAAGATGAGACCCTAATGTGTAGTCCATTGGGTGCTTCCACTCTTGGAAATTTCATTAGTCTATCTCCTCCTATCTCTTCCCACCTGCAAAAAGAAGGGAAAATCTACATTAGGTTAAGTTTTTCACTTTCTTACTGCCGTTTTCATCTGACCAAAATAAGGGAGCAACTAAGTTTGTAGGCAACTATTTACCTGTATCTAGTTACCAAGTAGTGTAGGAAAGTTGAAATTTCTGCTATTCCTAGTTCTTTTCCAGGACACTGCCTGCTGCCCCCTCCAAATATAAAAAGGTAGCTTTGAGAATCCAAACTCTTATCCTGCTTTTTGCAATCATAGGTAGTTTAGTCATTTAGAACATAATTTCCAATCCCTCGTACAATAGCATTAAACTTCTACATTCATAAGGTAGACCATGAAAAGTGTAAACATTAAACAGTAGCTTACCATCCATCTCCATGGATTAAAGGTGAATGGATCAGGATATAAAAAAGGGTCATAGTTAATTTCTCTTGTATAAACATATATTCTCCATCCTTCTGGAATCACAAACCCTGAACAAACAGAGAGAAAATATGGCATTAGCTCTCTCTTACAGGAACACATGCTTTTGTGAAAAAGTGACAAAATATCTATTTGTGGTTTGAAAAATTGAGACTTCACCTATCAATGGTTTACTAAGGTGACACTTTCACTTTCACATAGCTATTATTTGTGGATGTTAGTTGCATCATGATGCTTAACTGTAGATATGACAGACACTTGTAGGTGAATCTGAGATGGATGATCCATCACTTTTGTTGACTAATCGAACTCACCCCATGCATGCTCTTTACATGGTTAAAATTTGTGGTTGAAGGGATCGATCTGGCTAGATTGCTATGTAACGCTATGTTTCAGACTTATTAATTGCTAAAGTACCAATAAAGAGATGGTAGCTGCAAAAAATTGTTTCTTGAGCCCATAAAAAGACCGCAGAAGCTATCACAAAAGGAGATCTTATTAAATTTGCTTTGACTTGGGTTTTTTCAGTTCATTTAAGTTGCTTTAACTTAATTTCCACTCACCGTTCAGTTCCATATCTTTTGTGGTTTTTCTCAAAACTCCATTAACAATTGTTGCTAATCTTGAGGTTTCATAGATGACCTGCATGAGAAAGAGAAGACCAAATGAAGTTTTATTCTTCATATTTTACTCAGAAACCGGATAATGTAGTGGAAGCCACGAATTTTCTTACCGCACGCGTAAACTTCATCGACTTGATGTCATTCCATCCAATTGGATCCTCCGGCCTTTTCCTTTCTCGAATGTCCAAATGCTCTTTCTGCAGATTTTAAAGATTATTTCAGCACCACAAGCACGACATCTGTACTAGAATATTAAGCTTTGAAAGTAGATGTTATCACTTACTCTGAGTTCTTGAAGAACTCTAGGATGATCATGGAGATACTTGACTGCCATCATGGAAGTAGTTGAAACAGTTTCATAACCGGAATACAGAAGTGTAATTATTTGATCTACTATTTCTTCATCGGTAAGTTGGTATCTGTTTTCATCACTTCTCATGAGGCAACCAAGCATATCTTGGTGGGTTTCCTGTGAAGCCTTTCTTGCGTCTATTAGCTGCCTCAACATGCTTACAATATTCTTCCTCGACTGAAAAAATTGTGAAGCACGTAAATTATTATTGTAATAGAATTTTCTATGAAAGACTACGTAAAGAATGAGAAGGAACTATTAAGCAATTAATTACCTGGAAGCCGCGACGATAATTTGTTCCAGGAAGGTCAATAGGCAATGAAAGTGTTCCTAAAACTAGCTTAAAGAACTCAGTCATGAATGGTTGGGATATTGAACTGGATTCAATACCGGCAATCTGCTTAAGGGATGAGAGAAGAGCCATCTGCATTAAATAGTTGAGAAAATGTTCATTAAAATGGAAAAAGAACAAGTAACAACTTCATGTCTCAATGAATTAGGAGTGTGGCTGTGATTCGAACCTCTTTGGTCTTTTCTTGGATATTGATGATTTGGCTATCCCAGCTGCTAAGGTGGCTTCTCATGAATTCATCAATTTTTGGCAAAAGCTGGTCTCTGATCATGGTGGGGCTGATGAGGGCAAGCAGTGCACCTCTCATGTACTTGTGGGTGGAGCCATGAACTGCTGCAATGTTGCATTTCCCCAAGATATCCAGCATGGACTGTGGGTAGCCAGGAACAAGGCCTTTTGCCTCATTCATGAGGATGTACCTGTTGATTTCTGGATCCATGGATACAATGGTAGGGCAGCCCAGTATGTGGGACTTGAAAAAACTCCCATACCTGCCATTCAAAAGACCATACAGATGATTTACCAGAATGATCAGTGATGAAGTCAACTATCAATGGCTCAATTTTGGAGAGGGTTGCTTTTGTCATATATGTATATTGGTGTTTCTCATTGGGAAAAGAGACTCCCCCCCACAAAAGCCCAGGAAACCCCAGAAAACAAGATATAGGTTGATTTAGGTGTTTTGCAAGCTCTTCAACCCACCATTCAGACAAATGGAAGCATGGGATCTCTAGTCTCTTAAAGAGATTCACAAGCCAATTGAAGCTAGAATAACCCGAAAGCTCAATTATACCAATAAATAAGGAGGGATTAAGTGGTCCAGATGATAGGCTTAAATCATTAAACCACTTGGGTAAGCACCAGTAACCGGCAACAGAACCAACGGTAAAAAGTACTGAAAATTAAGTAGTCCACTAATGCAATATAAAAACAGAGATACGCTGTAACATCCACTTAAGAAGAAAACCCAAGTGAAGATAAAGAATCACCTTGCTCTCTGGTTTTTCATGAAGTTTGGTCCTTGTTTTAGAAATTCCGTTGTCTCCCCAAATACCGGCCAACCCATTGTACCTGGAGGCAAACCTTTCTTCCTGTACCTAACCTCATTCCACCTCAGCAAAGCAGAGCAGAAACAGAGCACCAAGGCCATCCCAATAACCACCATTAAAACAGCCATTGATGCTCTCACGAAGCTCCACCGGCACTACACAAAGAACTGCCAATGTTATGGGCTTCTATAGTTTCAGTTAGCCAGAAGTATACATATTTATAATGGGTCTCACTACCGGGGGGGAGGGAGGGATAGAGAGAGAGAGGCCACATTCTCCAAATCATGCACCCTACAAAGAGGGACCCTATTCTAAGACCTCAGAGTCAGAGTAATAAAGCACATTCAGAGAATTAAATACAAAACTCTTATGTTTTGATCTTTATTTTGGAAGTTCTTAACTAAACATGCAAAAAGATTGAACATGGATTTGAAATTATTTCAATCAACCGGCAAACTCCCAAATATATTTGTGGAAAGAGAAGATACAGGGTGTTTCTTTTTGGAAGGATGCTGGTGGCTAAATTTGTGAGATGCTGTAAGCTCCAAAATTCTTTAAGATGCGGCTGATGTTTTCAAGAAAATGATTTGGATTTAATATATTTTACTATGGTATGAAAACCTGGAGAAAGGCTCTAAATAATGAGTTGAAGAGCATATATCTATATGTATGTATGTGAGGAGGCACATGCACACCACCCAATTGGACCTAAAAGAAAAGGCAGTCCTAGCCCCAGTGCTTCACATGTCTGTCAACAAGATCTGGCTCATGGAACTTGGAATTACAAAACAACAAGGCTACCATGTGAATAAGTGAAGAGAGAGAGAGAGAGAGAGAGAGGTTTCTTGGTTACATTTTAACTGCAAGTTTGAAACTTGGACTGGCACAGCTTGTAGCAGTTTGATGCTGAGTACTGTGGTTCCTACAAAACCATAAGACTGCAATTGACTTTTTGGCAGTTTATGTGCATGGGAGACTTTCAAAGGACATGGAATACCATAAGAGCCTATGTAAAATCTCAATTAAATATCCCTTGTGTCAATCCAAATATGCATGTGTAAAACTTCGTATTAGAGCATTAGTAGTGGGCTCAATAAAGTTTGGCTAAAATTTAGCTAGAAAATTCACTTTTACAAATTTAGCTAGTCACTTTGCAACAACATCAAATAATAGGCTCAACAAATCTATCACCATTCTATTAAAATATTGATTTTGATGTTTCTTTTCTTTTAATTTTAATTGTAATTTAAATATTTATCCATTATTAAAACGTTTCATATTAATTTTTTAACGTTCATATTATTCAAACGGATAAAAAATTTTCACCCCTTTTTTTGTATAACGGTCATATTTCTTTAATTGATATTTTTTTCAATAGTCATATATTTTCAAGTATAGTACAGATGCAAATTAAGTAAATAGCTACACAAAGGATTAAATATGTTTAAGAAATAGAAACTAAGAAATGCAGTAGATAAGATTATAGGAATCAAAAAGCAAGAGGAAGTGAGAATTTTTTATGCCAAAATAATATTTAGCTAGCAATTGGGGCTCAACAAATTTAGCTAGTGAAATTGATAAAAGCTAAAATTACTGTAGCTTTGTTGAGTCCACTACAACCTCTTTTTATGCTTATTAGTCAAATATTGGCCAAATTTTAACTTTGTTGAGCCCACTACTAGTGCTCTTAGATGGCAAATTTGACAGTGATGTTTTCCTGACGAGACGCGAACCGTAGTATCTAGAGTCTAGACTAGTCGGTTTAGATTGAGAGATGAGTTGAGATTACTATTATTTAGCCACTATTATTCATTACTATTTATAAATTTTAACTTACAAATTTTATTATTATTCACAAATCATCTCATCTTATCTCTGAATCTAAACAAGATTGGGACTTATGAAAGGTTTTTCTTCTTTTAGATTTTACATATGTGAAGTAATTAGAAGAAACAGTATTTTCTACTTTACTGCCCAAAAGAAAACTCTTTGCACCATCTACTTCTTTTTTTGGACATCAATACACCATCTACTTTCATTATTATTAATAGAAAGAATGTTACGAATCAATCACTATTTATCTTCATACTTTACATTTAATAAATTTTTTTTCATAAAATATAGAATATGAGATAATAAATAGTAACTGATGAATAAAATTTTTCTTATAATTCCGATAAACTTCTGTCAAGAAGTGTGGTACGAACTTCATTGCCAAAATGAAAGGTAGTTTATTGGTGTTGGTACGAAGGACCGTCTTCGCTCGATAAAGTAATATATATTAAATAACCATTAATACACCAATTTCAACCATTAATACTGCAATGCATTCCCCAACGCAGCTCATTGGCTAGCTCACGTTGTCATTAGTATCTTGAGATCAAGAAAAATGTCTCTTTTAAGATTTTGTTTGAATTTGAAGGCCGCTTCACCTAAGATAGACATACTAAATATATTTTACTGCATTTATAATTATTAATTATTTAATGATTTTTAAAATGTCTGTTGTTCTACCATTTAAAAGTACCCTCCATTTGAATAAAATTAAACTTGGAACAAATCTTTTTTCGTATGATCCTAAGAAACCCTAGCCTCTATGAGCCAATATATCAATATATAGCAATCACCCCCACACTATAACAACACATGGAAGAGGTATATCTATGCATGCCAATCATGCGAGGGAAAGGCAATTGAACATTTAGCTCGCAGCAACGATAAACTTCAAAGAAAATTAATTCTATTCTCAAATTGGTATGCAGAATATATTTAATAAAGTGTTCTACACACCGACTTGAGAATAGAATATTAACTCAACTTTAAAATCAAATCTTGAAAATCAAAGATCTTTAGTATATTTTTTTAATAGTGTAATGAATAATTATGCATTAACGCAAGTTGAGTTCATTTTAAATTAAGAAAAACTCTTTACATCAGTCATTTTTTGGTATCAGCCAAACCACACTTTACGTGGCATGAGCCAAACCACTGACCCTTAAGCCTCCCAAATTCGAAATCTTCTATCGAGGCTATGAAAGAGAGAGTTGATGAGAGAGAGAGATTGAGGATAGAGAGAGGGACCTAAATAGTAAGAGAGCTGATGAGAGAGAGACGAGTGAGAGAGATGTGATGAGAGAGAGTTGTATAAGAGAGAGAGAGTGAACATCTAAAAGAAATAAAAAATAAATTGCGTTTAGAAAAAAAAAAAGTGTTAGCTAAGGTGTGCCATGGATCAATTGTGAACAGTAGCTGATCCGTAAAATAACTCTTAGAGTGAGTTTGGATGTTGAGTTGAGTTGAGTTGAGTTGAGATGATAAAATATTATTAGAATATTATTTTTTAATATTAAAGTTGTTTTGGGATTTGAAAAAGTTGAATTGTTTATTATATTTTATATTGAGATTTGAAAAAGTTGTAATGATGAGTTGAGTTGAATTGAGTTGAGTTGAGTTGAGGATCCAAACGCAGCCTTAAATTAATATTCAAGCGTTATAAATAAACTCATAAATTAATATGATTTTTTGTGATTTGTTAAATTTTTTTATAATAAAAATAATTTTATAATATGATGTACAACATCATGTCAAATTAATTTATAAATTAGTTTTCGTGTAATTTTATGAAATAATTTTCATATTTTAATAATGAATTATATCTGGACTTCCAGGATTGTCACTATGTACATATGGGGTTATTGCGAGCATACACCATACAAATCTGTGGGCGGCTCCGTACGTACAGTAGGGTGGTACGTGTTCATCAGTCTAATCAATTGTGCTAATAGTATTGTATAATAAGGCAGCGTTTGTCCTTTAATTTCTGTTTATCTCTTCTACTCTTATTTTGCTTCTTGACTTTTGCTTGAGGCTGATGGCTTGTCTCGGGGTGCAATAGAAGATGGATTGGATAGCGACTTGAAGAAAGCTTCGATCCACGAGGAGATATCCTTAGAAAGCGATTTGACTCAAAAGATACAGCAGTT
Organism: Cyclocarya paliurus; assembly: GCA_029856935.1. Taxonomy (NCBI): domain Eukaryota; kingdom Viridiplantae; phylum Streptophyta; class Magnoliopsida; order Fagales; family Juglandaceae; genus Cyclocarya; species Cyclocarya paliurus. The sequence continues at coordinate 4,957,382 of CM056950.1, forward strand.
CCACTTTCGAATATAATTAGGATTAATTAACATCATTTTTCTTTGAGATTTTAATCATATGAACAATTCAGTAATTAAATAATAAGTGTAGTCATTTTTATGTATTTTTTATATATTTTATTAATATGATAGGTTGTGTCATTTTTTTAATATAAAATAATTATTTTGACTAATCACATTAATAAAATATAAAAAAATTCATAAAAATAACTATACGTAAGATATTACTAAAAAAGAAGAAAGAAAATAAAAACAAAGGAAGAGACTACTCTTTCAAGCAAAATGTACAGTTGTCAAATAATTTATATACATTTTATATGAAGTGAAAAATGGAGTAACAAGAACATCCCTTTAATACTAAGATACGTAATTATAATATAATTAGGTTTTGCCGACATAGTGAGATGGCCTGTGATTAGGATGAATAAACTCCAAAAAACAGGAGAACCGAGTGACAGATCATATATGAACATTAAGAGAGAGAAGAAAAATGAGAGAGGCAAAGAGAACAAGAGATAGGGATGTGTATGAATGATAGGACTTAGGTGGACATTAAAGGAGGTTGCACGGAACTACAGAGATAGATAGTAGATAGGATATATGCATATATATATATATATAATAAGTGGGGAGAGAGAGAGAGAGAGAGAGTTTTAGAGGGGGGATTTGAAGAGAAAAATGCACGGGGAGGGAGGTGCAGTCAGCAGTGCAGAAGAGATTGAGGACTAGCTGGAGGAATGTCTACCCACACGCACACATGCAGCTAGAGGCCTCATGCCCTTTTGCTTTTCTGGCCTGATCATCAACACAATAATGATAAAAAATAAAATTTGTGATGTACATTGAATTGAAACATCTAGTGGTTGCACGAGGGCCTCTTTTTTGTTCTCTTGTGCTTTTTTTCTGGGTACCCCTTCCTTCTACCCAGTATTATTTCCTACCCCTTAATCATTGATCCTCTCTCTCTCTCTCTCTCTCTCTCTCTATATATATATATATATATATATATTTCTAGTCATATCCATTTATACATGTGTTTATGAGTGATATGAGTACATAATTTACAAAAAAGTGGAATGTGCAAAAGCATATTAAGCAACGTCTGGTTATTGTGTTTGATTTTATCTTATTTTATTATTATAATTTTTTTAAATTTTGATATAAAATATAATAAATAATTTATTTTTTTAAAATTTTAAAATAATAATAATATTAAAAAATAATATTTAATTCAACTTTTATTTTAATTTATTTAATCTTAACTTACTATTCAAACGACACTTAAATGTAGTTTATTGCAAAAACAGCCATTTTTTTAACTGTAGCAAGCGAGTTGGGCCTCAGTCTTTTATAAAGCGAAAATATTTTGAGACAATAATTTGTATTTCCTTTACGATTTATTTTGCTTAGGTTAGGTTTGACAGCAAAACTTCTACGTAAAAAAAAAGGAAGAAAAAGAAACTTTATTAGCCCAGTAGTGGAAAGATCCATTTTTCCTTTCTAAGCGTATTCTTCTAAACTCACTCTCGAGTACTTTTGTTGGGCTTGGTGTACATATTAATCATTAGCCAGTTGATTTTGTGTCATCTTGATCTCAATCAAACATACAATTAAGACTTAATTATTATGTGTCGAAAAATATTTAACTATAAATGAGATTATATAAAAGTAAACATATAAAACAATATAATTTCATGTAAATTGTTCAATTTATTTTACTATTAAATTAATTTTATAATCTGACATAAAACATCAAGTCACATTATTTTATAAATTTATTTTTATATAATATCTTTATAACTAAAGTCTATATAATCTTATATGTCAAATTTATTTTTTCCATTAAATAGCTAATTGATTTTTCCATTACGCCTATGAGTGTAACCAGTCTAGTTCAGTCTGATTTTAGACATATTTTATAACCGAACCGGTATATACCGATTTTGAGAATTGAAGAACTAATACTGGATTGATTCATTACCGAAACCAAAACTTCTAATTTTATCGGTTTCAGTTTAGTTTGGTTCGGTTTTTCCGAGTTTTCCGATTTTTGTCTTAGGCTTTTATCCATAAGTTTTTTTTTTTAATTTATGGTTTTTATAAATTTTTTTAACAGTTATTTTATTTGTTAGAATTTAATATTTAATATTAATAATTATAACTAATTCATTATTGTCTAGTTATACTAGTATCTAACTTATTAATAAGATTTCCTATAAAAAAAACAAAAACTTATTAGTGAGATTAACTTAGTATAGTATAATTAGTGAGATTAACTTCTAATACTACACTTATTTCTATACTAGACTACTAGCTAGTAAGTAGTGTAGTGGTGTTTTAATTTATTTCCACACTATAGTGTCTAATTCCATGTTATTATATTTGTGTCTAACTTATTTATATATTTGAGTATATATGTTAGTGATAATGTGATAGTTACATATACTAAAACTATGAATTTATTTATATTATAATATATGTACATTATTTTATAATAATTAACACATATTAGTATAGTATTGAATTTAACTATATTACTGTAGTCTATATAAGCTAGACTATACATTTCTTATATGAGTATAAATAATCAAATGTGTAGAAATGTATTTATCAAGAAGAATATATATTATAATTTATTATGCTATAAAATGTATTTATCTTTAATATATATATATATATATATATCAAAAGTAGGTTTATATTAATAACTTAATATTAATGTTAATGTTTAAGAATAAAATTTTATATTATTAAATTAAAATTGATATGTTATATCAAGTTTTATGTTTAGATTTATAAGATTAATTTTATGTTATAATAATTAATTGTATGTTATTAGATTATTATACATGAATAATAAGATTTTAAAATTCCATGTTATATTAATTAGTAATTTAGCATATCATATATATAATAAAACATAAAAAAAAATTACAAATCATATAAAAAATATTTTATATATAATATAAAAAAATAAAAAAATAATACATTTATGTATTGGTCTGGTTCGAATCAGTGTTCTAAAAATTAAAACTGGAACCGAACCGATTTTACAAAATTGAAATCGTTACTAGACCAGATCCAATTAGAACAAGACTAAACACACTGGTTCGATCTGGTTGACCGGTTTTCCATTTTTTTACCCCCATAATTACATCGAGCTGGAAAAAGAAAAGGTGCTCGGTCTTATGGATTTGCGAGTACAAGCTTGAGATTGACGAGACGGCCCTAGTTTAGAGAGAGGGACTCCTCATTCCCTTTAGAAACTACCATTAAATCAAAACTTGCGCAGACGGGGGAGGAGCTTCTCCCTCCCTTCTCTCTCCTTCATCCTTACTCACTCTCTCTCTAGTTTTCTTCTTTTCTTTTCTTTTTTAGTTGTTTTTTTCAAGGCTAAGTATGGTGGAAGGCCACTATGCTGCTCTCTGGTGTCCGATGACCTACCCGCAAGTTTTTCAAGAGGCCAATCCTTCAAACGGACGAAGTATTTCGCCGTACAAAACTGCACGTGTTCCACACGGGCAGTCCAAGGTGGGCTTATGAAATCCACGCGTTATCGCTAGGATGCTCTTCTACTGCCAAATGCAAATTTTCTGTGTCCAGGGCGACTGGTTACTTCAGACCTGATTGAGCGTTATACTCTTATGGTGACACATGGCTCTCACGCGTCATCATAATCACTTTGTTTGTATTTTTTTCTCCAAAGTTGAAAATTTGGATCTATATCTTTCCAAGATGTAATTCATTTTTTTTTCATGTATTTTTAATTTATATTACATCTTTTGTTTTAGAAAAAAAAAATACATCGTCTCTTTGACTTTTGTCCATAAAGTGTGTCATTTACTCTATCTTAAACAAAGTATGAGATTTGTTAACTCTGTCTTGGATAGAGTTGTGCTGTCACTCAGGTGGTCTGAGAGAGGTTTACAGTATAAACTAGACCATATCAGTCACAATTGTGTATTGGGGAGCCATTAATATTTGACTTGTAATGAATGTTTCATGTTAAGTTGTAATGTCCGTTATTAATTAATGCAATTTGTTTTATCACAAAAAAAAGTCATGGATTTGTTTTCTCAAATTTACTACTAGTATAAATTGTATTTTTTTTCTTTTAAATAATTTTTAAACATCTTTAAAAAATAATAATTTTACTAATATTCACTTTTTTATTATTAAAAAATAAAAATAAAATATCTGAGGGAATAAATATATGGAGTTAAAAGAATATTTTTTAAAAAGAAAGAAAAAGGAAAGATGGAAATTCTTTAATATTTCAGCCACCCGGCCACCAATATAGCTTAATACGTTGTCTAGGGGTGTAAAAAAAAAAAAATCAACCGGTAAACCAAACTAGACCGAATTGAGATTTCGATTTTTCTTTTTTTAAAATAAGAGAAGATCGAACCAGATCAGTTTATATATATTATAATTTTTAATATAGTATATAATTTATATATATAATATATAATTATATATAAAATAGTTTTGTATCATATGATAAGTTACTAATTAATATAATTTTAAATTTTAAAATCTTATATTACTATCATCTATAAAATAATATATTCATTATAATCTATAATATAATTATAATATACTATAATATATTATTATTATAGAATTATATATTATAATATACTATTATATATATTATATAATATAATATATTAAAATTAAAAAATGGGACCGAATCGATTCAAACTGAACCGAGTACACAACTAGTAAAGTTGTCCGTCAAAATTCAAAGGGTGTTGAATTTATGGAGATGGAATCAGCATTCTCGAGACCAACAATCTCAGTTGCCAACTTCAAAAAGAATACATAAAATAATATCTGCACAGCTCTGCACAAGAGGACGACCGTTCCCATAAAACATGTCTTTTTCATTGTTTTTTAGTTCTCCACGTCTTCGCTCTAGGTGAAAAAAGAAGAAGTAAAAACACCAATATCTTAAATATAAATAAATACTGCTTGACGTCTTTATCCTGCCACAGAGAGATCAGAGGGAGAGGAAACGGGTATCCACGATGATTGAGCGCACGTGTGGTAGGTCATCCACGTGCACCTGTTTCTATTCACAGAAATTGATTGATTGCTCTCACTCTCTCTGTCCCTCTCTCTCTCTCTCTGTCCCTCTCTCACTGCGATATTTCTTCTGCCGCTGTCTCTCTGCTGAAGACTCACCTCACCTCACCTCACCTCACCTCCTTCCCTTTCACTTCACAGTTCTTACTAATCGTAAATGGTCATGACCTTGTAATTGTCACCCGGGTAAACTACAGAGTGGTCAAATGCAAGACCCAGAAGCCATGCATCCATCAGCAGTACCGCTCATGCGCATTAACTGCAATCCTAACCATTAATTATAGGGGTTTTGTTATTCATCCTCTGCACATTCTACATTCCATACTTCATACTTTTTAATATTTTTAAAAATTTTTTTTTTAACTATTTATAATTTTTTATTCACTATTCATATAAAAATATATTTGATAAAAAAAATTAAAAAAAAAATAGAGTGTGGAATGTGGTGTGAATAGTAAAAAATTGAGTAGAAGTTTTGTTAATTACCGTGTCATTTCGTTGTCTCACTTTCAATTTGGAGGACTGAACGAGCGACGTGGTGAGCATGGCCCCCCTTGCATTAACCGTGTCATTTCAACGTCTTCCTTCTACTTTCACTCTGTATGATGTTTTTTTTTTTTTTTCTCTTTTACTTCTGTTTTCTTGATGGCTTTTGGTACAGGGATCCAGTACGGAACAGACTCAACACGCACGGCTCCATTTTGATCTGTTCCTAACCTTGCATGCATGCATTAATCACGCCATTTCAATTTTTTCTGAAATTTTAGATTATACTTGGTAGGTGAGATAAGATAAAAATTTTTAAAAATTTTGTAAATAGTATTAAGATAAAAGTTTAAAATATTAATTTAAAATATTGAAATTTGAAAAAGTAGTATTGATATTTGAAAAAGTTGAATTATTTATTATATTTTTTATAAAAATTTGAAAAAGTTGTAATGATAAAATGAGATGAAATAGAGATAGAGATAGAGATGAGAAATCTCATCTTTGTCCCAAACTTTGGAGGAGTGACACGGTCGACTTATAAATGTTTTGATCGAAATTTCATAAAAATAAATTTATTAATTATTATAATTTAATGTAATAAATCGAATTATAAAATTATTATTATTGTAAAATAAATCTAACATATTATATAAAATTTTGTCAATTTATAAATTTATTTTTATAAAATCTATTTATAATAACTATAACACTTCTCTTATAATACATACATACATATATATCAAACTAGGGCATAAAAAGTTCATTTGCATGCGGGTCCTCTCATACCCCCACAAGCTTGGAAAGTTGGATGCCCATTTCGTTTTTGGAGCAAGCTAGACGTGGATATGGTATAATATGATGTCCGGCATATAGTAATTAGTTTGGGAAATTTAAAAATTAATCTTCGGATTTATATATTATATATAAAAAATAAAAAATAGCTTTCAAAACCGGAAAGTTATTTTTATAAAACAGATAATCAAAACACAAAGACGCCGCAAGTATTTGAAAACGTAACATAAAAATATATTAGACGATATGCATTAAAAAACTTTGAAAAATATATCAAGACATAAAAATAAATACAAATAAAACTGCAAAAATTAAAAAGCTTAAAATTAAAGTACTGCAATATAAGGTTATAATTGCTCCAAGTCAAACCGAACCTCACTATATAAAGTCGCAGCCAGAGCATATATAAAGTTATGTTAGTGTGTCATTTTTGCTTTGTTAAATTAGATTGGTTTAGTCTTTTAGACACATATGAGGCTCGTACAAAGCATGCACCCACCACATTGAATGTTGGGAAAATACTTCCATACTATATGGAAAGTTATTATTAGGTATCTTGAAGTATGGGTCGATGATGTGACACTCATTTTTATCATTAAATATCATATTTTAATTCACATGACATTTTATGATAGATCGAAAAATCTATTCCATAAATACTTTATTATTACTCCATATGAGATATATCAAATTTCATAAAGATGGGTTAGCTAGTTTTTAAGTAACCAAAAAACTTTGAGCATAAACCCCCCAACCTCAACTTTTTTTTAGAGAGAGAAGCTGTTCGATTCAATCTATTTTAACTTTCCCCACGTCTTGCAACCCGTAGCTTGTTAGCCTTAATTAATCCACACTAATACTCTCATTCGCAAGAAGCTCCGTTTGCTTGAATTTCTCGAGGCCGTTGGAGTTCTATTCTCTCCTCTTCCCATCTTCCATTTTCTTTTACCACATCATGATAATTCTCAAATTTTTGTTTTCTCATTTTCTCTCGATATTTTCCCCCACCTACATAACTGGCCGTAAATAAGTAGTTTTCTTATAATGAATTTACTTGGTTCGAGATCAGTGTACATACGTAGGAATTAGTCGATCGATCGGCTAAGATTGCTTGTCATGAACACGACTCTCACCGATAAGTGGAAAAACTTTCACCATGCATGCACATGGTGGTACTATATATGCGTAGCCAAAACATGAGATCTCTCTCAGTTCAAGCCTATATATGTCAATATATCCGTTCCAATTCTGACTCTACTCGCCAAGTTGCAAAACACCCAGAAAACCTTATGGATTTTCGATCATATATACAATGGCACAGACGCGTTTTGATCACTTTCTAACCAAGCCGTACTGATCTTATTGAAATCATTAATTAAAGATTTTTTTATTGATTTTATTTTTGTAACAATTGGTTCCTTTCTTCCTCCAATATTCTTTTTGCAATGATCAATAAAGATAGAAAACTATGCAGCATTTGCGTCTTTCTAATCCGGACTCGTGTATCATTATCACACCTTAAAGTGTAATGCTAGTGGAAAGTACTGATTGATATTGTTTTATTTTTAAATTGAAAAAAGTCAAAAAAAGAAAGGAAAAGAAAGTTTTAACACATTTTAAGATTAAAGATGTCAGCTGAACATAAAAGGGTTTGCCCCAATTGTATGCGCTTCCAGCCAACATTCCGCAAAAGATTCTCAGCTTTTGGTTGGATCCAGAATTGCACAATTAGCTGATCAAGATGAACCCCCACCCCCATGTGTTAAAGGTCCCCATTGCATTTTGTTTGATGCTCGAGTTCTTGTCTTTGCTTTTGTTTCTTTCATTCCCACTTTGTATTTTTTAATCCTTCCTTCTCTTCCAATTCCGCCCACATTAGGTAACATTATGTTGTAAAGGCCTGGGCGGGGTACCAAAACCCATGTGATGATCTTGTGCTTTTTCGGCCACAATGAGGGTGAAACTTAATTCTCTGCATGGTGGGGCTCTGGTCTCGTGCTATATACAAAGAACTATAGAAACTCTGCCCAATTTCACGTTACCCCTCGTGGGTATATCGTAATCATCCTTGGGACGATATGAACAATCGACAAGTACCAGACATTTAAATTTAGTGAGTAATTTTGGTACAAGCGAATAGTACACGAGTACTATATGCTGATCCAGAAACTCATGCATGGGGACCAAATTCAAACCTAAAACAAAAGTTCAACTCTCTTGCGTACGCGAAAAGTTCATTAGAAGAAAGAATATATATATCGATTAACCCTAATGATGTTTGGAGAGAAAAAATAATGTTTAATATGTCCCAAAAATATCCCAAATAATCATCCATATATAATACATAGTATAAAAAATATATATATATACCACACACACAAGGTTATAGCGGCCTTCAGGCCTACTCCATGAAACCTAATTCATGATTTCCTTATTATCCATCCAGTCAAACGTACTTAATCGAGGACAAAAGTCCATGATTACCATGCTGTGCTGGTCAACTAATATTAAGGAAATATAGCTGAAGTACGTAGTACTATCTATTAATATTATATGTAAAAATGATTAAAAAATATAACATCTCTTTAATTGTCTCTCTCTTCTCTCCCACAAAGACACATACACACATTTTATATAATATTTCAAACACTAATAACATGAAGCCCATTATTCCCGCATAAAAGCAACATCAAGGGCATGTTGGTAGTGGAAGTACTAGCTATTATATTAATCATGTAGATCTGATATTCTATCATATACAAGTAATTAATCTAATGGATATCATGCGTACTATATAATATAATATATCTAAATAGAATTTAATTAACACTTTGATTGGCAATATATATCAGAAGATTGCCAGCATGTGTTAGATACCCACTTAGTCCACCCACTCACATGCTTCACCAACAGGATCATATGGGAATATAGGTCACTTAGCACTACTACTTACTACTGGGGTACGTAGTGCTTGTGTCAGTCATTGATCACAGTCAAGTCTCAATCCAAGGGAGCTTATTTTTGACTAAGTTGAAGCCTGAGCTTTTTGACTGCACCTAAGCTTCGTCTTTCTCAAGTTCAGATCATCGGGAGACTCGTGATCAATGTTTTTAATTCATCTAGTCGGTGAAGACGGGGATATTTTATATATGATTGGGCTTGAAAGAACTTTTATGCATCACATGATGAATGCTTACTTTTCTTATAAAGTTTCTGATCTCATGATCAGTTATCCATATCGCAACTTTGAATCCTAATTATGATCAGTAGGAACGTATTTCACAACCACTAGACGAAGTCTTTTAGGCCCCCTCGATTGGATCATAAGGCACCTTGCTTTTGGTGCAGCATTGTGGAAATACTGCTCTAGCTAGACGTTGAATAGATTGTATAGCATGCATATTATTAGCAGCAATCAATCAAGCTGCAGCATTAACTTTGTCGTTGTTTGAAAGCTAGTAATTAGCATCGTGTACATGATACTCGATCGGTCCAGGCCGTATCCATCAAAGATATATAAGATCACATAACATAAAGCAAAGTTCGAGTAACACCAAATTCATTTCCACCCAAAAGATTGTAAATATGTATAAAAAAAGATCGAAGTTATTATTGTACGTATAAAGAAAAGAAAGAAGAAAGAATTATTACAATCAGAGATGAACTGTAATATCGTATTTGGATAATGATACTCGATCACGATCAGCTCAATTATTGAAGCAAACATGCATGGACCCAACTCATCATTCATACCCTACTAATCAGGCACAATTGTTTCAGGCCTGTCATGGCTAGTCATTGTTGCGGCTAGCTGCGAGCGGCGCTGCCACTATATATTATATTTCATAGGCTGCTAGTTGCATGGGTGCCATTAATGCCACCATTCGGCTAGAATATTCAAGGAAGGAAGTACACAAACACCCTAAATTTGCATCCCATTCTTCGTACAAAACAAGAAGCTAAGGAATTAGGAAGTACACAAACCATTTTCTTATTTTTGTTTTTTTTCTTAATTGTTTTTTTAAGCCATGAAAGTACATAACAAAAACAAATTTAGCCGCTTGTTTTGCTTTCACATACTTTCAAACTCGATATTGTTTTCATATGTGCTTTTACATGATATCGTTGTAATTATTATGTAGCTTGATCATAGCATATATAATTGTCTGTAAGACCGTGCAGATAGGTCGTTTTTCTTAATCAGTATTGACATACGTACACAAAAAATTATAATAGTACGATAAATAATTAGTACTGATATAGAATTTACGGAGTATTCTCATTTTAATTTAGATCAATGCTGCGAGCATGATGCATGCCCGCCCAACTATGTACTCCTATGGGCCAAATCTCTCCTATTCTAACCCAAAACATAAAATTAGTAAGTTCCAGTGTAGATTCGGAAAGTATTTTATCTCATTTTATTATTATAATTTTTTCATATATTTATATAAAATATAATAAAAAATTTAACTTTTTCAAATATCATATCAATAATAATATTCTAACAAACTTTTTTTTTTTATCTTTTATTTAACACTATATCATCTCATCCCATCTTTAAATCCAAACCAACCCTAAGAATTACACACATAGAAAGCTATTATATATATAAATTTAGGTTATGCTTGATAGATAAGATAAGATGAGAATTTTTAAAAGTTTTGTGAATAGTGTTAAGATGAAAGTTTAAAATATTATTTTTTAATATTATTATTGTTTTGGGATTTGAAAAAGTTAAATTAGAATTTGAAAAAGTTGAATTGTTTATTATATTTTGTATAGGGATTTGAAAAAGATGTAATGATGAGATGAGATAGAGATGAGATTTCTCATCTTTGCCCCCAAACATATCCTTAGAAAAAATAAATCCGAGAAATTTCCAAGCAGTATATATATTGTGACCCCAGAAGCTGATGTTGCAGAGCAATTATTATTATTGAAATTATTATTATATATTATAATTTTGTACAACATGTACTATTTGTTTGCAGGCAGAAATAGCTTATTTTCAAAAGCTCATAATTAAAGTAGATTTGGCATTTCATTGATGCTTTTCTTGAATGATTAATTGAATGGGTAGCAGAATTCGAGGCTAGGCTCTTTTATTATTGTGGTCTACATCTCATGCAGAGCAAGCAGGTGAAGTTGATCCAGGCTGCAAAATAAAGGTAACATAATTTGTAAGAATTTCCCATATAAATACCACACCAATTTACAATCCAACCGTACGTTAACTTTCAAATGGATATATATATATATATATATATATATATATAGTTTTCACATATTTCATGTCACGTTAAGAAATTATTATATGATGATAATTAAAAATTGTACGAATTGAAAGATTCTCATCTCAAAGCCGACGAAATTACCGGACTCAAGGAAGATAATTTCATGGGCCAATCAGGGCTGGCTTTTGGGACAGCCCAGCCTTTGATATAAGTAGCTCTGTCTGGGCTTAAAGTTTCATTAAGGAACTTTAGAAAAACCACAACGAATAATTATTTTAAAATATTTCCGAGTAAAGCTCTTTCTGATCAGCCTCTTACCACACATGCGCGTACATCGTTACACCCACACAGCAGCTCCCCATTGAGAGTGTCCACAGCTTGAAATGTTCCTCCTCCCTCACTTCTCTGCATAAAAACTAAAATTACCAGCATGAAAATGTAGAGGAATAATCCTACATTACTTGTGGATAAAGTCATGGGCATATTTATAAGAAATGAATAACCTTCTTTTGTAGAATCGGTTTTATGATATGAGTTAGGCTTATAAATTTATTCATGATATTAGAGTCTACCACAGGACAAATGAAGACTCACACTACTTATCCCATGATAAGGATCATGAAAAATATTGCCTTGTACGTGAGAAAGGATGTGGAAGAATTATCTCACATTACCTATGGATAAGGTCTTATACATGTTTATAAAGAATAAACAATCATCTCCTATAAAATCGATTTTATAAGATGAGTTAGACTCGTGAATTTCTTCCTAAAAATCCAAACTTTATCAACTCTTTGGGCGTATATATTCAGCTTTTAATGTTCGGCATTTTTAGGATTTGGTCGGTGATACAGACAACTTAAGAAACATTAATTAAGGATGAAAGGAAATCAGAGATACCCTGTAAAAATCAACGGCAACAAAGTTAGCCCAACGGTTGCCGGCGGAAGCAAAACAAGTATGGAGCATGTTGATGAGATCCGCCGAGTTCTGTCCGCATGCGGCTAGATCAACGGGAATACTTGGAAAATAATTCAACAATACCAAGGACTTAGTGTTGTCATCAAGCGGTGATGATTCTGCCCTATTGGCACAATTTCCTGCGTGCATTCCACCATCTCCATCTGCAAAATTTTAGGTTTGCAGGAAAAGAAAAAGATCAAGATCTAATATACATACGGGAAAAATACTAAATGAACAGACGCTTCTTACACTGATTTTCAACCATGTAGTTCCACTGGTAAGCAATGCCTTCACTTTGTTCCTTTGACCTAACTGAAGTGAATACAAGGAGCCTCTGGTTTTTAGCAACCATGTCACTGACTAGAGGCCAATCTCCACCATTCTTTGGCATATTTGTCACCGGACACCAATATTTCATCAATCCGGCATCGGTGAAAACCTTTGTCAGTCCATTCGGAGTTTGAACATAGTCTTCTAAGATCAATGTCACAATTTCTGCTGGGTTTGCTGATAAAAAAGCTTCAATTTCCTTCAGTGTAAGTATAGCGGGTTCCTATGCATATTCATTCATAATTTAAAAAAAAATATATATTTAGAGCAGCAAAAGAATAATTAAAAATTATTTTACAAACAGCCGTAGCTCGATTAGTACATCAAAGAACGAAGGTATAATTCAACGTCGTAAGTTCTTCATAAGGGATAAGAGTGGGCGTACAAATGCAGTAAACTCATGGCATTTTCCTTCAAAAGAATGGCACAACCATACATCTCCTTCAAAATCGTATGTATCTAGCATTAAGCCGCGAACTCCATCCTACAAACGAAGAACATTCATAATGAAGGGCGCCAAGCGTTGCAAAAAATGTATTCGTTAAAAAAATGCTGGGGTTTGCATAAAGGTCATACATTTAGCTGTTGAGTGACATTGTCTTCTTGATTTGTAATGAAGGGAATCCTCGGAACTCCTGTGTGAGATGGCTCTCCCTCGATAGCAAAGGCATTATGGGTTGTCAAGAACGCATATTTATTAAGAGGAAGAGAGTTGTTCTGTGCAGGAGAAAAATCAAAATTGAAAAAAAAGAGAGTAAATGATTAATATTGCATGATGCGGAGTGTGAAAACATTCAGAAGTTGATAGTTTTTGGGTCGGGATCATTAGGGAAGTTATTGGTTAAAAATCTTAATGAATTCTGGTGTGATTTATATAAATTTTTGCGAAATTAAGTTTGTTTTGGTTCTTATTTCAACGATAGAAATGTTTTAGTTATAAAGAAATTTAATAAAAGTAAATCTATAGATTTACGTAATTTCATGTAATATATAGATTTTATTTCCAACATAAATAACTTTACAACATGTAAAGTATGTAACATAAAATCACCTCAGTTTTTTAGTTTATTTTTATAAAAAAATTGTGTACTTGTAGCGCTTGTCTGAGTTGTCTGTGTGAAAATATTCAATGTAAATGAAAAAGTTTTGAGACTTTTTTTTTAAGAATTTCGAAGGTGTTTGGATTGCGAGAGGAGAATATTTGGAAAAAAAATTTGTAAAACCCATTAATAAAATATCGTTAGCTTGAAAAGAAAGTAAAATCTAAATAGCCAAAAAAAAAAAAAAAAAAGGGCTACGGCTAAATGATGAACATTCATAGCCAATGAACCGTTTCATATGAGCCAAAATTCGATCTCTCTCCCTTTCACCACCAGAAACTCAGTGATTCCAGCTTCTCTCCTGGAAAGGCAGAGTTTAAATCCCAAAATTGGGAAGAATAAGGAATCGAGATCGAGCTAATTTTTATATCAAACATTAGCAGCCTGAAAAAGGTCTAAATAATAATCCGATATGTGAGGTTTGTGTGAGAGAGATCAAAGAATGAGATTACGAGGAGCTTGAATTGGTTTGTAGTGGTTGATCTAACGCATCTAGAGCCTGAAAATCCTTGGGGGCAAGAGAAACAATACAGTCCTGCTTCGCAATCTCCATCGGATGTGCATGGGTCCAGCAGCTGCACAATATGGAGGAGCTTCACCATTAACGCTAAAAAAACATGATTTTTGTAGTAATTGTAGCATAAAAATTAAGAGAAACGCGAACCCTGCACTCTCCATTGGAGCAAGCTGTGGCGCCACTGAAAAACAATGAAGCTGCTGCTATCAAAAGCAAGTTCGGCCAGAGACCCATTTGGGAAAAGTCGAAGAATACACAGAGATCCCAAAGGTGTGTATCAGTGCGTGTATGGTGATGCTCCTTGCCAAAAACAAAAAACAAAACAGTATGGGTTTCCTCAGTTTTGGCGGATAAATCGAAGACAATTTGAAATAATAACTTTCATGAGGAACTAAAAGAATTAATTAAGATCTTTAATTTATGGAATATGCTCAGAAGCAACAAGATGGGAACTTTGGGGTTGGCTATGCAAACGAGACAATACTTTTGGGTAAATGTCAGGTTAAAACCATGTTTGGGAATGAGTAGTGAGTGGGGCTTGAGGTTTGGGCAAGATGATCAGTTTTGGTGTCGGTTGGGATCAATTCGTGATCATGCGTTCGCCATATATGAATGCTGGCTTCAATGTGTTCACATACCTGGACCTTGAGCATTCTTGGAGTTGTGTTAACTTTATCTTGAATTAATTTTGCAAATGTTGATGTTAATTATGTCTCTTCAAAAGTTGCTTCTCAGGAAAATTGGGGGATATAAATATAATTACTTTGATGATGGGTTGGTGATCATAGGAAATTTTAAAGAATTTAAGATGTGAAGGAAATTGATTCAGGGAAGAGAGAACTGAGAATAGAGCAATGAATAGTACTCTAAACGACCCAGCTGGAAATAGAAAAATAACTCTGAAATATTTGTCTATTAATAAAGTTCAAAGTTATCAAACTTGGCCCGTCGGAGTACAACCTGAACAATAAACTAACTAATAGCTAAAGAAAAAGCGTCATTATGGATATTTTTTTAACAGAAAGGCAAACTCTCAATTATGACATATAAAATACATAGTTAAATAAAATCCTGCTACAAATCTTGCCCGATGAAAAAATAGAATAACTACCAAAACGAGAAACAAAGTATTTTTTTAAAAGGGCTAATATCTTAAATGGGTGATTTGGAGGAGGAAATGGTACATGATTTAGGAGTTGAAATGGTGATCAGTACCATATGCATGCCCAAAAAACTGTTCTGAATCGGGTTGTGTGATTATTATACCTGTAACCAAAGGTATATGTAAAATACTGTCATATATATATATATATATATATATATATATATATAATATTATAAGAAAATTTTTTGTCATTAGTCACTATTCATAAAATTATTAGTTTTCATTAGAAGGATGTAAAGTGTTTATGTAAGAATCAAAATTTTGTAAAAGATTTACAATCTTCATGCTAACATGACTTGAGTTTACAATATAGTAACGAATTTGTATGCTCGTTGGCAAAAATTAGATACCACAAGTAATACCTTAGATCAAGTCGGGGCCACTGCGACCTCGGCCTCGACTTCAGCCGATGCCAAGACCAAGCAACGCATCAACCAGAATACTAGCAGCCTATGACATTGCTCTCGCCATTTCCATCCCAGACATAACTTCGTCACCTCCACCCCCTTTAGAAGCAACCCCGGTTGAGACAACCTCAACTTCAGGAGAATAGGCAATGGGAGACACCGGGATGAAAACCCTGTCAAAAGAGTCCTCGCCCCCAGCCTAGCACTCCTCAATTTCTGATAAAGGAATCATCTCAATATTTATTTCAAAAGACGTGACCAGTATCTGGGACTCCCAGGTTAGAGGGTCCAGAAGGACTCCAAAAAACTGCAAAGAAAGCAACTCCTCCCTAGGGTAAGGGTCTCGACGCCCTCTGTGTTGCCCGGGGGGATAGAACAATGAACCTTTGAAAGAACTGGAAGAGACCTTTCGGGCCGAGGAACATCAGCCATCAAAAGATTGGCCCAAACCTGCTGAAGAGCCTCGACCTTGCTTGCCTTACACGACGAAGAAGAGGAAGACACAGCTTTGGAAGTCGAAAAAGGCTTCCTACCCCTCTTGAGGATGGCTTTGGCCTCTAGACAACCATAGGAACAAAAGACTGCCTGGAGGAGGCATTGGTGCCGAGTCAGAGCTGCTGCTGCAGGTGGAAGCATCCCTCCTGGGCTTATTCCCTTTCCCCTGCGTCGGCGAGCTAGGGGAACACTTGTGAACCTGGGGAGCGACCGGTTACATGGGTATGCAACGATCGGCAAAATGCACGCTGGCCATGGGAGACAGGAACCATCAGAGGCTAGTCTCATCCAACAAGGCCACAGAGTAAACATTGTCCGAGTGCACTTTCACCCAGGCCCTGACAATCTCTATCTGACTCGCCTCTTCAAGGGTTGTTGATGGCCGAAAGCTTTTGTCCTCACCAAAAACTCTCTAGATGGCGTGAACAGGGTAGTCGCGCTGATTGACTTGGCCGATAGGAAACTTCCATCCTTTTCCTGACAGGAAAAAGAAGCATCGGTTCCACCTTTTCACCCGATTGTACTACTACTCCAAGTGGGCCAACACATGAATCGACCGAAAGCTACACGTGTTGCCATTTTGCTTCAGGAGGTTGTGGGTGAGAAAGAGCTCACGAGTGGTGAGGTAAGGGTGTTCTGAACCTGTCTCTTCCAACGCCAGCCGCCAGATGATGCAGCAGGACACCAAAATCCTCCACGCATTTGGATGGACTTATGTTGGTGCCAAATGGAGGAAGTTTAGCATGTCGTGAATCAGACGGCAAAAGGGCAGCCCAAGGCTACTAGAGAACATGTAAGGGTACAAGGCTACTTTTGTGGTGTAGTCTTCAGAGTCCACCGCTCCTTCTTGGGGCATCGGCACCACGAACTCTATGATGCTGGGTACCTTAAAGATTGATTTTTGAGACTCCAACTCACCTGGAGTCACCACTGATCGCCAAGAGAGCCCATCGAACTGTTGGGACTCAGTATGAACCTCAGGAGGGTCTAAATCCCAAGGAGGTCGTGAGGAACCAAAGGGATTGACATAGTTGGAGCTCTTGGGAGCAACACGAGAAAGGTTCTTGGGAGCCATGGAACTATGAAGATAGAGGAAGATAAGTCAAAAAAACATGAGGAAGAAGGGAAGAAAAGAAAGTGCAAAAATGCAAGAGATTCAAGGAATACAAGTAGGCACCAAATGACAAAAGGTTGGGGTATAAATAGACCCCTGCGACGATTGGGATCCCAGATTGTAGGAACGCAGGCTCCCCACGAGGCTCACAAGGAAGGCAAGAATCCCACAACACATACTAAATGATGCGACCTAGAAGAGGAAGAGTTGTCTGACAGCATCAATACCAAGGAAATCAAATAAATGCAATCAAGTACCAAATCTAACTGTCAAATAACGTGCCACTAAAGCAGGAAGAGGAACAACTGTCTGACAGCTAATAATAAAGAAACTGAACGGACACAGTAAAGTGCCAGATCCAACTATCACGAAATGTGCCACCAAAGTTAGGAAGACTAATAACGCCCATTTCAAAGGACGAGAAGTTCAACAGGTACAGAGGAAAGAACAAGAAGAAAAGGGTAACAATAAAATTTCCACTGGACTAGTCCGATAGAAATTTGTGGGATAACTGTAAGGGAATTTTCTCTCTCTTAGGCCTATGAGGGGCCAGGAAGGGCCCAACCCAGCCCAACGATCATTCTCTAAAGGAGTCACTGCATCCATTCGAGGTACCCGACCCATAAGCTAAATCAACTCGTGAAGCAACCCTCCACGTGGGAATGACGAATGACAGAGATAGATGGGACTTGCCATCCTAATACCTCACCCACAGGCTAGAGCCCTCCCTCCCGGGGAGCCACACCGCATTTAGTGCTACTTTTTGAACTTCACGCCACATTAAAAGATTCTGACCAAATAACAGTCAAAGTGACATGAGTTTCCTGAGGCAAGGTGCCAGACGTCTCCCTAGGAACCTCGTATAAAAGCTGATCCCTAGGCACGAAGAAGTCTCTCTAAACTCTCAAACTCTAGCACAAACTATTAAAGAGATTTATTGACTTTAGTATTAGAGGCTTCCCAACCACTATCAAGCCCCCATTCCTTTGTTTTCTCAAGTGTGCATATATAAAGGACCAAATTCGAGTTTCTTGAACTCAACCTAAAAGTGCACGAAATACGGAGTTAATGTGTATCATAGGTTGATTTACTTATAATATATTTTACCTTCAATTTTTTATTACATAGTTTCGTGTTTTGTGCGGCTTTTTAACGTGTTTTATTTAATTAAGATTCGATACTTATGTATTGTGTTTGTATAAAATGTTTTAGGTTTTTTTTTTTTTTTTGGCCATATCTATTTTCTTTTGTAACATGATAGGTAATTTATACAGTGTTTTTGCACAAATTTCTACTCTAAAAATATATATTTTAAAAAATGATACAAATACAACTATTTCACAATTCTTTACATAACTGTATTTTAAGCGAGGGATATTTTTATACAATAACTTATAAAAATAATATTATTTTATAGAAATATTCTTAATTTAAAATATGATTATATGAAAAATTATAAAAATTAATGTTGCATATGCATTATTAGTAAGGCCTCGTTTGTTTTCAGAAAATATCTCATCTCATCTCATTTTAATTTTATCATTATACTTTCTCAAATTCTAATACAAAATAAAATAAATAATTTAACCTTTTCAAATCCATTTCATCTTATTTCATTTAATTATTATAATTTTTTTAAATTTTAATACAAAATAAAATAAATAATTTAACTTTTTTAAATTTTAAAATAAAAATAATATTAAAAAATATATTCTAATAATATTTTATTAAAATTTTTAATTTTAATTTAAAATCATTTTATCTCATTTTAAAAAACAAACGAGAACTTAATTTATACCTACAAGGAATTTGATGCTGGATAAATTTGACCATTAGTTAATACAAAACTCTTGTTTTTATTATTTTGTAACAAAAAAACTCAAAGATTACCCCCCCCCCCGGCGCCCGGCGGCGGTTGCAGAGGTGCTTTAAATGGGTTATTGGTGGCTGTCATGTCACAAGTTCACAACGCAAGTCAAGGGTGTTTTGGTCGGAGAAAATTTGTATATTTTTTACTCAAGAGGAGTTTTGAGGGAACAGAATGATGAGCTGAATAGCTTTGCCCTTTCCTCAGAGTAGTAAAGTCCAGAAAGACTCCTTACGCAGAGCTACGTAACCATAGCGTCATTAATCATTTATGTTTGGTTTGGGAGGTAGATATCATCTATTATTTTATTATTATTTATTTTTATTAATAAATTATTATTTATTTTTTTATTACTATTTACAAATTATTTGATATCATTTTAACATCGAAACGTAGTCGTAATTGATTGTATTTGATTATTAAAATGAGTTCAACTTATTTTAAACTAATTATTGAAAATAATCATTATTTTTTTGATTTTATATAAAAAAATTAATCTCATCTCAATCTAGATCATGCTTTTCAATATATATCTCAATTTATTTATATTTAAATTTATCTTAATAAAATTTATAAAATATTATTATTTATAAATCAATTCACATCATATCAGATCACCTAGTCATAAAAGATTCAGGTCTCGTTTGTTTTTACAATTTATTTCAACTCATCTCATCTTATTTAATTATTATATTTTTTAAAAATTTTTACATAAAATAATATAAAAAAAATTTACACAACCTCTACATACCATACTTTTTTTAATTTTTATTATTTTTTTCTTTTATTAAATATTTAATATATAAATAATAAAGAAATAAAATTGAATTAGTTTAAAAGGAATAAACTCAAAAAAATATTAAAAAATTTAAAAAATATAATACGTGGAAGTTGAAAATTTTGTGTAACATTATTCTAAAATAAACTATTCCACTTTTTTAAATTTTAAAATAAAAAAATATTAAATTTTTTTTTTTTAATATTTTAACTGTAAAATGGTAGTGAAGGTTGAGGGTTGGGCACTAAAAACTGTGGGCATTCATCCACCATCATGAGATGGTCACTTGTGGTAGACTTTGATCGACATGGCATGATTACCTACCCCAGCTTGCCATATCTCCTGCCACCACTCTGCTCCGACTATAAGTACTACATCCATTAATAGAGAGGCCGTAATTATATAAAGGCTCACAGGGTATCGAGCTCTGTACATGAGAAAACGAGATCAGAAAAAAAGAAAATTATAGCATAATGGAAGTTGAGGTAAAGAGCGTTATCTCGCTAGCTTTCATGGTACTGCTCATGGCCGTGCCTTCGCCGCCCGCATGGCCTACTTGTGGTGCTACGGCTTCTAGTCTACTGATCAACTACGACAACAGCACGGCCATGATCCCATCAGCTTGCAATGGCCTTGTAGGCGAGTGCCTTGCAGCGCATCATGACTATGTAGGCTTGGAGTTAACGATGGGTTCGGAAATAACTAGAATGCTCGCTTCCAATGACGGCCGGTATAAGACTCAACGTTCCAACGATAAAACCAGCGTAGATTGTGACCGATCAGCACGTGGTAAATCGTATAAACCGTGCTTCCCGCCGCCAAGACCTATACCAAAACCAGACTGCCCTCAAGGAGCAATATATAAACGTAATTGCCCTGGAAAATGAGGCGCATCTTGGAGGAGGTCGATCAACAATACAATAATATTTGGGGTCTCGTGGTAACTAATGATCATCAATTTGATGTCTTGTTTGTTTGCTTTGAAAATGATCAACACAATGTGATGACCTACTTTTTAATTACTTTGTACTCAATGCTATTTCCCAATAAGCTACTGCTAGTATTTGGTTGCAACTTACACGAATATTGTATCTTGAATCACCACCGGAATGTTCGAAAATACATGAATTTCAACATGATTGATGAAAGGTTAATTAATATATGTTATATATGAGTATAAATCTCTATATTTACAAGCTTATATAATCTCGGCACACAAAATACATAAATCGTATTAACACTTGTTAAGACCTGCTTTGTAGGAATAGGAAAGTCATTTCCAACTCACAGTGATGTTTCGGTCCTTGGTCTCGTTTAAGTCCTCGATAGTGCGCCTGCCCATTTTAATAAATAGAAAATAAATACAAACAAATATAAATAAAGAATGAAATACACATATTTATATGATTTAATATAAAGCTTATTTTTACAGATAGTCTTATAAATAATATATTTTACAATCTCTCCTAACTCACTATACTAAATAAAAATTCCATAAAAAAAAAAAAACTATACTAAATAAAAACAGTAAACCCGTTGCCCGGAAATAAATAAAGCTGAAGCTTCCAGGTTGAAAAGTAGCTCCGCATTCAGCTACCCAGAAGTCTCCTCTCTCTCAAATCCCCTTTATTGGCCCCTGCCCCATGGTAGGTGAGAAAGTCCACTTGACGTCACTTCATCCCTTTTTCCAGCTTGTCCTGCCTTTTCTGCGCGTTTAATCCTTTCCTCTCCTTTCGGTCACATTGGCCTCTTTCTCCCTTGCACTTGTTTTTTTGTTGTCCCCTCATTGCCTTTTCCTTACTCTATGATAATGGCCCTTTGATAGACAGACTTGAAGAGGTTGGGTTACGGACATTTTAACCCTTCCAAGGTGACCTTCCACATAACTAATTTTAGACTGTATTTAGATCTCTAAGGGATATCGGATGATTTGAATTGATTTTTAAATAATAATATTTTGTGAACTTTATTAAAATATATTTAAATATAAATAAATTGATATATGTATTAGAATACATGAAGGCAGTTGAGATTGATTTAATTTTTTTTTATAAAAAATTAAAATAATAATGGATGGTCTCATTAATAATTAGTTTGAGATGAATTAAATTGATTTCAATAACTAAATACATCTTAGATTCCGTTTGGATATTAAGATAAAATAATATATTTTTAGATGAAAATTAAAAATTGAATAAAATATTATTAATATATATATTTTTAATATTATTATTATTTTAAAATTTTAAAAAAATAAATTATTTATTATATTTTATATAAAAATTTAAAAAAATTATAATAATAAAATAAAATATGATAAAACTATTTCTATATATAAACGGATCTTAATCACTCGTGCATATATGAGCCGACGACAACGTGTTCTACTCTTTGGGGTAGAGGGGGCTTTAAGTTTGAAGGCGAGTTATTTGGTCAAACTACAAGCAGTCTTGATCTCCTCTTTCGTTGGGGCCCATTTCAGTTCGTCCTAACTGGCTACTCGAGGAATTGAAGCTAGAGTATTGTGTCAGATCATTTATATTGGTCTATAAATATATATATATAATTATATTTACATAATATAATCTTAAAATTACTTATATTGACTTATAAATATGTATAAATTTAGTTAATTATGAACAGTTATTATCTAAATTTGGATAACAACTATTCACTCCATCAAATATATTTTTATTGTTATTTCTCTCTTCTTCCACTTTTTCTCTTTCAATTTTTTTCTCTTCTCTCTCCTTCAACAACACAACAAATCTTCACATATACATTCATTTTATTATTATAATATATTATATATATATTTTTCATTTTATTATATTGTTAATATAATATATAAAAAAAATTATATTTTTTATTATTGCATTTGTATTATTAATGTTAAATGTATGTAGTGGATGTTAATTATAAAAAATATATAAAAATTTTGATTTTAAAAAAAAATTAATAAAATAATTAATAATTATTATTTGATCTTAAATATGCATAAGTTAATATAAGAGTTTTGCTTGAATGACAAAATAATTATGTAAAAGAGATAATTTTATATATACATATCCATATACTAATACTAATACTCTCAACCGATTCAATTTTCCAAGTATGTCAACTCTTTGGCTCGTTCCATCTCCTCGGATGGAACAGAATGTATAAGTCATCTTTTTTTTTTTTTTTAAGTCATCTACTTTTCCCTTTTGATCCAGCACGATGATCCCTGCTCTCCCATCAGAGCAAGCTGTGGGACATTGAAAAAGAATGAAGGTGCATCAAAAGTAAGTTTCGCCAAAGATCTATTTGGAAAAGTCGAAGAATGTCACAGAATCCAAATGTGTGGGGGGTGTGTTGCGAGTATGGCGATATTCCTCTCCAAAAAAATAATAACAAAGAGTATTTCTATTAAGTAGTTTTATATCATACATATGCTAATGTAATTTTTTATTTTTTTTATTTTTTTCCCTAAATAGATATGTGGTATAGGGTTGCTAAGTAGAATTTTTCAACAACAAAATAATATGGCCTGGATTTCCTCAATGTTGGTAGATAAATAAAAGGAAATTACTTTCACGAGGAACAAAAAAGAAAGATATTTAATTTATGTACTAAAAATAAAATAAAAACGCGAGTGGTCAAAGAGGGTAAAAAAAATGAAAATTTTTACTAATCATCATTTTTTCATCATTTTATAATGTGACAATAAATAATAGATTCATAAATAAAATATAATAAATAATTTTTAATCATCTAATATCATGAAAGGATGATGAAAAAAGAAATGATTAGTAGTATTATTAAAAAAAATATTAACTTAATTTTAGGAAAAAGCTAGCGACTCGGTTGAGACGTTGCTGCGTGGCATGCCGACTTGACATGGCATGCACATGTCATATTTATTATTTAAAAAAATAGAAAAGGAATCGAAATTAAAACACTTGCATTTGTTGGGACGTTTCCCTCGCCTCCCCCCCACCCCTCACATTACTGGACTCATTTTTTGCAAAAATCTAAAATGAGTATTGCAGATCTCCCTCTCTTTTTTCCAATTGAGCTTATGAAAAAATACAAAGGAAAGGTGAAAAGAATCAATCAGAAACCATAAAAATGAAAGGGACTAGTGTGGTTGATGAGATATCTTTGTTGGGTGTGTGGAGCTTATTTGTTGGTGAGTTGACTCGATTTGTTGACCCGACCCAACAATAATGCATTATGACTTCTTGGTGAATTTTCAATGAGGCTTGAGTCATGTTCACTTCAGCTTGGTCCTGTGAGGGGGCCCTTTCAAACGGGCTCAGGTACAAAGCAATCAAGCTGCTAAGACCCCAGACGGAAGCCCAAAGTAGACCAGAGACTCGGGCTAGGAAATTGCCTTCCGACCCCATGGTCATGGACCCATCTGGGAGGACACAAGTACCGGGCTCTACCATGCGGGGGAGTCTACTGGAAGTGATTGATAGGAAAGGAAAGGAATAGTCTATTTATATTAGAAAATTTTTATTCATTATTCTTATTATCAAACATTATATATATATATATATATATATATATATATATATATATATATTTATTTATTAAATATATAGTGTATAAATGATGAGTAGAATAATTTAATAAGTTTAAGAAAAATAAAATAAAATAAATTTATTTATTTAAAAAAAAAATGGTATATAATATGTAGAGATGATGAGTAATAAATCTCGTTATATTAATGTAATGCTTAATTCTCAAGAAAACATTGATATAAATGAATGTGGAGTAAAAAGAATTGATCCAATAAGGTATAGATAATAAATGAATCAATTGAGTCAATCTACGTAATCTCAATTACTACGTAGAATTAATATATATATATATATATATATATATATATATATAAATTTCTGTCCTGTTATTATTATAATTCTAACCAAAGTTAGGTGAAAAATACTGTGGTAAATTTATGTGATCACTGATCATAGAGTCTCTCTCTTCGTGTAGACGGTTAAAACATGATTATGTAAGTTTTATCACTCAATTGATCCCGTTTATCCCAATAGGGGAGTCCTATCTGTATCATAGATTAGAAGATAGGTAGCTTATACAATATGTTTTTGCACAAATCAGTTCCTCCTTCAAACATGTATATTTTTTCCAAAGACAACTTCAAATTTCCTGATTGATATATGGGACTTGCTAGGTCAAGCGGTTTGGCATACCAAACCGTGTATCAACACTCACATAATTTTTTTTATTGTAAAAAAAATAAAAATAAAAAATTTTAAGAGGAGAATAAGATCTTCTATCTCATGAAAATCAATTTAATCTTCAACTAACATTATTTCATTAAATGAATGCTTTAGATTTAATATTAGTACGAAAAATTGTTTAAAAGAAGACTTTCCCTTGATTGTATTTCACCATTTTTCATTATTAAAAAGACTACACTCCCCGTAGCAGAGGTGCTTTGAATGGGTCATTGGTGGATGGGGTCATGTCACAATGTAAATAAATGGAGTTTTGATAGGGATCAACTAGTGCAAAACGTGCCTTTTGCTAGTTTTACGATTTTGTTTTCTTCTCTAATTTAAATTTGTCTCGTGTGAAAAAACTCCTTCTTCGCGCTGCGTCCTTTCTCTGTCCACTGCCATCGGCGACGCCATCTCTCTGTTCGGCGACACCGAGCGACGTTCCTCCGTCTGCACAGCGCCGCCGCCCATCTTCTTTTGTACCTTGACGTGAGAGGTTGAGAAATCGAGAAACACAATCGGTGAGAGTTTATCGTGGGGAGAAACGACGAGCCTAGGATGTATGGCCGGCATCTTCTGGTTACACTGGTGATTCATGACTGCTTCATCGTGGGTTTAGAGCCGGATCAATTGGTGGCAACGTGAGTATGTTTCTCTGTTTTGGTGGAGATGCATAGAACACTGCCTCTATAAATTTTCGGTGGCTCGTACGCTAGAGATCAGGAGCTGCAATGATGGTGGCCGGTGCAAGTCTGTGGGGAAGCGTCTCACGGCTGAGGCAAAGATGAACAGTGGCAAGTGGCTAGCAACTTGCGTCGCTGGCGGTAGAGATGCAGAGGAAAAAAAAAATACTTGCTCTGTTTTCGGAGGCTTAAAACAAAGGGCCACTAGTAATGGTTTCGGTGGCTGGTACGGTGGAGAAGGAGAGTGGGGTTGGGAAATGGGGCTTGGCTGTCGACTTTTAGCAGTTCTTTTTCTGGCTTTGTAATGAAGATGAACTGATTGAGTGTAAATTTATATATGAACTGATTGAGTGTAAATTTAGATATTTAATTGCTTGCATCCGTGCTTTACAAAATAGCAAAGTTTCAAGTTAGGATTCAAGTGATGGAATAAATTGAAAAGTATTTATTAACATGTTGCATTTTCGTCCTGCTCATTGGATCGATCAAGTGGCCAAAATTTCAGCCTCCAAATCCTCTTTAGATCACCATATCTGTCAAAGTAATCTAATGGGTGAGAGAGGAACGGGCTATGGGGAGAAGGAGGAAAAAGAAACAAAAAAAAAAGGAAAATTCTTTACATCAGCCTACTGTTGAGGAGCAGCCACAACACACCTTATGTGTCATCATCTAAATTACTCACATCATCTAAATCACTCACATCTAAATCACTCACATCCAAACACATCAGGTGTGCTATGCATCAGCCTGAACAGGAGCTGATGCATAGCACGGCTCAAAAAAAAATTAGATTACCTTTACACGTAAAGTGTGCTTTGACTGAAGCCAAAGCTGATGCCAAGACTTATTCAAATAAATGGGCTTATGCTTATCGTTAACTCTAGCAATAGCAGAGTGGTAAGTCCAGAAGGACTGCTTTTGCAGAGCTACGTACCCATTAGCATCATTAATTATTTATGATCTAAAATTTATTTTTCTCTTTTTTTTTTCTTGTATAATATATTAAGATTTATGTTATATATAATTATTTTTATATATTTTTTATACATTTTACTGATATAATTGATCAAAATAATTATTTTATATTAAAAAATAATTTAATAAATTACATTAATAAAATGTGAAAAGAATATATAAAAATAATCCCATGTAAAGTTTTTGATATATTAATATCTATTCCCTTTGATCTTCTGGAAACTTTAATGGGCCTATGGTAGGATATATCGAATCTAAGGATTTACACGGTAGATCGTGGGTTGGTTAGTTGGGCATTAAAAAATGTGGAGGGGCAGAGTCGTGGGGTAGAGCTTTGGAGCGCGGAATAACATTAATCATGAGAAATTTAAAGAAGGGGCAAGGGGCACTAAAGGAAGAACAGGTGAGAAATAGAAATGGAAGAAACCAGAGGAAGGATATCAGCAGTTGATGTGCACGATAATCAGGAACAGTGAAGGCGAAATAGTGGTGTCCTATTGTGATTAAGCAACAATGGAGACACAAGCAATCATGGCAGGAAGTATAGCATTATGGAGAGCAATGGAGTTATGTGCAGAATTGGGATTCAACCAAGTCATTTTTTAAGGGGATGCACAAATTATAGTTAATGCTGTCAAAAATCCTGAAGAAAATTGGACATGGTATGAACACATCATTAAAGATGTAAAGAGGCTGTTAAGAAATAGATCAGGTTGAAAGATCAATTTTATTAAGAGAGAAGGAAAAGGGATAGCTTATTGTCTAGCAAAGTTGGCTCTATCAATAGAGGGTAAGCATGTATGGATAGAGGAGTGTCCAAAAGATCATTAGAGAAGCTATGTACTAATTGATTGTCACGGAATAATATATCAGTATGTTTTATTCAAAAATAAATAAAATGAGAAGATGGTGATATATATATATATATATATATATACCTATATCTATTTCTATACAGATAAACACATATTATTTTTTATAATATTTTATATAATCATATTTTAAAATGAGTGATACTTTTATAAAAGAGTTTTTGTTAATAAAATATTTTATAAAAAAGAATGTCTTTTTATAAAAATATTTTTATTTTAAAATATGTATGGTTAAATATATTACATAGATATGATTAATATATATACATATATAAATATAAAGGATAGCCATCGCAGCATTACCTACTCTGCCATGTCAGCTTTGTAGACGCTATAAAGTTTTAATGTTTTAAATACCGTATCGGATACCGTATCGGTCAAGACACTAGAACGAAATATTTTGATACAGATATCGTTTCGTATACTGTTTCGGGATAGTCGATATATGAATAAATTATATATATAAATTATATATAAATTATATTTTAAAATAATAGTTTATATATGAATAATTTATGTATAAATACATAGATATATAAATTATAAATAGTTTAGTCTGAATTGAGAGTAAAAAAATGAACTTATAGTTTGAAAAATTGAAAAAAAAAAAACTAAAAGTCGAAATATTGGCCAGTATGAAACATATACCATACCTGTATCGGACCGGTAGCCGGTATGGAAAATACCATCCGTAGCGGCCGGTACGATACAGTATTTAAAACTTTGCTATAAACCCATCTATAAGTGCAGCACTGGAGAGAGTAATGGCTCGCACATTGATTGCTCGATATGGAAAACGAGATCAAGAAAAAAAAACTAAGCATACATGGAAATTGAGATAAAAAAAGAGCACTCTCTCGCTAGCTTTCATAGCACTTCTGATCATGCAGGTTGTGCCTCCGCCGCTTGCATGGCCTACTTGTGCAGCTACGACTTCTAGTTTACTCAAGACCAACAGCAACGCCACCACCACCCGTTGCAATGGCTTCATGCAGGACGAGTGCTTCGCAACGCATGAGTACATTGATTTGGAGTTTATGATGGGTTCAGAAATAGCCAGAATGCTCACTACAAAGGATGCATCTACCGAAAATTCTAAAGATAGCGGCAAAACAGCTAAGTGCGACCGATCCAAACCTGGTGAATCATATTTAAAATGCTATCCGGAAGTGAATCTTGCCAAGAAATCTGACTGTCGGGGAATATATTCACACGATTGCTCATGAAATGAGTGACATTTTGGAGGATATAGATCAACAATGCAATAATTACTTTTGTAATCAAATGGTATTAATTCTAGGGAAATAAGCTATTACTTTGTATTTGGTCGCATGTTTACACGAATTCTGTATCTAAGCTAGTAAGCTTCAATCACCATTGGATTGTCTGAAAATATAATTTCAACATTGATGTAGGAAAAATACTTATTTGCAAGCTTATAGCATATCGCTCGCCAAACAAGTCAATAATGGGGAAGTTTGCTATATTATCTCAAATAAAAATATTGATATTTTGATATTTTATGATTATAATAAGTTACACAATACGTGTTGTGTTTACACACCAATTTGCAATTTGCAAACCTAATTAATATATAAAATTGTCAATTGCATATAGAAAAATTATCTAGAGCAACAAATTTGTGAAATTATTACCTGCTAATTAGCGACAGAACACCCATATATGTTGCGACTGACCTTAATCTCCTACTAATTAACTCGAACTTGTCAACAAATAAGAATGATAATTTGAGGATTTTAATTGACGTATACAACTAGATTTCCCTAATTCTCATATAAAATATAATAAATAATTTAATTTTTTTAAATTTAAAAATAAAAATTATATTTTAATAATATTTTATTCAATTTTCAACTCTTATCTTATATAACCAAATGAGGCCCTAGAGTCTTGCTATCCGTACCGATAAAAGTTACCTATAATTTGAACCGACAAATGCAAATGTAAATTTTTACTTTTTTTTTATTTTAATTATTTTTTATACATCTTTAATCATTTTTAAAAAATTAAAAAAAAACACAAATTCACTAATAATCATTTTCTTAACCATTTAATAAAAAAATAAAAATCATAATCAATCAATTTTATCGATCAATTTTATCAGTCTAAGTAGTATTTTCCTTCTTCTCAAATCACACATACTCTAAAAAACACACATAATAACATTATAATTTCAAACGATTAATTACATTTTCTCCAACATCCATTGAGGGTGATTTCTTTCTACGATCATATCCGATGGTTATAATCTTCCAACGGTTATATCCTCTAATGTTGATATTATTTCAATTGTCAAATTGCTGACGGACATATTCTTTCGCTATAAAACTATTCAAATTTTTTCATCAATTTTATTTACTTCAATGCAATTCCCTTTTCAGATTAGAACTTAATTTGTCCCAGTGGATCATTCTCTTTTTTGCAAAATAGCACTTCTTGATTCATACTTGACAAAAAATTATAGATATCTAGACAACTTTTGATGGAAGAAGAAAAATCAACCTCATATGGTCATTCTAAACAATCGTGCACATTCATTAGGCATGATCTAATTGAAGCTCACCAAAATCATATTTCGCAACTATTTCGTTGAACAATTAGTATGTCCACGCACATATTTTTTAAGAAGGTTTTGAATGAGTTATTTTTTTTCCCGTATCCAATTTGCAATAGAAGCTCAAAACCTTATTTCATCCAAAACAGAAATGGTTATGGATGTCTTAGTTTTTGTTCTCTATAGAAGATTATCCCTATTCTTATAATGCTTGCATATGGTATTAGGGCTAATTTTATGAATAAACATTTGAACATCGAAAAAGCCACCACATTACAAAATCTAAAATCATTTATTAAAGTAATAGTTTCAATTTATTTTGAATGGTAGCACTAAAGGAAATTCAACCGAGATGATATTGCTAAATTGCTAGCTTTTGGAGGTGAAAAGTATGAATTTTTAAGCATAGTAGGAGCATTATTCAACTCACTTGAAATGAAAGAACATGAGAGTGATTACAGATATCTTAAAAGGAATTGATAGCTTGTATTTAACTTTATTTACAGTAAATTTTGTGCTCAATATTTATAGACGTAAATTCTACTTAAAAGTCTTTACATTACACATCATCAAATATATTATATATAAATCAATAATATCAAAATATATAAAGACATGTTTGAAAACTCAATTATTTTTAAATATTCTTAAATTATTTTACTATTATTTATAAATAATTTTTTACTCTTTACAAACTATTAACTAAAGAGTGAGAGGATCATCGAATCATAGCGTAGGTCCCCGTAACCGGAAAATGAAACACACAAAACATAAATTAAAATCGACAAAACATGATTCTTTTTGGGAGAAAAAAGAGTCAAGAGAAAACGAGAAATTACTCAGCAAAAGAAAATTAAACTAATATTCTTCAGAAACACAAAATGCTATTTATAAGTTTACATCTGGAGTAAAATGACTTGCTTCCGTAATGGTCATGGTTGATTTGTCCCAAGAGAGAGTAACTAGTCCCAGCCATGCGGTACCCATCAATAGGGTCGGAGTCCTTGACTCTCTTCTCCCTCCTGATTGTCCTGAATTTGGGATTCCACAGCACAATAAATCCGACGACTCAGAGCTACCGACAGAGACGATCTGCAAGTCTTTGTTGACTTAGTCGTCGAGAGCGAAAACGGACCCCACCAAGTTGTCCAATCGGTGGAGAACGAATTCTTCTCCTTCTTAGCCGTCCGGAAAATCAAGAACCCGAGAATCGAAGCCACAATTAATCCGGTTACTCCACCAACAGCAACGAAAATGGCCGTTCTTCTACTGTTCTTCGAGTTCGTCGATTGTTTTGGTGGCTCAATGGTCGGAGGGGTCACCAGAATTGGGTCGGGGTTGGGTCCGGCGAGATTTCCGTTGGAAGGGTCGCTTACTTTGAAGATTTCGATGCCGTTCATGATTGCATCTTGGTAAGAAGTCATCCACCTCCGCGGTTCTGCTCCTATAGCAATATAGAGGTTCACCTTCTTGTCTCTTTCTTTAGCGAACATCGCAACGGCGTAGTCTTTATATACGGGCACACCATTTCCACCACTCCAGCGAATCACGTCGGCATCTTTCTCAGCTGTTTGATTTGCTATGAAAATACGGAACGTTCTGTCTTGGCTCTGGACAATCTCTGGCTGAAACTCGCAAAAGTGTAGCCTTATGAAATAATAAAACCCAGAATCAACGGGGAATTCCCAGGTCAGATTGTAGCTAAGGTTGATATCCGTGTCGTTCCCCAGAGTTCGGGCAGTCCGATAGACATATTCCGGTGCAGCGTACGCAGGTACTGTGGTAAAGCTTAGATTGATGGTGTCGTTGAGAGGTAGAAAAAGTACGTCATATTCTTTTAAGTACTTGTCGTCCTGGCTCCAACCCCGGAACATTCCGGTGTCTTCAGTGGGTGAGATGGAGCGCCCTCCAACATTGAACCTGTATACTGTCTGGAGAGCAGTTCTGTTCATGATGCTGTACAGGTTGTGCTGGCCGATAAAAGAAAATCCTTGATCGTCCGCCGGAGTGTAATAGAGATTTGGAGGCATCGATAAGATTTCGATTCCGTTGATAAAAGCATAGGAATCAGAAACGGTCGGAGATGGAGTGAAGGTTATGTTCAACCTCTGATCTTCCTCAATGTTGACACAGTATTCTCTGAATATGGTATCGCCCGGATCCCCATCAGCATCTGCCGTGAGTGAAGCGTTGAAGTTGCTAAGAAGAGTAAAAGGGCCAGCTTTGACGGAGAAGAGGGCTTTAGAGCGATCAAAGTCGGAGTACGAAGCTGGGTAAAAGTATAGTCGAATGAACTTTTGGCCGGCGGTGACGGGGAAATCGTAGGTGAGCGTGGAGAGAGAGATGCGAGCTGTGGCAAAGGGCACTTGGGCAGCAGTGGGGGATTGTCTAGCTGCGATACGGGTCAGAGATGCGTGGTTGTTCAGCGATTGTTCAAGAGGGAGGAATTTTGAATTCGCGTCTCCAATCCAGGTCCGGCCATCTAAGGCAGTTGAATTGCCAGAGGAGCCACAATTGAGGAGAATTTGGTCGATGGGTGTGTAAGGAGACGACGATTCAACGAAGACCGTGCACATAAGGTGGTGCAGTAAGAAGAAGAAGACAAGGTAGAGAGGTGTAAAAGGAGGTAGGAGGAAGGAATTCCACATCGAGGCAGAGAGAAGCAAGTGAGAAGATCAGGCAACAGAAATGAGTTTTTCCTTTCTCTGTTTTGTGTGGGTAGCGGGAGAAGGCCAATTGAGGGTTATCATAACAAGGGGTCAATACTTGCTAAGTTTGACCTAAAGGCTATAAAAAAACTGTGGCCACAGAAGATTCACGCGTTAATATGTAGACCCTGCACTGAAGTAATTTGCACTGCATAATTGAGACCTGGAAGCCAAGCAATTTGCCCCGCGTCGTTGGAGGAAAGGGACCCTTTTGCCTTTGTTGTGTGGTGTCATTTGGAGATTTTTCTTCATCCAAGAATACAAGTTGGCATTTGTGAATGTTCAATCCGAGCATGTTTTTTCAACAAGGAGAAACTATTTTCACTGGCCTTCAACCAGGGGTGGGCATTTCCTCTCAAACAGTTTGGCTACCTAAATTCAAAGTTCAGGTTTGGGCTCCATATTTTTTCAATGTTTCTTAATATATATTTTCTTTAAATTTTCAACTTCATTCGAAAAATATTTTAAATCCAAAAAATTAAAAATTATTGCGTGCTTTAAAATTTGTTTAATATATAATAGATATAGACTGATTCTCTTAATTCGAGAGACCTTCATTGAGGATGCTCTTAGACCACACTGATTACAAGTCTAGTCAAGCAACAACACAACAATCTATCATAAATACATATGGACTACAAATTTAGTATCCAGTCAAGAGAATCCAAAACAAGTGCTCCGCCCAGCAACCCTTTGCCACTGAAAACTTCAATGTTATAGGGGCCAGACCATTCTTTCGCCACCACGATGATTTAAGAGACTGCTCCAATTAAGGTGCCTGCACATGAAAAACTCTTTTCATAGGTGATTTGTTGGGACCAAACACATTAGTAATAGCTTCCCTGAGAGTCACAGGTACCTCTGGGTTTTGAGTTGGGATGGATAAAACAAAGATATCTATATGTATGTGTATATATATGCACTGTACCTTATTTTACTCTCTTCTATCTTCTCATATAGATGGTATCTTTGTTCTCTGGATCAATGATTTATTATCGGTTTCATTGTGTTTCAAGGTAAAAGCTCCGTGTCTATTTGGAATTGTTTTGTTTTTCCTTAGATTGCTTTTTGTTTTTACCCTTTTATGCTTCCCAGTTTGGAATTTATAACTCCAAATCCAAATTGGAAGTAAATTTGTTGAAGTTGATAGCGAAAAAAAAATTTGATGCAGTGAAAAGAAGCAGAGATTAAGGAATTAGAGTTATTAGAGAAGGCGGCAACAAAAAAAAGTCCATACAAACCTGATATTCCGATTTCAGTTCAGGAAAATAATGGATGGCACATGCTGGACTTTGAAGAAATCCTCTCCTCCTTCAAGTCTAAGTTTGAATGTCTTTGGCATCCAACGTATCTCCAGTTCCTGAAGGGTAGAGACAAACCTCAATCCATCTGGAACCATCTTCAACTTGATGCAGTTTGAAATCTTCAAATGGCGAAGACGGGGCATGGCACCTGCCTCAACTGTCCACTCCTCCAAATTGAGCAAGCCGCGTAGGAGTAAAGATTCTAGTTTAGGAAAACCATTTTCCAAGCAAACCATATGCTTCCCTACAAAAACTTCCCATCCACTTAAGACCCTCAAGTTAGGCAGCTTCCCCAGTGTTGGCATTATGTCTTCCACTAGGCTGGATCCCCACAAAGTTAACTTGGCGAGGTTATGAGGAAATTCGTGACAATCTGGTAGCTTCTCTATCCGTCCTTCTATGTGCAGCTTCCAAAGACGAGGACAACCTTGCACTACTTCTTGTATATCTATTACCTTACGAGGGAATGAAAGCAATCCAGCCTTCATGGACAAGGACTGAAGGTTACATAATTTTTTGTTGGGGTGATTGACGATTGCCCCGAACTCGTGGAAGTGTCTTGAGTCATTTAGCACCAATTTTCTAAGATTGGTCAAACTGAGAAGATCTCTTAGGTCACATTTGTTTGCGGGTAGGTTTACTAGTGTCTGCAAGTTTCTCAGATTTGTAAGTTGCAGTTTATCATCAGTTGAATTGTCACACCACTTGGGAAGATAAAGATGTCTCAATCGTTCCATCTTCCAGATAACATCTGGTAATTCTACAGTTGATTCCCAGCCCAGATCTTCGATCGTTTCTAGATTCAAGGTCTCTAAGCATACTAAATTGCCTATGGAAGATGGCAACTTCCTCATACCAGTTTTCTTTAAGCTCAAGTACCTCAAATGAACCAATCTTCCTATTTCCTCAGGTAACACTACATCCAATAACTGTATTCCTTCCACATCCAAAACTCTAAGTAATTTGAAGTACTCAAACATGGATTCTATTTGCCGGTTATTTTTATTAAAGTATAAAACAGACCTGATCAGGGGATTCTTTTTGTAGTTTTCTGTGAGAAAATCTTCAGAAAAGATGGCAAGTCTTCGAATCCTACCAGTTGAACTCACCCTCCGTACGCTGTGCGAAGAAAGGGGATTTGTCTCATGTCCACTAACAATATGGAGAAAATTTTCCTGCTTTGCTTTTGACAAACATAGGTCGCGCATAAGATCATGGAGGCGGCAGGATTTAATCCTTCCACTCGCTCCAATTACACCCACTTCAGCGATGCATCTATTTATCAAGTCAATTAAGTACAGTTCTGCGATATCTTCCAGCATTTCATCTCCCTCTCCTTCAAACTCCGGTGAAACAAAGGCTTCCGCCACCCATAACCGAACCAATTTCTTTGTTGGTATGTCAAAGTCCTCTGGGAAATGGCTCAAATAGAGAAAACAGAGCTTTAATTGGAAAGGCAAATCATTGTAACTTAAAGCCAACACGTCGTGAATTGTTGTTTTTCGTCCTTGGCCACCGCCCCTCCCTAGGAATGATTTAATATTTTTCTGCACAATCTCCCACTCGTTCAAAGTTTCTTTAGTTGCCAAAAGTCCCCCAAGCACAATGATTCCCAATGGTAAGCCACCACACCTTGCCACCATATCTCTTCCTAACCTCTCCTTGTCTCTGCAAATGCTGAAGTCTGCATGACACGACGACAAGAACAATGAGTCCAGCAATAAATTCATTGAGTTTCCATTAGACTACTAATTTTTTAACGGTTAGAAGCACAAGAAGAGCATTTAAAAGATGTTGAGGGTTATTCTACCCTCCAACCAAGCATGCAATCTCGCTTGATGAAGTCCTACACTTATAAAGAGAGCTTATCAAGGGCCAGCTACCATTTAAAGTTTTGTTCAGCTGTAAGCAACACTTAATAGAATAACCCCTTAGCACCAAAAACCCCCTTTTGAGAGGTCATATGGGAATACAACTGCCATAGCTTTCCTTTTTCGCATTTTGATGCTCTCTGTATCATCAAGTTGACCATTTTTGGTATTATTTTGACTATTTTAGTATCCGCTGTGATTATACTTGTAAGAGAATGTATGAGATAGTCTTATTAATTAGGTTTTTGTTAATGTAAGTTTGTTTTAATACGGGCTTGGATGTAGATCAAGAATTTTGCCAAAAAACCGAAATATGTGTTTTCTACATAAATATATAGTTGGATGAGTATAAACCTGTATCTTTTCTGGGAAATGCCTTTTTCTGAAACAACTTCCAACTCTGTTCTCCATTTAAACACTCCGGGTTATGTAAACCTCCGGGATCAATATGCAATGCTAGTTCTCTATTGCGAGTTGTTACTAACATTTTGCTGCCCACTTTTCCAGATGGGAAGCCAGGACGCAGTGAATCCCAATCGTCGGTGTTCCAAATATCGTCGAGGATCACCAAACATCTCTTCTCCTTCAGTACTTCATAAAGCTTCTTTGCTAGCTCTTCATCTTTCATTTGTGAGATCCGATCCCTCTCGTCTTTGGATGGAGAGGTAAGTTTGATTAAAGTTCCTTCCCAGACATCTCTGAATTTGCATTGTTGAGAGATATAAGCCCAAGCAAAACCTTCAAAATGACGCCTAATAGTTCTGTGATGATAAACTTCCTTGGCGAGAGTGGTCTTGCCTAGTCCACCCATCCCCCAGATAGAGACAACTTGACAGTTCTTTTCTTCGTTTACCAGCTGTTCAACTACTTGAACTATGTTTTCGTCTAACCCCACGATGTACTCTTCAACAACATGGGAATAAGACCATCTCAACTGTCTTTGCCTCTGGAACTCTGAACTCGAGGATTCATTTCTTACAGCACTCGTTACTCCATAGGTTTGTAGGCTTCTAGTGAGGTCGGAGATTGTAGCTTTAATGGCCTTGATCTTGGAGCCCAGTTTGTGAAGTTTTCTGCCTTTGTCGAAAGCAGGAACGAACCTTTTGAGTGAATTTTCCGATCTCTTCTTGGAGTACGATATTTCAAGGGCAAAAGTTTCTATGGCGTCCTCAGCATCGTAAGCAGCGTCCCGAATCTCAGAAACCCAATTTCGGACCCTCTCGTCTTCGTTCTGTCTATTATCGGCGTCTTTCAAGAAGCATTGCATCCGCCTTAATTCGATTTGCAACTGCCTTACTTCCTCGCCCACACCTTGTAAAAACGCGGCTTCTTCAATTAGAAGGTTGCCGAGCTTTTCTACGACGAAGGACACCACAGACTCTGCCATGGTATGCGCGCGCCCTCGTCGCCAAACTCTAGAAACTAATGGAAGTTTAGAACTCGTTTGCGGCCTGCACCAATGTTATCCATGTTTGCCTTCTCTTTGCTCTGGCAATTATCATTGCATTGTTGGCCCCTCTGTTTTATGACTTTATCACCTCAACTTGAGGCGGCTGATTTGTATTTTTCTTACCAATAATGTAAGTAGTCTTTGCTTTTATCATTTCTATTCTCTATTATTACTCACCTTTAATTGTTTACAGCTCGTAGGGCCCCGACGTGGTCACCCTCTGACGTGTATTTTCAGCTACCTGTATTTTTAATAGGCGCCAATTACTTTAGCGGGTGTTTTTTGACTTAAGATCGTCTCAACTTGAGCTTCAGGGGCCTGAAATGTATTTTTATTACCAATAGATAAATTTTATGTGAGATTTTTCATATATTTTTTATAAAAAAAGGAAAAGAAAATAATATTGAATTTTAGGCGGTTCATTACGATGTATATATATTTGACTTTAAAGTTTGACAGGCTGACAGCCATGTTTTTTTTTTTCTAATCAAGTTTGCATATATAATAAAGTTTAAGTTATAGTAATAGGAGGATCCTTGCCACTATCAATAAGTACAATACTAGAAGGTAAAATAGCTATTGGTATGCGACCAATAATACTATTGATTGCGGCCCATTGCGCTATAGAATGCACAAATCGATTTGAGATCGATCGATTTTTTTAAAACACCATCCTCGATGAGAGGACAAGATAAGTGCTATATCTTCAGTAATGGTAGATATTTGCCAGATTGGTGATGACCCTTATATTGCTGAGACTACTAGAAGAGAATCTCCTTCAATTATGACTTCTTGAAATTTCAGATGTTTAGCCATATTGATTGCTAGTCTTGCTGCTATTACTTCCGCTACTACTGGAGTTGTTTTTCCAATTTCTTCTGTCCATATTTCAATTGCATTTCCTTCAGAATCACGACTTACTGCAGAGGCCAAAGAGAAGGATGATCTAATTGCTGCATCAAACGAAATGCTTACAGTGTTGAGATGAGGGTTTTGCCATAGTTGTGGTTGCTTTTCTGTCAGTTTCATTTGCCAAGCAGATAGATATTCTTGATAAAGAAAGTCCAATTGATCAACAGCTTTCCTAATAGATAAAACTGTTTGATTATGGACAATATCATTTCTCAATCTCCAAGTGAAATCTAATATCAGAACTGCAAACAGTTGGAAATGATGCACTTCCTGTGAGCGTAATCCCAGCTTTTTCTCTGGATGAAGAATGATAGATATCCAATCTTGAGTTGTAAAAATTGTCAATGAAGACAGATTCAGTGGCCACTTGCTT
Source organism: Cyclocarya paliurus (assembly GCA_029856935.1). Lineage (NCBI taxonomy): Eukaryota > Viridiplantae > Streptophyta > Magnoliopsida > Fagales > Juglandaceae > Cyclocarya > Cyclocarya paliurus. The sequence goes on from CM056950.1 coordinate 4,996,678, forward strand.
TGACTCCATAGAATTCTTGATACTGGACATTCCAGAATAAGATGAAGTAGCGTTTCTTCTTGCTCATTACACAAAGGGCAATTAAAGGAAGTCATAAAAGGTATGAAGTTCTTTATCCTTCCTCTAGTTGGAAGTAAATCCCAGAGAAGTTTCCACAAAAGAAGTTTATGAGGATCATGAATTTTTAGTTTCCAAATCTTCTCTACTTCAAAGTTAGGGAAACTTACTTGAAGAGTACAACCAATATTTGCTGTCAAATGATAAGCTGTTTTGACAGAGAATTTTCCACTATGAGTTTTGATCCATATACCACAATCTTCTCTGAAATTTGAATGAGGCAATGGTATTTTAAGTATCTCTCTAATGCTTTCCCATTGGAAGAAGTCTAACATTTTTTGCAGATTCCAAGAATGGGTTGTGTTGTTGATGAAATCAGAAACTTTAAGGGAAGGAGATAATTCAATGAGATGGTTAAGTGGTTGTGGCTTAAAATTTTCCAAAGAAGGAATCCATGGATCAAACCAGACTTTCACTGAATTTCCACTAGAAATTTGATTGCACATACCTTTTTCTAATACTCTTCGTGTTTGCAATAAGTTTCTCCAAAAATAAGAATCTGTGGCTTTTGATGTCACCTGCCAAAATGAGTTTGTTTGCAGATATTTTTTCGAAAGAAGATTGTGCCATAGATTTATGCTTGGTTGACTCATTTCCCATCCCGTTTTGGCTAGCAATGCAATATTCATATTTTCCATTAGCCTCAACCCCAAACCTCCATCTTTTTTTGATTGACAAATCGACTTCCATGATTTTAGATAAAGCTTGTGCTTTTGATCCTTATTTGTTCCCCACCAGAAATTTTTGAATCCTGTATTCATCAATTTACACACTGACTTTGGTAGAAGATGTGTAGACATTTGATAGGTAGGAATTGTACTTGCCACTGTGCGAATTAACATCGTTCTACCTGCCTGTGATAAGAGTTTTGACTTCCATCCTTCTAGCTTATGATTGATATTCTCCAGTAGTTCTCTATAGCTTTCTTTCTTGGACCTACCAAAAGAGGTTTGGATTCCTAAATATTTCATACGAGATGTAGATTCCTTATACTCCAGCTTCCCAAGAATGGCTGACAGCCATGTTGATCGACCTTTACTTCATCCTTATTTATCACGCCTTTAACAATTCCTTTGAATGGCACAACAAGGTTGTGGTTGTATTTGCACAAGAAAAAGTCTAAAGTCAGGCACGCTTGGGGCAGGCCCCGCGCACGGCATCCAATGTGGCTAAATGAAATGGCAGGGTTGCATCTTGTTGAAAACGGTGCATTCAAGAAAATTTTCTAAGCCCTTTCGTACTGCCCCTTCTCCATTTTTGAGGAATCTCCTTCTTCTTCAAACTCTGCCTCACTGCTCCTGACACAATCTAACCCAACTTGTCCGATTTTCCTACGAAAATGTACAACAAGGATTGCAGGATTGCCTTGTATGCACCCGTTGATCGAGCTATCTCAAACTCTAATCGGAAATCAATATTGATCAACAATCTCTCCCCCTCCAGTATTACATCTATGTATTTGTTTTCTCCTTTTAGATTTCATTTTTTTCCATGTTGGTCTAGGTGTTCATTGATGAAAGTTTTTATACCATGTATATTTTGCATCGAAATCCAGCTCACTTTTTCTAAGTTTCTTGAAGCCGGAAATCATAGAGTGTACCTGTTGGAACTTGAAACAATTTTCATTTTTTTCTTGAGTTTTCTCGACAGCCAAACATAGTATCAACCATAAATTTTTACTGTGAACATTGCGCTACTTAGGATATAAATGCACCTGGGAAACATGGACACAGAGAGATCAGGAAATCACATCGAGCAATGGTATATATATATATATTCAAGCTGAATAAAGAAGCCCCCAAGAAGCAAAACCCGGAAAACAAATCCATAAGTAATTAATAGCATGACAACTGGGTAAAAACAGCAAGAGAAGAAGAAGAAAACTCGAAAAGAAATAATAGAAGAAAAAATTAGAGCAGATCGTATGCAAACAGTCCTCTTACTTCTAAAGCTGTTTTGGGGGATATGGTTTGCAAAGAAAATGGACGAGAAATAAAGTCATGTAAAAAAACTCAGCTTTTTCAACACAAGAAAGGTGAAAATGAGGGAGAACGAAAAATTTATATTTTCTCTTTCTTCTTCTTTTATTTTTTTAATAAAACAAATGCTGACGTAGCATGTTGCCACGTCTTGGGAGTGCGCATACAGGCATAATTTCTGCCTGTATGTAGCACGACTGTTTGCACAATTATACGAAATGCTATCGGGACTAACAAATTCATCTCTTTTTTTTTTTAATTATTATAAATGTTTTTAAAATATAATAAATAATTTAAATTTTAAAAATTTTAAAATAAAAATTATATTTAATAATATTTTATCATTCTTTTTATCTTATAAATTTATAATCAAACGAGAAACTAATTCCTTGTATCGTGATGAAGTATTTTTTATTTTATATTATTTTAAAAACTTCACCCAAACTTTTGATTGTTCGAGTTATATCACTGTAAAAAAATCTTTCTTTGTCTTCATGATATTTATATATATAATAATATAAATATATATCTTTTAAATTTGTTGTGGTCAGCAATCTTTGCCTCACGAGGTACACTTCAATGACCTTGTGAGTTGTTAGCAAGGCCAAAAACAATTTCCATTGCTACAGGAAGTGGAGTGTCTACTTCTTGGGCGAGCTTTTTCTGGTATGGCTAGCGCTCTTTCGAAATTGAGGATTTACTTGGGTTTTTCAGGCAAGAGTCGAAAGCCAAGACCCTCATCCCTGCCCGGAGAACTATGCCGCCACTTTTCGCTAGACGAAATCAAAGCAGCAACCCACGACTTCAATAAAGAATTAATTGTCGGTGTGGCACACTGTGTGGGTATCTCTAGCCTTGTATATAAGGGTTTCATTGACGAGGGTACCTCCCGGCCTGTGGCGATAAAGCGCCTGAACTCGAGTAATGATTCAGGGCAAGGTGAAGAACAGTTCAGGACGGAGACTCTATTGCTCTGTCAAATTCGCCATGTCCACCTCGTTCCATTCCTCGGATACTGCATCGATAAAGGCGAGATGATCCTCGTCTACGACTTCATGGCCAACAACAACCTCCGCCACCACCTCTACAGCACCTACAAGGCCCCCCTTCTGTGGAAACAGAGGCTCCAAATTTGCATCGGAGCAGCGCATGGCCTGCTCTACCTACACACGGGGTTGAAGCACCCAGTTGTCCACCGTGACGTGAAGACGGTACTTATTCTCTTGGACGAGAAATGGGTAGCCAAGGTTTCAGGTTTCGGAGTGTCCAAACAGGTTTTGAATGACATCATCAATTCTAGCAACCTCGTCGTGGACGCGGATGCTACGAGGGGACCTTTGGATTTTGGATTGTCCGAACAGATTTCGAGTAACACTATGGCTAGTTACAACGACTCAAGTGGTAACGTCTCTGAGACTGAGAGTGTACATGGTACGTTTGGATATTTGGATCCGGAATACTATAGGAGCCAACGACTGACAACAAAATCCGATGTATATTCCTTTGGCGTGGTCCTCTTGGAAGTATTATGTGCTCGACGACCACTGGATCCCCATCTGGAGGAGGAGCAAATTAATTTGGTCGGCTGGGCCCAAAAATGCAACATAAATGGGAGCATCGGAGAAATCATAGATCCCTATCTGAAGGCCGGGAGGATAGCTCCAGAATGCTTCGAGGTATACGTGGAGATTGCGGTGACTTGCGTGCGATTTAAGGGGATCCAACGGCCTACGATGGTAGATGTGATGGAAAAGCTCGAACTTGCACTGGAGCTGCAAGAGAAGGCGGATTCGAAGAGGGAAAAGATGATCAGTCTTGGTAAAAGCATGTCGGAGTAGGGTCTAATTACAACATACGGTGATATAATGGAAGATTTGTCCACAAATTCACAAACACCGCCGAATTGATCTCGCAAAGCTTCTTCTTTGAGGTGAAATAAAAAAAATACCCCATTTGATTTGTCATCAAGACATATAGGTGTCTGATAATAAATTTTAAATCTTTTAATCCTTATGCTATTATCAGTTTCGATAATTTTAATGGTTTCGTTAGTAAATGTATTCTCTTATCCACTATCCAGTTGATTTTTATTTTTTTTTAAATGTCTGGGCCTTCGATAGGTTTCTAAATAAGTTCAAATCTGATCAAATATATATAACTCCATTATAGTATAAATTCTATTAATATAAGATTACTGTATGCTACAATGTATTTATATAAAAATCATAAATAGAAATCAAATCTATATTGCCTATAGCTAGTTTTTTAATTATTTCCCAAGTGCATGCATGTCCAATGTAGATCAGTGTAAAGAAAGGTATTTCATCACTAAATAAGAGGCACCGGATCCTTTTGCTTATTCACAGTTTCCGCTTCACATAAGTTTTTATCGGTAGAACAAACAAACAACCCTCGTACGTACACGGGTACTTCAATTTCTTCCAACCCGAAGGTGAGGGAGTGTGAAAAGGGAAGGAGAGAGGCCTTGAGGAAAGTTAGTTCGTGGGGGGATCCATATGCATATATAGGGGATTGGGATTGAGAGATAATCATGGTGACGGAGACTGAAGATCAGCGAAATTAAGGAAGCTGGTAATGAATTTAGGGAAGGAATAGATCTTAAAATGAAGTTGGGATCTTCCAATACACTTCTGCCGTTTGGCTTAATATTTAGTATAAGTTTTAGGCCTGATTCCCAATACATGCATCAGTCCCACCACCCATTTGCTTCTGTGTGTAAGTTTCGATAAGCTATATATGACCCTCACAACTTAATCCCTTTAAAGTAACTAGCTTCGTCAGATACATGCAATACAACCGTCATCTTGCATCTCTACTGAATTAAAATGACTTGCATGCATACAATATATAACTAAAATTGAATGTACTAATCTTAGGGAAAAAAAAAACGTTAATTTGAGAATATCAATCTATTTGAATCTTTGTAACTAGTGTGGAAATTGAGAATACCTGTATTCTCAGAATAACTTATTACTATTCATTATTTTATTATTACTTTTTACTTACGTTTCACATAGCAGAACCAAGGAAGTGAAATTTCTTCCTTCCTCAGTGAAATCTAGAGCAGAGCAAAGGAACGTTGCCCTCGCAGCTCCCTCAGCCCATTGATGTTACCTTCCCCTTCCTCAAGAGAGGACCCAGTCTGCCCATGCATGTCTCTCTCTCTCTCTCTCTCCGTAGGCTGTAAGGTGTAAATGTAAGCTTTTATTTTCTCTTCTCTTCTATTGTAATCGATGCCTGGTCATTGTGAGAAGATGTAAGATTTGTTGGGGGCGATCAATTCGATATTCTGAGGGGGCGATTACAAAACTGTTTTGTAACCTTACACAATCAAAAGATAGTTTACACAATATTGTTGTTGCAATCTTACATCTCCACAATTAGTCGATCAATTTGTTGGGTTATTACAAATCTGTGAATGGGTTCCATGGTGTTATTTTAAATTTGTTAGGTTATTACTAATCTATTTTCATCCTTTGTTTTAAAGGGCAGTGCACTCTACTTGTTTGTAAAAATATGTGAATGGTTCCATGGTGTTTTTCTAGCTTTCCTGCCCATGTCTTGAGAGTAGAAGGGCCCGCCCAATGGAAAAGGAAAGAGACCATGGCTTCTCATTAATTGTTCAAAAATTCATATATTTTTTCAAAGACAATAATTCAAATTTAAAAGTAAGTTTTCTCAACAATTTATTTATGACTTTTCTCAATCTAAAGCACTGCAAATATGTATAATAATGCCTGGATTAAGAAATAAAAAGTTACACAAGTCTTCAGGAATAGATGAGCAATATGTTAAGATGTCAAATACCAGTCTAAGTAGACAGAATAACCATGCATGAATGCATGTCAAGAAAAGATTACTCATAAATACTTATAAAAAAAAGAAAAGAAAGAGCAGATAGTCTTTGTAAATTATAGCAGAATCAACATGTCCATATTAGTAGAATGGGTGATTGTTGATGTGAATGAGTCATTTACAATTAAACAAAGGATAGATAATTCATTGGCTTACAGTAGAGGAGATTGGTCAAAATACACTTAAAAATAAAAAAAAAAGCCCCCTTTTTCATTGGCTTACAGTAGAGGAGATTGATGCTTAGCAAAATATGCACTCATCCCGTGTTTTGGACATGACGAACATTCGCTGGAAAATAAAGAAAAACAACGTAAGCTTTGTATATGGCAGTGGAGTATCCAGAGGTAGATACAAGACAGTTTGCAGATGCCCAGATGCACGGCACAAAGAGGGAGAGGGAAAGTTTAGATTTCTGACTTTTTCTTTATTTCGAAATAAGGTTGTTTTGGTCCATTTTATGATAAAAATGAGGGCCTTTTAGTCCATTCCTATATTTGGACTGCAAATGAGTCCTATTATGTGGACTGTACGTAACGCCACTCATATATAATAGATATATACTGATTCTCTTAATTTCTAAAGACCCACACTGATTACAAGTCTGCATCAAGCAATAACACAACAATATAAATACATATGGACTAGATACATGTACTAAACTAAGCAATGAAGGACTACAAATTTAGTATCCAGTCAAGAGAATCCAAAACAAATGCTCCATGCCCAGCAACCCTTTGCCACTGAAAACTTCAATGTTATAGAGGCCAGACCATTCTTTTGCCGCCACGACGATTTAAGAGACTGCTCCAATTAAGGTGCCTGCACATGAAAATATTTTCATAGGTGATTTGTTAGGAGCAAACACATTAGTAATAGCTTTCCTGAAAGTCACAGGTACCTCTGGGTTTTGAGTTAGGATGGATAAAACAAAGATATCTATATATATGTGTATATATATATGCACTGTACCTTATTTTACTCTCTTCTATCTTCTCATATAGATGGTATCTTTGTTCTCTGGATCAATGATTTATTATCGGTTTCATCGCGTTTTCAAGGTAAAAGCTCCGTGTCTATTTGGAATTATTTTGTTTTTCCTTGGATTGCTTTTTGTTTTTTCCCTTTTATGCTTCCCAGTTTTGAATTTATAACTCCAAATCCAAATTGGAAGTAAATTTGTTGAAGTTGATAGCAAGAAAAAAAAAATTGATGCAGTGAAAAGAAGCAGAGATTAAGGAATTAGAGTAATTAGAGAAGGCGGCAACAAAAAAAGTCCATACAAACCTGATATTCCGATTTCAGTTCAGGAAAATAATGGATGGCACATGCTGGACTTAGAAGAAATCCTCTCCTCCTTGGCATCCAACGTATCTCCAGTTCCTGAAGGGTAGAGACAAACCTCAATCCATCTGGAACCATCTTCAACTTGATGCGGTTTGAAATCTTCAAATGGCGAAGACGGGGCATGGCACCTGCCTCAACTGTCCACTCCTCCAAATTGAGCAAGCCACGTAGGAGTAAAGATTCTAGTTTAGGAAAACCATTTTCCAAGAAAACCATCTGCTTCCCTACAAAAACTTCCCATCCACTTAAGACCCTCAAGTTAGGCAGCTTCCTCAGTGTTGGCATTACGTCTTCCAATAGGCTGGATCCCCACAAAATTAACTTGGCGAGGTTCTGAGGAAATTCGTGACAATCTGGTAGCTTCTCTATCCGTCCTTCTATGTGCAGCTTCCAAAGACAAGGACATCCTTGCACTACTTCTTGTATATCTATTACCTTACAAGGGAATGAAAGTAATCCAGCCTTCATGGACAAGGACTGAAGGTTACATAATTTTTTGTTGGGGTGATTGACGATTGCCCCGAACTAGTGGAAGTGTCTCGAGTCATTCAGCACCAATTTTCTAAGACCCTTAATATGATATATGTATATATAACTGTAAGCTATAATTAATTCAGCTAAATAGTGCAGTAAATAGAAAAACTATATCCAAGCATGCACGATACATTTGCAGAGAAATGAATTAAAGCCAAAGAAGAGTATCAAGAAATCAATCAGTCTTGAATTGGCCATAATCCTATGCCCTTGTTTGAGACAAGCACTTGACCAGATCCTGTGTTTCGGTGAAAAGACAATATTAAGGCACGTGTTCGTAGTTGGAGTGAATTCAAGGTTAAAGAAACAACTAAAATAAAGGTTCGCCAAAGTAGACTCATATGGCATTCTGGCATACAGAAAGGACCACAACCAAACTTCTTTCTCGTTTCTCTCTCCTTCAGTATCCTTGGACCTCCCTATGACATCATTTTTTATTTTCAAGAAAATTTCTTTGTCATCCATAAAAAAATTGAAGTGAATATAAGAGAAAACACAGCAACTTTGAAAGAGGAATTGAATTCCTAAATTAAGTACCAATGCAGCATTTTCAAAATTCTGTGTCAGTCCAGGTAGTTGCCTCAACCCACCACCTGCAGTGAGAGCAATGTCTCCAATAGCAACTTCAAATACATTACACTGAACCTGCAGTAAGATTTCAACCAATAAGGTGCCATAGGGAGCAGCACAGAATCAATGATACCAGTGTAAGTACTCCAAAGGAAGAATAAGCTTACTTAATCTTAAACTACCATTCAATGAATATCTCATAAAGAAGCTCCGCTAAAGAATTATGCACGATCTAACCTTACTTCAGTCCAATGATCAGGAAACTATGAAGTGTTGCTTGCTAGATACTGAACAGTTGAAGAAGCTCTACATACTCCAAATTTGGTGCTAATAAAATAGCCACAATCTCAAAATGTCCATGCAAGAGCATGATAGGAGCCTATGAGCTAAACTCTGTGTTAAGATGTAGTATGGATGAATATTCCACACTATCTGTTCCCTTTCTTTCAAGTAAATTTACATTATGAGAAAAATGGCTAAAGCTCACAAATGTAAGAAATAATGAACATATCAAGACTTTAACTTTTACCATCGCAATGTTTCCATAGAAGGTTAAACAATTACCCAAAACCATTTTCTTGGGAATGCTCCACCCCAATTCTTTTCAGAATACGAAGGGGCATTTTGAAATTCAAACCTTTCACCATCCCACTCTATCCAACCTGAAATTCAAATCTAAAATTTGAGGCCCTGTCCCAAATAACATATGCAGATTTCTATAAAGTAATTTAGATTTGAAGCAAATAGAATCTGGATAAAATGCACATGATTGTAGCAAAAGAAAATTTGACATCACATAAAGGATAGAGTGAGCTAAAGCTAGACATCAGTTCCAGGTTTAACTGTTGTCAGCCTGTCCTTCTGGAATATAGGACTTCAAATATATCGAAGCAATAGTGTTAGTTTGCAGCATAACAAAATTAATTTCAGAGAAATTTAACAAAGCTGCCCAGGGATCCAAATCGTGCTCCTTTTGTACAGCAGGCTGTTCGGTTTATCAGCATCTATGTATTTCCCTACTGGATTGAATACTTAAAAAAAAAAATTCTCAAGTCATTTCCATTGTTTTATTTACGTGATAACTACATTTCTCAATACTTATTATAAGATTTAAAATTTTCAGCTTTCTGTTATATTTGGTATGGCTACTAATATTGGCAGTTGAAGGTGTGGTATGGCTACTAATATAAAGCCATGTACTGGAAAAGATATGCGGTAGGTCTCTTAGATTATCAGAAAAATAAAATATAATTTCTGATTAGTTAATCAGTAAGTATGTACTCATAGTCTAAGCAGATGGGTATTAAATAGTATTTAGTTTATAGGCAAGAAGTACACTAGTAGGCATAATCAAGCATTGCAATGAAGTAGTAAACTAAAATCAGTAGTTCAAACATCAATGAGTCCAAAAAAATATCAGACCTAACAACAAGCCATAGCAAAAGCAAAAATGTAAATTAAAAAGCCAGATAATAATTGTCAATGGGTGGAAGAAGCTAACACCTGTTGACAGTCCGCTTGCCATGCATATTTGCCAATGGGGCTCAAAAACAGGAAATGCTGCAAGCCAGCCTGCTGTGGACTTCTGTTTGGACCCAACATTACCCCAGCCATATACAGGGCGGGTACTGTACTCCCAACGAGCAGTCTTCGACTCTTCACAGTATCCACATAATTTGACTTGTCGTTGAAAAGCCAAGCCACATCAGACTATGACCAAATAGCCAATGTTTGGAGACTTTGTCGTTACTTTTTTACAGTGATAAAGTTTCAGGTTTGAGGTGTTACTTTACGTTTCAACCCATAATTTTGACTCAAAAACTTACAAAATGGTACGTTGGAGAAAAGAAAAGTTTCATTCACTTCCAGGCCCAAAAAAGGAAGCCTATTATACCATCTGAATTTCAAACACAGCATATTCATCATATATTACAATACGTGACATGAAAAGGTGTTACCTGCCATCATCACGAATGAAACCTTCATGCCAAAGTGGGCTGACTTGGAAACCTTCTAACACTCTTTTATTGAATTCCTGTGTGACAACATGAGTCAGGTTAAGCACAAAAATTGTTTGTTACTAGATATCGATACCTCATGCACATGATAATAACAGATAATACTTTTTTGATAAGTAATAATAACAGATAATACAATCCCCCTGCTGGTCAACTTACAAGTTACAATAGTAAAGATCTCAACTTCTTGAACAGGAGAAAATGGCCATAAAAATAAATACTAAGTAAAAGAAATTCCCCACAGTCAAATGCTTTGAGAGCCAACTATGCATATATAATTCAAGTCCAGGAAATAAAAGGACTGCTTTAAAAAATGTCATGAGAAAACAATCCACTATCACGTATGGAAATTTAATTGGGCAGGCCCACAAAATTTAATTGAGGAAATCAATAATGATGATTATAGCCAGAAGCTATTACAACCATTAAAAATCTCTTATGGATTGCATATATTAATTTGTAAAAACCAGACATATATACACAAACAATAATCAAAAGTTGGAGATCAACCTGAGGAGGGACCTCCTTGTATGGAGGCTTCGATTCTTTTTCGCCAACAAAAGTATTCCCTAGTATTAGTTCATGTCTGCCTATGAATTGAAAATTGTTAGTCATAGTCAACACGCAATAGAATAGAATGTGATCTAACTTCTTCCTTTTGCCAACATGGAAAGGCTTAACACTATAAACGGTAAAATGAAGGTAAAAACAAGACAATAACGTATATATGTATCAAATTGTGTTAAGGTACATGTAAGACACTTAATAGAGGGAGAACATTGAAGTAAACTCAACCAGTTTTTCTAAAATTCACAACACAGTATAGTTCTCTCAAACGCCTATAACAGACTGAATTGCTCACCCATCAAAGATACTGATGTTAAGGGACAATAATATATGTGAATTAATTTTTTTTAACAAAAACATAAACATATGTCCAAGTCATTTCCAAATATCAGGAAAAATGCAAAAAGCCTTTATCAAGAAAACTGTATGTATGTATGTATTTGGTGTTTTCCTTCTTTCATGACTTTCAACAGGACATGTAATTATAGACTGAAAACATGTTTTATTCTTCTGAAAATTTAAGGAAAAGGAGAGGAAAAATAACAAGAAAACTGGACCTACATGATTTTCTTGTCTCTATAGTGCCCTCTTAGTTAGGATTGTTTTTTTTTTCTTTTGAATATTGTACTGAGTTATCCCCATTCTTTGATCAATAAACCTCGTTTATTTATTAAAAAAAAAAAACAAGAGAACCGGAAAGGGAGGTGGGGATCAGAGAGAAGGACAATCTAGCTAGGAGAGAAATCCTGAAGATCAAGTTTCATGTCATCGCATATAATATATTTATAAGATTATTAGAATATTGTTCCTAAGACACCGGTACTGAGATAGGTGTTAAGATATTATTTTTGTTGAGACTTGTAGTTCAAGTACTTACTTGATCTTTGACAATATTGGAAATTTTTTTTGTGACTTGCTACCCCAAAACACAATCTAGCCCATTAATTCTAACTAGTGAAAGGAAGGAATAATTAGGTCAAGTTGGAATACGAGTGAGGATTTCTTAACACCATATTTCAAGATTATGCTCTTAGATCAGATTATAATCAAATCATAAATGCATATAAAGAGATATTTGTGATTTGGTTATTATCTAACTCAAGAGATTTGAATATATATTTACATTGGAATAAATATTAAGAAATCTTATCTTATCTTGGTTTTTATAATAACAAGATATATAATACTCCATCTCATCTCTATATAATTAATTAAATTGAATATAAACCCATGTTTTATATTCAATTTAATTACCATGCTAAGGGGCGGATCAATTCTCTCTACATGTCGAGAAGCTAATGTCAATTTTTTTTTTCTCATTTTTTTCTACAATTTCGGTGATGCTTTATAGAAGAAAAAGAATAATCGAGGGTAAAGTCAGCACAATCTAGTTTTTGACAGCATGCAGCTAAGAAAATCCATCTCCACATGTCCTGTTACAAAAACCTAAAGAACACAAGACACAAAATTTATACTAGTCATTTTATCAAAACGTGAGGAGTTGGGAGGAGATACTTGTGGTGCATGCGTGAGAATAGCCGAGGAATCGCGAAGGATCTCCACCTCCAATACTCTGCCCAACAAAAAATAGTTGAGGTCTGTATTTGGATGGAAAAAGCAAGAGGGACTCAAAATCGGCGAGAAGGAGGGGCTGGCCGTCGAGGTGAGGTGGAATTGGCATGGTGGGGTCTTGCGCGGCGGCGTGGGTTGTGCGCGACAGAGGGTTGGGGAGAAGAGAGATTGAAGAGAGAAAGGGGGGAGACGGGAGGGAAATGAGGAAATTAAACTAGCAGAGGAATTTAAATTTATTAGTTTTTTGCGGCGATATCATATCGCCACAATAAATAAAAAAGTTGCCGCAAAATCTCATTGCAGCGAAGCAAAAAATTGTTGCGTGTGCTCGTTTGCAACGATAAAAATTCGCTGCAAATACCTATTATGGCGATAATTTTCGCCACAATAAATGGATTTTGCGACAATTTTCGCCACTCGATGGAAATAATGCCGCTATAGTATCATTAGTCTTTTGTGGTAAAAAAAATTACCGCAAAAGATTTAAAAGTCGCTGTAAAAAATTTTTCCTTTTCATTTTCCAAATTCTAGCTGGAATTGAGCGGCGATTTAAAAATCGCTAAAAAATACCTATTTTCTTGTAGTGTATAAGGGCACTAAAATCCCTAATAAGCCTGCAGTTTCCCCCGGTAACCGACCTCCAAAGTATGCAAGCTGTCTTCCCGATAAAACCGGCAGTAAGCCAAAAGAAACGTGTAGGTACGAAACGTGTGGTACCTACAAACGCAAGTGCTAATGATATTGGTAAAGGGTTTTGTTATTCATCCTCTCTACACTCCACACTTCATATTTTTTAATATTTTTTTGAATTTATTTTTTTTAAACTATTTATAATTTTTTATTCACTATTCATATAAAAATATATTTGATAAAAAAAATTAAAAAAAAAATAAAATATGGTGTGTGGTGTGAATAGTAGAGGTTGAATAGATTTTTTCATTCGTAAAAATGTCTTCTATCTACTCTTAAATAAAGTCTTGGGGTGTGTGTGTGTTCTTTTAATTTGTTTTCCTTTTTAGCTTCTATCATGCGTTCAAATGTAATAATAATGTAAATGAGTTAATTGCTGATGTGAAGTCTTTTGCTAATTCTTAATTTGTTCTTATGAACTAAGAATCATGGCGTCGCTGTTGCTTCTTAACCAAACTCAACTCATCTCACTCATCATTACAATTTTTTCAAATTCTAACATAAAATATAATAAACAATTCAACTTTTTTAAATTTTAAAATAATAATAATATTAAAAAATAATATTCTAATAATATTTTATCATCTAAACTCAACTCAACTCAATTCATTTCAACAACCAAACACACCCTAAGAATTGAGAGCTCTCGCACAAGTTTTGCATCCACCAAACGAAACAAATTAAAATCCTTCAGCGACTAATTTTTTCTTTAATTTGTTTTGAGATTGTCATTAATTAATGGGTCTTCTTCGATAAGATAGTAGTACTGCACAGCCAGCGTGCGGCTAAAATTAGTCCGGTTCAGTCCAACAATGCCCTGTGGATAACTAGCGGGATCGGAAAAGGATCGTCACGTGGCTCACGTCACATAATTGATGGAAACGGAGAGAGACGGAGGGAGAGCCTAAACACTATTGGCCAAACATAGCATGAATCTATTTATAAAAAATTTTCATAATTTTTTATTATTTATCCACACTCTATATTTTATTTTATTTTTTTTAAAAATTTTTATCAAAATTTTTTATATAAATAGTAAATAAAAAATTTGAAATAGTTTAAAAAAAATAAATTCAAATTTTTTTAAAAAAAAATATTAAAAAATATAAAATATGAAGTGTAAATAAATATTAAATACCATATCCCGGTGATCTCTGCCAGACTGTCATCACAACCACGTAATGGTAGTCCTACAACCCGGTTCACCGAATACAGACTTGGGATGCACCAATGGGGGGTTTTGATTGTTTTCCATTGTTTTTGATTTTTTTTTTAATGGTCAAATAATTTCATTAACCAAGAGAACCACATCACATGCAAGCACAAGGGATGCCTATGGAGTTCTCCGACAATCACTCCATCCTAAACAGATGATACAATGCTTAAACATCTGGGTAATTAATAACGTTTTTCCTCTAGGTTGTTGATACCCACACAACATATTTAACAATATAATTTATAATACATATTTTAAAGTGAAGGTATTTTTATAAAGTGATGTTATGTTTATAAAATATTTTATTAAACTACACTTTATTTTAAAATATAATTATGAAAATGTGTGGTTATCATTTTTCCTTTATTAATTGGCTGATAACTAGTGTGTGGCCACAATTAATCCGGTACAATCCAATAATGCACTGTGGATAACTAGTGGGATCGGAAAATGATCGTCACGTGGCTCACGCCAGAAAGTTGATGGAAACTAGGATGGCATTGGTGTTGTTAAACTCTCGAAAAATCTGTTCGTAAGCGAATTTGCGCACCAGTAGCCGCACCAATGCTAAAGGTGGAAATGTGGACTTTGATAAAACGGCGTGGATTTAAAAAATGAACATTTAATAAAATAGTTTACGTCAATATTGATGCAGATTGATCTGCAAATCCGCTTGTACGTAGAACAGCTCATTTTCAAATTCTAACTTAAATCGTTTAGATAACTAGTAATGTCATGTCATGCCATTTATTTTGAATTGTTTAATAATTAATTATAAATAAGTCAACACGATATAATTCATTTAAATCCATTACATTGTAAATGGGTTGAAATAACATGTATAATCTATTTGATTATATTAATATAATTTCACATAAAATTAAAAAAATCTATATTTATTACTAGCCACAATATTATTTTAAAAAAAAAAGACTATCTACTAACAAAGAATATAATTATTTTTCAAATTTTAATATCTAATAAGATCAATATTACAAACATTACAATAACTACTATGAGTGTTAACGCTTAATAATACCGCAACAGTTCGGAAGGGAAGAAATATCTATTTTCGGCCTGTTGAAGTTGTTAGGGACTCGATTGGTATGGTGTGAAGTCCCTGTCGGTGGTCCGGTGTGGCTGTATGATGTCTGTGTGTACATCCAATGTCGTAAGCAGTAAATAAATGCAAAAAAAATAAAAAAGGAAAGCACACAAATTTACGTGGTTCAGCACTGGGCCTACGTCCACTGGAGTTTACAGAGGAGAGAGTCTACTATAATATACTTGTTTTATAATTTCTCATGATTTTTCATCTTTATTATACAATAAACATCGAAAGTCTATCTTCTGGTGGAGATATAATCGTTGGAATTCTTATCGTGAGGATGAAGAAGTTCCCTCAAGGAGAAGTCTAGCCCAAAGTTTCCGGAGTAGCATTATTTTAATGAAAGAGGGATGGGACATAAAGTAAGATGGGATAAGATAAAAAGGAGACAAAAACACCGCCGAATTCATGTTGCAAAGCTTCGCCCAGGGTTTGAGGTGAAATAATAAAATACCCCATTTAATTTGTCATTAAGCCTCGTTTGTTTTTAAAGATGAGATGAGATGAGTTGAGTTGAGTTGAATTGTTTATTTTATTTTGTATTGAAATTTGGAAAAGTTGTAATGATTAAGTGAGAGAAGATTAGATGAATTTGAAAAAGTTGAATTGTTTATTTTATTTTGTATTGAAATTTAAAAAAGTGTAATGATGAAATTGAGATGAGATAAAATGTTTTTCGAAAACAAACGAATCCTTAAGACATGTAGGTGTCTGATAACAAATTTGAAATCTTCTAATCCTTATGTATGCTATCAGTTTCGATAATTTTAATGGTTTGGTTAGTAAATAATGTATTCTCTAGCTAGTCCTAACTCTCGTCCTATATCCAGTTGATTTTTTTATATTTTTTTAACATGTATCCTTGGAAACCACAATTCTGCTATATAACAAGTAACAACGTCTGGTCTAATTCCTCAACTAATCAGATTGCAATCTTCACCAGTAAATGTCTGGGCCTTCGATAGCCGGTGTCTAAATAAGTTCAAATCTCATCAAATATAACTGATCCATTATAGTATAAATTCTATTAATTAATATAAGAGTACTGTATACTACAATGTATATATATATATATATAATTCATAAATAGAAATGAAATCATATATATATAATTTTTTTTTTTTTTTTGATGTAGATCAGTGTAAAGGTATTTCATCAGGCACCGGATCCTTTTGCTTATTCACAGTTTCCGCTTCACATAAGTTATTCTTGTAATGAAGAAATTAAAATTCCGGCGCATATATATGCATGCACAAACAAACATACGAAAGATGGAATAAAACAATAGAGTAATGTTATATATGTACAAATTTTAGATATACATCATCGTACAGGCTTTTTTAAAAACATCATACTCCTAAGAAAAATGAATTTACAAACATCGTACCTGCTCCACGTAGGATTTACAAAAAAATATGCAGTCTTGCTATAAAGTAGGAACGCCATCAATTTGGCGATAAGAGAGAGACGGATCGATGCTGTTTGGAGGGATCTTGACCCATTGGCAGCCATCTAAAATTAAAGCTGGATCTTGCTGTAATTTTGCGTTGCATTCTGTACTTGACTATTTGAGATGGACGCCAAGCATCAACAATATGCCCCGTCGACAAGTCTTGGTTGGCATTATCTCTTGCGGTTCAGCCAATCAACGCCATTATTATTAATCAATTAATATTTCTTATTAAGCTATGGCTAATAAGAGATTTACATAAGCACATGCAACAGTTTATTATAAGCTGCATGCTAACATATTGGAATATTGGGTCTGGTCTCACAAAATCACCCTATATATGCTTAATTATATATGTGACATTGAGGTCATTAATGTTCCCCAACTATGCATAGACATGATAGATAATATTCCGTCAATTGCTTGAATAAAAACAGAGTAGTATTTTCTGTGCATGCAATTAGAAAGTCAAAGGGAGCAACCGTATTATATTAAGGAGTTGTATACAAATATCTCGCGTTTTAAATAACAAATAAAATACGTTCCACAATAATATTATGCAAATTACATATGTAGTAATTAATTGAGAGATTTTATGTTTTATTATTTCCAGTTATATATAGTATCAGTTGAGTTAGTTTCTATGTAAGTAATTGATCATATTAAAAATCACTTAAAGAAAACCATATTAATTAGTGTGTTATTGTAAGGGGATTTTTTCCTGGCCCATAGAATGTCCTTGGCTCAGCCATTGGGGGGCTCACTAGAAGATCAAATAATAGAGAAGAGTGAGGTACAAGAAACGAAAGGCATAGAAGTGTAAGCGGAGAATGAGGGAAAATCAATGACAGGAGAGAAAAATAGGTAATTTGACATAAAAATAAGAAAATATAAGGTGTAAGGTGTCAGGAGAGAAAAAATATATAAGTGACTTAAAGCAAGTGAGGGACAAGTGACAAAAGGTAATAGAAACCTACGGATTCAAGATCTTCACACTCTTCACATATGATCTTTTCAGCTTCTTCGGATTGGGGGGAACTTCTTCTTCAGCTTGAGAGCTCTAGAGAAGACTTCTTCTCCATAAAATAGCTCTACAGATTTCATTGTACAGCAAGAAGTAAGAGACCACAAGAGATTGTAAACAAACTTATTATATTGGAATCTCTCCTCTCCAAACTCTCATGCACGTAAGCCTAGTGTCGAACCATGTAAAATCTATATGTTCATTTATTTATTTTCTTCATTTAAATACTGTTCATTGTAAAAAATGTTTGAACCAACACCGTATAGCACTGGGCCACTGCCTAGGGCTCCATATAGCACAGATCAAGACCTAGCTCTAAAGATTTGATTTGTCGGGACCTGGTCCAAGAACGTGCGAAATACGATATCAACAGTTATAATACTAGAAAAAACTTAAAATAAAGAATGAATATTAATGCCCAAATTAATTGCTCACGATTTGGTTTTGGGTTATAAAACTAGTTTTGTATCCAATTATATAGGGTGGTTAAAGGATGGAAAATGATGGGCATGTTCTGGCTTTCGATGTGGCCCCAAAGTTCCGTAAAGAGCCAACCGACTCTCACATGCAGGGAATCAAGATCTATCAGGCCGTCAACATAAATATATATATATATATATATATATGTGTGTGTGTGTGTGTTTTATATTTCTATTTGTTTTTGCTTTCTTTTACTGAATATTTTGCTCAAATATTATTGTAAGTCGATCTGTTGGCGACTGCTAGTGGATGCTTTTACATAATTATTACAAAAAAAAAAATTGTTTTGGGTGTCGCTTCTTTGAAAAAAAAAAAAAAATTATAGAAGAATAGTAAATTAATTAGTTTAGACCTCGTTTTTTTTTTAAAACATCATATATCATTTCATCTCATCTCATTTGAATTTTATCATTACAGTTTTTCAAATTTCAATACAAAATAAAATAAATAATTCAACTTTTTTAAATCTATCTCATCTTATTCTATCTAATTGTTCACAATTTAATTTTAATCTTAAACTATGCATAGATATTCCGTCAATTGCTGGAAAAAAGAAGTATTATTTTTTGTGCATGCAATTAGCCAAGTCAAAGGGAGCAACCACATATTAAGGAGTTGTATACAAATATCTCGCGTTTTGAATAACAAATAAAATACTTTCCACAAAAATATTATGCAAATTAAATATGTAGTAATTAATTGAGAAAGTTAGTGTTTTTTGTGGTAAAATTCGTTATTATTTTCAGTCACATTTTTAGATCAGTTTCTATGTAAGTAATTGATATAAAAAATTGCTTAAAGAAAACCATATTAATTAGTGTAAAAAAAAACTTTTAACTTCAATCAAACTTTCAACACTACCCATAGAACTCATTTGGAGAGGGAAATGATATAAGAATTTTATAAATAATAATAAAATAATTTGAGTTGAGTATTTTTAAAATTTTAAAAAATGAGAAAAATAAAGTTAAATAAAAAATATTATAAAGTTAAAATATTGTTAAAATATTATTTAATAATATTATTTTTATTTGAAATTTAAAAAAGTTCAATTTTTTTTTATTTTTTTTTAATTTTAAAAAATTATAATGATTAATTTGTAAAAATTGTAATGATTATTTTAAATTTTATATTTAAATTATATTTAAAAATAAGATGTGATAGAATTTGATACGAGATTTACTTTCAAATAGCCCTTAAGAGCACTCCTAATGGATCATCTATAATACATTTTTTTTAAAAATATAAAGAAATTGTCTTAAAAATACCCTCAAATGGATCTTGTATTCCATTTTTCATTTTACATTTTACTACAGTAGTAAGTTAGATGTAGAGGAAACTATTCATCCTTTAAACATTTTAAATTAGTTTCTCTCTCATGCTATTTGATTTTCTTCATCTCTTCAAAAGTCTTAAATTAATTTCTCTCTCAAGTTATTAGTTTCTTTCTCATGCTATTTATTTATTTTTTGAATTAATTTATATTTAGTTTATAAATTTGGATTAATTTAAAATAGAACATAATTATATAATATTGTATATGGAGAAATATTACAAATATCATTTGAAGATATTATTAATAGTTAGAGAAAATATTTGAAATGAATAAAAAATATTAAAAAATATAATATTTAAATAATATGAAGAAAAAATAGAGAAGTTGATGTATGGTATATTATAAAAGTTAATATGTAAAATAAAAAAAATAAATTTTGATGATGTATTTTAAAATATAAGATGAAGAAGCGATATGTTTGGAAGCAAAGATGAGAAATCTCATCTCATCTTATCTCTATCTCATCTTATCATTACATCTTTTTCAAATCTCCATATAAAATATAATAAACAATTTAACTTTTTCAAATTCTAATTTAACTTTTTCAAATCTCAAAATAATAATAATATTAAAAAATAAAATTTTAAACTTTCACCTTAATACTATTCACAAAATTTTTAAAAATTTTCATCTTATCTCATCTACCAAACATAAACCTAAGAGTGTTCAAATTGTTCTATTGGTCTATGTCGGTAGAAACTGGCCCATGGCCTTTTTTTGATGTTGGCGTGTTGTTTGTCTCTATTCTATATCGAGTAGTATATATACGGAAATAATCTTTCCAACCTCTTACTATTCACCATACTCCACACTTCACCTTTTTTTTTTAATTTTTTTTTATCAAATATTTTTTATATGAATAGTGAATAAAAAATTTGAAATATTTAAAAAAAAATAAATTCAAAAAAAAATAAAAAAAAATTAAAAAATATTAAAAAGTATGGAGTGTGAAGTGTGGATGAATAGTAGGAGGTTGTGTAGCATTTCTCATATACGGGGAGGAGGGTCTGGGATGATTATCTCAAGTCTTATTAAGAATTCTTTTATATTCCTGGAGGTTAGAATTTCTCGAAATGTCCTGTCACCTTTTTACAGTAATTCAATTACAATCAGTTCATCCATTTCTTTACACTTTCTGAATCCACAAGGATTACTTCCCCATTCACTGTAAGATTCATAACACACAGGGAAGGGGGTTGAGATGGTGGGAGAAACAGCAAATAAGCTGAGTCACTTTCTTCTGGTGACAGTACTGATGAGGATGATATTCTCGCCGCACACGACTCGTTGGGGAGCGACTGCTTCTTCAATCCAGCTTGACAACGGCACCCGCACTGCCCTGGATTACCAGGGCCTCATGGAGGAGCCAGAGTTTCTCTTCGATTCGGAAATAAGCAGGATGCTTGCTGACTATCAGAAAGCTGTCACTGATGCCACTAAGAAAGCTGGTAAGCCGGCAGCTTCCCTTTGTAGCGGTAATCCAATGTACTGTCTTCCCAAACCAGGTAAAAATCCCGAGAATTGTCGTTATATTTACGAGCGGACTTGCCATCGTTAAAAATAAATAAATAAATAAAACTTTTCTACTCTTAAATAAATTAGTCTTTGGGGCTGTTTGTTTGATTGTTTTCCATTGTAGCTTCTGATCATGCTTTTAAATGTAATAATGAATATCAGTTAATTGCTGCGGTGAAAGCTTAATTTTGCTGCTTAATTTGTTCATGGCGTGCATGGATATTGCATGTGTAAGAATTAAGAACTTGGCACAAGTCACCGGACGGCGAACGAAACAAAAATCCTTCTTTGACTGGGAAGATTATTTCAAATAAAAAGCAATGTCAAGTGGGTTTATTATGTTTAGGGTGCTGCTAGGTCCACCGACAAATCCTACTGAAAAAGTCATCGAGTGTTCAAAATTTTATTTATTTATTTATTTATGAAAGAAAAACCGGGCAAGCTTTTTATTATACTAGAATCCAATTAACTATTCCAGAGATTTTCAGTCAGAACAAATTGTGAATGGACACATAACCATCCTCAATCAAGCAACTATCTAAACGGTCCCCTCACATTGGTGGTGACGTCGTTTTTGGACTGCAGCTTGACAGCTGGTTGGGCACAATCACGAAAGCGAAAAATCCAAGACCTCGACCACTCAGTTTTGATCCAGAAAGATTATTATTTGCTGGTACTGGCTGCGTGGCGTTCTCGTGGATTTTTTTTTTAAAAAATATATTAAAACTTAGATAAATGATTTTCGTAATTATAGAAGGTTGTCCAAATTTCACGTAATATTTTTTTAAAAAAAATAAATAGATAAGTATAAAATTTATATAAAAAAATAATTTTTTAATAGTAATTTTACTCTTCTTCAAAAGAAATGTGGAGTTTATGCAACCTATAATTATATTTAATATTATTCTAAAACTTAATCATGTACTAGTCTTGGTCTTTGGAGGAGTCAATATCAGTTTAAAATTACGTTAGGTTATCAAATCAAATTCAATTTATCTTATTTATTATTATAATTTTTTTAAATTTTAATATAAAATATAATTTAATTTTTTTAAATTTTTAAATAATAATAATATTAAAAAATAATATTATAATAATATTTTATCATCTAAATTTAACTTTTAATATCTAAACATACCTTAAAACAATGCTGGCTGTATGTGAGCCCAGCCCGAGTAAGGAGCACAAGGCCCATCTTTCAAAAGGGATAGTCGTTTATCAAAGTCTGAATTATGGACTCTCCCCGCCGTAATTATTAAGCCAGATAAACTCATGTGTTGTGGATAAAGACAAAAAAGTAATAAGATAATTCTATCATAATATTAGGGATAAGCCCCTATATGCGAAATTGTGAACGGTAGTTAAGCATTATGCGAAATTGATCAATTAACAGTATACATTTAATATTCTCCATGTCTATATATAGAAATAACATATAATCATCTATATATCGGATTGAGTATTCATAAATTATTATCTAATCACTTATTATTAATTTAAACATTAGAGGTATTTCCGGTGTACAATGTCGCCGACGTTACTAATTGCATGTGAAAGGTCACGTATTTCACAAGTCACTCTCTAAAACTCAAACTCAAAGTTGAATATTAAAACATAAAAACAAAAAACAAAAACTAGAATTTAGTAAACACAAGATGCAGTTTAATGTGGTAATTAATATGCAAATTAAATATTATGCAAGACGTAGTAAACACAAGACGTTCCACAAAAATATTGTGCAAATTAAATATGTAGAAATTTTGTGTTTTTTGTGGTAAGATTCATTATTATTTCCAGTCATATGTAATACTAGTACGTCAGGAATTTTTAAATTAGTTTCTATGTAAGTAATTGATATAAAAAATTACTTAAAGAAAACCATTTTAATTAGTGTGAATTCTAATATTAGAACAAACTTAAAATAAAGAATAATATTGCCCAAATTAATTCATGTACACGATTTGGTTTTGGGTTTTAAAACTAGTTTTGTATCCAATTGTATAGGGTGGTTTAAGAATGGAAAATAATGGGCAAGTGCCTTGAGATGTGGCCCCAGAGTTCCATAACGAGCTAAGGGCTGGTTTGGAAGTTAGAAATTCTCAAAATTTCATATCTCATCTCAACTCATCATTACACCTTTTTTAAATCTTCATATAAAATATAATAAACAATTCAACTTTTTCAAATCCCAATTCAACTTTTTCAAATCTCAAAATTAAAAAATAATATTTTAAACTTTAAAACAAAATACAAAATTCTCATCTCAACCCCCAAACCTCCCCTGACTCTCATATGCAATCAAGATATTTCAAATTCTGGCCGTCAAGGTTTCTTTTTTTTTTTTTAATAGAAAAACCGAGCAGGCTTTTTATTGCATTCGAACCGAATTAACTATTACAGATATTTCAGTCGGAGAAAAACTCGTTGGAGATAGCGCCGAGAATGGTAGTCGACGCCATGGATGTGAGGGGCTAGGGTTCGGCTCCTTATACAGAGGAGAAGTTCATCGAGCGAAACGGCCAAACCATTGTTTTCAATTCCCGTTGTTTTCAATTCTTTTTCTTTTTCTGTTTTCAATACCCTTTTTGCCACATCAAGGTCTCCATCTCAGCAACCACGTCAAGGAGCAGTGCTACAGACAGGCACAAGTCTGTGCCTCCCCACAAACTCCACTGACGTGGAAAAATACAATTACATTAAAAAAAATCAAAGAAAAGAGAGAAAAAGTAACCGAACAGGAAGATGTTTTGTTCATTCAGGTGGAGAAAATGCAGCGGCAAACACCATTTCATTCTCTTCCTCGGCGTTAGATCTCTCACCATTTCATTCTCTTCCTCGACATTAGATCTCTCACCATCCTCGGCGTTAGATCTCTCACCATTTCATTCTCTTTCTCGACATCAGATCTCTTCCTTTCTCTCATATCTCATAAATACTTCTCAGAGTGGGGATGCTTCTTGTTTTTGTTTGTTGTTTATTTATTTATTATTTTTCCAAATAGCTCCTGTACAGCTAATAAAACAAAGGTGTTGTTGCATCTCTCAGACAAGAAAATCGTTTATTTTGATTTCTAAGTGTGGTTAATCCATCTTGAAGACCAACTGAACAAACAGATTTGTTTTTTTCTTGTGGAGGACCTGACTTCCAACTTGCAGAGGACATATTCTTGATAAAACATAAGGCTCCGGTGAAATTTTCCGATACAGTTCAAGGAAAAAAAAAAGGTGGAGAATCAGTACCTAGGATGTTGTCACACAGCTCTGTCGCGTTAGGGTTACTAATGGGAACGAGAGTTGCACAAGAGAGAGGGCAGGGGAGAGAGATCGAGTAGGGGAGAGAGAGAAAAAAAACACAAATGTAAAACTCACCGTTCTCTTCAAACTCATTTCGGCTAGTTTTTAAACGCATCGTTTTTATTTACTTCAAAACGGTGCGTTTGGCTCCACGGTGGATGTCGTTCGCGGACAAGCACGGACTCATGCCTGAGTTTAGAGTTTTTCATTTATATAATGTGTCTTGTTATGTAATTTATTTTGATCTATTTAATAATTAATTATAAATAAGTCAACATGATACGATTTTTTGAAACTCGTTACATTGTAAATGCGTTGAAATAACACGCATAATCCATTTGACTATATTAACATAATTTCACATAAAATTCAAAAATCTATATTTATAACTAGCCACAATATTATTATTTTAAAAAAAAAAGACTACCTACTAACAAAGAATATCATTATTTTTCAAATTTTAATATCTAATAAGACCAATATTACAAACTTTACAATAATTAATATGAGTGTTAATGCCTAAAAATTACGCAACAGTCCGAAAAGAGAGAAAGATCCATTTTCGGCCTGTTGAAGTTGTTCGGGCCTTGATCGGTGTGGTGTGGAGCCCTCGATGGTGTCTGGTGTAGCTGTTCGATGTTCGTCTGTACATCCAAGGTAGTAAGCAATAAATGAATGTAAAGTAAATAAATAGAGAAAGACATACAGATTTACGTGGTTCAGCACTAGGCCTACGTCCACGGGAGTTTGGAGAAGGGAGAGTCCACTATAATATGATTGTTTTACAGTCTTTCATGATTCTCATCCTCACTGTACAATAGATATCGAAAATCTGTTTTCTACTGGAGATATCGTAGCTGGAATTCCTGTCGTGAGGTTGAAGAAACCCCCCGAGGAGAAGCTTGACCCAAATGTCTCCCAAGTCGTCTTGTTCCCTCCCTTTTATCTTCTATCCCTTCTTGCTTTATGTCACATCTTGTTTCCTTAATGTTACTTCCCACTTTTTACTCCTGACACCCTGCCCTCCCTCAGCCTTTTATTCCCTTCTTCCCTCCTAATGAGACCTTCCTCCTTGGGCTGAGCCTAGAAAACACTATGGGCCTGGTATATTTTGTCCATTGCCCGCGATTATTAATAGCAATTTGCTCCAAAAAAGAAGATCTTGAGAATCCCTAAAGATAAAGTATGCTATTGAAATAATCTTTCAAAGTCTATAGAGAAATAGATTCCAGGAGCGGGTCTCTGGTTATTCGCTTCACTTGTGTTAAACGATGAAGATTTTTGAGAGGTGGCTAAGCGGTAGATGGGCTCAACCGTGACAAATGCGAGCCAAAGCTGGTCTTGGCCAAATAGGCTTGACCACGTTAGGTGTGAGTGCTGAGGTCGTCTTTACAAGATAATCTACCGTGATAAATGTGAGTCGGAGCTCGCATTG
Organism: Cyclocarya paliurus; assembly: GCA_029856935.1. NCBI lineage: Eukaryota > Viridiplantae > Streptophyta > Magnoliopsida > Fagales > Juglandaceae > Cyclocarya > Cyclocarya paliurus. The sequence continues at coordinate 5,022,802 of CM056950.1, forward strand.
GTGAGATAAGTAGGAGATAGGTTTGACTGCGTTAGGTGTGAGTGCGGAACTCGTCTTAGCGAAATAAGCAGGAGGCCGAGCGGGAAATGGGCTCTACCGAGATAAATGTGAGTCGAAGCTTGTCTTGGCGAGATAAGCGAGAGATAAGCTTGACTGCGTTAGGTGTGAGTGCGGAGCTCGTCTTCGTGAGATAAGCAGGAGGCCAAGCGGGAGATAAGCTTGACCACGATAAATGTGAGCCAGAGCTCGCCCTGGTGAGATAAACGGGAGATATGCTTGATCGCATTAGGTGTGAGCACAGAGCTCATCTTCGAGAGATAAGTGGGTGGTAGGCTTGACCGCGTTAGGCTTAAGCGTGGAGCTCATCTTCGCATGATAAGCAAGAGGTCAAGCAGGAGATGGACCCGATCACGATAAATGCTAACTGGAGCTTGACTTGTCGAGATAAGTGGGATATAGGCTCGACAGCATTAGGTGCGAGTGCGGAACTCAACTTTGACGAAGATGTTCCCTACTGCGTTAGGTGTGAGTGTGAAACTTAACTTTAATAGGAGATGTTCTCTACTGCGTAAGGTACGAGCACGGATATAACATAAAATAAATTATAAAATAAATGTAATTGTATGATTTTATTTGTTATTTAAAAGTAAATTATAAAATATTTATAAAATAATTGTAGGTATAAAATAGTTCTTGGCCAAAGACAAAACTTCCTCACTCATCATACAGGATTCGCAAAGGGAGATGGGCTAAGATGGTGGGAGAAACAGCGAAGAAGCTGGGTCACTTTCTTCCGGTGACAGTGCTGCTCCAACAATTGTTTTCTTTAATTTGTTTGAAATTCTCATTGAAATGGGTCTTCATCGTTAAGAAAGTACTGCACATGAGGGTGCGGCTAAAATTTTTTTATTAATAAAATATTAATTTTTTAAGATGTGATGAGTTGAGATAATTTATAAAAAATAAAAGAAAATATTTTTAAAATATTATTTATTATTATTATTATTATTTTACGATTTAAAAATTTTGAATTGTTTATTATATTTTATATAAAAATTTAAAAAAATTATAGTGATGAGATAAAAAATTAAATTATTTATTATATTTTATGTAAAAATTTAAAAAAGTTAAAACGATAAATATGAGATAGATTAAAGAGAATTATAAATTTAAATGAGTTCTAATACCTATTTCTTTAACTATTAAATAAAAAAATAAAATATATAAAAAATTAAAATAAGGAGACAAATGAAGTTGACAAAATAATATTTTTCTTATTTATTTATAAGCTGATAACTAGTGTGTGGCCAACATTCATCCGGTTCAGTGCAATACTGCACTGTGGATAACGAGTGGGACGGGAAAACGACCGTCAGTACGTGGCTCACGTCACAAAATTGATGGAACGAAGAGAAAGAGCTTTTTCACAATCGATCAAACATGACATCAGCCTGCACCCATTTAAGATAGTAAAATCATAATCTTATAATTATTTTACACTTTACTTAAAATCGGAAGTTAGTTTTATAATATTAAAATTTATTTTTATGTCTTGATTTTATTAGTTTTTTAAAAATGAATTATAAAATGAAATCACATACACCTTCGCTAGTCACTGCCATGGGATCGTGATCTCTATCCTCACACCCACGTACAACGCCTTCAAGCACTCCGTAAAAATCAAACTCATAAGACTGTTATGATAAGAAAGGACATTCGTTGTTAGTACGCACATTTAAAATAAAAAATATATATATACAATTTATATAAAAAAAAATTAATTTGTTAATAATAAATCCTACGTTAATACGTCGTTTTTGGACTGTAGCTAGCCAGCTGGTTGGGCACAATCAGGAAAGCCAAAAATCCAAGTCATCGACTACTCAGTTTTGATCCAAAATGATATTAATTGTTGGTGCCGACTGCATGGCGTTTCTGTGGATATTTTTTTAAAAAAATATTAAAATTTAGATAATGATATTTATAGTTATAAAGTGCGTGCAATCTTTTTAAAAATAAATAAATATTAAATTTAATTAAAAAAATAATTTTTTAATAATAATTTCACTATTTTTTAAAAAAAATATGCGACACTTACACAATCTATAATTATATCTAATATTACTTTAAAACTTAATACTAGTCTTGGAAGAGTCAATATCGGTCTTAGGCAATGCCGACCTTATGTGAGCCTAGCCCAAATTAAGAACTTAAGGCCCATCTTTCGAAAATGATAGTCATTCACAAGAGTTGTGAATTGTGGACTTGAGCGGCCCTAATTATTAGGATGGATAGACCCTTGTGTTGTTGATAAAGGCAGAAAGGAAATCAAATAATTCTATCATATTAGGGATAAGCCTTATTGTGGCCAAACATTATGCGAAGTTGATAATCAATTAACAATACACATCCAATATTCTCCATGTGTATATATAGAGATAACAAGTAACCGTCTATACATCAAATTGAATATTCTTAAATTATTATCTATCACTTGTTGCTGACTTAGACGTCGGAGGTGTCGCAGGCATACAATGCCGCCGACATTACTAACTGCATGTGGAAGGTCATAGCTCTTGTCCCAACACGTATTTTACAAGTCTCTTCCTAAAACTCAAACTCAAAGTTGAATATTAAAACATAAAAACAAAATCTAAAAACTGGAATTTAGTAAACACAAGATAGTTAATGTGATAATTGATATGCAAATTAAATATTATGCAAGACGTGGTAAACACACGACGTTCCACATAAATATTATGCAAATTAAATATGTAGTAATTAATTGAGAAATTTTTTGTTTTTCATGGTAAGATTCGTTATTATTTCGAGTCATATATAATACTAGTACTTCAGGAGACACATTTTTAAATTAGTTTCTATGTAAATAATTGATATAAAAATTTACTTAAAGAAAACCATTCCCCTTATCTGATCACACATAGTAGCCGAGATCTCACCTTCACTCTCTCTGATGATAACTCCAATGCCAATATTTTGGTTCTTGGAATCCAATGCTTTGCTTTAACATAACCCCTTTCAGTTTTCTGCCATAGTTAAGATGTTCTTCCTATTCCCAATTATATTGTCTCATATCCTCCATTTTTCATCTAAGCTTGTTGGAACTCATTTAGACCAGCTTCCATTATAATTTTTATAACCATTGAAGGGCTATCAAATTGGTTATCGAAGATGAATCTGTTCCTTCTTTGCCATATACTTCTCAAGATGAGGGTTGAAGTTTCCAATTGCTCTTTATTTAATAATGAGCACATCCTATCCCATAGCTGCACAATGTCTTTTCAATTGTTGGACCACTTTTGAACCGGGTTGCTATATTCTTCCCAAACATTTATAGTAGCAACACAACTCTACAAAGCATGAATAGTATTTTCTTCTTCCTATTCACAGAAAGGACATATAGGAGTATCTATAATTTTCCTAGTGTAAATTCACTCTGGTTGGTAGGATATTATGTCTAGCCTTCTAGAGAAAATGCTTTGCTATCCTTGGCATACTTAGCCTCTATATTGTTTTCCACCTCTCATCCTTTTCATTGAAGCTAGAGGAACCACATTCCACTTCTTGTAATTTGGAATGTGCCAGATGATAAGCACTCTTTATTGAGAACCTACCATTTTTATTGAAATTCCATATCAACCTGTTTTCAACTCCTGTCGGTTGGGGTGTTGCAAATCAATTAAGCTTCTTCTTCAACGAAGTTGGCTTTAACCAAATCTGCATTCCAGCTTTTCATTTCTTCAACTAGTAGCTCACTCACCTTGGCTTCAGGTCTTGGATTTGTAATAGGAGATTGAACATAGTAGGAAGATGGCTCACGCAACCATTTATGGCCCCAAATATTAATCTTTTTACCATTCCCTACTCTCTAAATGAGTCATTCTTTTAACAGCGATATAGTAGACCAAACACTTCTCTAAATAAAAAATGGAGAATTTCCTAGTTTTGGTTCCAGCAGCTATGTATTATTGAAATACTTACTTGTGCACTAAGCTACTAAGGAAAGAGGATCTTGCAAAAATATCCAGTTTTGTTTTGCTAACATTGCCAAGTTGAAGTTTTCTATACCTTGAAAACTTAGTCCCCCTTTATCCTTTGGTACCCCATCTTGCTCCACTTCTTCCAATGGATAACATGCCCCTTTTGATTATTACCACACCAGAATCTAGCCAACATAGATGAAATATCATTGCACAATTTCTTTGAAATCTTTAAAACACTCATGGTGTAGGTGGGGATGGCTGGCAACACTGCTTTAATGAGAACATCTTTCCCTACTTTGGATAAAAAATTAGTTTTCCAGTTACTAATCTTGTTCCAGATTCTATCCTTAATAGCTCCCACAAAAATAGACCCTACTTCCTAAATAATTAAGTCCTTGGTAGCAGCAATCGTATTTCTACTGAAAAAAATGAATTTTTATGCTTATTGAGAGCTTGACCTAAGGTTTTTTCATATTCTGTTAAGATTGTAAATATTCTTACTCTGTCTGTTTAGTTTTGCAGAAGATCACACTATCATATGCAAACAGTAGATGACTTGTTCTAGGACCCCCATGAGCCACTGCTACCCTTTGATTCCCTTTCTCTTCTCCGCTTGATTTATTAAAGAACTTAACCCTTTAGCACATAGAATGAATAGATAATGTGAGAGAGGGTCACCTCATCTTAAGCCTTTAGTTGGATAAATAACATCTCCTGAGTTACCATTCACCAACATAGAATAGCTAACTGTGCTCATATATTTCATTATCAGAGTGATCTATTTTTCCTCAAATCTCGTCTTTTTCATGATTGACTCAAGATAAGCCCACTCTATTATGTCATAGGTCTTTGAAATATCAAGCTTTAGTGTCATACTATCTGTGCTTCCACTTTGCTTGGTCCTCATCGTATGCAATAATTCATAGGCCACCATAATGTTTTCGGTTATTAGCCTCCCTGGAATGAAAGCACTTCGAGTGCTAGAGATGATTGATGTGAGAACTTTCTTAAACCTGTTTGCTAGTGCTTTAGAAATAAGCTTGTACATCACATTAGATAAACTTATGAGTATAAAGTCATTGACAAACAAAAGACTTTCAAAGTAATGTAAGATAGATTCAAGGAAGGGGACATACTTTCATTATTTAAGAACTCCATGGCAGCTTTACAAATATCGTCTCCCACGGTGCTCCAATGATGTTAATAAAAGCCAGGCCCAAAAGCATATGGTCCTAGGGATTTAATATCAGACATTTGATGCAGAGCCACTTTTATCTCTTATTTGGTAAATTCTTGAATAAGATCTGTATTCATCTCGATGGATACTCTGGATTCCATAGAGCTTATGCAGAAAGTAATGTTTTCCATAGAGGTAAAGATCGTCTCAAAATGTGTTCTGAAAGCTCCCTCAATCTCTACTTTATTTGTCAGTATCTTGTCTTGGGGATCCCTTATTTGCTTAATAGTGTTTTTACTTCTCCTCTATCATGATCCAAGGTCTCACACAGATCTAGGCATAACTGTGATAGTGGGAGATTGATAAACATCTAGTTTAGAAAAAGGTTATGTTGTGGATGTGTTTTATGCTCCTACTCACCCCGCGACCTACATCCAAAGGAGAGAAAAGGGCTTGAAAAGTATAGAAACACCTCTGATGTATAAGTTAGGTGAATTGCCTAGTATTTCTTATAGAACAGTAAAGCAATGTTTGCGTACCTCTTGGAGTGACCATCAATGGATATATACAGAGTGACGATTAACGCCGAGGGACTAGCTGTTTCTGTGGCATTGTATTTTGCGATGTTCCTAATGGGGCTTCACTTGTCCTTCTGCCATCCTGTGCGCAATGTGCTAGATTTCTCAAGGCTTGCCCCTGCCTACTTGTGCCTAATGCTTGAAAGATATTGATGGCTTGTTTTGTTGCCTGGAGGCATGTATTGGAGTCTACTGGTGATGAATACTCTAACCTAATTGCTCATGAATTTCTCTTTGTTCACCGCGTTCGGCATCTGGAGGGAAATCTTTGTAGTTTCCAGGCTCACTTTGGCAATTGAGTGGCCCAACTAGAGCATCAATTTTCCCATGCCAAAGACTGCAAGCGCAAGTTTTTCTTTGTCTCTGGCGAGGGTTGGGAATTCCCACCAGGTGAAGCTGGTCGTCATGAATTTTCAATTCGGGCTATGTGGAGTCATGTTCTTGATGATTGAGATATTGGGAGCATGCCTATGTAAGGTGAATTGCTTAGTATTTCTTATTGAACATGAAGGCAATGTTTGCGTACCTCCTAGAGTGGCCATAGATATATATAGAGTGACAGAGAGACCCCCCTTGAGTCTCGTAATCACCTTATCTTTTATTTGAAATCAATTCGGAGGCTCATTTTTTGAATTTTTCTCGTAGTCCATCTTATCTTCGGGGAATAATTGGGATCCCTTAGCCATTAAGATTTTGTTGGTTTCTTATCCCATATGCGACGAAGGTTGTTATCATGGTCCATAGCCCATGCGAGGTGTTCGTTCGAGGCACAACTTTGGTTGCGTAATAGGCCCATCGGTACTTGGCACTTGTAGGTTCTGGTGACGCTAATCATATGTCCTGCTGCAATAGTATATGTATGCACACTATATGTGACGTTCTCAAATAAAAGAATGTTGATTGATGATGCTTGGGAATAGCCTAGGTCATCATGATCAAGCCGAAGCGAATGACCGGGTAATAAGTCAGATTTCTCGAATAAAATATATTCTAGCAGAAATAACTCAAAAGTGCAGATATAGTTTGACCAAGATATATAGTTTTTGGCACATTCTCAGGACTAATGAATGCTATGCATATTAATTAGGATCAGTTCAAAGAGTGAAATCTATAATTGCTGAGATACATCTTCCACGTTATATTTTAAGATCGCCAATATTTTTAGTAGACATCCTACCGATCGACAAAACAGCCAATATATAATAATAAAAAAAATAACTGTGTTTATCATTTTCTTATTACCAAAGATCACTAATTAAAAGAATAACCAAATAACTGGCATTGTATTGTAGTCAAACCACAAGCAACCTAGACTCTACTATTAGATAGGGATACCACGATTCAAGATGGAATTCAAGCATATATTACCGTAAATTATTACCAAAAATGCTGAGAATTCTAAAGAAATTCAGGAATATTTCAGTCCAGTTATTACCCGATCAATTGTAATCATCCACCCTCTAACTCACATTTTTCTCTCTCTGTGTTTTTTTTTTTTTTTTTGAAAAAAAGAAACTTATGGAAAATGTAGATTATAATTATTATTATTTTTATTATATTATACTTGACTTTTGATCACTTTCCTATGTTTTTCCAATTATTCACTTCTGTACCAACCGACAACCACGTAATTACAGCCACCATTTCCCCAAATAAAAAAGAGGAGACCCAACGTATAGGATCAGTTTTTCTTTCCGTTTTAAAAACTTGTTCCATCCGTGACAATTGACTTCTCATCCCACTCGCAAGCTCTCTCGACTCTTCGCCAACGACGGGACTTCCTAATCCCCCCTCAGAGAGGACTCGCACAGGGACGATGGCTGAGATGGTGGGAGAAACAGCGAAGAAGCTGGGTCACTTTCTTTTGGTGACAGTGCTGATGATGATGATATTCTCGTCGCACACGACTCGTTGGGGAGCGACTGCTTCTTCAATCCAGCTTGAAAATGGCACCGGCACCGCCCTGGTGGATTACCAGGCCCGCATCGAGGAGCCAGAGCTGCTCTTCGATTCAGAAATAAGCAGGATGCTTGCTGACTATCAGAGTGTCACTGGGGGCACTAACAACGGTAATAAGCCTTCAGTTTCCGACTGTAGCCGACCTCCAAAGTACACAAGCTGTCTTCCCGATAAAACCGGCAGTAAGCCAAAACAAAACTGTGGTACCTACACACGCGGGAACGTTTGCTAATGATCTTGGCAAAAATGTTTTCTATCTACTCTTAAATTAAAGTCTTGGGGTGTGTGTATGTTTGTTTAATTTCTTTTCCTTTTTAGCTTCTGATCTGCGATCAAATGTAATAAGATTGTATATCAGTTAATTCCTGATGTGAAGTCTTTTTTCTAATTCTTTTAATTTGTTCTTATGAACTAAGAATGGCGTCGCTGTTGCTTCTTTGTAAGAATTGAGAGCTCGCACAAGTTTTGCATCCTGATCCACCTAAAGAAACAAAAAATCCTTCTGTGACTAATGTTTTCTTTAATTTGTTTTGAGATTGTCATTGAAATGGGTCTTCATGATCGATAAGATATTGTACTCACGGCGAGGCTGCGAGCGGCTAAAATTAGTCCGGTCCAGTCCGACAATGCACTGTGGAAAACTAGCATGGGATCGGAAAGGTATCGGCAAGTTTCTCCCGTCAGAAAAATTGATGGAAACCATTAGTCAAACATGGAATGCACTCACCCACTAGCCAAAGACTTGTTTATCCAAGTTGGTGAGCCATTCTATTTTACTTAACAAGTTTTTAGTTTAGTTTTTATTTTTTATTTTTTTGTCGAGTAGTCATGTTTTCCTTTATCTCTCTTTTCTCAAATAATTTCTTAAATCCTGCCTATTGAACATTACATATACTAAGGTCAATTAATCACAGTTCTGCAAGGGATAAAAAAAAAACAATGCAAGTGGATTAATAGTTCAAACATTGCATGAATTGTGTCCCGTTATGGATAAATATTCTTCAAGTTAGTCTTTTTCTCAAAAATAAAATAAAATAAAATAAAATATTGTGTTAATTTAAAAGTCTAAAATAAGAAAGAGATAGATACCTAAAGTGAGTCTTGTAATATTTATTATTATTAATCCGATTCTCGCACATTGATTGCTCAATACAGAAAACGAGATCAGGAAAAGAAAACTAAGCATACTTGGAAATTGAGATAAAAAAGACCAGAGTTCTCTTGCTAGCTTTCATAGCACTGCTCATGGTTGTGCCTCCGCCGCTTGCATGGCCTACTTATGCAGCTACGGCTTCTAGTTTACTCAAGACCAACAGCAACACCACCACAATCCGTTGCAATGGCAAGTGCTTCGCAACGCATGAGTTCATTGATTTGGAGTTTATGATGGGTTCAGAAATAGCCAGAATGCTCACTAAAAAGGAGGACACATCTACCAAAAATTCCAAAGATAGTGGCAAAGCAGCTAAGTACGACCAATCCAAATCTGGTGAATCATATTTAAAATGCTACCCAAAAATGAATCGTGCCAAGAAATCTGACTGTCAGGGAATATATTCACGCGATTGCTCATGAAATGAGTGACATTTTGGAGGATATAGATCAACAATGCAATAATTACTTTTGTACTCGAATGGTTTTTCCCGAGAAATAAGCTATTACTTTGTATTTGGTCGCGTGTTTACACGAATACTGTATCTAAGTTAGTAAGCTTCAATCACCACTGGATTGTCATCCAGTCTGAAAATATTCCACATTGATGTAGGAAAAATACCTATTCACAAGCTTATAACATATCACTCGCCAAACAAGTCAATAATGGGGAAGTTTGCTATATTATCTCAAATAAAAATATTGATATTTTGATATTTTTATGATTATAATAAGTTACTCAATATGTGTTATGCTTGTAAGATTTAATAAAAATAGTGTTGAGAGAAATGCAGCTTGAATACTGCTTGAGTATAGTTTACTGATATATATAGATGTACATACATTGTTTACGATGGTTACAGAAGTTTATCTATACAGATTTAAATATAAGATAACAACTAGTCTAACAACTTTGCACTATCCTTATCTTTACATTTGAAGTCAATTTTATCCTTATCCTTATCCTTATCCTCCGTAACATCCCCCTTCAAGCTGAGAGGGAGTTCTCAGACTGAAAGCTTGTCTCTAAGATAGATAAAGCAGGAAGATGTGAGTCATTTGGTGAAGATGTTAGCCAGCTGAACATAAGTAGATAAGTATCGAAGTATGATATCTTTCTAAGCAACCTTCTCACGTATGAAGTGGTAATCTACTTCTATGTGTTTTGTTCTTGCATGGAAGATTGGATTAGCTGCAAGAGAGGGAGCTCCAAGATTATCACACCAAAGAGTGTGAGGAGAAGTGAGAGGAACTTGACGGTCAGCAAGAAGCATGCGAATCCAATAGAGTTCTGCTGTAGCAAATGTCATTGCTCTGTATTCTGATTCTATGCTAGAACGAGACACAATAGGCTGCTTTTTGGCAATCCATGTCACTAGGCAGGGACCAAGGAAAATGACATATCCTGTTGTTGAACGACGGTTCATCACATCATCTGCCCAGTCAAAATCACTGAAGGCTTGAAGTTGCAAAGATCCTTTGGCAAAGTGAAGACTATGATGAAGAGTTCCTTTTAAGTAGGCAACACACGCTATGCTGCAGATCAGTGTAAAGAGGTAGGTGCATGCATAAATTAACAAAGTTGATTAACCACAAAAGCAAGCTCAGGTCGTATAAGTGTATAATATTGGAGGGCACCAACAACTTGTCTATAGCTGGTAACATCTTGGAGAGGATCACCTGTGGAGAGTGAGAGCTTGGTACCTACAGCTAAAGGTGTAGAGCAGGGTTTAGCACCTCCCATTTTGGCCCTATGGAGTACATTTGTAATGTACTTGGATTGAGATAAGTAAAGTCCAGATTGATTTCTAACAACTTGTATGCCAAGAAAGTAATTAAGTGCGCCTAAATCCTTCATAGCAAAGTCTTTCTTTAAGTTGGAGATTAGGTTCATAATCAAAGAGATATGTGTGTCTGTCACGATTAAATCATCCACATATACAAGTATAAAGATATGAACTCCAGGTCTATGATAAGTAAATAGGGAGTAATCAACATGAGATTCACAAATACCAAGCTATAGTAATGTTTGAGAAAGACGATGGAACCAAGCTCTAGGTGCCTGCTTTAGGCCATACAAAGATATTTATGGAGCCTACATACATAGTTGGGAAATGATGGATCAATGAAGTCAGGAGGTTATTCCATAAAAACTTCCTCCTCGAGATGCCCATGTAAGAAGGTATTTGAGACATCTAGCTGCATTAGGGGCCAGTTATGGTGGATAGCAAGTGCCAAAATAATTCTAATGGTAGAAGGTTTGATAATAGGATTGAAAATTTCAGAATAATCAAACCCATCTAGCTACTGTAATCCTTTTGCTACAAGCCGACTAGTCGAGCTTTAAGTCTTTCAACTGATCCATCAGCCTTTTGCTTGACTTTATAAACCCATTTATTTCGAATCAATTGCCATTACTTGGCCTTCGACATAAAGACCAAGTGCCATTAACCTGTAGAGCGTGAAATTCTTCTCTCATGGCAGCACACCATGTAGGAACCTTAGCAGCTTGGTGAAAAGTAGAAGGTGCAGTAGGTATGGCATTTGAGGTAAGTGCACACAAGAGATACTTGGTAGAATAGTAGAGATGAAAGTCAGGAAAGGCCTTGGGCTGAGAGGTTCCTGTTTTAGATCTTGTGAGCATAGAGTGAGTGTTGGATAAATTTTTTGGTGGTGGATGGGAAGATGCAGGTAAATGATCTAATAATTGTTCTGGTGAAGTTCTACCTATAGGTATGTCAACACTGGGACTGGATGGTTGGGTTGTAGCAGGAGTGATAGTATCTAATGAAGTAGTAGTAGATGGTAATGAAGAAAAAATAGAGGGAGGTAGAGGAGATACTTGAACCACTGGTGATGACTTGTGTGAGGATGTTTCCTGCAACAAGACAATATTCTTTTCTTTGGGCTGAGATAAAGATGAGACTGTGGAGTTGGCTGGAAACTGAGCTTCATCAAAGACAACATGACGACTAAAAGTCAAAGTGGCATTTAGCCAACTAAGGAGATATTGATCTTTTCTATGCCATAAGGCAAAAGCGGGATTGATGGTTGTGGTCTCCTTGCCCTCAACATCAAGTAGAAACTTAGGAGGACAAGATTCAGATACATCAACAATGCCAAACAAATCAAGGCTACGAAGGACAAATGTGAGTTGGGATACCCAGAGAAGGTAATTGGTGTGGTCTAGTTTTATGGAGATAAGTGGGGCTAAATTTTGTGCAATAAAGGGAGTAGTGGTGGGGGTTGCATCTGAGGAAGCTATGAGTGGATCGAAAAAGGTGTTAACCCAAAAATGGCTCTTGATACCATGTAAGATTTAATAAAAACAGAGTTGAGAGAAATGCAGCTTGAATATTGCTTGAGTATAGTTTACTGATATATATAGATATACATACATTGTTTATGATGGTTACATAAGTTTATTTATACGGATTCAAATATAAGATAACAACTAGTCTAACAACTCTGCACTATCCTTATCTTTACATTTGAATTCAATTTTATCCTTATCCTTATCCTTATCCTCCTTAACAATTCTTACACACCAATTTGCAATTAGCAAAATTTAATATATAAAATTGTCAATTGCATATAGAAAAATGATCTAGAGGAACAAATTTTCCTTGGACACTTGCTTTGCCTAAAGGAATAGGAAAATATTATTGAGGATTTTAATTGAGGTATAGAACTAGATTTCCCTAAAGGAATAGGAAAATATTATTTTCCTTCTCTAATAATAGCAAACATCACTTAGACACTTGCTTTTAACTAGGGTGTAAACAGTTTGGTTTTAGACATATTTTAGAAACGAATCAATATATACTGGTTTTGAGATTTGAAGAACCAATACCGCATCGGTTACACCCATAAACAAGTACTTCTGATTTTACCAATTCTGGTCCGGTTCAATCTGATTTTTTTGGTATATTATATAGTATATATATTATAGTATATAATAATATAGTGATAATATATTGTAATATATTAGGATATATATTATATAATATAAAAAATCATATAAAAATATTTTATACAATATAAAAAATGAAAAATATATATAAATAGGTCTGGTCCAATTCGGTCCAGTGTTAGAAAAAATAAAATTATAACCGAACTGATTTTGACCAGTTTTGAGAAAAATAGAACTGGTATTGGATCGGACCGAACCTAGTATCGGACCAAACCCACCGGTTCAGTTTGACCTAGTTTCCCGATTCACTGATTTTTTTTCACCCTTACTTTAAACTCCAATTTCAATTAGTATGTTCTCTCTTTACAGTAATAAATGGTAATGTCCCCACCCCCTATCCGCTTTCTAGCAGACGAACCAGGTCTGCCACTCGCCTACCACGTAAAAGATGCACCTAGTTTCATAATCAACTACCAACCAAACAAAATGTGCAAAACCATTGGCCATGGCTCAATGAGCCAAAGCTTGGGGTCGACAGAGAGAATGAGAGAGAGACCGATGAACAAAAACCAACCAGAGAGAGAGAGATACCGGCTAGGGTTGACGGAAAGAGGGAGAGGAGGCCACGACGGTGACACCATAAAACCAATAGCAGAGAGATACAAGGATTGAGGACTCAAGGGACTGAGGAAGGGCTGAGGGAACTTTTATTAAGAACCCTATATCAAAACGACATTGTTTGGGGTTTTTCCCAAAACAACATCATTTTATTAAAGAAAATATTTTTTTAATATATATGTGTGTGTGTGTGTGTGTACATTAAGCAGACAAACGAGGCCCAATGCAGGTGGGCCCGAGCCTTGTCCATGCTTTTGTGCTCAGGTGCAAGTGGGGCCTGCACCCCACATCTAACAACCGAGGTCGCCTAACCACCCAAGTAAAGGTTGGCCGGTGGAGGGTAGGCAAACAAGATGTGGTGCGCCACCGCCCTTGCTACCTTTGTGTGGTCATGGGTCCTAATCCCTATAGAAAATAATGAGCGGTGCTACTCTGCCGCCTAAGTAGCACCGTTCCATTTGACTGTTAGGCCAAATTGGCCATTTTTTCATATTTTTTTAACATTTTAAAATATTTTTAAAAAATATTAAAAAAATATCAATATACTAATAGTCAATTTCTTAACTATTAAGTAAAGAAAAAAATTAAAAAAAAATTAAAATACATGAGGTGTCAAAATGAGGGGGCAAATTGAGTGAGCAAAATAACATTTTTCAAAAATAATAGGAAGAAGTTGTAGATATGACCAACAGATACATGTTTCGGAAGGATAGAATATATTAGAAATAAAGATAATGTAAGTTGTAGATATTTTTAATTAAATTACATGATTATGTTGGTTGATTGAGTTTATTTTCTACTACATTATACAAGAATTTCATTTTATGCGATTTTCAATCCAAATTCAAAGTGCAAAAAAAAAAAAAAAAAAACTAGATAGTAAAACAATAATAAAGGAAATGTAAGGCTATCGTTACCATTTTATTATATTACCGTTATAAATACCATTTGAAAATTTTGAAATTTAGTAGCTAATACGATAATGACGTGCTTGTAAATATAATGAAATGCGTGGTACGTAAACATCGATTTCGAAAGAACTGGCTTTAATAATAATAATATATATAACTAGCTAATGTACGCTAATCCTAATTTATGATCAAGCTACTTATCGTGTGGTGTTGCTTCCTAAAATTTTTGACACAAAATCGATCACGGTGTTGGATTTGGAGGTTTATTGTTTTTTTTCAAATAACATGCGAAAGGGAGATATTTCTAGAGAGATTTGGGAGATGGTGATGACCAGTTTGAGTTGGACTTGGTTAAAGAGTTTTAACGTAAAGATAACTAGTAGAGTTATATTACTGTTTGAATAGGAAGCTGACAAGTTCGAGTTCGAGTTGGACTCGGTTACAATCATTCAAAAAAAGAGTCTGAATTTAAAAATATAATATAGTAATTCATTCAATATAGGATTAGCAGTGACTGGGACTGCTTAGGAAATTTTAATCAGGGATGATTTTAAATTGAAATAAATTCCTAATGGTCGATCTTTAAATTCTTAAAGAAGTCTAACTCGTTAAATAAATAATAAATAAGATTTAACATAGTTATTGAACTTAATTAAAATTTATAAAAAATCAACATCAATAATGTATCGCTCGTCAGCTTATCCAATATGATCCATTAAATATAATTTCTATCCAATAAAAATTATTAATATCTCGACATTAAAATTATTAGACCGGGTCGTTATATTAGGATATTAAGAGTTTCTAAAATAAAAATATATATATATATATATAAAAAGATGATAAAAAGTTTGATGTTCCAACAATAGATACAACAGCTAGTTGTGGAGGAAAACATGTCTAACTTGACTTTTGCGTCTGTTGTCTAGTGATAGAAGTGTTTCTTCAGGCAATAGAACCAAGTTAGGAAACAACTATTCTGAACAATACTTTACTCTGCCACCCTAAACTCAGATTGAATTTGGGTAGTGAGGTATTTTGAGGTATTACATGAATAATAGTGAAAAAATAATGATAAAATATATATTTTTTTATGGAAATAGACTTCATTTCATTCAATGAAACCGAAGTTACAGTTATGACTTATCAATACAGAAAAAAAACCTAGGCTACAAGCTAAACTATACATCTGCTCTGGAGCAACCTTGAACCCAAATTTCTTTGTGACGGATATTGTCTTAACTTCTATAAATTCTCTCCGAATAAACCTTCCGGTTTGTCTGAGAGAATAATGCTCTATAAAAACAGAACTAAACGAGTCATCTCCAAAAGAAGAGAAGTACTATCACATCCCGTCCTTTCTAGGAGGAGGAGTACTATCACTCTACCTCCAAAAGAATAGTAGTAAAAAATATGTAACAAATAATAATAAAATAAAGAATAATATTGAGATATTCTAATCTAGAATACCTTCGCACCAAACTATGCCAACCTGCAGTGAAGAAAAGAGAAATCTTTCGCTTCTCTCGTTAGTGAAGGGTGAGGCTCTCACACTGTCACACACATGAGGTTGTGTTTTAAATGAAGATAAATGTAGGAGTGTTCATCCGGGTTCCAACACGGGAACCCAGGTTTCAAATTAAGGTCAGAACCCGGACTGAGTTGGTCTGGGTCAGACCTGGGTGGATTCGGGTTTTTGAAACCCAAAAATCTGGGTTCTGGGTTGAACCTGGATTTTTTTTTTTTTTTATATAGTAAAAACCTTTATTTTATTTTTTATTTTTTCTAAGAAATCAAGTTCATGAAACGTTCTAAAAATACTAAATGCATGTAAAACAAAAAAACAAATCCAAATTCTAATATTCATCTATGCATGCATCACAATGCAATCCACTACATATTACATTATTGGCATTTATAAATTACATTACCAAACACTAAATTACAAGAAATGAATTACAAAATCAGCAGCACAGTCTTCCCATCAGTTTTAATCTCACACCAAATAATAGTCCATTGTCAATTCTTGCAGCCAAGAAATCAAAAAGCTCATTAACTAGTTTTGCATATTATATTCAAATAGAATATTAAAAGAGAGTACAGAAAATGAGTATAAAAACTGATGGTTTTATTGCCATGAGATCTGACATTGTTTTAAAAGTTTTAATTGGGTTAATTATGATTTTCCTTCTTGAAGGACAGAAAATGGCACACGCAAGTTTCAAGAATTTTGTGCACAATCTGGAATAGATTTGAAAAAGCAGAACGCAAAAAGTAGCAGGGTAACTGCACTGGGAACAAAACAAAAAGGAGAGTTTCACAATAAAAACGATATTTTTTAGAAAATGCGGGCATGGACTTGAATCAGTAGCATACAGATAAGTATAAAAATTAAACATAACCAAAACATAAATGATAAAGAAAAAAAAATGAAAAAACAGAATTCTTGGACAAAAATCGTTTAACCCTTGAATCTACACATAACTCATAAGTATTGTAAACAAAATGTGGCAACATAGAACAAAACAGACCCAAATAAATAAATAAAAACTCAAGTTTAAAAACAAAGAGAGCAGATCTAGCAACCATTTCAATAATAGTGGTGTACTTAGGCGATGCCTTTTATATCAATAAAACCTTACTTTTACTTATAAAAAAAAATGTCTATAACAACTGTCCAAAGAAACAAAGTATTGAAGAAATAAGTTTTTCTTCCATTGTTCTCAAAACTTCTATCATTCTTTTTCCTCCAAATCACCAAAGCAGGTAGAGAGGCACAGTTCTAAAAGCTCTAAAACTAAATACTCTCTTCACTACCTTATTAATATGATCGACGCCATCTCCAAAAATCCAGACTTTAAGCTTAAAAGCAACTTATAATCAAGTAAGATGAGAGGGTCCATAACAGTGCACACATTAGCCTCAGGAAACGTATGCACTTTAACTTAACATCAGACTAACCTCCCTCTCTTTCCTTTCTATGCTTAACTTTTCAAAACTATTATACAAGACTCATATGCAGTCTAGGCATAGAGAATGAGAAGCAAGCACAAAAAATCCATCTAAATAAACATTGAATGTCACCAATATCTCTTGTGTATAGGTATAATTTTCTCCAGGAACGCCCAATCCACGTCGAGAAATAAAAATAACAAGATACACATTTGCAATAGCGCAAGGATAAAAACTAACCGATTCAATCATAGAGCAAGCAAAATAACACGCAATAATATGAGGGCAGGAAATGGGGAGTACCCTTTCTTTGCATGCAGCTTTCTTTTGCTCCAACTCTTCGAGGGCAAGGGCGAAGAGCTTAGGTTGGCTGGTTTGGCCGAGGAAAAGATGATTCTCAAAGCTGAGCTTCTGCAAGCCATTGGTGAGAGAGTGTGCTCGAATTAGCTACTCCTCTCCATCAAGTAACCATTGAGATCATCACGACAGCGGCTAGGGTTTCGTAGCTAGGGTTGAGAGAGAGAGAGAGAGAGAAGGGGGGAGTCTGGGGTCACGGGCCGAATGAATAATTTTTTTTTTTTTTGCCTTTTTATACAAATCCAGTTATACCGGGTTATGAATACGGAACCCGGGTTTCATATTCGGGTTCGGACCGGATATACCTGGTTTTTATAATACAGGTTCTGGCCCGGATCAAATCCGGCCCAAATGAATAGTCATAGATAAATGTAACATTTCATTATATGCAGATGTGGAGTATGTGCAATTCGTGCTTTATTAGGAGTGTGCTTTTATAGAATTTTTGTTTAGAAAATATGGTATCATCTGAGCGGTAGTTTGTTTATTCTTCTAACGATAATATTTTTTTTCTTTTTATTTTCGAATGCTCATATTTTCAAACTTTTCTAATGTTCACATGATTTAGGTCTGATTTAGATAGTGAAATTATCTCAATTTATTTCATTTTATCTAATAATTATAACTTTTTCAAACTTTTAAATAAAATATAATAAATAATTCAATTTTTTCAAATATTAAATAAAAATAGTATTCTAATAATATTTTATTTAACTTTCATCTCACCTTACCAAACCAGATCTAGTATAAATTAGAAGATTTTGCTAGGTTCAATAAAAAAATTATAAAAAAAAAAATGATTTGAGAAGCTACAATACAAAAATATATGAAAAATTATTATTGCAAACTCAAATCTATATCTATAAGAGCACTTCGAGTGAAGTAGTTAAATCTCCGCAAAATTTGACTCTAACTTTTGCAAAATTTACTTTTTCTTTCTAACCGCCAACCGGCGGCTTTTCAAAATTATCATTCAAACTTTTTAAATAAATATTTATTTATTATATTTAAATATTTATTTTCACTCTTCTTTTATATTATTTGATTTGGTTGTACAAATCATCTTATCTCATCTCATCATTATAATTTTTTCAAACTCATATATAAAATATAATAAATAATTCAATTTTTTCAAATCTCAAAATAAAAATTATATTCTAACAATATTTTATTCTAACTTTCAATTCTTATCTTGTATAACCAAACGAGACCTTATGGCTGGTTTGAATTTAGATATGAGATGATTTTAAATGAAAGATAAAAGTTGAAAAAAATATTGTTAAAATATTATTTTTTAATATTATTATTGTTTTGAGATGTGAAAAAATTGAATTGAATTTGAAAAAGTTGAATTATTTATTATATTTTATGTGAGAATTTAAAAAAATTGTAACGATGAGATGAGATGAGATGAAATACTTTCTGAATCCAAATGGGATTAGAGTTTTGCTATTGGTACCGATAAAAGTTACCTATAGTTTGGACCGAAAAATGAAATTGTAATTTTGTTTTTGTTTTTATTTTAATTATTTTTTATACATCTTTAATCATTTTTAAAAGATTAAAAAAATATAAATTGACTAATAATCACTTTTTTAAACATTTAATAAAAAAATAAAAATTACAATCAATCAATTTTATCTAAGTAATAATTTCCTTCTTCTTAAGTCACATACTCTAAAAAACACACGTAAAAACATTATAATTTCAAACGATTACCTTTTCTCCAACGTCCATATAATATAATCTCGAGGGTCGTTTCTTTCAACGATCATATCCAATTTGGATATAATCTTCCAATGGTTATATTCTCTAATGTGATATTATTTCAATTGTCAAATTGCCGACGGGCATATTCTTTCACCATAAAACTATTCAAGTTTTTTCATCAATTTTATTTACTTAAATGCAATTTCCTTTTCAGATTGAAAAATGCTTGACCACCGCTGGGGCTCCCAATGGGCTCTTTTATTTGTGTTTTATTTTTGTTCTTTATTTTTTATATAGATTTTTTTAACACTTATAAATATTTTTAAAAAATAAAAAAAATTTACAACATCATTAAAAAATACTTCATTAATTATGAAGTGTTTTTTAATGATTAATATTTTTTATTTTATTTTTTATTTACTTTGTGATTAAGAAAGTATTTTTTAATAATATTATGAATTTTTTTATTTTTTTAAAATATTAAAAAGTGTTAAAAAATCTATGTAAAAAACACACATAAAGAGACGAGCGGGAGCTCCAAGCGGGAGCCCCGGGCGGTGGTTCTAGCATTATCCTTTCATATTAGAACTTATTTTGTCACAGTGGATCATTTTCTTTACTGCACTTCTTGATTCATACTTGACAAAAAATTATAGATATCTAGACAACTTTTGATGGAAGAAGAAAAATCAACCTCATATGGTCATTCTAAACAATCGTGCACATTCATTAGGCATGATCTAATTGAAGCTCACCAAAATATTATTTCGCAACTATTTCGTTGAACAATTAGTATGTCCACGCACATATTTTTTAAGAAGGTTTCGAACGAGTTATTTTTTTTCCCGTATCCAATTTGCAATAGAAGCTCAAAACCTTATTTCATCCAAAACAGAAATGGTTATAGATGTCTTAGTTTTTGTTCTCTATAGAAGATTATCCCTATTCTTATAATGCTTGCATATGGTATTAGGGCTAATTTTATGAATAAATATTTGAACATCGAAAAAGCCACCACATTACAAAATCTAAAATCATTTATTAAAGTAATAGTTTCAATTTATTTTGAATGGTAGCACTAAAGGAAATTCAACCGAGATGATATTGCTAAATTGCTAGCTTTTGGAGGTGAAAAGTATGAATTTTTAAGCATAGTAGGAGCATTATTCAACTCACTTGAAATGAAAGAACATGAGAGTGATTACAGATATCTTAAAAGGAATTGATAGCTTGTATTTAACTTTATTTACAGTAAATTTTGTGCTCAATATTTATAGACGTAAATTCTACTTAAAAGTCTTTACATTACACATCATCAAATATATTATATATAAATCATTAATATCGAAATATATAAGAGCATGTTTGAAAACACAATTATTTTTAAATATTTTTAAATAACTTCATTATTATTTATAAATAATTCTTTTACCATTTACAAACTATTAACTAAAAAGTGAGAGGATCATCGAATCATAGCGTAGGTCCACGTAACCGGAAAATGCAACCACAAAACATAAATTAAAATCGACAAAACATGATTCTTTTTGGGAGGAAAAAGAGTCAAGAGAAAATGAGAAATTACTCAGCAAAAGAAAATTAAACTAATATTCTTCAGAAACACAAAATGCTATTTATAATTTTATGTCTGGAGTAATATGACTTGCTTCCGTAATGGTCATGGTTGATTTGTCCCAAGAGAGAGTAACTAGTCCCAGCCATGCAGTACCCATCAGTAGGGTCGGAGTCCTTGACTCTCTTCTCCCTCCTGATTGTCCTGAATTTGGGATTCCACGGCACAATAAATCCGACGACTCAGAGCTACCGACAGAGACGATCTGCAAGTCTTTGTTGACTTGGTCGTCGAGAGCGAAAACGGACCCCACCAAGTTGTCCAATCGGTGGAGAACGGATACTTCTCCTTCTTAGCCGTCCGGAAAATCAAGAACCCGAGAATCGAAGCCAATATTAATCCAGTTACTCCACCAACAGCAACGAAAATGGTCGTTCTTCTACTGTTCTTCGAGTTCGTCGATTGTTTTGGTGGGTCAATGGTCGGAGGGGTCACCAGAATTGGGTCGGGTTGGGTCCGGCGAGATTTCCGTTGGAAGGGTCGCTTACTTTGAAGATTTCGATGCCGTTCATGATTGCATCTTGGTAAGAAGTCATCCACCTCCGCGGTTCTGCTCCTATAGCAATGTAGAGGTTCACCTTCTTGTCTCTTTCTTTAGAGAACATCGCAACGGCGTAGTCTTTATATACGGGCACACCATTTCCACCACTCCAGCGAATCACGTCGGCATCTTTCTCAGCTGTTTGATTAGCTATGAAAATACGGAACGTTCTGTCTTGGCTCTGGACAATCTCTGGCTGAAACTCGCAAAAGTGTAGCCTTATGAAATAATAAAACCCAGAATCAACGGGGAATTCCAAGGTCAGATTGTAGCTTAGGTTGATATCCGTGTCGTCCCCAGAGTTCGGGCAGTCCGATAGACATATTCCGGTGCAGCGTACGCAGGTACTGTGGTAAAGCTTAGATTGATGGTGTCGTTGAGAGGTAGAAAAAGTACTTCATATTCTTTTAAGTATTTGTCGTCCTGGCTCCAACCCCGGAACATTCCGGTGTCTTCAGTGGGTGAGATGGAGCGCCCTCCAACATTGAATCTGTATACTGTCTCGAGAGCAGTGCTGTTCTTGATGCTGTACAGGTTGTGCTGGCCGATAAAAGAAAATCCTTGATCGTTCGCCGGAGTGTAATAGAGATTTGGAGGCATCGATAAGATTTCGATTCCGTTGATAAAAGCATAGGAATCAGACATAGTCGGAGATGGAGTGAAGGTTATGTTCAACCTCTGATCTTCCTCAATGTTGACACAGTATTCTCTGAATATGGTATCGCCCGGATCCCCATCAGCATCTGCTATGCGTGAAGCGTTGAAGTTGCTAAGAAGAGTAAAAGGACCAGCTTTGACGGAGAAGAGGGCTTTAGAGTGATCAAAGTCGGAGTACGAAGCGGGGTAAAAGTATAGTCGAATGAACTTTTGGCCGGCCGTGACGGGGAAATCGTATGTGAACGTGGAGAGAGAGATGCGAGCTGTGGCAAAGGGCACTTGGGCAGCAGTGGGGGATTGTCTAGCCGCGATACGGGTCAGAGATGCGCGATTGTTCAGCGATTGTTCAACAGGGAGGAATTTTGAATTCGCGTCTCCAATCCAGCTCCGACCATCTAAGCGCATTAGTATTGGCTTGGTCAAAGTTAAAGATTAGTTAAAATTTAGATAATATGTATTAGAAACACTCCACATTGGATTGACCAAGTCTAAAATAAAATGGACTTTTACTATAGTGATTGGCCAAAGATGAAGAATCACTATTAATTCACCAAATATTAAAATATTAATTTCTCACTTCAAGAAAATATTAAAATATTAATTTATCACTTCAATTAAAATACTATTTGGTTTTTAATTAAGAAATTTAGATGAGTTTAATTAATATTTTATATTATTAACATTAAATGACTTTTAAAAATATAAATTTTTTAATATTAATTTAATTAGAATATAATTATTATTAATATTCAATTGATAGAATTATAAAATGTGATACAAATAAATTAAATAAAAAAATTATTAATTTAATAATATTTTATTATTATATAGAAGGTAAATGGCTAATCCAATGTAGGGATTGAATGTAAATAGAATAGGTAAATGTAAAAAGGGGTGATATTGGCTAAAGTTTAGAAATGCATTTAGCCAAGTCAATGCTAGTGTTCTAAGGCAGTTGAATGGCCAGAGAAGCCACAATTGAGGAGAATTTGGTCGCTGGGTGTGTAAGGAGAGGACGATTCAACGGAGACCGTGCAGATAAGGTGGTGCAGCAAGAAGAAGAAGACAAGGTAGAGCGGTGTAAAAGGAGGTAGGAGGAAGGAATTCCACATCGAGGCAGAGAGAAGCATGTGAGAAGATCAGGCAACATAAATGAGTTTTTCCTTTCTTTGTTTTGTGTGGGTAGGGGGAGGACGCCAATTGAGGATTATCATAACAAGGGGTCAATACTTGCAAAGGTTGACCTAAAAGGCTATAAAAAACTGTGGCCACAGAAGACTTCACGCGTTAATATGTAGACCCTGCATTGAAGTAATTTGCACTGCATAATTGAGACCTGGAAGCCAATCAATTTGTCCTGTGTCTTTGGAGGAAAGTGACCCTTTGGCCTTTGTTGTGTGGTGTAGGCCATCATTCGGAGATTTATCTTCATCCAAGAATACAAGTTGGCATTTGTGAATGTTCAATCCGATCATGTTTTTTCATTAAGGTAAAATTATTTTCAATGGCCTTTCAAGCAGGGGTGGGCATTTCCTCTCAAACAGTTTGGCTACCTAAAATCAAAGTTCAGGTTTGGGCTCCATATTTTTTCAATGTTTTTTAATATATATTTTCTTTAAATTTTCAACTTCATTCGAAAAATATCTTAAATCCAAAAAATTAAAAATTATTGCGTGCTTTAAAATTTGTTTAATATATAATAGATATATACTGATTCTCTTAATTCGGAAGACCCACACTGATTACAAGTCTGCATCAAGCATCAAGCAACAACACAACAATCTATCATAAATACATATGGACTAGATACATGTACAAAACTAAGCAATGAAGGACTTCAAATTTAGTATCCAGTCAAGAGAATCCAAAACAAATGCTCCATGCCCAGCAACCCTTTGCCACTGAAAACTTCAATGTTATAGGGGCCAGACCATTCTTTCGCCGCCACGATGATTTAAGAGACTGCTCCAATTAAGGTGCCTGCACATGAAAACTCTTTTCATAGCTGATTTGTTGGGAGCAAACACATTAGTAATAGCTTCCCAGAGAGTCACAGGTACCTCTAGGTTTTGAGTTGGGATGGATAAAACAAAGATATCTATATATATGTATATATATGCACTATTCCTTATTTTACTCTCTTCTATCTTCTCATATAGATGGTATCTTTGTTCTCTGGATCAATGATTTTTTACCCGTTTCATTGTGTTTTCAAGGTAAAAGCTCCGTGTCTATTTGGAATTGTTTTGTTTTTCCTTAGATTGCTTTTTGTTTTTTCCCTTTTATGCTTCCCAGTTTGGAATTTATTACTCCAAATCCAAATTGGAAGTAAATGTGTTGAAGTTGATAGCAAGAAAAAAAAATATTTGATGCAGTGAAAAGAAGCAGAGATTAAGGAATTAGAGTTATTAGAGAAGGCGGCAACAAAAAAAGTCCATAAAAACCTGATATTCTGATTTCAGTTCAGGAAAATAATGGATGGCACATGCTGGACTTTGAAGAAATCCTCTCCTCCTTCAAGTCTAAGTTTGAATGTCCTTGGCATCCAACGTATCTCCAGTTCCTGAAGGGTAGAGACAAACCTCAATCCATCTGGAACCATCTTCAACTTGATGCAGTTTGAAATCTTCAAAAGGCGAAGACGGGGCATGGCACCTGCCTCAACTGTCCACTCCTCCAAATTGAGCAAGCCACGTAGGAGTAAAGATTCTAGTTTAGGAAAACCATATTCCAAGCAAACCATCTGCTTCCCTACAAAAACTTCCCATCCACTTAAGACCCTCAAGTTAGGCAGCTTCCCCAGTGTTGGCATTACATCTTCCACTAGGCTGGATCCCCACAAAGTTAACTTGGCGAGGTTCCGAGGAAATTCGTGACAATCTGGTAGCTTCTCTATCCGTCCTTCTATGTGCAGCTTCCAAAGACGAGGACAACCTTGCACTACTTCTTGTATATCTATTACCTTATGAGGGAATGAAAGTAATCCAACCTTCATGGACAAGGACTGCAGGTTACATAATTTTTTGTTGGGGTGATTGACGATTGCCCCGAAGTCATGGAAGTGTCTCGAGTCATTCCGCACCAATTTTCTAAGATTGGTCAAACTGAGAAGATCTCTTGGTCACATTTGTTTGCAGGAAGGTTTACTAGTGTCTGCAAGTTTCTCAGATTTGTCAGTTGCAGTTTATCATCAGTTGAATTGTCACAACACTTGGGAAGATAAAGATGTCTCAATTGTTCCATCTTCCAGATAACATCCGGTAATTCTACAGTTGATTCCCAGCCCAGATCTTCGATCGTTTCTAGATTCAAGGTCTCTAAACATACTTAATTGCCTATGGAAGAAGGCAACTTCCTCAGACCAGTTTTCATTAAGCTCAAGTACCTCAAAAGAACCAATCTTCCTATTTCCTCAGGTAACACTACATCCAATAACTGTATTCCTTCCACATCCAAAACTCTAAGTAATTTGAAGTACTCAAACATGGATTCTATTTGCTGGTTATTTGTATTAAAGTATAAAACAGACCTGATCTGGGGATTCTCTTTGTAGTTTTCTGGGAGAAAATCTTCAGAAAAGATGGCAAGTCTTCGAATCCTACCAGTTGAACTCACCCTCCGTACGCTGTGTGAAGAAAGGGGATTTGTCTCATGTACACTAACAATATGGAGAAAATTTTCCTGCTTTGCTTTCGACAAACGTAGGTCGCGCATAAGATCATGGAGGCGGCAGGATTTAATCCTTCCACTCGCCCCAATTACACCCACTTCAGCGATACATCTATTTATCAAGTCAATTAAGTACAATTCTGCAATATCTTCTAGCATTTCATCTCCCTCTCCTTGAAACTCCGGTGAAACAAAGGCTCCCGCCACCCATAACCGAACCAATTTCTTTGTCGGTATATCAAAGTCCTCTGGGAAATGGCTCAAATAGAGAAAACAGAGCTTTAATTGGGCAGGCAAATCATTGTAAGTTAAAGCCAACACGTCGTGAATTGTTGTTTTTCGTCCTTGGCCACCGCCTCTCCCCAAGTATGATTTAATATTTTTGTGCACAATCTCCCACTCGTTCAAAGTTTCTTTAGTTGCCAAAAGTCCCCCAAGCACAATGATTCCCAATGGTAAGCCACCACACCTTGCCACCATATCTCTTCCTAACCTCTCCTTGTCTCTGCAAATGCTGAAGTCTGCATGACATGACGACAAGAAGAATGAGTCCAGCAATAAATTCATTGAGTTTCCATTAGACTACTAATTTTTTAACGGTTAGAAGCACGAGAAGAGCATTTAAAAGATGATGTGGGTTATTCTACCCTCCAACCAAGCATGCAATCTTGCTTGACGAAGTCCTACACTTATAAATAGAGCTTATCAAGGGCCAGTTAGCATTTAGTTGAATAGTCAGATGAGATAAGTTGAGATGGTTTATAAATAGTAATAAGATTATTAGTTAAAATTAAATGAGATGAATGTGTCACAACGGAAAGTTTTGTTCAGCTGTAAGCAACACTTGTAGAATAGGAAAACACTACTTTTCCACTTTATTTGACACTTCCATTTGACCGTTTGGTCAAAATTTTTTTTATTTTTTACTTAGTGATTAAAAAAGTGATTTTAAATGTATTAATTTTTTTTTTATTTTTTAAATATATTTAAATATGTTACAAAAATGTAAAAAAAAAAACAAAAAAAACTTTTTTACCGCCATCGGTCAAAATGGGGCAGCAGAATAGCCGCACCCTATAGAATAATCCCTTAGCACCAAAAAGTAAAAACCCCTTTTGAGAGGTCATCTGAGAATACAACTGCCATAGCTTTCCTTTTTCGCATTTTGATGCTCTTTGTATCATCAAGTTGACCATTTTTGGTATTATTTTGACTATTTTAGTATCCGCTGTGATTATACTTGTAAGAGAATGTATGAGATAGTCTTATTAATTAGGTTTTTGTTAATGTAAGTTTGTTTTATTACGTGCTTGGATGAAGATCAAGAATTTTGCCAAAAAACCGAAATATGTGTTTTCTACATAAATATATAGTTGGATGAGTATAAACCTGTATCTTTTCTGGGAAATGCCTTTTTCTGAAACAACTTCCAACTCTGTTCTCCGTTTAAACACTCCGGGTTGTGTAAACCTCCGGGATCAATATACAATGCTAGTTCTCTATTGCGAGTTGTTACCAACATTTTGCTGCCCACTTTTCCAGATGGGAAGCCAGGACGCAGTGAATCCCAATCGTCGGTGTTCCAAATATCGTCGAGGATCACCAAACATCTCTTCTCCTTCAGTACTTCATAAAGCTTCTTTGCTAGCTCTTCATCTTTCATTTGTGAGATCCGATCCCTCTCGTCTTTGGATGGAGAGGTAAGTTTGATTAAAGTTCCTTCCCAAACATCTCTGAATTTGCATTGTTGAGAGATATAAGCCCAAGCGAAACCTTCAAAATGACGCCTAATAGTTCTGTGATGATAAACTTCCTTGGCAAGAGTGGTCTTGCCTAGTCCACCCATCCCCCAGATAGAGACAACTTGACAGTTCTTTTCTTCGTTTACCAGCTGTTCAACTACTTGAACTATGTTTTCGTCTAACCCCACGATGTACTCTTCAAAAACATGGGAAAAAGACCATCTCAACTGTCTTTGCCTCTGGAACTCTGAACTCGAGCCTTCATTTCTTACAGCACTCGTTACTCCATAGGTTTGTAGGCTTCTAGTGAGGTCGGAGATTGTAGCTTTAATGGCCTTGATCTTGGAGCCCAGTTTGTGAAGTTTTCTGCCTTTGTCGAAAGCGGGAACGAACCTTTTGAGTGAATTTTCCGATCTCTTCTTGGAGTACGCTATTTCAAGGGCAAAAGTTTCTATGGCGTCCTCAGCATTGTAAGCAGCGTCCCGAATCTCAGAAACCCAATTTCGGACCCTCTCGTCTTCGTTCTGTCTATTATCGGCGTCTTTCAAGAAGCATTGCATCCGCTTTAATTGGATTTGCAACTGCCTTACTTCCTCGCCCACACCTTGTAAAAACGCGGCTTCTTCAATTAGAAGGTTGCCGAGCTTTTCTACAAGGAATGAAACCACAGACTCTGCCTTGGTATGCGCGCGCCCTCGTCGTCAAACTCTAGAAACTAATGGAAGTTTAGAACTCGTTTGCGGCCTGCACCAATGTTATCCATGTTTGCCTTCCCTTTGCTCTGGCAATTATCATTACATTGTTGGCCCATCTGTTTTTTGACTTTGTAACCTCAACTTGAGGCGGCTGATTTGTATTTTTCTTACCAATAATGTAAGTAGTCTTTGCTTTTAATAATAAAAAAAAGGTTGTTTTCTCTCTAAAAAAAAATCATTTCTATTCTATGTTATTGCTCACCTTTAATTGTTTCAATAAATTTTCTCAACTTCTCAATATTTTATATTTTATTTTTTTTAAAAAAATTCTTAATTTTTTTATTAAATAATTTTTATATAAATAGTAAATAAAAAATTTAAAATATTTAAAAAAAAATAAATTCAAAAAAAAATATTAAAAAATATAAAGTGTAAAGTGTAGATAAATAGTAAAAAATTGTATAGCAAAACCCGACGCCAATTACTTTAGCAGATGTTTTATGACTTTATCGCCTCAGCTTGAGCTTCAGGGGGCAGAAATGTATTTTTTTTACCAATAATATAAGAAGTTGATTAGATAAATTTTATGAGAGACTTTTCATATATTTTTTATAAAAAAAAGGAAAAGAAAATAATTTTGAATATTAGGCGGATCTTACCTATCATATTTTTTTTTAAAGTTTGACAGGCTGACAGCCATTGATCGACTTTTTCTTCATCCTTATTTATCACGCTTTAACAATTTCTTTTTTTTTGATAAACCTCATTTCATTGATTAGGCCTTGTTTGGGTGGCGAAGTACTCTGAGGTACTCTCAAACACTCTCACTACTATTTTCTACTTTATTATTACTTTTCACCTACTTTTTACTACTATTCAATATTCTATTATTACTTTTCACCTACTTTTTATTACTATTCACAAACATTCTCAAATACTTACACTATCCAAACCAAGCCTAACTAACAAGTGCTGAATACAGTGGAGAGTTTCCTCCTTGTCCACTATACATTGTGATTCCAACAGAGTAGACAAAGCATCTTTACCTATTGTATGTGCTATTACATTGCCTTCTCTATGGATATGTTTAACAGTACAAACATCAAAACATAAGATACTAGATCTGATTTCTGATATGATCATACCAAAATAACTCTCATCTGTTGGTTGTTTCTGAATATCCATTATTATTTTTTTAGAATCACCTTCTAAAATTATCTTCCTCATTCCGAGATGAACTCCAAAGTTTATTGCTGTGATAGCTCCTTTTGCTTCTGCTAATAGTGGATCATGTAGAAGAGTTTGTTTCTTTCTCATGGTGGCCAATATGTTGCCTTCATCATCCCTGACAGCAATGCCAATTCTAATCATACACTGATTTTTATTGACTGCCACGTCCCAATTGATCTTGCTAAAGCCTGGTGGTGGATTCTGCCAAGTATCACTTCTTGTTGTGTTGTTGTTCTCTCTATTGGATACTCTCGTTTCCATTTATTCAATGTCTTGTAACATTTGATGCAGTACTGATTTAGGATCAATCAAAATATTTTTGAAGATAAATTCATTTCTCCTCCACCATAAATTCCAAAAAATTAGGGATAGTTCTTCCATATCTTTCTTTTGTAGGTTACTGGATATATCTTCAAGTAGTACCTTTAGACTCTTGCATGATGCCTTGCTTTTTTGGATCTTCATAGAACATTGTCCCAGGATGTCATTTGCAGAGATACATTCCCATAGAATATGTTCTGTGGTTTCTGGTTCTTTTAAACAAAAGGGACAATTATGATCTTTCAAGATCTTTTTTTTGCACAGGTTGACTTTGGTAGGTAGAATGTTGAGGCAGGCTCTCCACAAGAAGTTCTTTGTAGCAGGAGGGATATCGAGTTGCCATAATCTGGTCCAACCTTCTACATTGTGGGAGTTTTGTGAGCTTTGGCCTTTTGTTCTTTCTTGAAGCTCTCCTTGTAGGTAATAAGCACTTCTAACTGTAAAAATGTCATTTTTTGTACTTCTCCACATCAGTTTATCTGTCCTGTTGTAAAGACTAATTGGAATCTGGCAAATTGTTTCAGCACCTTCAATTGGAAAAACTTATTTTATCATATCATGGTTCCATTCCCTTGTTTCCTAATTGATTAATGCCTCTACTCTTGCATTTGTTCCCAGTACATTCAAGCCACTTTGAGGTATGAAAGTATTAGGTTTTGGCAACCATTTATCTGACCATATTCTTACTGACTTTCCATTCCCGATTCTCCATATAGTTCATTCTTGAATCAAAGATCTAGCAGATAAGATGCTCCTCCACATATAGGAGGGAGAGCTACCTAACTTAGCATGAAAAAAATCTATTTTTTATTAATAAAATTCACTTTTTTATAAAAAAATTTATATAAATTTTATCTATTTAAAACTTGTAACTAATATTATTTCTTCGTTGAAACTCGAAGGAACTATAATCGCATACGAAAGTTCTGAGCAGCTTCGCTTCTCGCTGACTTGATAGGCTGAATTTTTCGCACAATGACATGAAACAGTACGATCGAGTCTTGGCAATGCATTTAGGATTGAACTCATCTAATCTAATTTTATTTCGAAAATTTTCATAATTATTTTTTCAAGTATAACTTCAATACAAATATTTTTTAATTATAAATTTTCAATTTTTTCATCTAATCATTACAAATTTTTAAACTTAAAAAAAAAATACAAAAAAATACATTTTCAAATTTCAAAATAAAAATTATATTAAAAAATTATATTCTAATAATATTTTAATTTTATAATATTTTTTATTTAATTTTTTCTCTCATCTTCTAAATTCAATAAACCATTTTAATTCAAACTATTTATTTATAATTCACCACTTCTTTTATAAGAATTTTACGAGAGATTTTTCATATATTTTGTAGAAAAGAAAAAGAGAAAGAGACAAAATATATATATATATATATATATATGAAAAATTCTTCCTATCAATTATTATTTATTACTCTATATTCTACCTTCTATAAAAAATATCTCTATATTTTATAAAAAATATCTTCATATTTTATGAAAAAAAAAATTATAAATATAGAACATAAAAATAAATAATAATTACTACATAAAATTTTTATATATAATTATTTGCCTTTTAAAGTTGTTGACAGAGATGTTGGTCGACTTCTTCATTCTAATTTATACCTTTTCGTGGTTATGTCTCCATCTCCTGGCTTTCATCATTGTTGCCAACAAGGCAAGTTATACCAGAGAACGATTTAATTCCCACTCTTAATAGTCATTGATTAAAATGAAGAAATTTGAACGCATAGAAAGTAATTTCTTCGAATGGCAGGAATCACGATGATCTTCTGCCGACTATTCCTGCATTTCGTTAAAACGCGTAGGATTTTATCAATAAAAAAAAATTAAAACGCGCATACGAAGGTTCAGAGCAGCTTCGTCGATTTCTTTGACTCGATAGGATGAATTTTTTTGCACACCAAATGCTACCGGGACTCACATTTTCTCATCTTTTTTAAATTTTTAAATAAAATATAATAAATAATTTAATTTGTTATATTTAAAAATAAAAATTATATTAAAAAATTATAATTTAATAATAATTTATTTATTTTATCTGTATAATTTAACGAGACCTAATTCTTTGTGACGAAGTATTTTTTATTTTATACTATTTTAAAAATTCGCCCAAACTTTTGATTGGTTGAGCTATATCATTGTAAAAAAAATCTTTGATATTTATATATATAATAATATAAATATATATCTTTTAAATTTGTTGTGGCCAGCAATCTTTGCCTCACGAGGTACATTTCAATGATCTTGTGAGTTGAGCAAGGCCAATATAACGAAAACAATTTCTATTGCTACAGGAAGTGGAGTGTGCTCTTCTTGGTCGAGCTTTTTCTGATGTTTTGATGGGTAGCACTCTTTCGAAACTGAGGAAGCACTTGGGTTTTTCAGGAAAGACGACTACGAGACCCTCATCCCTACCCGGAGAACTATGCCGCCACTTTTCTCTAGACGAAATCAGAACAGCAACCCACGACTTCAATGAAGAATTAATTGTTGGTGTGGGTGACTTTGGCACAGCATATAAGGGTTTCATTGACGGGGGTAACTCCCGGCCTGTGGCGATAAAGCGCTTGCATAATTCATTAATGGATGAGGTAGGTGAAGAACTGTACAGGACGGAGACTCTATTCCTCTGTCAGATTCGCCATGTCCACCTCGTTCCATTCCTTGGATACTGCATCGATAAGGGCGAGACGATCCTTGTCTACGACTTCATGGCCAACAAACAGCTCCGCGACCACCTCTACGGCACCGACAGGGCCCCCCTTCTGTGGAAACAGAGGCTCCAAATTTGCATCGGAGCGGCCCGTGGCCTGCACTACCTACACACGGGGTTGAAGCACCCAGTTGTCCACCGTGACGTGAAGACGGCCAATATTCTCTTGGACGAGAAATGGGTAGCCAAGGTTTCAAGTTTCGGAGAGTCCAAACAGGTTTTGAATGACATCATCAAGTCTAGCAACCTCGTCGTGGACGTGGATGGTACGTTGGGACCTTTGGATTTTGGATTGTCCGAACAAATTTCGAGTAACACTACGGCTGGTTACAACGACTTCAGTGGCAACGTCTCTGAGACTGAGAGTGTACGTGGTACGTTTGGATATTTGGATCCGGAATACTATAGGAGCGGACGACTGACAACAAAATCCGATGTATATTCCTTTGGCGTGGTGCTCTTGGAAGTATTATGTGCCCGACGACCACTGGATCCACGTCTGGAGGAGGAGCAAATTAATTTGGTCGACTGGGCCCAAAAATGCAACATAAATGGGAGCATCGGAGAAATCATAGATCCCTATCTGAAGGCCGGGAAGATAGCTCCAGAATGCTTCGAGGTATACGTGGAGATTGCGTTGACTTGCGTGCAAGACGAGGGGATTCAACGGCCTACGATGGTAGATGTGATGGAAAAGCTCGAACTTGCACTGGAGCTGCAAGAGAAGGCGGATTCGGAGAGGGAGAAGATGATCAGTCCTGGTAGAAGAATGTCGGACTCGAGTCTAATTACAACGTACAGTGATATAATGGAAGATTTGTCCACAAATTCACAAACACCGCCGAATTGATGTCGCAAAGCTTCTCCCGGCGTTTGAGGTGAAATAAAAAAAATACCCCATTTGATTTGTCATGAAGACATAAAGGTGTCTGATAACAAATTTTAAATCTTTTAATCCTTATGCTATGATCAGTTTCGATATTTTAATGGTTTCGTTTGTAAATGTATTCTCTAGTTCTAACTCTCGTTCTATATCCAGTTGATTTTTTATTTTTTTTTAAAATGTATCCTTGGGAACCACAATTCTGCTATATAACCACGTCTGGTTTAATTCCTCAACTAATCAGATTGCAATCTTCACCAGTAAATGTCTGGGCCTTCGATAGGTGTCTAAATAAGTTCAAATCTGATCAAATATAACTGATCCATTATAGTATAAATTCTATTAATTAATATAAGAGTACTGTATACTACAATGTATATATCACAAATACCAATCAAATCTATATTGCCTATAGCTAGTTTTTTAATTATTTCACAAGTATATGCATGTGCAATGTAGATCAGTGTAAAGGTCTTTCATCAGGCACCGGATCCTTTTGCTTATTAACAGCTTCCGCTTCACAAAAGTTTTGTCGGTAGAACAAACAAACAACCCTCGAACGTACAGGTACTTCAATTTCTTCCAACCCGAAGGTGAGGGAGAGTGAAAAGGGAAGGAGAGAGGCCTTGAGGAAAGTTCGTGGGGGATACATATATAGGGGATTGGGATTGAGAGATAATCATGGTGACGGAGACTGAAGATCAGTGAAATTAAGGAAGCTGGTAATGAATTTAGGGAAGGAATAGATCATAAAATGAAGTGGGGATCTTCCAATACACTTCTGCCGTTTGGCTTGATATTTGGTTTAGTTTTAGGCCTGATTCCCAATACATGCATGAGTCCCACCCATTTGCTTCTGTGTGTAAATTCCGATAAGCTATATATGACCCTCACAACTTAATCCCTTTAAAGTACTAGCTTCGTCGGATACATGCAATACTACCGTTAATTTGAGTGTATCAATCTGCTTGAATCTTTGTAACTAGAACAATCTAGTTTTGATATTGAGAATATTCTTAGAATACCTCACTAATATTTATTATTTTATTATTATTTTTTACCTACATTTCACTACTCTTCACTACTATTTAATATTCTATCATTATTTTTTCATTATTTTTTCACTACTATTCACATAATATCTTAGAGTACCTCACTACCCAAAGCTTCGACGGCTCTTCACTGCTTGTTATGGTCACCCTGCTACTACTTGACACTTGCCCGCCACAACGACTAAAGAAGTAATCACTCTAGTCACACTTGGACTAGGCAAGCAAAGTGCTTTCCAAGCATCAACCATCTCAGTTTCAGCCACACCTAGCTCGCCATCTTTGTCTATGCTCTCTTGCAACTGCAATGCGAACTCAAGGCTCCACACCACATCATTCATCAATGGACATTCGACACCATTGTCAAGCAAACAATTCACTGCAATTTCACCAAATCACTTCAAACACTCGGGTTCAACTTGTGCTTCCAATGCTGGATCAACAATTTGATCAAGCTTTCCATTCTTATATCTTTGTCAGGCCCATTCTGCAAGGCCCATAGCTTGCTTCATGTTTGCAGTGCGCGATACAGGTGGCCTTGCTGACAACGCTTTACAGAGCATAACACCGAATGAATAGACATCGGATTTCTCCGTCAATTGTTGGAGACTGAAATACCCGGGATCTAAATAACCAAAACTACAATTCACGACGGTGCTTACGTGAGCCTTGGACATGCTCATGGATCCCATTTTGGACAATCGGAAATCAGACACCTTGGCCACCCAATCATCATCTAGCAAGATATTTGTGGTCTTCATGTCCCGATGAATGATCATGTGTTTTGCGCCCGTATAAAGGTAATTCAACCGGCCTTGTGCTGCTCCGATGCAGATTCGAAGACGCTGCTTCCAAGAGAGAGTTGGGTTGTTGGTGTTGTAGAGATGATCGTGGAGAGTTCCATGAGCCATATAATCATACACCAATATCATCTCATTGCCGTCGTTACAATATCCAATCAAGGAAACCAAATGCAAGTGGCGGAGTTGGGAGAGCCTCTCGATCTCGGTCTCAAATTCGTGAGCCCCTTGTTGAGAGCTGGGTGCCAAACGCTTGATCGCCACTTGGTTGGTCCCGCCATCAATGTACCCTTTGTAAACTTTTCCAAAACCCCCGACACCAATAATGAAAACATCGTTGAAGTTGTGGGTGGCAGCTCTAATCTCAGCCAACGAAAAGTAGCGACTCAGGGACGTAGGTAGAGATGATCCGCAAGTCTTGGTTGACTTGGTAGTAGAACAACAAAATGGTGCCCATGCACCAAGTAGTCCCAGAGGTGGAGTTCAAATCCGTGACTCTCTTACGCTGTCAAAAAATCAATAATGCAACAAACGACGCCATAACAAAGCTGGCAATAAGGCTGCACACGGTCCGGTCCGGTCAGTTCCGGCGATGGACCGAAGGTTTTCGGTCCATCAATTGGACCGGACCGAACACCCAAGGGGACTGGACCGGACCGGTAGCTTTCGGTCCGGTCCGGCCTTTTTTTTTTCTTTTTTTTTTAAATCAATTAATAAAAAAATTATTTATAATACTAAATTAAACTAAGTGACTTATTAATGTGGATTATGTAACAAACTCAATAAAAAAATATTTTATATGGTCAATGATAATAAATTAGATAAAAATTACATTATTGATGATGTTAATTATTACTTTATTACTAATTTAAAGTATGTTAATGCATAATGAGCCATATACAACTTTTAACATTTTGTATATAAAACAATAAGTATGAATAATTTAATTATCCATACATATTATATCCATAATTAAGAAAGATACATACTTAACATACTATTATAAATAAGAATAAAATATTTAATTATACATACTATTATAAATTTATAAATTATACATATATTATAATTTATACTATAACGCTTAATACTTAATAATATTAGTAATACATTAAAGAATATATTAATACATTGATACTAAATATATATAGTGATAGACTTATAGTGATTAGTTATTATGAATCATGATTAGTATAAATTATAATTATATAATAGTATTAGTATAAAGTATTAAACTATTAGTAATATAGTGTAGCTATATATTAGTAATATTAGTATAAGTATAACTATATTATAATTTATGATTCTAATACTATAATGACAATTATAGTATAACTATATAATAGTATTAGTATAAAGTATTAGACTATTAGTAATATAGTATAGGCTATAGCTATATATTAGTAATGTTAGTATAAGTATAATTGTATAAGTATAACTATAATCTATAGTTCATAGTTATAACTATACTAAATCATTATAACTTATACTAATATATAATATAGTTATAATAAATCACTATAATATAGTATAACTAAACTAATATAATTATTAGTATAACTATATAATAGTATTAGTATAAAGTGTTAGACTATTAGTAATATAGTATAGGCTATAGCTATATATTAGTAATATTAGTATAAGTATAACTATAGTCTATAGTCTATAGTCTATACTTATAACTATACTAAATCATTATAACTTATACTAATATATAATATAGTTATAATTTCTTATAAATTTATAACTTATAATAAATCACTATAATATAGTATAACTAAATTAATATAACAACTAATATAACCATTAGTATAACTATATAAATATATAATAGTATTAATAGTCTATTCTTAATTATAATATAGTATAATTATATATAAAAAAATATAAAAAAAATATATAAATATATTCGGTCTGGTCCGGTCCAGTCCGAAAAACATTCGGACCGTGGACAGGAGGTCCAAAAAAAATTGGATCGGACCGGACCGGACCAAATTCGGTCTGGTCCGGTTCGGTCCAAAATGACCGGTCCGGTCTGGTTTTCTTGGTCCGAACCGACCGATACTCACCCCTAGCTAGCAACTCCACCAGTAGCGATGATAATTATTTTCATCTCATTATTCTTCAACTTCGACGATGGCCTTGGAGGCACAATCTATGGTGGCAACGGAAGAGGATCGAGGTTGGGTCTGGCGAGATTATTGCCATTAATGTCGCTTACTTTAGATATTTCAGTGCCATTCAATATTGCATCGTGGTAGGTAGTCCATTGCAGTTATGCTCCTATTGCAATATATAGGTTCACTTTTCTGTGGCTTCCTAATTTATCAACCATAAAAACAACATAGTCCCAATACACGGACACGCCTTTTTCACCACCACCCCATAGAATGACGACGGCCGCTTTCTCAACCATATGATTTGCTATGAAAATACGGAACCTTCTATCTTGGGGTTTGTTAATCTCTGGTTGAAACTCACAGAAGTGTAGCCTTATGAAATAATAAAACCCAGAATCAACGGAGAATTCCCAAGTCAGATTATAACTCAGGTTGATAGCTGACTCATTCCCCATAGTTCGAGCAATCCGATAGACCTCTGTTGGAGTTGCGTATTTAGGTACTTTGGTAAAGGTTGGATTGATGGTGTCGTTGAAAGGTAGAAAAAGTACGTCATGTTCTAATTTCAAGTACTTGTCGTCCTGAATCCAGCTCTAGAACATTCCGCCGGTGTCTTCCTTGGGTGAGATGGAGCACCCTCCAACATTTAATTTGTATACTGTCTCGAGAGTAATGTTGTTCTTGATGTTGTACTAGTTGTTCTGGCCGATTAAAGAAAATCCTTGATCCTCTGCCGGAGTGTAATAGAGATTAGAAGGCATCGGCCATATTTCAATTTCGTTGATGAAAGCATAGGAGTTAGGAACGTTCGGAGATGGAGTGAAGATTATGTTAAACCTCTGATGTTCCTCAATGTTGACACAGTATTCTCTGAATATTGTTTCAGCTGAATCCCCATCCGCATTTGCCGTGAGTGAAGCTTTGAAGTTGCTAAGAAGAGTAAAAGGGCCAGCTTTGATAGAGAAGAAACCTTTAGAGCGATCAAAGTCGGAGTTCGAGGCTGGGTAGAAGGATAGTCGAATGAACTTTTGGCCAGCGGGGATGGGGAATATGAAGGTGAACGGGGAGAGAGAGACCCAGGCTGTGGCAAACGGCACTTGGCTGGTCGCAGAGGTGGATTGTATAGCTGAGGTAATGGCGACAGAGGGTTGGTTTGGTGATTGTTCAATGAGCAGGGAGTTTGTTAGATGATACAGGGCAAGATAAACTGCAGGTCGTTTAGTTTCAATTGTAATATGTAAAGCTGTCACTTTTTTTTTTTGTACATTTCTTTTCTGATTTGTTTCAAGTGTACAAATGTCATTAGATTATTAGATTGATTTGTTAGTTAGTTAGGATATTTTAGTGTATATAGTCACACCTGGTTACTGTATTGAAATATTCTAGAAAAGAAATTGCTTTTTCTTCATCATCGACTCTACCTCTCTTCCTTCTTGACTTATCGTGCTCTGGTTTGGTTAATTGTTGTTGTGCAAAGCTCTTTGATTCAATTCCTAACATGGTATCAAGAGCTAGTGAGAGGTAATTTAGATGGCAGAACCCAACTCTAACCTTCAAACTCCACCCAATTCGCCTAACCCTAACCCTAACCCTCCACCAAATTCCCTTAACCCTAACCCTTCACCCAACCACAATAACACCCTTACCTTGTCTCGCTACCTCAATCTCTCTGGCCCTTCCAACCCTTTTCATCTGGACCATGGAGAGAGCCTAGCCATTACTCTTGTTCCTGAGCTCCTTACTTTGATAATTACGCCACATGGTCTGATGCCATGCGTCGTGCTCTCCTTGCCAAGAACAAGCTTGGTTTCATCACTGGTTCTTTGCAACAACCTACCAATCCCTTGGACCCTTTACTCGATCTATGGGAGTAGTGTAATGATATGGTGGTCTCATGGATTCAAAATTCCATTAGTCCATCTATCAAGACAAGTGTGGTGTTCGTCGATGATGCTCAAGCCATCTGGAAGGACCTGGAGGAATGTTTCTCACATTAAAACGGCCCACGCATTTTTCAACTTAAGAAGGTACTCTCCAGTCTTCTTCAAGAGCACGACTCTGTAAGTATCTACTATGGCAAGCCTAAGACATTTTGGGATGAACTTTCTTTTTATGATCCCTTCCCTATCTGTACTTGTGGAACCATGAAAATCCTTTCAAATCGATACCAGAGAGATTGTGTCCTAGAATTTCTAATGGGTCTCCATGACTCATATTCTCTCATTTGTTACTAGATTATGTTGATGGACCCTATCCCATCTATTACCAAAGTTTTTTCACTGATTCAGCAACAAGAAATGCATCATCAAATGCTATCCAATGTACCCTCCCTTGAAACCATGTCCATGGCCATTAAGAAACCATATTCCCCTCCCAAATAGACCTCCAAATCAAACCAATCCTCCAAGAAGGACCAACCATATTGCAGCCATTGTAAGATCTTTGGTCATTCCTTGGAAAACTATTTCAAACTTGGAAATGTCGTTGTCCCTACTTGTTCACATTGTCATTTAACTGGTCATTTAGTTGACAAGTGTTACAAGTTGGTTGGATATCCCCTAGTCACAAATTTCATACCAAATAGCAGCCCCTTTATGGAATGAGTGCTCATATGGGTTCTTATTCACTGGCTCCTGATTTTGAAGTTGCTAGTGATGATAGGATTGGTTTGACCAAGCTTCAATACCAGCAACTACTATCTCTGATCCAGCCATAGGATCCTTCAACTGCTGTTGTTATCAACCACTCGAGAGTTTCCTCTCAACCCTCTTCTTCTTCCATTCATTCATAAAAAATGTTTGGTATATACACTTGTTTTTCTACACACACACTACACCTCACATCATGTTTCTTCTAGTTGGATACTTGACACAGGGGTTACAGACCATATGGTCTGTAATTCCTCATTTTTTACCTCAATTAAATCCGTTGTTGCTTACTCTGTTAAGCTTCCTAATGGGAGTTCTGCTCCTGTCTCTTCATTCTTTTTCAACTTGATTTCAACAACTAAGTTGACCCATTCTCTAACTTGTTCTATTTTGTTTTTTTCTCATTACTGTTTCATTAAGGACTGGCTTTCTTGGAAAACGATTGGGAAGGGTGAGC
Source organism: Cyclocarya paliurus (assembly GCA_029856935.1). Lineage (NCBI taxonomy): Eukaryota > Viridiplantae > Streptophyta > Magnoliopsida > Fagales > Juglandaceae > Cyclocarya > Cyclocarya paliurus. The sequence goes on from CM056950.1 coordinate 5,063,327, forward strand.
TCAAGCATAGATTATTCCACTTGATTTTCTCAAAAATTTCACCATCAGCCCTTGCACAGTCTCTGTTAGATTCTACATCTCATACTCACAAAGTTTCCAATACTTTTTCTCCTATTGTTAGCACAGTTACTCACCATGACCTATGGCACTATCGCCAAGGTCACTTATCTGTTCCTAGGCTTAGAATGATTGTTGATCCCATTGTAAGCAAACAAATATCTTCCACTAATGAAAATCCTTGTAGTGTTTGTCCATTAGCCAAATTCCATAGATTACTTTTTAATGATAGCACTCATCTTTCCTTAAGAATTTTTGAACTCATTCACTGTGACTTATGGGGTCCTAGCCCTACCATTGCACATGATGGGTCAAGATATTTTTTTATCATAGTGGATGATTTTTCTCCATCAACTTGGCTCTATTTGTCAGCAAATAAGTTTGAAAGAAGAACCTGCATTGAATCCTTTTACAATTTGGTGGAAACTCAAGATAAAAATCCTAAGAAGTGATAATGGTGCTGAATTTTTCATGACCAATTTTTTCAATAATAAGGGCATCATCCACCATAGAAGTTGTGTGCAAACCCTTCAACAAAATGACATTGTTGAGAGGAAGCACCAACATATACTCAAAATAACTCGAGCCCTTCGATTCCAATCAAATTTACCTTTGACAAATTGGAATGACTGTGTACTTACAACCACTTACATAATAAATAGGCTGCCCAACCCCCTTTTACAAAATAAATCTCCATATGAAATCCTTTTTAAAATACTACATTCTTATGCTCATATGAGAGTTTTTGGCTCTCTATGTTTTGCAGTCACCTTGTCACACCCTAGACAAAAATTTGACCCTAGGGGTCGAAGATGTGTGTTCCTTGGATATCCCTTTGGGACCAAATGCTACAAACTTTTAGATCTCACCACTAACACCATTTTTATTTCCCAGGATGTTATTTTTCACGAGTCCATTTTTCCTTTCCACCAATCCACATCTTCCTCACCTCACTCCACAAAATCTCCACTACCAGTTTTTTCATCCACTCCTATTTCTAGCTTTGAGTCATTTCCCTTAACTGATTACACCCCACTACATAATTCCAATTCTGAGCAGACCACTGGCAACACTTCTCCTCCCTCACTGCCCACAATTTCTTCACCTTCCCCTCCACCTCTTATCACATCCCCTCAACCCTTTAGAAGATCCACTTGACTCAAAAAAGCTCTAGAATACCTCAAAGATTTTCACTGTCACCATGCTTTGCTGCCTTCCCCTAAACAGTCGGCTTCTAAGGATGCACCTGTTTTAAATGGTAAGGTTTTCCCTCTAAGTCATTATTTATCTTATCAAAAATTTAATCCCTCATTTCAAACTTTCACATCCTCCATTTCTCTCTACACCGAGCCTACATCTTACAAACAAGCTTTGAAGGATCCTTATTGGTGTCAAGCTATGTAGGTTCAACTTGAGGCTTTGGAACACAATCAAACCTGGACACTCACAGACTTACCTTTAGGGAAAGAAGTTATTGATTGTAAGTATGTTTAAAAACTAAATTTATGTATGATGGAATTGTGGAGAGACTTAAAGCTAGAGTGGTAGCCAAGGGCCACACACAGCAAGAAGACATAGATTTTCATGAGACTTTTTCTCCTATTGCTAAACTTGTTACTGTCAGATGCCTTCTTGTAGTTGCTGCCACTAGAGGCTAGTATTTACATCACTTGATGTAAATAATGACTTTATAAATGGTGATTTGAAAAATAAAATTTATATAAGAAATCCACTAAAGGTCACCCCCACCAAGTTTGCAAGCTGCTTAAGAGCATTTATGGGCTTAAACAAGTCTTAAGATAGAGGAATTTTGAACTTACCTCATCCTTGCTAGAGTTTGGTTTTATTCAATCCCAAGCCGACTATAGCTTATTTACTAAGCATGATGGACACTCATTTCTTGCTTTATTAATCTATGTTGAAGATATTCTTGTGGAGCAATTCTTAAGCCATGGTTGATTCCATTTGGTCCTTTCTTCATACTAAATTCAAAATTAAGGATTTTGGCTGCCTACGTTATTTTTTAGGTTTAGAAATTGCTAGATCATCTAAGGGAATTCATATTTTCCAAAGGAAATATGCCTTGGACATGTTGGCCGATGTTGGCATGTTGGGTTGTAAACCCGTAAAACTTCCTCTTGACCCGAATTTTAAAATTTGCAAGGATGAAGGGACCCCTTTTTCTGATCCCAGCATTTATAGAAGACTCATTGGGAGGCTCTTATACCTTACCATATCTTGGCCAGATCTCTGTTTTCCTGTACAATTACCAAGTCAGTTTATGGCTAGTCCATCCTCTTCTCACCCAGCGGCCGCATACAGAATTCTAAGGTATATCAAAGCAGCTCCAAGTCAAGGAATTCTCCTCCATTCTTCATCTACATTCCAACTCAAGGCCTATTGTGATTCATATTGGGCCTCTTGTCTGGATTCTCGTCGCTCAACTACAGGATATTGTATATTTCTTGGTAATTCCTTGGTATCTTGGAAATCCAAAAAATAAACTGTTGTTTCTCGTTCCTCAACTGAAGATGAGTATAGAAGTATGGCTGCCACATGCACGGAATTAACTTAGCTTCGTTATCTCCTTCAAGATTTTGGCATTTTCCATCAACAAGATGCTTTTCTCTTTTGTGACAACCAGGCAACACTTCATATTGTTGCAAACACGGTTTTTCACGAGAAGACGAAACATATTAAGCTCAATTGCCACTTGATTAAAGACCAAATTCAAGCTGAACAAATTATTACTGTACATATCTCCTCCAACAATCAATTGACTGACATTTTCACTAAAACCTTATCTTCTACACTCACATCTCTCCCAAATGGGAATAATAAATTACTATTCTCCATCTTGCCAAAAGGTATATGATACAGGGCAAGATAAGCCGCACGTCGTTGAGTTTCAATTGTAATATGTAAAGCTGTCATTTTCTTTTTTGTACATTTCTTTTCCGATTTATTTCTAGTGTATAGATGTCATTAGATTATTAGATTGGTTTGTTAGTCAGTTGGGATATTTTGGTGTATATATATAGTCACCTGGTTACTGTATTGAAATATTCCAGAAAAGAGAAATTGCTTCTTCTTCACCATCAACTCTGCCTCTCTTCCTTCTTGGCTTATCTTGCTCTGGTTTGATTAATTGTTGCTGTGCAAAGCTCTTTGATTCAATTCCAAACAGAGTCTGAACTCAATTCTCCAGTCCAGATCCGACCATCAAATCCTGTCGACGGTGCTGGACAGGTGTTGCAGGAAGAAGACGACCTAGAGAGGGGTAAAACGTGGTAGAAAGGGTGGAACTCATTGTAGCATGGGAATAGGGCAGTGGGTGCAAGCCTGGAACCTGCGCTTTGGGAAGAACAAAAATCAAGCTAGTCAGAACTGAGTAGTGGGGCATGGTGGAAGACCTGAAAAGTCTTCGGAAGAGGTTAATTTGCTTGATTTAAAATACTTTAAAAATAAGTTTAGATTTTTTTTAAGAAAAAAGTTTTAAATTGGGGCATGCAGATAATTAATTGTTGACTTTGACCTACAGATGTAATTAACAGATTGCATCCACATTTGAACCCAGATATAGAATTTGCTGTTTTGGCTCCATTGTTTTCAATAATCAGAACTATATTTCATGAATTAGTTTGAAATGTGATTAAAACATAATTTCTAGTGACTTAGAGATGAACTACGACACACTCGAAAGTTGAAAGTTTATAAATTAAGAACATATTTAATTAATTAAACTTTGGTGGTTATTCTTGTAATGAAGAAAAATTCCGGCGCATATATATGCATGCACAAACAAACATACGAAAGATGGAATAAAACAATAAGAGTAATGTTCTATATGTACAAATTTTAGATATACAAACATTGTACAGGCTTTTTTTTTTTTTTTAAATATTATACCCCTAAAAAATGAATTTTTTATACGTCCGCTTATTTATAAATAGACTTGCTCCACGTAGGATTTGTACAGAGGACGGCGATACTCTCACAGATCAGGGAGTCCACGAAATATGTAAAAATAATCTTTTTTTTTAAAAAAATAAAAAATAGAAATTCATTTTAAATTAATTATTTAATAATTAAGTAAAAAAAAAATGCAATTGGTGTGGGATCAGAAGCATTTCCCTTTTACAAATCCATACTTAAAAAGAATATACATTATTGCTAAAGCAGAAATGCCATCAATTTGGCGATAAGAGAAAGACCGATCGATGTATTTTTGGAGGGATCTTCACCAATTGGGTGTCATCTAAAATTAAAGCTGGATCCTGCTGTAATTTTGTATTTACGTTCACTTGACTACTTGAGATGGACACCAAGCATCAACAATATGCCCCGTCGACAAGTCTCGGCCGGCATTATCTCTTTATTTTTCTTTTTTCTTTTTTGATGGAAACAACATTATCTCTTGCGGTTCAGCCAATCAACGCCATTAATATTAATCAATTAATATTTCTTAATTATTAAGCTATGGCTAATAAGAGATTTACATAAGCACATGCAACAGTTAATTATAAGCTGCATGCTAACATAATGGAATATTGGGTCTGGCCTCACAAAATCACCCTATATATGCTTAATTATATATGTGACGTTGAGGTCAATGCTCCCCAACTATGCATAGACATAGATAATATTATTCCATCAATTGCTTGAAAAAAAGAGAGTATTATTTTCTGTACATGCAATTAGCCAAGTCAAAGGGAGCAACCATATTATTATTAAGGAATTGTGTACAAATATCTCACGTTTTTAATAACAAATAAAACACGTTCCACAAAAATATTATGCAAATTACATATGTAGTAATTAATTGAGAAATTTTATGTTTTTCAGGGTAAGTTTCGTTATTATTTTATGTACTGGCTTTCGATGTGGCCCCAAAGTTCCGTAATGAGCCAACCGACTCTCACATGCCAGGGAATCAATATCTACACTTCAGACAAACTTTCACTGTTAAGAGATCCACTTGCACATGACCGCATGGCGTAGAGTCAGTGCGCAAGAAGTATTCCCACCTGAAAAGATCATTGAGAAAATAAGAACGTTATTTTTAGAGAGAAACTATTATAATGAGACAAACTAAGTTCTCGTTTGTTTACGGGATCAAACATAAAATTTTGAAATTTATTTTAAATTTTATATTATAAAGTTATCTCTTAAAATAAATACTTATTTTTATCTTATTTTATCTTATTTTATTTTATATCTAATTACTGTTTATGAATTGTATCTTTATCTTGCACTTGAAAAAAGTTGACTGACATTACTGTTTTATAAAAAATAAAATTGATCTGACGTCTGATGTTACTGTTTTTATGTTACTGTTCATGTATGAATTAAAAAAAACTAATCTGTCATCACTATTTAAAAAGGCTGAAGAAAAAAAAAAGGAAAAAGAGTCAAAATGCAACACCGCCTAGGGAAAACATCGAAATGTAAATTTAAAAAATATTTGTACTGTTGTGAGTTTTATAATCATAAATACTTCATAAAAAAATTAAATTAATTTCATCTAATCTCTACAAATAAATATATATTTTATTTTATTTTATCTCATCTCAATATATCTCAATATTATTTACATATATTTCAAAAAATTTTATCTCACCTTTAAAAACAAACGATTCATGAATAAATTTGAACTATTTACACTTTACAAGCAACTTTTCAATAAGATGAAACATGGGCAATGCCACATGCATCTAAAAAAATTGCCCTGCTGTAATTTTGGGGCCTTGGGCTGCGTTCATATGCACCATACAACAGGGATATAGATATATCTATCTACAAATTAATGCAAAAAGTGGCTTTTCTTATCACAGGTGTTGTGATCATAATTACCAACGATCGATGTCTTTAAAAACGGAGTAGTACTCTTCTGTAACTCCTCATTCAAAGCGCACGAGTCTTTGAGTTCGCCAACAACAAAGCTCCCGATCAAGTTAAGGGCTTCCGTTGAGATGGTGGGAGACAAGGCAAAGAGTCCTGGTGGTGCTTGTGGTAATCATCGGATTCTGGCAATTCTTCTGGTGATGATTTTGCTGCACACGAGCCATTGTGGAGCAAGTGTTGCTGCTGCTGATGCTTCAATATTCCAGGACAACGTCTCCTCCCTTAACTACCAAGGCCACATTATTGACATGGACGAACCATACCTGTGGTTCAATTCTGAAATAAGCAGAATGCTCGCTGCAAAACCAATCACTCCAGACTCTTTAAGAGCTAGTAAAGCTGTAGTTCCCCCCTGTGGCCGACCTCCAAAGTATTTAAGCTGTCTTCCAAAAGAAGCCGTTGGTAAGCCAAAAGAAAAGTGTGATACCTACAAACGCAGCGGTTGCCAATGATATTGGTAAAAATGTTTTCTATCTACTCTACTCTTAAATAAAGTCTTGGGGTGTGTGTGTGTGTTTGTTTAATTTGTTTTCCTCTATAGCTTTGATCTGATCATGCGATCAAATGTAATAGTATTGTGAATCAGTTAATTGCTGATGTGAAGTCTTTTGCTAATTCTTAATTTGTTCTTATGAACTAAGAATGGCCGCGTCGCTGTTGCTTCTTTGTAAGAATTGAGAGCTCTCGCACAAGTTTTGCATCCACCAAACGAAACAAATTAAAATCCTTCAGTGACTAATTTTTTCTTTCTTTAATTTGTTTTGAGATTGTCATTAAATGGGTCTTCTTCGATAAGATCTGCACAGCGTGTATAAAATTAGTCCGGTTCAGTCCAATAATGCACTGTGGATAACAAGTGGGATCGGAAAATGATAGTCACGTGGCTCAGGTCACAAAATTGATGGAACGAAGAGAGAGAGAGAGAGCGCTTTTTTACTATTGATCAAACATGACATCAGCATGCACCCATTTAAGATAGTAAAATCTTAATCTTATAATTATTTTAAATTTTACTTAAAATCGGATGTTAGTTTTACAGTATTAAATTTTATTTTTATGTCATGATTTTATTAGTTATTTAAAAATGAATTATAAGTTTTTTTTTTTTTAATTTTTGGTTATGGTAAGTAGTGTATTCTATATCTTTTTTGTCTCAAATCAGTTTTAAAATCCTGCTAATTGAACATTTATTATGATAGGGGTAAATCACTTATCTACAAGTGGATAAGAAACAATGTCAAAGTGGGTTAATTATGTTTAGGTACTGCTAGCTCCACCGACAAATACTACTGGAAAAGTCATCGAGTGTTCAAAAATTTTTTTTATTTATTTATTTATAAAAGAAAAACCGAGCAGGCTTTTTATTGCACTAGAATCCAATTAACTATTCCAGAGATTTTCAGTCAGAACAAGATTGTGAATGGACAGAACAAGATTGTGAATGGACACAAGCAACTATCAAAACGCTCCCCTCACATTGGTGGTGATGTCGTTTTTGTACTGCAGGTTGGGCACAATCAGGAAAGCCAAAAATCCAAGGCCTCCACCGCTAGTTTTGATCCAGAATGATATTAATTGCTGTACTGGCTGGGTGGCGTTCCCGTGGATTTTTTTAATTTTTTTTTAAAATATTAAAACTTAGATAAATGATTTTCGTAATTATAGAATACTGAAGTTCCACATAATCTTTTTAAAAATAAATAAATAAATATAAAATTTATATCAAAAAATTATTTTTTAATAATGATATCACTCTTCTTTAAAAGAAATATGCGGTATTTGTATAATCCATAAGTATATCTAAAATTATTCTAAAATTTAATCGTATACTAATCTTAGAGAAATCAATATTAGTCTAAGAGTGAGTTTGGATGTTGAGTTGAGTTGAGATGATAAAATATTATTAGAATATTATTTTTTAATTTTAAAGTTATTTTGAAATTTGAAAAAGTTAAATTGTTTATTATATTTTGTATTGGGATTTAAAAAAGTTGTAATGATGAGTTGAGTTGAGTTGAGTTGGGTTGAGAATCCAAACGCAGCCTAAGACAATGTCGACCATATGTCAGCCTAGCCCAAGTATGGAGCACAAGGCCTATTTTTCGAAAGGGATAGTCATTCGAGTTGTGAATTGTGGACTCTAACCATTCTAATTATTAAGATAATTAGACTCTTGTGTTGTGGATAAAGACATAAAAGTAATCAGATAATTGTATCATAATATCAGGAATAAGCCCCTATATGCAATATTGTGAATGGTGGCTAAGCATTATGCGAAATTGATAAATTAATAATACATATTTAACATTCTTCACGCCTATATATAAAGATAACATGTAACCGTTTATACATCAAATTGAATATTCTTAAATTATTATCTAACACTTGTTGTTGATTAATTGGAAGTGTCTCCTGCGTACAATGCTGCCGACGTTACTAATTGCAGGTGAAAGGTCATAGTAGGTAGGTGGTGGGTCACGTACTTCACAAGTCACTCTCTAAAACTCAAACTCAAAGTTGAATATTAAAACATAAAAACAAAAACTAGAATTTAGTAAACACAAGATGCAGTTTAATGTGGTAATTATTATGCAAGACGTAGTAAACACAAGACGTTCCACAAAAATATTGTGCAAATTAAATATGTAGTAATTAATTGAGAAATTTTGTGTTTTTTGTGGTAAGATTCATTATTATTTCCAGTCATATATAATACTAGTACTTCAGGAATTTTTAAATTAGTTTCTATGTAAGTATTTGATATAAAAAATTACTTGAAGAAAACCATATTAATTAGTGTAAATTCTAATATTAGAACAAACTTAAAATAAAGAATAATATCGCCCATATTAATTCTTGTACACGATTTGGTTTTGGGGTTTTAAAACTAGTTTTGTATCCAATTATATAGCGTGGTTTAAGAATAGAAAATGACGGGCAAGTGCCTTCCGATGTGGCCCCAGATAGTTCCATAACGAGCCAACCGACTCTCACATGCAATCAAGATATTTCAAATTCTTGCCGTCAAGGTTTCTTTTTTTTTTTTTTTTAAAGAGAAAAACCGAGCAGGCTTTTTATTGCATTCGAATCGAATTAACTATTACAGATTTTCAGTCAGAATAAGATTGTGAATGGAAACAGGACCATCCTTAATCCAGCAATGTTTACCACCTAAAGACAAAGCAATCTTGGCTATACACCCCATTCCATTCCCTTCTCTATACACAAAACTTATACCCCATTCCGGTCTTAGCTTTATCGACCTATTCAAGTCCTCAATCATGCTAAGCCCAATTTTCCTCTGCACATTGGACTGCCTTGATGATCACTTGCGCATCACCTTCCAAGACAACTTTACTAAATCCCAACTTATAACAGAAATTCATTGAAGCCTAGAAAGCATTACATTTTACTATAACTGGTAGCCCCATTCTCCTTATCTGATCACACATAGTAGCCACATTCTCACCTTCACTCTCTCTAATGATAACTCCAATACCAGTATTTTGGTTCTTGGAATCCAAAGCTTTGCTTTAACATAACCCCTCTTAGTTTCTGCCATGGTTGAGATGTTCTTTCTATTCCCAATTACTTTGTCTCTTGTCCTCCATTTTTCATCTAAGCTTGTTGGAACTCATTTAGACCTTCCATTACAGTTTTTATAACCATTGAAGGGCTATCAAATTTGTTATCGAATATGAATCTGTTCCTTCTTTGCCATATACTTCTCAAGATGAGGGTTGAAGTTTCCAATTGCTTTTTATTTAATAATGAGCACATCCTATTCCATAGCTTCACAATGTATTTACAGTTGTTGGACCACTTTTGAATCGGGCTGCTATCTTCTACCCAAACTTCTATAGTAGCAACACAACTCCACAAAGCATGAATAGTGTTTTCTTCTTCGTATTCATAGAAAGGACATAAGGGGTATCTAGAATTTTCCTCGTGTAAATTTTCTCTAGTTGGTAGGATATTTTATGTTTAACTTTCCAGAGAAAATGCTTTGTTGCCCTTGGCATACTTAGCCTCTATATTCTTTTCCACCCATCATCCTTTTCATTAAAGCTAGAGGAACCACATTCCTCTTCTTGTAATTTGGAATGTGTCAGATGATAAGCACTCTTTATTGAGAACCTACCATTTTTATTGAAATTTCGTCTCAACTTGTTTTCAACTCCTGTCTTACTGGTTGGGATGTTGCAAATCAATTGAGCTTCTTCTTCAACAAAGTTGGCTTTAACCAAATCTGCTTTCCACCTTTTCGTTCTTCAACTAGTGGCTCACTCACCTTGGCTTCAGGTCCCAGATTTGTAATAGGAGATTGAACATAGTAGGAAGATGGCTCACACAACCATTTATGGCCCCAAATATTAATCTTTTTACCATTCCCTACTCTCCAAATGAGTCATTCTTTTAACAACGGTATAGTAGACCAAACACTTCTCTAAATAAAAGATGGAGAATTTCCTAGTTTTGGTTCCATCAACTGTGTATTATTGAAATACTCACTTTTGTGCACTTAAGCTACTAAGGAGAGAGGATCTTGCAAAAATATCCAGTTTTGTTTTGCCAACATTGCCAAGTTGAAGCTTTCTATATCTTGAAAATTCAGTCCCCCTTTATCCTTTGGTACCCCATCTTGCTCCAGTTCTTCCAATGGATAACATGTCCATTCTGTTATTACTGCACCAGAATGTAGCCAACATAGATGAAATATCATTGCACAATTTCTTTGAAATCTTAAAAACACTCATGGTGTAGGTGGCGATGGCTTGCAACACTCCCGCAATGAGAACCTCTTTCCCTACTTTGGATAAAAAATTAGTTTCCAACTACTAATTTGGTTCCAGATTCTATCCTTAATAGCTCCCACAAAAGTAGACCATACTTCCTAAATAATTAAGTCCTTGGTAGCAGCAATTGTATTTCTATTGAAAAGAAAATTTGAATGTTTATGTTTATTGAGAGCTTGACCTAAGGTTTTTTCATATAGTGTTAAGATTGTGAATATTCCCACTCCGTCTGTTTAGTTTTGTAGAAGATCACACTATCATCTGCAAAAGGTAGATGATTTGTTCTAGGACCCCCACGAGCAATTGCTACCCCTTTGATTCCCTTTCTCTTCTCCGCTTGATTTATCAAAGAGCTTAACCCTTTAGCATATAGAATGAACAGATAAGGTGAGAGAGGGTCATCTTACCTTAAGCCTCTAGTTGGATAAATAACATCTCCTGAATTACCATTCACCAACAAAATAGCTAACTGTGCTCACATATTTCATTATTAGACTAATCTATTTTTCCTCAAATCCCTTCTTTTTCATGATTACCTCCAGATAAGCCCACTCTATTATGTCATAGGCCTTTGACATATCAAGCTTTAGTGTCATATTGTATGTGCTTCCACTTTGCTTGGTCCTCATCGTATGTAATAATTCATAGGCCTCCATAATGTTTTCGGTTATTAGTCTCCCTAGAATGAAAGCACTTTGAGTGCTAGAGATGAGTGATGTGAGAACTTTCTTAAATCTGTTTGCTAGTGCTTTATAAATAAGCTTTTACATCACATTACATAAACTTATGGGTCTAAAGTCATTGACAAACAAAAGAGTTTTTACTTCAGGAATCAAAGTAATGTAGGTAAGATTCAAGGAAGGGGACATACTTTCATTATTTAAGAACTCCATGGCAGCTTTACAAATATCGTCTCCCACGGTGCTCCAATGATGTTGATAAAAGCCAGCCCCAAAACCATTTGGTCCTAGGGATTTATTTTGAGACATTTGATGCAGAGCTTCTTCTATCTCTTCTTTGGTAAATTCCTAAATAAGATTTGTATTCATCTCGCTGGATACTCTAGATTGCAGATGGTAATGTTTTCCGTAAGGGTAAAGATCTTCTCAAAATGGGTTCTGAAAGCTCCCTCAATCTCTACTTTATCTGTCAGTATCTTCTCTTGGGCATCCCTTATTTGCTTAATAGTGTTTTTACTTCTCCTCTGTCATGATCCATCGTCTCACACAGATCTAGACATGACTGTGATAGTGGGAGATCGATACACATCAAGTTAAGAAAAAGTTTATGTTGTGGATGTGTTGCATGCTCCTGCTCCCCCCACGACCTACATCCAAAGCAGAGAAAATGGCCTAAATGGTATAGAAACACTTCTGATGTTTAAGTCAGGTGAATTGCCTGGTATTTCTTATAAAACAATAAAGTAATGTTTGCGTACCTCTTAGAGTGACCATCGATGGATATATATAGAGTGACGGTTAACACCGAGGGACTGGCTGTTTCTACGGCATTGTATTTCGTGATGTTCCTAATGGGGCTCTGCTTGCCCTTCTGCTGTCCTATGCGCAACGTTCTAGATTTCTTAGGGCTTGCTCTTGCCTCCTCGTCCCTAATGCTTAGAGGATATTGATGGCCTGTTATGTTGCCTGGAGGCAAGTATTGGAGTCTACTGGTGATGAATACCCTAACTAACTGCTCATGAATTTCTCTTTTTTCACAGTGTTCGACATCTAGAGGGAAATCTTTGTAGTTTCCGAGCTCACTTTGACAATCAAGTGGCCCAACTAGAGCATCGCTTTTCCCATGCCAAGGACTGGCAATGCAAGTTTTTCTTTATCTCTAGTGAGGGTTGGGAATTCCCACCAGGTGAAGCCAATCGTCGTGAATTTTCAATTCGGGCTACGTGGAGTCATGCTCTTGATGATTGAGGTATCGAGATTATGCCTATGTCAAGTGAATTGTTTAGTATTTCTTATAGAACAGGAAAGCAATGTTTGCATACCTCCTAGAGTGGCCATCAATGGATATATATAGAGTGAAAGAGAGACCTCCCTTGAGTCTCGTAACCACCTTATCTTTTATTTGAAATCAATTCGGGGCTTATTATTTGAATTTTTCTCGTTTTTGTAGTCCATCTTATCCTTGGGGAATAATTGGGATCCCTCAGCCTTTAAGATTTTGTTGGGTTCTTATCCCATATGCTACAAGGGTTGTTATCATGGTCCATAGCCCATGCAAGGTGTTCGTTCGAGGCACAGCTTTGGTTGCGTAATAGGCCCATCGGGTTTGATAGGAAAATTAGATCCTTCCAGGTTACATCTTATAATTAATTGGCACTTGTAGGTTCTGGTGATGCTGATCATATGTCCAATAGTATGTGCATGCACACTATATGTGGCGTTCTCAAATAAAAGAATGTTGATTGATGATGCTTGGAAATATGACCGGGTATTAGTCAGATTTCTTGAATAAAATACTAGCAGAAATAACTCAAGTGCAGATATGGTTTGTCCAAGATATATAGTTTTTGGCACATTCTCGGGACTAATGAATGCTATGCATATTAGGATCAGTTCCAAGAGGGAAATCTCTATTTGCTGAGATACATCTTCCACGTTAAATTTTAAGATCGCCAATATTTTTAGTAGACATCCTACCGATCGACAATACAGCCAATATATAATAAAAGAAATAAATAACTGTGTTTATCATTTTCTTATTACCAAAGATTCACTAATTAAAAGAATAACCAAATAACTGGCATTGTATTGTAGTCAAAGTCTGTCAAACCACAAGCAACCTAGACTACTATTAGATAGGGGTACCACGATTTAAGATGGAATTCAAGCATATTACCGCAAATTATTACCAAAAATGCTGAGAATTCTAAAGAAATTCAGGGATATTTCAGTCCAGTTATTACCCGATCAATTGTAATCATCCACCCTCTTAACTCACATTTTTCTCTCTGTGTTTTTTTTTTTAAAAACTTATAGAAAATGTAGATTAGGATTATTATTATATTATACTTGACTTTTGATCACTTTCCCACGTAATTACAGCCACCATTTCCCCAAATAAAAAAGAGGAAACCCAACGTCTAGGATCAGTTTTTCTTTTCGTTTTAAAAACTTGTTCCATCCGTGACAATTGACTCTCATCCCACTCGCATGCTCTCTCGACTCCTCGCCAACGACGGGACTTCCTAATCCCCCCTCAGAGAGGACTCGCACAGGGACGATGGCTGAGATGGTGGGAGAAACAGCGAAGAAGCTGGGTCACTTTCTTTTGGTGACAGTGCTGATGATGATGATATTCTCGTCGCACACGACTCGTTGGGGAGCGACTGCTTCTTCAATCCAGCTTGAAAATGGAACCGGCACCGCCCTGGTGGATTACCAGGCCCGCATGGAGGAGCCAGAGCTGCTCTTCGATTCGGGAATAAGCAGGATGCTTGCTGACTATCAGAGTGTCACTGGGGGCACTAACAACGGTAATAAGCCTGCAGTTTCCGACTGTGGCCGACCTCCAAAGTACACAAGCTGTCTTCCCGATAAAACTGGCAGTAAGCCAAAACAAAACTGTGGTACCTACACACGCGGGAACGTTTGCCAATGATCTTGGCAAAAATGTTTTCTATCTACTCTTAAATTAAAGTCTTGGGGTGTGTGTATGTTTGTTTAATTTCTTTTCCTTTTTAGCTTCTGATCTGCGATCAAATGTAATAAGATTGTTTATCAGTTAATTCCTGATGTGAAGTCTTTTGCTAATGCTTAATTTGTTCTTATGAACTAAGAATGGCGTCGCTGTTGCTTCTTTGTAAGAATTGAGAGCTCGCACAAGTTTTGCATCCTGATCCACCTAAAGAAACAAAAAATCCTTCTGTGAATAATGTTTTCTTTAATTTGTTTTGAGATTGTCATTGAAATGGCTCTTCATGATCGATAAGATATTGTACTCACGGCGAGGCTGCGAGCGGCTAAAATTAGTCCGGTCCAGTCCGATAATGCACTGTGGAAAACTAGCTTGGGATCGAAAAGGTATCGGCAAGTGGCTCCCGTCAGAAAAATTGATGGAAACCATTAGTCAAACCTGGAATGCACTCACCCACTAGCCAAAGACTTGTTTATCCAAGTTGGTGAGCCATTCTATTTTACTTGACAAGTTTTTAGTTTAGTTCTTATTTTTTTATTTTTTGTCGAGTAGTCATGTTTTCCTCTATCTCTTTTCTCAAATAATTTCTTAAATCCTGCCTATTGAACATTACAGATAATAAGGTCAATTAATCACAGTTCTACATGGGATAAAAAAAAACAATGCAAGTGGGTTAGTAGTTCAAACATTGCATGAATTGTGCCCCGTTATGGATAAAGATTCTCCAAGTTAGTCTTTTTCTCAAAAAAAAAAAAAAAAAAAATTATTGTGTTAATTTAAAAGTCTCAAATAAGAAAGAGAAAGATACCTAAAGTGAATCTTATAATATTTATTATTATTAATCCATTCTCGCACATTGATTGCTCAATACAGAAAACGAGATCAGGAAAAGAAAACTAAGCAACTTGGAAATTGAGATAAAAAAAGACCAACGTTCTCTCGCTAGCTTTCATAGCACTGCTCATGGTTGTGCCTCCGCCGCTTACATGGCCTACTTGAGCAGCTATGGCTTCTAGTTTACTCAATACCAACAGCAACGCCACCACCATCCGTTGCAATGGCTTCATGGCAAGTGCTTCGCAACGCATGAGTACATTGATTTGGACTTTATGATGGGTTCAAAAAATAGCCAAAATGCTCACTACAAAGGAGGACGCATCTACAAAAATTCCAAAGATAGAGGCAAAGCAGCTAAGTGCGACCAATCCAAATCTGGTGAATCATATTTAAATGCTACCCGAAAATGAATCATGCCAAGAAATCTGACTGTTGGGGAATATATTCACGCGATTGCTCATAAAATGAGTGACATTTTGGAGGATATAGATCAACAATGCAATAATTACTTTTGTACTCAAATGGTTTTTCACGTGAAATAAGCTATTACTTTGTATTTGGTCGCGTGTTTACACGAATACTGTATCTAAGTTAGTAAGCTTCAATCACCACTGGATTGTCATCCAGTCTGAAAATATAATTTCAACATTGATGTAGGAAAAATACCTATTCGCAAGCTTATAACATATCACTCGCCAAACAAGTCAATAATGGGGAAGTTTGCTATATTAGCTCAAATAAAAATATTAATATTTTGATATTTTTATGATTATAATAAGTTACTCAATATGTTTTATGCTTGTAAGATTTAATAAAAACAGCGTTGAGAGAAATGCAGCTTGAATACTGCTTGAGTAGAGTTTATTGATATATATTGATGTACATACATTGTTTATGATGGTTACAGAAGTTTATCTATACATATTCAAATATAAGATAACAACTAGTCTAACAACTCTATACTATCCTTATCTTTACATTTGAAGTCAATTTTATCCTTATCCTTATCCTCCTTAACATCCCCCTTCAAGTTGAGAGGGAGTTTTCGGACTGAAAGCTTGTTTCTAAGATAGATAAAGCAAGAAGATGTGAGTCCTTTGGTGAAGATGTCAACTAGTTGAACATAAGTAGATAAGTATCGAAGTATGATATCTTTCTGAGCAACCTTCTCACGTATGAAATGGTAATCTACTTCTATGTGTTTTCTTCTTGCATGGAAGACTGGATTAGCTGCAAGAGAGAGAGAGAGAGCTCCAAGATTATCACACCAAAGAGTGGGAGGAGAAATGAGAGGAACTTAAAGGTCCAAAAGAAGCATGCGAATCCAATAGAGTTCTGCTGTAGCAAATGACATTACTCTATATTTTGATTCTGTGCTAGAACGAGACACAACAGGCTGCTTTTTGGCACTCCATGACACTAGGCAGGGACCAAGGAAAATGGCATATCCTGTTGTTGAACGATGGTCCGTCACATCACCTGCCCAGTCAAAATCACTGAAGGCTTGAAGTTGCAAAGATCCTTTGGCAAAGTGAAGAGTATGATGACGAGTTCCTTTTAAGTAACGCAACACACACTTTGTTGCAGACCAGTGTAAAGAGGTAGGTGCATGCATAAATTGACAGAGTTGATTAACCATAAAAGCAAGCTCAAGTCGTGTAAGTTTCCAATATTGGAGGGCACCAACAACTTGTCTATAGCTGGTAACATCTTGGAGAGGATCACCTGTGGAGAGTGAGAGCTTGGTACCTGCGGCTAAATCTGTAGAGTAGGGTTTAACACCTACCATTTTGGCCCTGTGGAGTACATCTGTAATGTACTTGGATTGAGATAAGTACAGTCCAGATTGATCTCAGACAACTTGTCTGCCAAGAAAGTAATTGAGTGCACCTAAATCCTTCATAGCCTTACTAAATAAGAATCCTCAATACTCATATAAATCTTCTATGCTTAATCCATTATTCTTAACTCATCTCACCCATGCTCCATTTTCTCGATCCTCAGTTGAAATATTCAAATCATCCGAAAAATATTATGGAGATAGGAGTGAGTTATCAACAACTCAGTAAGTAGAGAACATATACTAGTATGCAAACATGAGCATTTACCGAGTTCAGAATGCAAAACAAAATATTTTTATTTTCAAAATGCAGAATCAGAACATGTTATCAAAAATATCAGAGTGAAAGTTCAAAAATATCTATAACCAAAATCCCTTTGGCACAACATAACTAAAATATCATATCAGAACAGAATTTCATGTTTAACCCCGTGGTAGGGTTGTGCAAAACCTGACGGCCAACTGAGCAGAAACAGAATGTGAATCTTCCCCTTATTATTCTCGGAGCCTCAAGTGTGCACATAGGAAAAATCATGCAGAAAACTACTTTGTTTCCAAAGTGGGTATACTAGAAATAGAGAAGTTGGTACCTACCCAAATAGAGGCCACAGGTTTACACCCGTGGTAAGGTCAGAACATAACAGAAACAGAATGTCATGCAAGAGGTTTCAGAAATCACATCATATCGTATCAGAGTACAAAATATTTTCAGAACAGAACATAATAGAATCAGATCACAAGAATATAATTTATGCACAAAATTTCATGTTTGCTCTCATTTGCACAGTTCAGAAACAAAATGTCAAAATAAGCTCATGTCTACACCAATCATGACAGAAAATACATTCTTCTTATACAAAATTTCATGAGTAATGCAGAACAAATAATTGAGGTCGTTTCCAAAATTTCTTTTCATAACAAAACATGTATATTTTCCAAAATCAATTTCAAATCATTTTATTTTATGCAAAATCTAAGATAAGAATCCCGCTTACCTAAGCTTCTTAGCTTATTCAGAAATTTGCTATAACAAAACTGAATAATTTTCAATCGTTACCTATAAAAATTCATGCAACTTAAATAAATCTTCAGTGGACAGATAAATCTCATGTTACACCTAAAGTACCTATTTTAATTTCTCAAAAGTTTAAAATTTCTCGTAATTCTAAAATATCATCACTTCCTGAATTCAACAATATCCACATAACTATTAAACATGGAATACTTCTAAAATTGCATAATAATATTAGTAATAGATACTATTATACCATAAAATACATTTAAATTTTAAAAGTTATTTAGAAAAAATACTTATAGTGCTTAAATGCAAATCTCAGAAATATTAAGCTCGCAAACACCAAATTTATCGCCAAAATCAACTCAAAATAAAATCACTAAAAATCACAATTTTTTTGGGATAAAAGAGTTTCGAAAATAAGGAAATTTTGAAGTGATATTTTCGGAATAAAAGGGGCTGATTAACTGAAATAACACGAGAAGAATTTGACTAAAAAAAATGTAACCCACGATGAACATTAACGGTACTCAAAAGCCGAGTGAAACACACGGTTTAATGGGTAAAAAAATACAGCACGGCAATGGGCAGAAAAACAGAGCACAAGAATCAACCAAAATGAAAATGCCGAAAGGAAAGAAAAAAAAATAAGAGGAAGAAGGATAATGAAGCTCTTGGAAAGACCTGCAATGGAGAAAAATATAGATAAAAATGGAGGAACCAAAATAGAGAAGGAACACAGTAGATGCTAAAGAAAAAAATAGAAGAACCGAAAATAACATGAATGAACCGAAAATAAACCGAAAACAAGGAGAGGATGAACCGAAAATTACCTGCAAAATCACAGACTTGGAGAGAAGGAACCGAAAATAAAATGTAGAGGAAGAATGGTGCAGCAGACGGCAAACCAATGGTAAAACCGAAGGAAGAAACAGGAAATTCCAATGAAGATGAAGAAGAAAAGAAACAAAGCTATCGCACGGTTTGACGAAGAACGAAAACAGAGCAAAGGAAATAAAGATGGACGTTGGCCCAGGAGAAGAGGAAGAAGCCCTAAGGCTGAGAGTGAAACGGCACCGTGTGGGAAAGAAAATAATGGGCTGGGTTGGGCTCAAAGCTTGGGCTGGAATCCGAATGGGCTGGACCCAAAAGAAAAATAAGATTAACCCAAAACAGCCCAGTCCAAAAAATTAGTAAGTCTAAAAAATGAAAAGGCGCAATAAAAATAAATAAAAGTCAAATAAAATAATTAAAGTCCAACAATAAAATAAAATAAAACAAAGAGTAAATTTAAATGTAAACAATAATTAATATCCAGCAAGCACATTAAAATAAATTTCACAACTTAAAAATCGTAAAAATAAACTAACGAGAAATCCGATAAATTTAAAATAAGAGAACCAAGATTTAAATTAATTAAAATATTCTTTCAATTAAAATACACTAAAATACAGGGTATCACAACCAGTGTTTTGAGTTTCGTACCATACCGGTCGGTACGGCCAGTATTTTTCATACCGGCCATCGGTCCGGTACAGGTACACTGCTTGTTTCGTACCGGTCGGTACCAGTCGATATTTTGGCCCTAAATTTTTTTATTTTTTTTCATTTTTTCAAACTACATGTTTATTTTTTGACCCCAATTCAAACTAGGCTATTTATAATTTATATATTTATGTATAATTTATTTATATATAGACTATTATTTTGAAATATAATTTATATATATAATTTATTTATATATCGACTATCCCGAAACGGTATACGAAACGGTACCGAAATATTTCGTTCCAGTGCCTTTGCCGGTACCGCATCCAATACAGTATTTAAAACATTGGTCACAACATTTTGGCTAGTGGCAGCCATAGCAACAAATTGAGCTGGAGGATGACATCCCTTGTACGCAAAGTCCATTCTATGATAGCAGCCAATAGCTAAGTGGCCCAGTTTGCCACATATTTGACATTAAGCTCTATTGTGATTAGAGGATGATAAGGACTCAGATCAAGTTTCTCTTTGTGTGTCATTTTTCTCTTGAGAAAAATGCTGATTTGGCTTGAATGGACCACTAGAGGAATGTCTTCTAGTGGAAGTGGAGTTATATTTCTTTTGCTGAGAATATAAAGCAAATCCACCTGAGTCAAGAGTAGAATTGTGGTTGTTGACCATCAGTTCATAATTTAGCTGCTCTGTTTGAAACTCATCAAAAGAGAGTGAAGTTTGGCAAGTTGCAAAAGAGTAAGAAGTAATAAATGTATGAAACGATGGGTTTAAGCCACGATCAAATAAGATATCATATCATCATCAACTAGCTTTCCAACAATAGCCAATTGATTAGATAATGACTTAGTAGCCTGGAGAAATTCACTGCAGGTCTTTGATCCTAGACGCAGTGATTGGAGTTGCCTCTTGAGGTGAGCTACTCTAGACTTAGATTGAGAAGCAAATCGATAGACAAGGAGAGTCCAAACCTATTTTGAAGTAGTCAGACCATAAACAGAATACAAAACAGTGTCAGTCAAAGTGGCATTTAGCCAACTAAGGAAATATTGATCTTTTCTGTGCCATAAGGCAAAAGCTGGATTGATGGTTGTGGTCTCGTTGCTCTCAGCATCAAGTAAAAACTTGGGAGGATAAGATTCATATCCATCAACAATGCCAAATAAATCAAGGCTATGAAGGACAGGTGTGAGTTGGGATATCCAGAGAAGGTAATTGGTATGGTCCAGTTTTATACAGATAAGTGGGGCTAAATTTTGTGCAGTAAAGGAAGTAGTGGTGGGGGTTGCATCTGAGGAAGCCATGAGTGAATCGAAAAAGGTGTTAACCCAAGAAGGGCTCTTGATACCATGTAAGATTTAATAAAAACAGTGTTGAGAGAAATGCAGCTAGAATACTGCTTGAGTATAGTTTACTGATATATATAGATGTACATACATTGTTTATGATGGTTACAGAAGTTTATCTATACCGATTCAAATATAAGATAACAACTAGTCTAACAACTCTGCACTATCCTTATCCTCCTTAACAAAGCTTACACACCAATTTGCAATTAGCAAAACTTAATATATAAAATTGTCAATTGCGTATAGAAAAATGATCTAGAGCAACAAATTTTCCTTGGACACTTGCTTTGCCTAAAGGAATAAGAAAATATTATTTTCCTTCTCTAATAATAGCAAACATGACTTAGACACTTGCTTTTAAATAGGGTGTAAATAGTTCCGTTTTAGACATATTTTAGAACTGAACCGATATATATCGGTTTTGAGATTTGAAGAACCAATACTGCACCAGTTACACCCCTAAACATGTACTTTTGGTTTTACTAGTTCTGGTCTGGTTCGATCTGATTTTTTCGATATATTATATAGTATATATATTATAGTATATAATAATATAATGATAATATATTGTAATATATTATAATAAATATTATATAATATAAAAAATCATATAAAAATATTTTATACAATATAAAAAATTAAAAATATATATGAATAAGTCCAATCCAATACGGTCTAGTGTTAGAAAAAGGAAAATTGGAACCAAACCGATTTTAACCAATTTTGATAAAAATGGAACCGATATTGAACCGAACGAACTCAGTACCAGACCAAACCCACTGGTTTAGTTCGGCCTAGTTTATAGATTCATTGATTTTTTTTCACCCCTACTTTAAACTCCAATTTCAATTAGTATGTGCTCTCTTTACGGTAATAAATGGTAATGTCCCCACCCCTTGTCCGCTTTTCAGCGTACGAACCAGGTCCGCCACCCGCCCACCACACAAAAGACTACACCTAGTTTCATAATCAACTACCAACCAAACAAAATGTGAAAAACCATTGGCCATGGCTCAATGAGCCAAAGCTTGGGGTCGACGGAGAGAAGGAGAGAGAGACCGATGAACAAAAACCAACAAGAGAGAGAGAGATACCGGCTGGAGTTGATGGAAAGAGGGAGAGGGAGGCCATGAAGGTGATACCATAAAACCAATAGCAGAGAGATGCGAGGATTGAGGACTCAAGGGACTGAGTAAGGGCTAGGGGAACTTTTATTAAGAACCCTATATCAAAACGACATTGTTTGGGATTTTTCCCAAAACAACGTCATTTTATTAAAGAAAATACTTTTTTAATATATATGTGTGTGTATGTATACATTAAGTAGACAGACGAGGCCCAATGCAGGTGGGCCCGAGCCCTATCCATGCGTCTGTGCTTAGGTGCAAGTGGGGCCTGCACCCCACATCTAACGACCGAGGTCGCCTAATTGCCCAAGTAAAGGCTAGCTAGTGGAGGGCAGGCAGACAAGATGCGGGGCCCCACCGCCCTTGCTACCTTTGTGTGGTCATGGGTCCTAATCCCTATAGAAATGTTCTCTTTATAAAAAATAATGAGCGGTGCTACTCTGCCACCTGAGTAACACTGTTTCATTCGACCATTAGGCCAAATTGGCCTTTTTTTCATATTTTTTTAACATTTTAAAATATTTTTTTTAAAAAAATATCAATACACTAATAGTCATTTCCTTAACTATTAAGTAAAGAAAAAAATTTTAAAAAAATTAAAATACATGAGGTATCAAAATGAGGAGCAAATTGAGTGAGCAAAATAACATTTTTCAAAAATAATAGGAAGAAGTTGTAGATATGACCAACAAATACGTGTTTCAGAAGGATAGAATATATTAGAAATCTATTTAATTATATAAAAGCCAAGTTTTAATAGATGACTTGGCATTCAATCCGTAATATTCAGCTGATTTGCATGGTTTGTCACCCATGCACTAGCACCCCTTATATATATATACTGAATGGTGCAACGTTCCATAAAGGTGGAGACGTGCTTAATTAAGCATCATGAAACGAAACGCCTTACCCTTTCCTTTCGCATGAAACGTCGTACCCTTTTAAGGCTTTATGTGAGTTCCGGAACGGTGGAGTTGTGCTTAAGCATGAAAAAATGAGGCGCGCAACCGGCGAAGGGGCACATCCGCTTGGTAGTTTGCTGCGTTGGTTAGGGGAGGGCAGGACGCAATAGAGAGAGACTTTCGATGATGTAACACTGCATTGGCATACGTGAGAGGCGGAGGAGCAATCGGTGCAATTGTGAAGAAATCTCACGTCCCTTGGCCTCATAAGGAATATAGTCAGAAGAACTCTCACGTCCCTTGCCCTCAGTTGTCATGGTATCTCCCTCCTAGCCGCAACAACCACTGCCCCACATTCAACCGTAGCCCCTTCATCATTGCCTCTTTCCGCTGCCTTAGACATCCACAGGGAACATCACTGACGCCTTGGTTTCGTCTACGCCGTGCTAGAAACTCTCTCATCTCCACCTTATCTGTTGCGACCCCAAGCCACCACAGAGAGCACTACAAGGTCATCCTCCACCGATTGGAAACTGCCCTACCACTGCCCAGCGCCTCCCCGTCACCCCCATTGTAAGCCACGAAACACCCCTGTTTCTCCACCCGAAAACAGAGCAATCGGTTCTCCAAGCACTGTCTCGCGTAGCACCAAACATCGATGGCCTCCAGGGTCCCAAAGGTGGCGCTGCAGGGGTGGTTTAGGTTGGAGTTGGCCTCTCTTGGTGGTGGCCGAATTGCTGGTTTCTCATGCATGACGTTGGTGGAATGCTCCGTTTTTGTGAGTGCAAAATAGGGGCTGGGAATATGGTTGTTGGGGGTGGTTTCCATCGAGTTTGGCATCGAGTGCTGGCTGGGCTGTGGTGGATTGCTTTTCCTGAGGTGGTTCAAAAACGCGGCCGTGTGGCAAGGAGCCCCTGCGTACGGACTGGGCATGGGAGAGGCTACGACGTGGGATTCGGTTTAAATTGTGTTGTGGTAATTGGGCTACAATTCCATTGCTTTAGGAGGAAACTGTTGATTTTAGATATATATAACCCTAAGTTTGAAATCGTGAATGATCTTGATCAGGATAAAGTAGTGAGTGTTGAAGTTTCTTTGTTCATTGATGGCATGTAATTTTTTAGTGTAATTCAAATGCTCGATCTGCTTGCTTTTGACTATCTCATATATATGCAGCCTCGAGTAGTAGAGGATCGAGCAGCATTTTCTGGATTTGAGGGGAAAAAAAAAAAAGAGGCTGTACATGACATTCGCAAAAATAGGTACATATCATTTTGTTCGATGCATGTTATCTAAGTTTTGACAATTAGTGATCATTGCATTTTTTTTCATGCTACTTATAATTGAAAGCTACGTTAAAAAACAAATTGTACAGAATTGAAAGCCAAACATAAACCACATGAGTACGTCCTCATTTATCTCTCGATCTGTGCATATGCATGTATATAATGTGTGCGCGAGGGTTTGTTCATGCATAGCTAGGAACGTATGTGGGCTATTTAATTAAGCTAAACAAGCCCCCGCGCAATGCGCGGATTGTTGTGTATATAGTGTATAAAGGAGAGAGATTTAATGATAGATTGGATTTTAAAGGATTACCGCTCGATAAGCATAACATTTTAAGTTTAATGAGTATAATGCATATTTTTATGGGTATAATGCCACATTAGAGTCATATGACTTTGCTTAAAATACAAAATAATATAAATATTGAATTAGTGCTTTTGGGTGGAGTCTTGAATTGGTTTATATCTTTATATGTAAGAAAATAAATGAAACTTAAAAGTTATAATGGTTCATAATGAAATATTGTTTTTAAAATGTATATCGCTTCATAAAAATAACACTTCAAATTTAATAAGTAGAATGCTTACTTTTATGGGTAGAATATTATGTTAGAAAAAGTAGAAATTTTACCCATTAAACTTAAAGTGTTATGTTTATGAAGCGGTAATCATTTTAAAAGAAATATTTTATTATGAACTATTGTAACTTTTAAATTTCATTTCATTTCTTACATATAAAAATATAAACCGACTCAAGTCTCCACCCAAAGGAACTATTTCAACCTTTATATTGTTTCGTCAAATAAATCATCCTATAAACCGTTTCGAATTTTTCAACTATAAAATCCGGTCTCTCTCTAATCTTTCTCCCTCATACACAACATACAAACAATTCGCGCATTGCGCGGGTTATAGGCTCGTAAAGATAATGTGAAGGATAGAATATATTAGAAATAAAGATAATGTAAGTTGTAGATATTTTTAATTAAATTACATGATTATGTTGGTTGATTGAGTTTATTTTCTTCTACATTGTACAAGAATGTCATTTTATGAGATTTTCAATCCAGATTCAAAGAGCAAAAAAAAAAAATCTAGATAGTAAAACAATAGTAAAGGAAATGTAAGGCTATCTTACCATTTTATTATATTACCATTATAAATACCATTTGAGAAATTGAAATTTAGTAGCTAATACGATAATGACGTGCTTGTAAATATAATGACATGCGCGGTACACAAACACCGATTTGGAAAGAACTGGCTTTAATAATAATATATATAAGTAGCTAACATACGCTAATCCTAATTTATAATCAAGCTACTTATCTTGTGGTGTTGCTTCCTAAAATTTTCGACACAAAATCGATTACGGTGTTGAATTGGGAGATTTATCCTTTTTTTTCCAAATAACATGCGAAAGTGAGATATTTCTAGAGAGATTTGGGAGATGGTGACGACCAGTTTGAGTTGGACTTGGTCAAAGAGTTTTAACATGAAGATAACTAGTAGAGTTATATTACTGTTGGAATAGGATGCCGACGAGTTCGAGTTGAACTCGATTATGATCATTCAAGAAAAGAGTTTGAATTTAAAAATATAATATAGTAATTCATTTAATGTAGGATTAGCAGTGACCGAGACTGTTTAGGAGATTTCAATCAGTGATAATTTTAAATTGAAATAAATTCCTAATGGTCGATCTTTAAATTCTAAAAGAAATCTAACTCGTTCAATAATTAATAAATGGGATTTAACATAGTTATTGAACCTAATTAAAACTCATAATCAACATCAATAATTAAAACTCATAATTATAATTTATATCTAATAAAAATTATTAATATCTCGACATTAAAATTATTGGATCGGGTCGTTACATCAGAATATCAAGAGTTTCTTAAAAAAAAAAAAAAAAAGATGATAAAGATTTGATGTTCCAACAATAGATACAACAGCCAGTTGTGGAGGAAAACATGTCTAACTTGACTTTTGCGTCTGTCGTCTGGTGATGGAAGTGTTTCTTCTGGCAATAGAACAAAGTTAGGGAATAACTATTGTTAACAATACTTTACTCTGCCACCCTAAACTCGATTGAGTTTGGGTAGTAAGATATTCTAAGGTATTATTTGAATAATTGTGAAAAAATAATGATAGAATATATATATATATATATATATATATATATGAAAATAGACTTCATTTTATTCAATGAAATCGAAGTTATAGTTGTGATTTATCAATACAGGAAAAAAATCTAGACTACAAGCCAAACTATGCATCTACTCTGAGCACGCCCGAACAGAAATTTCTTTGTGACGGATATTGTCTTAATTTCAATAAACTCTCTCCGAACAAACATTCTGGTTTGTCTAAGAGTATATCACTCTATAAAAAAGAACTAAATTATGAGTCATCTTTAAAAGAAGAGAAGTACTATCACCCCGTCCTTCCTAAGAAGAGGAATACTATCACTCCGCCTCCAAAAGAATAGTAGTAAAAAAATATTTAACAAATAATAATAAGATATTCTAATATGAGAATACCTTGATACCAAACTATACCGCAACCTGCAGCGAAGAAAAAGAGAAATCTTCCGCTTCACCCGTTGGTGAAGGGTGAGGCTCTCACACTGTCACATACATGAGGTTGTGTTTTAAACGAGGATAAATGAGACATTTCATTATATGCAAACGTTGAGGATGTGCAATTCGTGCTTTATTAGGAGTGTGCTTTTATAGAATTTTTGTTTAGAAAATATGGTATCATCTGAGCGGTAGTTTGTTTATTCTTCAAACGATAATATATATATTTTTTTTTTTCTAATGCTCAAATTTTTGAATTTTTCTAACTTTCACATGATTTAGTTCTGATTTAGATAGTAAAATTATCTCAGTTCATTTCATTTCATCTAATAATTATAAATTTTTCAAACTTTTAAATAAAATATAATAAATAATTTAATTTTTTTCAAATCCTAAATAAAAATAATATTTTAATAATATTTTATTTAATTTTCATTTTATCTTACCAAACCAGACCTAGTATAAATTAAAAAATTTTGCTAGGTTTAATAAAGAAATTATAAAAATAAAAATGATTCGAGAAGCTACAATACAAAAATATATGGAAAATTATTATTGCAAACTCAAATCTATATCTATAAGAGCACTTCAAGTGAAGTAGTGGCCTTATTTGTTTTCAAGACTAAAATTTTAAATTTTAAAAATTTTGAAAATCTCCCATCTTATTATTACAATTTTTTTAAATTTTCATACAAAATAAAATAAATAATTTAATTTTTTCAAATATCAATATAAATATAATATTAAAAAATATATTCTAATAATATTTTATTCTACTTTTTAACTTTAATTTTATTTCACCTCATCTTTTAACGAAAACAAACGAATCTTCGCAAAATTTGACTCTAACTTTTGCAAAATTTACTCTTTCTTTCTAACCGCCAACCGGCGGAAGTTCATAACTCGTTAGCGGCCTGCACCAATGTTATCCATGTTTGCCTTCTCTCTGCTCTGGCAATTATCATGACATTGTTGGCCCATCTGTTTTATGACTTTATCACCTCAACTTGACGGGGCTTATCTATATTTTTCTTACCAATAATGCAACTAGCCTTTGCTTTTAATAATAATAAAAAAATAATTTCTATTCTCTCTTATTGCTCACCTTTAATTGTTTACCGCTCGTAGGGCCCCAACGTGGTCACTCTCTATGACGTGTATTTTCAGCTGCCTGTATTTTAATCGGCGCCAATTACTTTAGCAGGTGTTTTATGACTTTATCGCCTCAACTTGAGCTTCAGGGGGCTGAAATGTATTTTTATTACCAATAAATTATAATAATATAAGAAGTTAAATAGATAAATTTTATGACAGACTTTTCATATATTTTTTGTTAAAAAAGAAAAGAAAAGAAAATAATATTGAGTTTTAGGCGGATCATTACGTATCATATAAATATATATATATATATATATATATATATATATATTTGACTTTTAAAGTTAGCAAAATTTTACCATCATCTTACACTACACATAATTATTATTTATTTATTTTTTCTTACTAAATATGTGGTATATAGATAATGACTAGAAGAAATCAATTAATTTAAAAAGAATAAAAAAATAAGTTTTAAAAAAAATTAAAAATAAATATAATTTGTAGTGTGTGAGAATGATGAATATCAAATATATATATTATATATATTATTTATATAATAATTGTATAATTAATTATCTAATTTTCATCAAACCTATCATCATTAAAAAAATAAAATTTTAAATATTTTACTATGAAATTAATATTCTATCAATTAACTAATATATAATATTAATTAACTAGTTATATAGTAATTATATAAGTTAGGAATGTAATTTTCATCTAATTTATTATCCTTGACTATATAAAATAATTTTTTTATTGAGTTAATTACGTAATCTATATTAATAATTCACTTAATTTTAATTTAATATTTTAAATACATTTTTTTTATTAATTTGTTTAAAAAAAAAAATTAGGCCTAACCAATAGCAACAGGTCTGACCTGGTTTGGACCATAGTAAATAATGGACAGAAATTAATAATATAATATAATATGTTAAATAGAAGAATTTTACGAGAAATTTTTCATATATTTTGTAAGAAAAAAAAAAGAGAAAGGAATAATATATATATATATATATATGAAAAATTATTCTTATCAATTACTATTTACTATTTTATATTCCACACCTTATAAAAAAATATCCTCACTTTCTATAAAAAAATATATCCACATTCTATAAAAAAAAAAAAATAAATATAAAATATAAAAATAAATAATAATTGATACATAAAATTCTTATAAATAATTATTTGACTTGACAACGATGTTGGTCGACTTCTTCATCCTAATTTACACCTTTTCATGGTTATGTCTACATCTCATTTCATCATTGTTGCCAACAAGGCAAATACCAGAGAACGATTTAATTCCCACTCTTAATAGTCATTGATTAAAATGAAGAAATTTGAACGCATAGAAAGTAATTTCTTCGAATGGCAGGAATCACGATGATCTTCTGCCGACTATTCCTGCATTTCGTTAAAACGCGTAGGATTTTATCAATAAAAAAAATTAAAACGCGCATACGAAGGTTCAGAGCAGCTTCGTCGATTTCTTTGACTCGATAGGATGAATTTTTTTGCACACCAAATGCTACCGGCACTTACTGGGTCACCTTTTCTCATTTTTTTTAAATTTTTAAATAAAATATAATAAATTTGTTGTGGTCAGCAATCTTTGCCTCACGAGGTACATTTCAATGATCTTGTGAGTTGAGAGCAAGGCCAATATAACGAAAACAATTTCCATTGCTACAGAAAGTGGAGTGTGTGCTTCTTGGTCGAGCTTTTTCTGGTGTTTTGATGGCTAGCGCTCTTTCGATACTGAGGAAGCACTTGGGTTTTTCAGGGAAGACGACTACGAGACCCTCATCCCTGCCCGGAGAACTCTGCCGCCACTATTCTCTAGACGAAATCAGAACAGCAACCGACGACTTCAATGAAGAATTAATTGTTGGTGTGAGTGTCTCTGGCACAGTATATAAGGGTTTCATTGACGGGGGTAACTCCCGGCCTGTGGCGATAAAGCGCTGGACGAATTCAATAATGGATGAGGTAGGTGAAGAAGAGTTCAGGACGGAGGCTCTATTGCTCTGTCAGATTCGCCATGTCCACCTCATTCCATTCCTCGGATACTGCATCGATAAGGGCGAGACGATCCTTGTCTACGACTTCATGGCCAACAAACAGCTCCGCGACCACCTCTACGGCACCGACAGGGCCCCCCTTCTGTGGAAACAGAGGCTCCAAATTTGCATCGGAGCGGCCCGTGGCCTGCACTACCTACACACGGGGTTGAAGCACCCAGTTGTCCACCGTGACGTGAAGACGGCCAATATTCTCTTGGACGAGAAATGGGTAGCCAAGGTTTCAAGTTTCGGATTGTCCAAACAGGTTTTGAATGACATTATCAAGTCTAGCAACCTCGTCGTGGACGTGGATGGTACGTTGGGACCTTTGGATTTTGGATTGTCCGGACAAATTTCGAGTAACACTACGGCTGGTTACAACGACTTCAGTGGCAACGTCTCTGAGACTGAGAGTGTACGTGGTACGTTTGGATATTTGGATCCGGAATACTATAGGAGCGGACGACTGACAACAAAATCCGATGTATATTCCTTTGGCGTGGTGCTCTTGGAAGTATTATGTGCCCGACCACCAGTGGTTCGCAACCCGGAGGAGGAGAAGCTAATTAGTTTGGCCGGCTGGGCCCAAAAATGCAACATGAATGGGAGCATCGGAGAAATCATAGATCCCTGTCTGAAGGCCGGGAAGATAGCTCCAAAATGCTTCGAGGTATACGTGGAGATTGCGTTGAGTTGTCTGCAAGATGAGGGGATTCAACGGCCTACGATGGTAGATGTGATGGAAAAGCTCGAACTTGCACTGGAGCTGCAAGAGAAGGCGGATTCGGAGAGGGAGAAGATGATCAGTCCTGGTAGAAGCATGTCGGACTCAAGTCTAATTACAACGTACAGTGATATAATGGAAGATTTATCCACAAATTCACAAACACCGCCGAATTGATCTCGCAAAGCTTCTCCCGGGGTTTGAGGTGAAATAATAAAATACCCCATTTGATTTGTCATTAAGACATACAGGTCTCTGGAACTGATTTTAAAATCTTTTAATCCTTGTGCTATCAGTTTCGATAATTTTAATGCATGGTTTCGTTAGTAAATGTTTTGATCTCTAGCTAGTTCTAACTCTCGTCCTATATCCAGTTGATTTTTTATTTTTTTAAAAATGTATCCTTGGAAACCACAATTCTGCTATATAACAACGTCTGGCTTAATTCCTCAACTAATCAGATTGCAATCTTCACCAGTAAATGTCTGGGCCTTCGATAGCCGATGTCTAAATAAGTTCAAATCTGATCAAATATATATAACTCCATTATAGTATAAATTCTATTAATTAATATAAAAGTACTACAGTATACTACAATGTAAATATCACAAATACCAATCAAATCTATATTGCCTATAGCTAGTTTTTTAATTATTTACCAAGTGCATGCATGTGCAATGTAGATCAGTGTAAAGGTATTTCATCAGAAAATAAGAGGCACTACTGGATCCTTTTGCTTATTAACAGTTTCCGCTTCACATAAGTTTTTCTCGGTAGAACAAACAAACAACCCTCGTACGTACGGGTACTTCAATTTCTTCCAACCCGACGGTGAGGGAGAGTGAAAAGGGAAGGAGAGAGGCCTTGAGGAAAGTTCGTGGGGGGATACATATGCATATATAGGGTATTGGGATTGAGAGATAATCATGGTGACGGAGACTGAAGATCAGTGAAATTAAGGAAGCTAGCTGTTAATGAATTTAGGGAAGGAATAGATCATAAAATGAAGTAGGGATCTTCCAATACACTTCTGCCGTTTGGCTTAATATTTAGTATACGTTTTAGGCCTGATTCCCAATACATGCATGAGTCCCACCACCCATTTGCTTCTGTGTGTAAGTTCCGATAAGCTATATATGACCCTCACAACTTAATCCCTTTAAAGTAACTAGCTTCGTCGGATACATGCAATACTACTGTCATCTTGCATCTCTACTGAATTAAAATGACTTGCATGCATACAATATATAACTAAAATTGAATGTACTACTCTCAGAAAAAAAAAATGTTAATTTGAGGATATCAATCTGCTTGAATCTTTGTAACTAGTGTGGATACTGAGAATACTTGTATTCTCATAATAGCTCACTATTATTATTATTTTTTATTTATTTTTTACCTACTTTTCACTACTTTTCATTACTATTCAATATTCTATCCTTACTTTTTCATTACTATTCACAAAAGACCCAAGAATACCTCACTCCCATTTCATCAATAACGGAGTGTTTCATGTAGCAGAACCAAGGAAGTGAAATTCCTTCATTTCTCAATGAAATCCATAGCAGAGCAAAGGAACATTATTGCCCTCGCAGCTCCCTCGACCCATTGACATTACCTTCCCCTTCCTCAAGAGAGGACCCAGTCTGTTCATGCATCTCTCTCTCTCTCTCCCTCTCCCTCTCCCTCCGTAGGCTGTAAGGTGTAAATGTAAGCTTCTATTTTCTCTTCTCTTCTATTGTAATCGATGCCTGGTCATTGTGAGAAGATGTTAGATTTGTTGGGGGCGATCAATTCGATATTCTGAGGAGGCGATTACAAAACTGTTTCGTAACCTTACACAATCAAAAGAAAGTTTACACAATATTGTTGATGCAATCTTACATCTCCACAATTAATCGATCAATTTGTTGGGTTATTACAAATCTGTGAATGGGTTCCATGGTGTTGTTTTAAATTTCTTGGATTTTTTTGTTGGGTTATTACTCATCTATTTTCATCCTTTGTTTTAAACAGAAATGTGCACTCTACTTGTTTGTAAAAATTTGTGAATGGGTTCCATGATGTTTTTCTAGCTTTCCTGCCCATGTCTTGAGAGTGCTTGCAGAAGGGCCGGCCCAATGGAAAAGGAAAGAGACCATGGCTTCTCATTAATTGTTCAAAAATTTATATATTTTTTCTAAGACAATAATTCAAATTTAAAAGTAAGTTTTCTCAACAATTTATTTATAACTTTTCTCAATCTAAAGCACTACAAATATGTATAATGATGCCTGGATTAAGAAATAAAAAGCTACACAAGTCTTCAGGAATAGATGACCAATATGTTAAGATGTCAAATACCAGTCTAAGTAGACAGAATAACCATGCATGAATGCATGTCAAGAAAAGATTACTCATAAATACTTATAAAAAAAGAAAGAAAAGAAAGAGCAGATAGTCTTTGTAAAATATAGCAGAATCAACATGTCCATATTAGTAGAATGGGTGATTGTTGATGTGAATGAGTCATTTACAATAATAAAAAAAAAAGGATAGATAATTCATTGGCTTACCGTAGAGGAGATTGGTCATTAAATGCACTTACAAATAAAAAAGAGAAACTCTTGGCATCAGCCGCTGTGCGGCATCAACCAAAGCACACCTTACGTGGCGTGTAATTTTTTTTTTCTCTCCTCGTCCCTATCGCCCGTTCCTCTACCACTCATTTTGAAATTCTTCTTTGAACCAACCCCCTCCCCCCCAATTCCCCACCCTCCGGACGCAGAGCACAGCTCTGTCTTCAACCTCAAGCCCGACGGAAGCCTTCAGTCCCCAATCGTGCGAAGCTTCCAGTCCGCAACCCCGACCCCAAGCACAGCAGGCAGTCGTTTTCGACCTCAGCCCGACGGAAGACAAAGTCCCCAAGCAGCGAAGCCTCCAGTCCGCCCCCCCAAGTACCTCGGGTTTTTCTCTTCAAGACCACCTCCCAGAAGCCACAGTGAGATTCAGGATGATAAAGGAAAGTGAATTGGGGAAGTCACCAGTGGAGGATTTAGCCCCTGTCTTAAGAAGGATATAGCCATGGGGTATGTGAAATCTGGGGCACACAAGGCAGGCACTTAAGATTGTGATTCGAGGAAAGGCATACGATGGGGTTGTCACCAAAGTGCCATTTGTACCAACAAAATACTACAAGCCATCCTAATTCATGTTTGGTATATCAACTCCAGAACTTTGATTTGGACATATTTTTGATAAACTTGACTGCTTGTCCATTTCAATTTCCGTTTTCTATTTGCAAGAAGTCGGAGGTGGAATGTACCATTATGTTTTTGTCATTTCTTTATGAAGTTCCACAGTTAGCACAATCATTTGCAAGGTACATAAGTGGTGGAATGGATTAATATGATGTTTCGTTACTAAATGTATGGGTTCAACCAATAAGAGTTCCCTGAGAAATGTTGAAAACAATCATAATCAGAGAGAGAAGAGCCAAATGGGTCTCTCAAAGGCTACCCGCTACTGATTCAAGTGATTTTCTTGCACCTGTTATACATTCTTCCCTTGCACACAAGCAGCTTAAAGAACCCCCCCCCCCCCCCCAAAAAAAACTTTATATGCTTCATTCATTTGCTGAAGTTAGTTTTCGTGCTTTTGGATTGAATATTTGGGGCTTATTCCTCAATTTTTTTTTAGAATTAGTTACTGGAATTGAAAAAAAAAAAGAAATATATGAATTGAGTGAATTTTAGTAGCTTCTCATTGTTCTATCCTTGCCAGCATTCTTTGGATTGCAAATCTCCCGTGATTATTCTACGCTTCAAGTATATTATTCTGGATTTGGTTCTGTAAAAAACTTATAAAAGTAAAACAGTATCATAGCTATCGGTGGGCAATATTTTCATGCTACAATTGTCACAATTCAGCCAGCTGTATTCAAACTTTCAAGATGAAATGTTCCGAGTATAATTTGGAGATCTTGACTCTTAAGATACAACATTCTTCAAACTCCAAAGTGCAAATTTACAACCACAATTTGATAAAAACTACAAATTTCAACATTCTTCAAGCTTCAAATTACAAATTACACTTTCTACAAACTACTCCACATTTTAGAGTGTTGCCTTAACAATTACATTACAATTCCTACACTGCTGCCTTACACTCGAGATGGTTGATAACTGGAAGGATCTCCAAGTCAAAGCAACACTAGAGCAAAAGACTAGCTTAAGAACTCGAGCTCCTTCCACATAGGTTTGAAGCTACCATTCTGTAAGATAAGGAAAATTGCATCCTTAACATTAGAAATTCATAGAGATATGTACTCCTCAGTTAATATGTTGAGCATTTCTACTAATTCCGGCAATATTTGGACTAAACACAACATAAAACATTTCCCTTCTCATTTAATTTGTGAAACTCAAGATTATGGAGTTGAGCTATGACAAGAGAAAGGTGATAAATGCATGCTTTATTATTATTCAGATAATAATTCATAAATATGTACAATTTGTGAAACTCAAGATTATGCAGTTGAGCTAGTACTAAAGGCATCGTTTTCAGATGTAAAGTGCATGCAAATAATATGCATGGCCAGCTCAACATGACCAGATATAACATCATTAAGAACCTAGACAGAAATTATTGCGGGTTGTGATTACATACAGAGCCAATCTCTATCAAGTAAACATAGGGTTGTGATTTCATCATATGATTTTCTTGGCAGTAGTCTTTTGGGGGTTGACTAAACATAGGGTTCTGATTACATTAGATGATTTTCTTGCCTATAGTTCCCATTGTACCAACCCTAATGGATCCTCCCCCACCCTTTATAGTTTATAGTTTCTGAACCATGTTTGTTACAGTCTCAACAAAGGTCTAAGCAGATATCTTCTAGTAGGGTAGTTCTATAACCTCCAATGCTTGCCAAGAATGAATGGCTATCAAAATAGATTAATAGCCTGTTATTTAATTGCAGCCAAAAATGCATATAGATGTCAATGGTATGATAAAAAGCTTTTTTAAATTTCTTTGTACAGGAGCAGTTTCCCAATATTATTTAGACTTAGGGTAGCAATAGATAGAAAGGTACGCAGATCTCAATTCAACCAAAACTCTGCAAACCTTACGATCTCTCTCTCTCTCACACACACATACACAAAGGCAGACAAAACATGGCAAGCATACCCATAGAATACTGATAGATTCAGCAAGCAAATACATGTCCATAACATAGATTATAGAGTAGAATAGAAAAGCTATATTAAATTTAAAAGGAGCTAGCAACGAAGTGATGGAAATTGCTTGAATCGATATCAGAAAAGCCATTCTCAAAGTGATGGATGCACTTGAATTGAGCCCAGAAGAAGGGACCCAAAAAAGTACTTCTTGGATGTGATAGCTAAAAATGAGAACGGTGTGAAGCTTTCCTCACAGCAAATCCAATCAAAATATTGGTTAGTGGGAAAGGAGGAAAGCTTCCACCTCCTTTAATTATAAAAATTAAATGGCAGTGAACTCACCGTAGCCATGGATATCAAACCAAGAACTTAAAATATATATATATATATAATAATCAGAAAAAAAAAACAGCTACAAATATTGGAAGATAATAAATTTACAAGTACGAGTATACAGTCGATCGAAATGGGAACTCAAGATATCACAAAACCTACATCATACAATAGATCAATGGAATTATTCAAATCCAGTCTAAATACTCCAAAAAATAAACTTCTTGTACCACAGACTTGAGTCATCAACAAGAAGTAAAAAACCCAGCAACAGCGATTTAAATATAGATCAAACAGCATAAATTTCAGTAGTTTTGATACGACATAAAAGCACCTCCAACTATCAGACCCACCAGCAAAAATGGTATATGAAACACTTTGCGCATCCTAGAGCATGAGATTTGAAGCTTACCCACAAAGCAAAGGGGTCAGAAAACTTGAACTCCGAATGCTTGAAGATGACAATTGGAACTGACCGACTCAACAATGAGACAAACCCGCGATCACTTTAAGAATATCCGACTTTAGATCTTAAATTTTTTTTG
Organism: Cyclocarya paliurus; assembly: GCA_029856935.1. NCBI lineage: Eukaryota > Viridiplantae > Streptophyta > Magnoliopsida > Fagales > Juglandaceae > Cyclocarya > Cyclocarya paliurus. Next base: position 5,100,116 of record CM056950.1, read on the forward strand.
CTCGATTTGCACATGCAGGGGCAGCGGCAAAACAGAGCTCCACCGAAGATGTGTCGCTGCCCGTTAAATCAGTTCGTGGGGAGGGGCGGTGCTAGGCAGAGGGATGGCGATGCGGGTTGTTGGGAGAGGGAGGTAGGAGGGAGGAGGAGGGTCTTCGAGGGATGCAACCTGGTTTGCCCTGTTCAATGAGCTTTTGGGGAGTGGCGGCACTGGGCAGACGAAGGATGGCCGTAGCGGGGTGGTTCTGGGTTGGCGACGCGGGTGCTGGAGACACGGGATAAACTGAATTCGAAATGCACTGGCGCTATTTGAGTTTGGGTAAAACGAGCGTTTCTATCAGGGATTCAAGAGGGGAAAAAAATAATTTACACATCAGGTATATGGTGTATAACGTAAACAGTGGCTGATCCCTAATATATCTCAATAAAAAAGCCCCCTTTTTCATTGGCTTACAGTAGAGGAGATTGATGTTTAGCAAAAAATGCACTCATCCCCAAGCACAATGATTCCCAATGGTAAGCCACCACACCTTGCCACCGTCTCTCTTCCTAACCTCTCCTTGTCTCTGCAAATGCTGAAGTCTGCATGACACGGCGACAAGAACAATGAGTCTAGCAATAAATTCATGATTGAGTTTCCATTAGACTACTAATTTTTTAACGTTTAGAAGAACAAGAAGAGCATTTAAAAGATGTTGAGGGTTATTCAACCCTCCAATCAAGCTTGCAATCTCGCTTGATGAAGTCCTACATTTATAAAGAGAGCTTATCAAGGGCCAGCTACCATTTAAAGTTTTGTTCAGCTGTTGGCAACACTTTATAGAATAACCCCTTAGCACCAAAAACCCCCTTTTGAGAGGTCATCTGGGAGTATAACTGCCATAGCTTTCCTTTTTCGCATTTTGATGCTCTCTGTATCATCAAGTTGACATTTTTGGTATTATTTTGACTATTTTAGTATCCACTGTGATTATACTTGTAAGAGAATGTATGAGATAGTCTTATTAATTAGGTTTTTGTTAATGTAAGTTTGTTTTATTACGTGCTTGTCCATATTTTCGATTAGAAGGCATCGGCCATATTTCGATTCCGTTGATAAAAGCATAGGAGTTAGGATCGTTCGGAGATGGAGTGAAGATTATGTTAAACCTCTGATGTTCCTCAATATTGACACAGTATTCTCTGAATATTGTTTCGGTCGGATCCCTATCCGCATCTGCCGTGAGTGAAGCGTTGAAGTTGCTAAGAAGAGTAAAAGGGCCAGCTTTGACAGAGAGGAAACCTTTAGAGCGATCAAAGCCGGAGTGCGAGGCCGGGTAGAAGTATTGTCTAATGAACTTTTGGCCGGCGGTGACTGGGAATACGGAATTGAAAGGGAAGAGAGAGACCCGGGCTGTGGCAAAGGGCACTTGGCGGGTCGCAGAGGTGGATTGTATAGCTGAGGTAAGGCAACAGAGGGTTGGTTGGTGATTGTTCAATCAGCAGGGAGTCTGAACTCAATTCTCCAGTACAGGTCCGACCATCAAATCCGGTGGAGTTAGCAGTGGAACGACAATTGAGAAGAATATAGTCGGTTGGAGGGTAATTATAGGGGGACGGCGAGCCGCTGTCGACAGTGCTGGACAGGTGGCTCAGGAAGAAGACAACATAGATGGGTAAAACGTGGTAGCAGGGTGGAACTCATTGTAGCATGAGAATAGGGGGGGGAAAATCTAACTTCCAATTATTTAAATAATTTTTATAAATTATATTTTTTTAATTTTTATTATTTTTTTATAAGATATTTAATATATAAATATTTAATTGAAGAATTGAATTAGTTTAAAAAAATAAATATTAAAAAATATTACAAATTTTAAAAATTTTAAAAATATAATATGTTAGATTGGAGAAGTTGTATATCGGGAGTAGGGTAGAGGGTGCAAGCCTGGAACCTGCGCTTTGGGAAGAACAAAAATCAAGCTACTCAGAACTGAGAAGTGGGGCATGGTGGAAGACTAGAAAAGTCTTCGGAAGAGGTTAATTTGCTTGATTTAAAATAGTTTAAAAATAAGTTTAGATTTTTTTTAAGAAAAAAGTTTTAAATTGGGGCATGCTGATAATTAATTGTTGACTTTGACCTACAGATGTAATTAACAGATTGCATCCACATTTGAACCCATTTATAGAATTTGCCGTTTTGGCTCCATTGTTTTCAATAATCAGAACTATATTCCATGAATTAGTTTGAAATGCGATTAAAACATAATTTCTAATGACTTAGAGATGAACTATGACACACTCGAAAGTTGAAAGTTTATAAATTAAGAACATATTGAATTAATTAAACTTTGGTGGTTATTCTTGTAATGAAGAAAAATTCCGGCGCATATATATATATATAGAGTAATACTACTCATCATCTTAATTTTCATCATCCTCCCATCATCCCATGATGTGGCATTATATGATTGGAGATTATTTATTATATTTCATTTGTGAACTAATCATGTAATGCCACATCATAGGATAATGAGAGGATGATGGAAGTTTAGATGATGAATAGACTTTTCCATATATATATATATGCATGCACAAACAAACATACGAAGGATGGGATAAAAAAATAGAGTAATAGTAATGTTATATATGTAAAAATTTTAGATATTCAAACATTGTACAGGTTTTTTAAAAAAATAAAAAATTATACCCCTAAAAAATGAAATTTTTATACATCTGCTTATTTATAAATAGACCTGCTCCACATAGGATTTGTATAAAGGACAGTGCTACTTTTACCGAGGGAGTCTACCGAATATGTAAAAAAAAAATTATCTTTTTTCTTTTTTTTTTTTGTAAAAAAAATGTTTTTATAAATTCATTTAATATATTTAAAAAAAATAAAAAATAGAAATTCATTTTAATATAATTACTTAATAATTAAGTAAAAAAAAAAATGCAATTGGTGTGGGAGAAGCATTTCCCTTGTACAAATCCATACTTAAAAAGAATATACAGTACTGCTAAAGCAGAAACGCCATCAATTTGGCGATAAGAGAAAGACCGATCGATGCTATTTTGGAGGGATCTTCACCAATTGGCTGCCATCTAAAATTAAAGCTGGATCCTGCTGTAATTTTGTGTTGCGTTCACTTGAGTACTTGAGATGGACACCAAGCATCAACAATATGCCCCGTCGACAAGTCTCGGCCGGCATTATCTCTTTCTTTTTCTTTTTTGATGGAAACAACATTATCTCTTTCGGTTCAGCCAATCAACGCCATTAATATTAAGCAATTAATATTTCTTATTAAGCTATGGCAAATAAGAGATTTACATAAGCACATGCAACAGTTTATTATAAGCTGCTAACATATGGGAATATTGGGTCTGGTCTCACAAAATCACCCTATAAATGCTTAATTATATATGTGACATTGAGGTCATTAATGCTCCCCAACTATGCATAGACAGAGATTCCGTCAATTGCTTGAAAAAAAAAAAGAGTATTATATATTTTCTGTGGATGCAATTAGCCAAATCAAAGGGATTGAGCAACCTTCATATATTTATAAGGAGTTATATATATACAAATATTTCACGTTTTGAATAACAAATAAAATAATACGTTCCACAAAAATATTATGCAAATTAAATATGTAGTAATTAATTGAGAAATTTTATGTTTTTCGTGGTAAGTTTCGTTGACACGACAAGAACCCGACCCGTTAATACGATTTGACACTCTTAGTCATTTTTAAGTTGGTTTGGGCCCAATATTTTAAGTTGAGCTTACTTTTACATCGTCCAAGAACTTAATTTATAGAAACTTGATATTTCTATAGCAATAATTAAGGAGTTTAAACTATATTACTTATTATTACTTTTTACAATTTGATTTCTAAATAGTAAAATGTTTCATCTTTAAATTAAACACTTAAACTTTATTATATGGAATAAATCTTTAATGTTATTATTATAGACTTTGATATATTTATGATATTAAAGTTTTACTTTTAAAATAAAGAAATATGTTAAGAATATTTAAATGATATCAATATTTGTTGTGAAATTTAATAATCATTGTTAATTATAAGAAAGTAAAACCTATTTTAAGAGTTGAGGTTTTCACTACTTATTTTTATTAGAATTGAATATAGTTCAAGTATTCTTCTAAATTTTAATATGTTGTTAGTATTTAAATAATTTAAAATATCAATATTTATTGATTTTCGTAATAAACAGAATATTTATTTGATTATGTTCTAAGATATGAATTTAATCAAGTGGAATATCAGGACACGTTCTCGAGACAGATTTTATGACATTTAATACTTCGTATAGGTAACAAACTACGAAGCAAGATTCAAGAATCAGCATAGCGAGGTAAGTTATTTGATCACAAATTAGGATCATCACAATTCAACTTATATATAAGTATTATTCAAGTCAATTCATTGACATCTATTATTTATGTACCACTCATGTCATATGCAAGCATGTCATCCAGCATTACATACGATCATGTCATTCTGCATCATATTCAAATTCAGAAATTATAATTATGGATGTATTATGTCATGCATCTCATGTGTGTAAGACACGTAAGCTATCTTAATTTCAAGTGTAAGATAAGATCAAATCAGTTAATCAGATGACCATTAAGAAACATAGTACCAATGCAGTTCAATTTCAGGGTGGATGTGCAAGCCATAGACTCAAGCGTAGTTCACCATAGTATGCTAGAATACTATCAGTGGCTCCCTTTGCTGGAGCAGGACGTGGGGCCGGTGCATAACCTTGCACACAGGGTTAAGTGTGTTTGCCAGTCAGTTAAGTCAGATCAGTCAATTAATTCAGATAAATAAAGTCATGTATAGCATAAATATCAGTATAAACAGTCATGATTTTAAGCTCTCAGTATGAAAACTTTGTTTTTATTATGTTTACATCGTGATAGATTTCTTGCTAAGTTTTCGATTCCTTTTAATTTGTTTTCATGTTTGTTTTCATTTTAGTTGATTTAGTTTTAGACCTTGTAGAATAAAATTTCTTTTATGACATAAATTTTATTCAGTTTATTCATTTAATATTTTTGGAAAACTTTTTTTTTCTACAAAATAAATCCGAAGTTTATTTATTAAATATAAAATCTCTTGCTGGATTTATTTTTACGAAAAACACATGACACTCCTAGCCTACGGGAAATGGGTGTTATACTGCTCTAATTCTTCCAATTGGTAACATGCCCCTTCTGATTATTACCACACCATAATCTAGCCAACATAGATGAAATATCATTGCACAACTTCTTTGAAATCTTAAAAACACTCATGGTGTAAGTGGGGATGGCTTGCAACACTACCTTAATGAGAACCTATTTCCTTGCTTTGGATAAAAACCTAGTTTTCCAGCTACTGATCTTGTTCCAGATTCTATCCTTAATGCACCTAATGGAGTTGCATTTTGATCTACCAACTAAAGTTGGCAAACCCAAGTACTTCTCATAGATCCCACAAAAATATACCCTAATTCCTAAATAATTAAGTCCTTGGTAGTAGCAATTGTATTTCTACTAAAAAAAAATTGAAGTTTTATGCTTATTGAGAACTTGACCTAAGGTTTTTTCATATATTGTTAAGATTGTAAATATTCTCACTCTGTCTGTTTAGCTTTGTAGAAGATCACACTATCATCTCTAAAAAGCAGATGATTTTTTCTAGGACCCCCATGAGCCATTGCTACCCCTTTGATTGCCTTTCTCTTCTACACTTGATTTATCAAAGAGCTTAACCCTTTAGCATATAGAATGAACAGATAAGGTGAGAGAGGGTCACCTTACCTTAAACCTCTAGTTGGATATATAACATCTCCTGAATTGCCATTCACAAACATGGAATAGCTAACTGTGCTCACATATTTCATTATCAAAGTGATCTATTTTTCCTCAAATCCGATCTTTTTCATGATTCCCTCCAAATAAGCCCAATCTATTATGTCATAGGCCTTTTACATATCAAGCTTTAGTGTCGTACTATCTGTGTTTCCACTTTGCTTGGTCCTCATCGTATGCAATAAATCATAGGCCACCATATTGTTTTCGATTATTAGCCTCCTTAGAATGAAAGCACTTTGAGTGCTAGAGATGAGTGATGTGAGAACTTTCTTAAACCTGTTTGCTAGTGCTTTAGAAATAAGCTTGTACATCACATTACATAAACTTATAAGTCTAAAGTCATTGATAAACAAAAGAGTTTTTACTTCAGGAACCAAAGTAATATAAGTAAAATTCAAGGAAGGGGACATACTTTCATTATTTAAGAATTCCATGGGGGCTTTATAGATATCATCTCTCACGGTGCTCCAATGATGTTGATAAAAGCCAGCCCTAAAACCATCTGCTCCTAGGGATTTAATTTGAGACATTTGATGTAAAGTTGCTTCTATCTCTTCTTTGGTAAATTCCTGAATAAGATTTGTATTCATCTCGCTGGATACTCTGGATTCCATAGAGGTTATGCAGACAATAATGTTTTCTGTAGAGGTAAAGATCTTCTCAAAATGTGTTTTGCAAGCTCTCTCAATCTTTACTTTATCTGTCAGTATCTTGTCTTGGGGATCCCTTATTTGCTTAATAGTGTTTTTACTTCTCCACTGTCATGATCCAAGGTCTCGCACAGATCTAGGCATGATTGTGATAGTGGGAGATCAATAGACAACAAGTTAAGAAAAAGGTTTATGTTGTGGATGTGTTTCATACTCCTGCTCACCCTATGACCTACATCCAAAGGAGAAAAAAGGGCCTAAAAGGTGTAGAAGCACCTTTGATGTCTAAGTCTGGTGAATTGCCTGATATTTCTTATAGAACAATAAAGTAATGTTTGCATACCTCTTGGAGTGACCATCGATGGATATATATAGAGTGACGGTTAACGTCGGGGGACTAGCTGTTTCTGTGGCATTGTATTCTGCGATGTTCCTAATGGGGCTTCGCTTGCCCTTATGTCATCCTATGCGCGACGTGCTAGATTTCTTAGGGCTTGCCCCTACCTAACTTGTACCTAATGCTTGGGGGATATTGATGGCCTGTTGGGTTGCCTGGAGGCAGATTTTGGAGTCTACTAGTGATGAATACCCTAACCTAATTGCTCATGAAATTCTCTTTGTTCACAACATTCGACGTCTGGAGGGAAATCTTTGTTGTTTTTTAGCCCACTTTGGCAATCAAGTGGCCCAACTAGAGCGCCGCTTTTTCCATGCCAAGGACTGGCAATGAAAGTTTTTCTTTGTCTCTGGTGAGGTTTGGGAATTCCCACCAGGTGAAGCTGATCGTCGTGAATTTCCAATTCGGGCTACGTGGAGCCATGTTCTTGATGATTGAGGTATCGAGATTATGCCTATGTGAGGTGAATTGCCTAGTATTTCTTATAGAATAGTAAAGCAATGTTTGCGTACCTCCTAGAGTGGCCATCGATGGATATATATATATAGAGAGAGAGAGTCCCTTGAGTCTTGTAACCACTTTATCTTTGATTTGAAATCAATTTGAAGGCTCATTATTTGAATTTCCCTCACTTATGTTGTTCATCTTATCCTCGGAGAGTAATTGGGATCCCTTAGCCACTATGAGTTTGTTGAATTCTTATCTCATATGTGACGAAGGTTGTTATCATGGGCCATAGCCCACACTAGGTGTTCGTTTGAGGCCCAGTTGTCTGGGCTCGGCCTTTTGAGTTCCGTAATAGGCTCATTAGGTTTGATAGGAAAATTAGACCCTTCCAAGTTACATCTTATAATTAATTGGCACTTGTAGGTTCTGGTGATGCTGATCATATGTCCTGCTGCAATATTATATGCATGCACACTATATGTGACGTTCCAAGTAAAAGAATGTTAATTGATGATGCTTGGAAATAGCCTAGGTTATCATGCTCAAGCTGAAGCGAATGACCGGGTAATAAGTCAGATTTGTTGAATAAAATACTAACAGAAATAACTCAAAGTGCAGATATATATTGTTTGTCCAAGATATATAGTTTTTGGCACATTCTCGGGACTAATGAATGCTATGCCTATGCATATTAGGATCAGTTCCAAGAGGGAAATCTCTAATTGCTGAGATGCATCTTCCGCGTTATATTTTAAGATAGCCAATATTTTTAGTAGACATCCTACCGACCGACAAAACGGCCAATATATAATAATATAATAAATAACTGTGTTTATCATTTTCTTATTACCAAAGATTCACTAAGAGTGGATTTGAATGTTGGAGTGAGTTGAATTGAGTAGAGTTGAAATGATAAAATATTATTAGAATATTATTTTTTAATATTAAAATTATTTTAAGATTTAAAAAAATTGAATTATTTATTATATTTTATATTAAAATTTAAAAAATATGTAATAATGAGTTGAAATGAGTTGAGAATCTAAACAAAACCTAATTAAAAGAATAACCAAATACCTGCATTGTATTGTAGTCAAACCACAAGCAACCTAGACTACTATTAGATAGGGGTACCACGATTCAAGATGGAATTCAAGCATATTACCGCAAATTATTACCAAAAATGCTGAGAATTCTAAAGAAATTCAGGGATATCCTATACTTGACTTTTGAATCCTTGATCACTTTCCTTTGTTTTTCCAATTATTCACGTCTGTACCAACCGACAACCATTTTCCTCAAATAAAAAAGAGGAAACCCGACGTATAGGATAAGTTTTTCTTTTCGTTTTAAAAACCTGTTCCATCCGTGACGATTGACTTCTCATCGCACTCGCAAGCTGTCTCTTGAGTCTTCGCCAACGACGGGATCGACTTCCTAATCCCTCCTCAGATCAGAGGACTCGCACAGGGAGGATGGCTGAGATGGTGGGAGAAACAGCGAAGAAGCTGGGTCACTTTCTTCTGGTGACAGTGCTGATGATGATGATATTCTCGTCGCACACGACTCGTTGGGGAGCGACTGCTTCTTCAATCCAGCTTGAAAACGGCACCCGCACCGCCCTGGATTACCAGGGCCGCATGGAGGAGCCAGAGCTGCTCTTCAATTCGGAAATAAGCAGGATGCTTGTCGACTATCAGAGTGTCACTGGGGCCACTAACAACGGTAATAAGCCTGCAGTTTCCGACTGTGACCGACCTCCAAAGTACGCAAGCTGTCTTCCCGACAAAACCGGCAGTAAGCCAAAACAAAACTGTGGTACCTACACGCGCGTTTGCTAATGATATTGGTAAAATTGTTTTCTATCTACTCTTAAAATGAAGTCTTGGGGTGTGTGTTTGTTTGTTTGTTTAATTTGTTTTCCTTTATAGCTTTCTGATCATGCGATCAAATGTAATGATATTGTATATCAGTTAATTGCTGATGTGAAGTCTTTTGCTAATTCTTAAATTGTTCTTATGAGCAAGTTTTGCATCCTGATCTACCTACAGAAACAAAAAATCCTTCTGTGACTAATGTTTTCTTCAATTTGTTTTGAGATTGTCATTGAAATGGGTCTGAATCGATAAGATATTGTACTCACGGCGAGGCTGCGAGCGGCTAAAATTAGTCCGGTCCAGTCCAATAATGCACTGTGGAAAACTAGTGGGATCGAAAAGGTATCGGCAAGTGGCTCCCGTCAGAAACCATTAGTCAAACATGGAATGCACTCACCCGCTAGCCGAAGACTTGGTTTATCCAAGTTGGTGGGCCATTCCATTTTACTTTACAAGTTTTTAGTTTAGTTTTTATTTTTTATTTTTTTGTCGAGTGGTCTTGTTTTCCTTTATCTCTTTTCTCAAATAATTTCTTAAATCCTGCCTATTGAACATTATATATAATAAGGTCAATTAATCACAGTTCTACAAGGGATAAAAAAAAACAATGCAAGTGGGTTAATAGTTCAAACATTGAATTGTGCCCCTTATCGATAAGAGCAATGTTACGTACAGTCTTTAAATGGAGACTACATTACAAGTCTAGTAAATTTTATTTTTAAATTTTTTTAAAATTATAATAATATCTTTATCAAAATGATATATTTTTTTATTTAATAAAGAATTTATACATACAGTCTCTATTGGAAACTACAAATAAAATTTCTTTATGGATAAAGATTCTCCAAGTTATTGTCTTTTTCTAAAAAAAAAAAATTATTGTGTTAATTTAAAAGTCTCAAATAAGAAAGGAAAAGATACCTAAAGTGAGTCTTGTAATATTTATTATTATTCATAAAAATATTTCCATCAAAATTAAATAAAACAACTTGCAGGAGTCGGCTTTGCTCTGATGCTACTATTATCCGTTACTGCATGTTGTATAGTTCTTTTCTTTTGTTTTTTTTTTTTTTTTCTATCAATAAACGATAACTATTTAATTAAAGGGAGGCGTTGCTGTCGTGATTGGGTGTGTTAATTTTACAACCTGATCCAATCCTGACACGCCATTTCAATATCCTACAAATTTTACAAAAGCTCAACTACACCGGATTATTTTATTTTTAATGAAAAATCTAAAATCTTAAGATATATATATCCCAAGACCTTTAAAAATCCGATTGCTAATTATTTTTTAAAATAATTATTAAACACCATTTCAACTGTCACTCGGGGTGGAACGGTTGGAATAATCACAAAAAAGTTCTACTATAAAATGGTTGCGTACGTATAGATAACATATATGGTATGAAATAGACTTTACAATGGGATTATAATTCCTACGTAATTTGGTTTAAGTTTTTAATTATTTGGAGAAATATATAGTTATCGATCATCTATTTTTAGGATATTAGAATGGACATTTTTTTTGTAAAAAAACAAAAAATATCTATTCTTGTTGGAGATCTCCCTCATAATTTTCGTCGTTCAGTTTCTATTTTATTTTATATTTTAAATTTCTTATTTCAGTTTCTATTTTATTTTATATTTTCTCTCAGTTCTGAATCCTTAAAATGAAAATAAAAAGTATTTCGTAAAAATCTTGAAACGGTCAGCCACGACGTATTTTTATTTTCAGTTTTAAGTTAAGAATTAGAAATAAAAACAGTAGTTATTTATTAGGAAAAAAAAAATGGAATTCTAGATATTGTAAGATTTTAATTCTAAAATATCACGTGGTGTTCCCAAGTCAAAGACGGTTGATTGATGCATGATAGCTGGAAATAGCATTGGGCTTCACTGATGACTGGATCGAGTTATTGGCCCGATTGATGTATGTGGAGTTATTGGATCTTCACAAATATCTTGCTGTAGTTAATTGTAAAATGTTGTATTTTTTCTTAAACAATAATGTTAAATCCACCGCTGAATTGGTCATCGATTTTTATTTTTAATATTTAATGCTTAAAAGAAGTATTTGTTGTGAAATTTTTATTTTTAAATAATGTTCTTAAATGGATTGGCGTGTACGGTTACTCCGTACTGCATACATAGTCCATCTAGTACATGAGAAATGCTAAAACAACTACTATTTTACTATTTTTCTAACATTTTAGATAAAATAATATTTTTTAAAATATATATTTTAATTTTAATTTTGATTTGATTTTATGTATTTAAATTGTATAAAAATATTATTTTATTATTAAGTTGTAAAAAAATGATAGAGGAGTTGTCACTATATCAGACCCGTGACAGAGAGAGAGATATTTCAAAGACCATTTACAGAATATTCCTATATTATTGATCGCGTAGCTACAAATTAGCCGCTTTTCAAGGGCAACAATAATTCACGAGAACCTCAACCAAAAAGGATAAGGGGCTAATGATACGGCTTCAAAATACACCATACACCAAAAATAAGAGTTGATTGTTTGATTTTTTTCCATTGTAACAATAGTTCAAAGAATGTTTTGTTTTTATAGATAAGATGAGATGAATTATGATAAAAGTTTAAAATTAAATATAATATTATTTTTATAATATTATTTTTATTTTAAAATTTAAAAAAATTTAAATTTTTTATTTTATTTGTGTAAAATTTTTAAAAAAATATATAATTATAAAATAAAATAAAATAAAATAAAAATAATTGTAAAAACAAACAACCTCAAAATAAGAATGGTATGCATGGAAACTGCATCTGTGTAAGAATGAAGAACTGGCACAAGTTTGAAATGGGTCTTTTATTAAAAAAATTTTATTTTACTTATTCAATTTGTCTCTTCATTTTAATATCTAATATTTTTTAATTTTTTTTTATTTAATAATTAATGAAATGACTACTTATAAATTGATATATTTTTTAAAAAAAATATAAATTAAAACCTTAAAAAAAAAATCAATTTAACTTGGCCGTCATTTGGACGGCAATAGCACCGCTCGTTTAATTAATTGGCTGATAACTAGTGTGTGGCCACAATTAATCCGGTGCAATCCAATAATGCACTGTGTATAACTAGTGGGATCGGAAAATGATTGTCACCTGGCTCACGTCAGAAAGTTGATGGGAACTAGGATGGTTATTCGCGATCCAAAAATATAAACAATCTCTTATTATTCATACAAGAAATATTATATTCATTATTTTTATATCATACATCATATATCATATTTTTTATTTTATTTTTCTTTTCTTATCAAATATATAGTGTATAAATGATGAATAAAAAAACTCAACTAATTTAGTAGGAATAAAACCAAAAAAGTAAAAATAAATTTAATGTGTAGTATGTGGAATGATGAGTAGCAAAACTCTTCACACAACCTCCACACATTACACTTTTTTTTAATTTTTATTACTTTTTTATTTTATCAAATATTTAATATATGAATAATGAATAGAAAAATTAAAATAGTTTAAAAAATAAACTCAAAAAAAATCAAAAAATCAAAAAATTTAAAAAAATGTGGTGCGTGGGGATTGAGGAGGTTATATAGCAAAACTCTATACATTAATTATTGTAAATTTTTTAGATTATAACTCCAACTATTTAGATAACGGGTCGTATCATGTCATCCATTTTGACCTATTTAATAATTAATTAAAAATAAGTCAACACGATACGATTCATTTAAACTCGTTATATTGTAAATAGTTTGAAATAACACGCATAATCCATTTAACTAGATTAACATAATTTTACATAAAATTTAGAATGTATATTTATTACTAGCCACAATAGTTTTTATTTTTATTTTTAAAAAAGACTACATACTAACAAAGATATCATTACTACCTACTAAGAGCATTTCTATCCAGTGCCCTATTTTACTATTATCTCCAAATTATGGGGGAAAATCTAAGGAGGAGCTGAAAAACCACCTCTCATCTCATTTCCTATTTTAGGGTTTTGATTTAGGAGAGCTATAGTGATTCCCCATATGTGGGGAACCGCTATACATCCCAAAAGGTTTCTCCCATCACTTACGGGTTGTTGGTCCCGTGTGTTTCTCTCTCTCCACTCTCTGTTGTCCTATTCAACGTTTCCCTTTTCAACATTTCCCTCTATCGCACCGTAGCCACCATTAACGGTGGTTTCTCTTTATCGGCACTAATATATGTAAGTATTTCTCACTCTCCCACTTTGATTTTACTCACTGAAACCCCCCTCCAATGGCTGGATTCCGTCATCTCCACTGCACGATTTTTCATCTCCCATGGTTGAATCTGATGCATATTGTTCTGTATTTTATCTCCTTACCTTTGGGTCTAACTTTAGGCACATAAATCTTTGATTTTTTTATCCCGTGTCCTTATGACAGTGCTCTAAGGTTTAGCATTTCGATTCGATCTGTTTACAATGGATTTCGAAATGCAATGTCTTATGATCTATGTTACCTTTTCGACTTGTTGGATATATGCATCTCGATGATCTTTTCTTTTTGAATCCTAGTGCTTGACATTTTGGTTGATTTTTTGTGATTCGAGGGGCTCATGTTGGTTATTCATTGTACTTGCCATGTTGGAATCTTGTTGGTGATTTTGAGAAATTCCGTATTTGTATAATTTGCTGGTCTAAGACATTAAGAACATGTCATGTTTGAAATTCTCATGAGGATATTTGGCATTTTAGCACACACCTCCATGGCATGGTAACCTAGATGGCTAATAAATAGTGGCAACCGGTTGTTGCTACCATGTGAAGGAGGGTGTCAAGTGTGGTCATATGTTACTATAGGATTCTTGAGTCGACTACCACAATTACTTGCAAATATTGTTCCTAATTGTCTAGCAGGCGTACCAATTATTCTTTGTCTACAATTTCTTAGAGATGGATTTATTAGATCATGGAAATATGTTCTTCACTAGCCTCCTGACTCAAGAGCTTGAAATTGACCACATTTATGGTGATCAAAGTGAACAATCTCCCGTGACTTTGGATAACTCTCCACCCCCACCCCAAGTAGAGCCTCATTCTCAAAGAAAATCAACCGGGGGTACAAATTTCACTCTCGAAGAAAACAAGTTACTTGTCTTCATATGGCTTAATAGTAGTTTTGATGTCATCCAAGGAACGGAGCAAAAACAAGCCCAACTTTGAGAAAAAATTAGTCAATACTTCAATGAGTATAAAAAAAGTACAAATGAGCAGAGTGTTGGGTCCTTGATACATAAGTGGTATGCCATTCAGAAGGCGACGGACAAATTTTGTGCTAAACTCGCCCAAGTTGAAGGGTTGAATAAAAATGGCATGACTGAGCAAGATAAGATATAAGCATCCACTTTTATATTATTGTTGCACTTAATTATGATATTTATGCGTTTGGTTTCCTTTATCTTTAACGGGTGGTTAATTATTTCATTTTACCATTGAATTGGAAGTTTGACAAAGCAAAAATCATGTGCCAATTGCTTGAGAAAACGTGCTTTCAATTCGAGCATTGTTGGCAATTGTTGAAGACCAACCGAAATAGATTCAGCGTTGCACAAAGGACGAGATGAAGTGAAGGTCAACGATGTCCCTGACATATTTGTGTACCTCAGTAGTTGCACCTGATTCACCTTATTCAGTTGGTGGTACAAAGGCCGAGAATGTTGTAAAAAATGATGTCATCGAATTGGATAAGCCAATGGGAAGAAAAGTTGAAAAAGGAAAACGTAAGGCCCAAGGCAGGTCATCAGATGAGCTTGTGAAGTTGAGCAAGCGAAAGTATACTCTCATAGAGGATTCACATGCTCAGGAGAAAGAGTTTTTTCGACTAAATGCCAAGAAGATGGCATATGATCGAGAAAGAGAAGGAAATAAAAGTAGACAAGAGGACGAGAGACTGAGGTTGGAGGCGGAGAAACTGGAAATCGCCCGGTGGAAGAGAGATGAGTGAGTAATGTTGCTCAATATGAGTACATTGCCTAGAGTTCAACTGGTATATTTCCATTAACTTCAAAAGGAGATTTTAGTGAGACACAATGCATCAAAAAATTGATTTTGATTTTTTTGTAACTTATTTTTATTCAGTATTTAGACATTTGTATAACTTGCTTGGCACATTAGTATAACTTGCTTGAGTGTTGAGACTGATATTGAGGGTTATTGTTAAATATTTGGCACGTTTGTTATATTTTATAATTTGTACATTAGCAAATATTTATTGAGGCAGCTTAAAAATGTGGTCGTTGAATTTTGTACATGGATAGATGTTGTTTGATTACTTTCGACATTACAAATGTTTAAACTATTACAAATAATGAAAATATTTCAGTAACAATCAGTATGTTCTTGAAGAAAAAATGTTTTTTGGAATGGAAATTGTGGAAACAGGAATACATAGTCGCTACTAATGATAAGATAGAGAATCCAATATAAAATTTTCTTCTATTATTGAGAATAAATCTGCCATTTATGATCGATTAAATCTGCTTGTTGGCTGATGATGTGTTGAGTTGTCTTTAATTTCATGTTGGCGCTAAATGAAGTTGATAAATTCATTTGTTGGATTGCGCGACAGTTCTGAGATATCATCATCATCTTGATCATACTCCATACTTAGATCCTGACTATCATCACGCTCGTCCTCAATGATCATGTTATGTAGAATAACACATGGTTTCATTATATTTGTTAGCTTATTGACTTTGAAAATTCGGGAAGGCTCACAAACAATTGCAAATTGTTGTTAAAGTATCCCAAATGTACGCTCGACATCTTTTCTTGTAGATTCTTGTGCTACGGTAAAATTTTTCTTCTTATTCTCTTGAGGTAATAGAATCGTCTTCACAAACGTTGACCACTTGAAAGAAATACCATCTGTAAGGTAGTATCTCATAGTATAGTCGTTGACATTAATTGTGTAATTGATTAATGGAGCACACCCTTGGACAAGTTCCATGAAAATAAAAAATCTATTTAACACATTAATATTGTTATGTGAACCGGGCATACCAAAAAATGCATATCATATATAAAAATCATATGAAACAACTGCTTCTAAAATAATAATTGGTTCATGGATGTGGCCGGAGTACATACCTCTCTAAGCAACAAGACAATTTTTTCACTTTCGATGCATGCAATCAATGCTTCTCAGCATTCCTGGGAATCCCTGTTGCTCACCAATTGCAAGCAATTGAGCAATATCATCGGTATTTGGAGACCGTAAATATTCATATGGAAAAACAGTTACGATTGTTTTGCAGAATTTTTGTAGGCTCTTCATTGCGGTGTTTTCTTCAATATGTATGTATTCATCCATAAAATCTCCAGTAACCCCATACGACAACATTCTAAATGTTGCGGTTATCTTTTTGCATAGAAGATAAATCGAGTTAGGGGCGGAACTAGGATTTGGTGTCTGGGGGGGGGCGATCGGCAAAATGTGTGGTATGTGTTAGGCATAAGTAATATGTACTTTTTGCACGTGACTGTATAAAAAAATAATCATACGTCATAAAACTATACAATTGTTCTCGGCTTACTCATATTTTTCTAAACTTTAAGAAAATTTTATAGATCAAGAATAAACTTGAAAAAGTATCTACTAATATAAAAGTCATAGATTTTTATTATATAATTGTATTACTATTAATAAGTGAACAGAAAAAAGTATTTGAATAACTAATAAATTCTTCACAAAAGAAAATAAATTCTTCACATACTCTCTCTATCTCTCTAGAAATGTCTCATCAATTATCTAGTTAGATAAATCTGCTGCCTCCCATATGCAAGAATCTTCCAGATTCTTTTTAACTATTAGATAAACTCTCTTAAACCTTCTAACTAGTTAACTGATTAATATGTGGTTAAAAACATATCAAGAGTTGTAAAGGAAGATTATGTACAGGTGATAGGCAAGAAATTCAATGAAGTTGAAAATGACCCATATGAGAAAGAAAATAAAAAAATCATATAACTATGTAAGCTCAGAAAGACAAGAAAAATTTATATGATATTATTGATATGAAACTAAACAAACCACACAATGCACACCAAAGGCAAATAAAGAGAGAGATATCAAATCAAGACTATTATATTAATGGACTTAAGGATATTTGAGTGATATACATTGTGTTTGAGTGTTGGGGGGCAACCTTAAATATTTTAAGAATATTTACACTTAAAATTGTAATTATACAATATATATATATATATAAGCCTAATTTTTAAAACTTATGGGGGGAGTAGCCCCCCAAGCTACAACATGGTTCCGTCCCTAAATCGAGTCTTCCAGTATTATCTCTTCTTTGGACAAAATAGGATTCGTAAGCTTCTACCTCATTTAGAATGCGAAGAAATAAGAGATGACTCATCTGAAATCTTATTCAAAATAGATTGAGGGATATACTGAATTTTCTGCAAAATAGTCGTGAAAAATGTGCTCGTGCCCTTGAATATGATCATGTCGAATAAACTTACGACATTGGTGATTGCCATGAAGCCTCGATGACTCTCCATCGGCCTCGACATTAAGAACAACATTCAACTCATTTTCTAAAGACAAGTATGTGAGCAATTTGTGAAAGAAAGAACGAGTCATTTGATAAAGGGAGTTAGAGATGAGGAGGGAATGTTGAATTTTGGTTTTTAGATCAAATGAGACTTAAGTTTTTGAAAATGTAAATACAAGTAGAAGACATATTTATAGAGGAAAATGTTACTGTTACATATAGGACAAAAAAAGTTACCATTGGAGAATAGATAAAAAAAATTATCGTTGAATAAAGGACAAAGCATGTTATTGAGGCAGGAATTCAAAATGTTATCGTTGGAGAAATGACAAAAAAATCTTATCGTCAATATGCGGATAGATATTACCGTTAGAAAAACTGATTAAGAATGGAAATGCAAATAAGAGAAAAAAATAATAAAGAAATATTAGAAGAATATTATTTTAATGGAATAGAGAAAAGATAGAGAATAAGATATAAAAGATTTTTTAAAGATGAATAAAATTTAAGATAAAATTATAGTGTCCCTTTTAACTAAAATTTAAAAAAAAAATTAGACAACCGGACGGAATGCTCTAATCCATTTGCTAAGTACTTTCTACGCTACCAAAAACTCTCATTTTTTTTTTTTTTAACTTTTCGTAAAAAAAAATTTCAACTTCAATCAAACTTTCTACACTACCCAAGTTGTCCTAGTGAGCTGTAGGCTTGTTTTGTTGTTTGTAGAAACTGGCCCATCACCTTATTGATGCTGACCTGTTGTTGTCTCTATTTTATGTCGAGTAGTATATATACGGAGAGAGGGTCCGCAGGTGATTATCTGAAGGCTTATTAAGAATTCTCTTATATTCGTGAAGGTTAGGATTTCTTGAAATGCCCTATTATATTTTTACAGAAATTCAATTACAATCAGGTCTTCAATTTCTTTACACTTTCTGAATCCACAAGGATTACTTCTCTGTTCACCATTAGATTCATAACACACAGGGAAGGGGGCTGAGATGGTGGGAGAAACAGCGAAGAAGCTGGATCACTTTCTTCTGGTGACAGTGCTGCTGCTGATGATGATATTCTCGCCGCACACGTCTCGTTGGGGAGCGACTGCTTTTTCAATCCAGCTTGACAACGGCACCCGCACCGCCCTTGATTACCAGGGCCGCATGGAGGAGCCAGAGCTGCTCTTCGATTCGGAAATAAGCAGGATGCTGGCCACTGACTATCAGAGTGCTACTAAGGGCACTAAAAACCCTAATAAGCCTGCAGTTTCCCCCTGTAACCGACCTCCAAAGTACGCAAGCTGTCTTCCCAATAAAACCGGCAGTAAGACAAAAGAAAGGTGTGGTACCTACAAACGCAAGTGCTAATGATATTGGTAAAAATGTTTTCTATCTACTCTTAAATAAAGTCTTGGGGTGTGTGTGTTTGTTTAATTTGTTTTCCTTTTTAGCTTCTGATCATCCGTTCAAATGTAATAATATTGTTCTTATGAACTAAGAATGGCGTCGCTATTGGATCTTTGCAAGAATTGAAAGCTCGCACAAGTTTTGCATCCACCAAACGAAAAAAATTAAAATCCTTCAGCGACTAATTTTTTCTTTAATTTGTTTTGAGATTGTCATTAATTAATGGGTCTTCTTCGATAAGATAGTAGTACTGCCCAGCCAGCGTGCGGCTAAAATTAGTCCGGTTCAGTCCAATAAAGCACTGTGGATAACTAGTGGGATCGGAAAAGTATCGTCACGTGGGTCACGTCACAAAATTGATGGGAACGGAGAGAGAGCCTAAACACTATTGGTCAAACATGGCATGAATCCATTTAATACCATATGATCCTGGTGATCTCTGTCATCACAACCGCGTAATGCCGTAGGCCTGCAACCCGATCCACCGAAGACAGATTTGGGATGCATCAATGGGGGTTTTGATTGTTTTCCATTGTAGCTTCTGATCGATGATGCGTTTAAATGTAATGAAGTAAATCAGTTTTATTTTTTTTATGGAATATAATGTATATCAGTTATTTTTTTCTAAGCATATAATGTATATCAGTTAATTGCTGATGTCAACGCTTTTGCTCCTTAATGTGTTCTTTTAAAATAAAGAACGGTGTGCATGGATATTGCATCTGTGTAAGAATGAAGAACTGGCACAAGTTTTGCATCCACCGAACGAAACAAATATCCTTCTTTGACTTCCGTCTTCTTCTTCTTCTTTTTTTTTTTTTGGTCAAATAATTTCATTAGCCAAGAGAACCACATCACTGCAAGCACAAGGGATGCCGATGGAGTTCTCCGACAACCACTCCATCCTAAACAAATGATACAATGCTTGAAATAAAAAACATATTGGTAATTAATAACGGTTGTGGAAATGGGTCTTTTATTGATAAGCTGATAACTAGTGTGTGGCCACAATTAATCCGGTACAATCCAAAAATGCAGTGTGGATAACTAGTGGGATCGGAAAATGATGGTCACGTGGCTCACGCCAGAAAGTTGATGGAAACTAGGATGGCGATAACAGAGCTGCTCATGCAGTTGCAAAACTGGCCTTGTCTTTAAATTATCAGAAAAGCATTGTATTGATTGATTATTGAATGAAAAGTTTTTCATTTAAAAAAGAAACATTCGAGTTTTTATTTTATATTAATACACATGTTATTATATAATTTTTTTTTCATTATTCATTATTTATTATCTCACAATCTACATCTCAAAAAATTCCTATAAAAAAAATTATAAGTCTAAGATATGAGAGTGAATTATGACTGATGTATAATATTTCTCTATTATATAATAGTTATTATGTATTAGTATTATATATTATCATATATTGATTATTATACATTACTATTATATATTATATTAATATTACATGTTATTATATATTGATGATTATACATTACTATTACTTGTTATTATATTTTAATTATTATACATTATTATTACATGTTATTATTATACATTAGTGTTACAGGATAGTAATAGTGTGGTGTTTACTTATACTAAATTATTATTAGTCAATTTAATCTAATTATATTGTAGTATAAATATATTATTTTATAATAATTAGTTCATACTAGTATATTATTGAATATAACTAACTATATAAGTTATAGTTATAGAAAATATATACGATTAATATATATAAATATATATTTTTATAATATATGTACAATATTGGAGTCGTAGTCGGTCCAATGCCACCTCCATTTTTTGGAAAAAAAAATTTCGACTCCAACTCGGAATTATAGGAGTCAGAGCAAAGTCAGAGTCAGAATTAGAGTCGAAGTCAGATTTTTTAATTTTTGCTTAGCCTTACATTCTATTATATGGGTCAATTTGAACCAGATTCGTGAATCTAAACGTGTCAAATTTTTAAATCTTAACCCAAATCATATGGATAATAAATTGTGTTGTGTCATCCATTCTGACCATTTTTAATAATTAATAGAAATAGATCAACACAATATGACTTATTTAAACCTGTTACATGTATTTGGGTTGAACTAACACACATATGCCATTTGACTAAATTAACCTAATTTTGCATAAAAATTAAAATCTACATTTATTACTAGGCAATATCTTTTTAAGAAAAGGACTACTTACTAACAAAAAATATCATTATTTTTTAAATTTTAATATATAATAAAACTAATGTTACAAATTCTATAATAACAAATATGAGTATAAGTTCAGAATTATAATCTCAATAATAAAAATATAAATATATTGAGAAATACCAATTACAACCACTACAAGAGAAATGGTTTTTTGAGACAAAAACTTTTGTCTCAAAAAATCATAATTTCGTCCTAAAAAAGAATTGGAGATGAAAAAATTTTGTCTCTAATTTGTCTCTAAAAGGCTGTCTCAAAATGTTTTTGGAGACGAAATTTGAATTTCGTCTCCAAAAATCACTTTTAGGGATGAAATTGTGCGGAACCAGTCGAAACCGTTCGAACGGATATTTTTTTTGAGACGAACTAATTTCGTCTCAATATCTTGTTCGAATGGAATATTTTTCCGTTCGAACCGACACGTTCATTCGAACGGAATAAAATTTTGAATCGAACAAATGATCATATTTGATACTGTTCGAACGAAATTAGTGTTCGAATGGAATATTTTCCGTTCGAACCTACCCGTCTATTCGAACGAAATAAAATTTTGAATCGAACAAATAAAGTTCGTTCGAACCAATAAATTTTGATACTGTTCGAACCAATAAATTTTGTTCGAATGCAAATTACGTCCGTTCGAACTGTATTCCGTGATATTCGTTCGAATGGGTTATTTTTTGTTCGAATGGTTATTTGTTTATTCGAATGGACTTAGAATTGGTTCTTTACCGTTCGAACGGTATGAAACATACAGAACAAAACCAAATTAATTAAAAATACCATATTAGTATTACACAAAATATAATTCAAATGTCAATTGTTCAAATTTTTTGAAACTTTATAATGTATTAACCCTAAAGAAAAAAAAAAGTTTTACAATTATGGTGGTAATGTAGAGTTTTGTGACATAACTGACTGCAACTGAAGCATAGCTTTTTGTACCTCCATCTCCAATCTCTTCTGCATGTTCTCTTCTAATCTTGTCTCAAGATCTGCTGCTTGATCTAATCTGATCAGTAACTCTTTTTCCTTAGACCTCAATCGCTCTATTTCAAGTGCTGCTTCCTCTAATTTGTTAGTTTTGTCGTCATTCGATCTAGTTTGAGAAGAGGATGATGATGTTGAAGATGGTTTAACGCAACGTCCTAAGCCCCTCAAATATCCAGAACGTGATCCAAGAACTTGGGAAATGATCTGAACATCGTTGACAGATGATGCATCAGATGGATCCGCATTAATTTCCTTGAGAGATATCATCTTGTCCTACAAAAACAAAAACATATTAGTTAGTATAAGTAACAAAACTATAGTCACAATGGAATTAAAGAAACTTAAACTTACATAATTTGCCTCTGCTTCGGGACTGGTCCAAACACCATCACGATTTTTATGTGATTTTGCATACAATTGAGTCAGATCATAGTCAGCAGGACTTTCTTCTTTCTACAAAAAAATATATATATATTAGAACTTAAATCAGAAAAGTGTATTATATGTTAATATTTAATAGGGAGTAGAATAAATTACCATTTTGTTAGACAAACGATGAAAAGATCGAGAACCCGCATGATGGTGTATCTTCAAGTTTGATCTATTTGCTTTGTTTACAGTACTCCGTTGCTAAAAAAATAAAATATATATATATATGTTTAATACATCTATCATAATATACTATTAAAAAAATAGAGCAGCGAAATTACCTGATAGGCAGGATCTTCAAACATATCACAAACTTTCTCCCATTCATTTGGTGGTATTGCTTGGAATGGATTTTGGCGCGCCTCTATTGTAGTACTGAACTTCTTATAATGTGCATGACATCGACCTTTGTACCTCCGAAATGCATTCGACATCAACTCCTCAACCGTTAACCGATCCTCTCGTCGGCCAAAATCAAGCTCAAACTCATCCTTTCAATAATTGTAAACAATTAGTATAAATACCAAATATTCAAAAAGTAACATGAATAATACTTAGTTACTTGAGATGTAGGTTATTACCAAACAACATTTTTTTATGTGATCTTTCACTTCTTGTGGAACTTTAGACCAAGAGGATGTAGCAATAGGTGCATACGTGCGAGTAAGCGTACCAACAAAAGAAGCAAGCCATGCTGCTGAATCTCCAGAGCCACCGGTGTGATAATCAGGAATATCAACTTTAATTTTACCAACTTTCCTTACTTTTTCTATGCAGACACCCCTCGTAGTGCCTCTACCTCGGCGCTGGCTTACAACAGCTATATACAGTAATTAAAGCAAGTATTTGAATTAAATACTTTTATTTTATAGATATATTACCTAAATTGAGCATAAACTGTAGTATTTAATTTGATAAAATACCTTGTTCTGAGTCTGATAGTGTTGGCTGACTATTCATGACAGGTGAATCACACGGGGAATCAGTAATGGATGGAGATGGCACACGTGTTGCTTTACGTTTAGGAGGCATATCTATTTGAAACTGTAACAAATTATTATTCAAACAAACATTATGGATATCCTTAAACAAATTATACTTACAAAAATTGATATTTGAAATTCATTCACTATCTGTTTTGCTAGACCAATCACCCTCATCCTCGCTAGACACTTCAGTAGATTCATCGTCTTCTGATATTTCACCCTCAATTACTTCGGGTTGAACATCTTCTCTATGTAATGAGACCATATCATATTGGCTGAGATCAACAAATAGATTGATGCCTACTTCGTTTTCTTGATATGCTTCTTCATTTGTTGGAGTATCAACTTCTTCTGAAGGTTCTTCTGTTTCTGGAATAGTATCATATACATTTCTTGGTACAAACTTCTCCACTACCCGCCATGGGTTTCCATATTCCGGATCATCTAAATAAAATACTTGATTCGCTTGGCAAGCGAGAACGAAAGGATCGTCCTCATACCATGTGCGAGATGTATTGACACTCACAAAATAATTATCGTTACGCACTCCCAACCTAGGATTTGAGACATCCCACCAATTACATTTAAACAACCAGACCATATATCCTCCCACGTATTTTAACACTATAATATCTTTCACAATTCCATAGAAGTCAATGTTATCATCCCCATGACTTCCTTCGACTACAACCCCACAATTTTGAGTTTTCCTATATCTTTCTCTATCAGCTGTGTGAAATCTATATCCACGCACCAAACATCCTGAGTACTGGATAGCCCGCCTAGACGGACCACATGCCAGAGCATACAGTTCTGGTGAAATTTCTTCTGAATTTTCAACATATTTTGATACAACCTACATCAATAAATATTATTATATGAAAAAATGATAGATTTTAGTGGTATGAAATTCATATTATAAAATGAAACTTTACAGTAATACCGTATGTTCAAACCATGAAGCAAATTCCTCTTCATGCTTTCTTTCTACGTCAGTTACACCATTCGTGCGAAGTAGTTGTATATGTTCACTGCGCAGGTTTGTGTGAATGATTAATTTGTAGCAACGAAAAATGTTATATTATTATACATAATTAATTTAGAAGATCATCACTAACCTCAAATAGTGGTCAATCTCTGTACAGTTATTCAAGACATACCATCGAGCTCTTTCAAACTCTCGCCCACATAGGTCGTAACCCCTTTGTGCGCCTATGGGACGTACTATCTGGGAAAACACGGTAAATGTTGACAAGACTCCCGCCTCTCTTCCACCCTCATAATTTCGGTCTGGTCTTGTAAATCTAGTATCAACCTCACGAAAATACAGTGAACAAAATGTATGCCACTCATTATCAATATATGACTCAGCAATCGAACCTTCTGGACGAGCTTTATTCCCACAAATCGCTTCAATTTTCCTAAAAATCGTTCAATAGGATACATCCATCTATACTGAACTGGACCAGCGACTAAAGCCTCACGAGGTAGGTGCACAGCCAAATGAACCATTACATCAAAGAATGAAGGCGGGTATAAACTCTCCAACTTGCACAATATTACTGCAATATCAGCTTCCATTTTTAACAATGCATCAACTTTCAACGTTCTTCTACAAATGTCTCTGAAAAATCCTCCTAATTCTGTGAGAGCTATACGAACATCTCGAGTAAGCTTTCCACGCACACCAACCGGCAACAAACGCTGCAGAAATACATGGCAGTCATGACTTTTAAGACTAGTTATTTTCCAATCATGTGTTCGAACACATCTTGACATGTGTGAAGCATAGCCATCGGGTAATTTGATTGTCAAGAACCAATCACAAAATTGTTTTCTCTCATCATTTGAGAGTGTATACATTCCAATAGGCATGTATGCTGACGACCCATTATCTTGCAAATGCAACTCTGGTCTTATCCCCAACTCTTTTAAGTCTTTACGAGAATTAGCTGTATCTTTCGCAATTATCTTTGATGTAAATAGTCTTTGAAGTCGAGGAATCAACGGAAAATGTCTTAAAACTTTGTGGGGTACATTACGTTTATCGGATGTCCATCTTGACTCATGACACACTGGGCATGAGTCAAATTCTGCATATTGTTGCCAGTAAAGAATGCAATCATTTTTACAAGCGTGGATGATATTATAATCAAATCCTAGCCCTCGCTTCAATTGCTTCGCTTCATAAAAATTACGGGGTACTAAATTATCCTGAGGAAGAGCCTCTTTAACAAATTCAAGTAACATGTCGATAGCTTTGGCAGAAATACGACAAATAGACTTAATATGAAGCAACCTTACTGTGAAGGACAACTTGCTATGACGAGTACACCCAGCATACAACTCTCTATGTGCATCCTCCCACAATCTTCTAAAGTTATCGTTTCTCTCAAATGATTGTGCAGATGTTCCTTCTCCATCCCTCATCCCAAACATTCCTGCACCCAGATCACCTAACATTTCAGTCATATCCTCTCCATTATCGTCACTGTCATCAGGATCATCCACATTAATGTCCTCTACTTGATTGGTCTGACTACCCTCATCTACTTGATTGGTCTGACTACCAAATCTAACTCCTTTGAGAAATGGTTCGCCATGTAAGACCCAATGTGAGTATTTAGGATCGATTCCATTTACAAATAAATGATCCTCTACTACTAAAAAATTATAAGAACTAAGATTCTTGCACTTCTTGCACGGACATCTTATATATCCTCGACTATCAACGCTCATGCGAGCAAACTCTAAAAAAAACTTCACCCCTTGTGCATATTCCTTATAGTCTCGCCCAAGTCTATCTCCCAACAACATCCAACTCTTATCCATGTCTAATATCCTATTGAAAACAAATGCGTGCATCAACAACAGAACATATAGTCCATACATATCAAACTAACACATCTCCATGCATAGAACAGAACATATAGCCCATTTGGCTGAAACATATTACTCAAACAGAATATATAGTCCATACATATATTAAAACATAGAGTCCATACATATCAAAACATATCAAACTAACACATCTCCATGCATAAAACAGAACATATAGCTAAAACAGAACATATAGTCCATACATATATCAAAACATAGAATCCATACATATTTATAAAATACATATATTAAGCATCTTCATCAGGGTTGAGCGCATTTGAGGTATTTTCCGGAGGGTTGAGGACATTCCCTGCATTTTCCTTCTCAAGCTCCGCTATTTCAGTTGTTTTTGGCTCATCTACTTGTTTTCGCATTCTCTCCAGCTCTGCTACTTTTGGTTCCAAATTTTTGGCATACAAGTCCATAGACAGCTTTAATTCCTTATTTTGTCCTTTTAAAATCTGTTTTTTTTTTTCGTTTATTTGCAAGCTTATTAGTTAATTCACTTACTTGTTTTTTAAGCATCTCTATCTCACTTACCCTGAGGAGTAACCTTCGGCTCATGGTAGTAACAACAGCTGCATACTGAGATGTCATTATTCGACCTCCATCCACAACCTCCGCATCACTCTTGTTACAGAAATAATTATCTGTTGCTATCATGGTATTGATAGCATCAGGAGTGAAACATAATGTTTGTGGCAAACTAGGTTCTCGATTCAAATCAGGAACAATATTATAAGGACGATAACCGGCCATTTCAGTTGAGAGAAATGAGAGTTGAGAGAAATGAGAGTTGAGAGAAATCTCAGTTGAGAGTTGAGAGAAATCTGTGAGTTGAGAGAAATGAGAGTGTGTGAAATCTGTGAGTTGAGAGAATTGAGAGTTGAGAGAAATGTCAGTTGAGAGTTGAGAGAAATCTGTGAGTTGAGAGAAATGAAAGTTGAGAGAAATGAGAGTTGAGAGTTCGGTGGTGAGACATCTATGAGTTGAGAGTAATGAGAGTGTGTGAGAAATGTGAGTTTAGAATCATCCCCATAATTTACGGATGTATATCCCCATAATTTACGGATATACTATCTCCATAATTTACGGATATTGTCGGTCTGGTCATGTGCACAAGGACGAATGAGTTTTGGCCCCCGGATGGTTTATGCTCTCTTTATGGATATTGATGAATGAGCTTTGGCCCCCGAGCTTATTGTCTGTACCTCCGTTTATGCTCTCTTTTTGTGGGGCTCGAAGCAATTCCCGTGTCAATTGGCCGGGTTTTGTGGTGTGCTGCTCGCATTGATGAATGATGTATGCTCATCATCCGTCTATATATGGTGGTGAGCAGGATGCTCTCTCACCACCAATCAAGATGCGAGGTAGGCGAGGTTCTGCTTGTGAAGCATGCAAATTTGTGAGAAGGAAATGTAGTGGGGGATGTATTTTTTATCCTTATTTCAAAGGTCCAGTTGGATATGTCCAATTTGGAGCCGTTCATAAGGTTTTTGGATGTGGTAATGTAAAGAGGCTGCTACATCGCATCCCGGTCGATAATCGTTATGAAGCGATTAACACACTTATATATGAAGCGCAAGCTAGGCTTCAAGATCCTATCAATGGAATTTTTTCACATATTTTTGCTCTTCAGCAACAGGTTTTCTTTAATCATATTTAATCCTAATATGCTCTGTCAACCAAGATCTATAATCCTACTTGGTTTTCTGCAGGTTGAAAATCTTTCAACTCAACTAGCAACACTAATGAATGAGACAGAACAACAGAGTCTATCATATGCTTCTGTCAATACAAATCCAATTCAAGATGTCCAAAGTGGTTCTGTCAATACAAACCCAACTCAAGATGTCCAAGGTGGTATTGTCGGTTCTGTCAATACAAACCCAACTCAAGATGTCCAAAGTGGTTTTGGGAACTCCGGAAGTTCACAACTCAATGCTTTATTTCAAGAGTTAGTTGCGCTTGGATTTATTCCTAAATAATAGTGGTGGTGGCAATGCTAAGGTGGTGGACATGGAAGATGGGAGATGGAGTATTACAAATTTCCATATTTCTAAGTTTGATTATGTTTGTATAATATATTTCTATGACTTTATATTTAAATTTTATGGTCTGTATTATATATCTCTACGACTTTATATCTAAGTTTGATTATGTCTGTATAATATATTTCTATGACTTTATATTTAAATTTTATGGTTTGTATTATATATCTCTACGACTTTATATCTAAGTTTGATTATGTCTGTATAATATATTTTTATGACTTCATATCTTCAAATTCAATGTATAATATATTATGCCGTTCGAACATAAAACATAACCCGTTCGAACGTAAAGTCTAAAATTGTTACTGAGAATGAACTCCACAAAAAGTAACAGAAATTGGTGTTTTGATTTGAAAATGGTATGGGACTGGATTGAGTTACTTGTATGGTAAGAACCATAAGAATGAGGGTCTTCAATTTCAATGATAAGTTTCAATTTCAATGATAACTTCAATTTCAATGACTGGATTGAGTCACTAAAGTCTTGACTCTTCACCCAACACTCCAAAACCCAACCAAAATATGACCTTAGCCGACTAAGCGTCTAAAATTTTTAAGTTTGTATAGTTGTAGACGGGCTATCTTTTGCAGTTAATATCTTTCTAAATTTGATTGTGTTTTGGTTTGTTTGTGTATTGTGTTTTGGTTCATCTATTTTCTGTAGTTGAACTAGAATTGAAATCTGGAACGAACAAGTTCGAACGTTTATATACACCGTTCGAACGGAATATCCGTTCGAACGTAAAGAATAACACGTTCGAACGTGTTCGTTCCAGATTTCAATTCAACTTCAACTACGGAAAACAGATGAACAATTTTTCAATATAGTAATAACAACACCGTAACAACACAATAATATTAAAGGATTCCAACAACAATATCAAATAATTTCAACAATTTTTAAACAAAATAAGTAAATCATATGAAGCTAAAAATATTATAAAAAACATACCGATAATGAGATGAGAATTGCGTGTACTGAGAAGGAACTCCACAAAAAGTAATAGAAATAAGGATTAAAATAAAAATAGTTGGAACTGGATGGAGGGAGAATGACGCAACTTTGTTTGTGAGGGAGTGAGAGTGAGAAATGGGGAGATTTTGATTTCTGAGATCTGTTGCAAATATTTGAATAAAGTTTCCCGTTCGAACGGTTATTTACTAATCGTTCGAACGTGAAACCATGGAGCGGGAGAAACTCCCTCCTAAAGTTTTACGTTCGAACGGTATTTAATAACCGTTCGAACGTAAAACCCTTTAGCGGGAAAATTCCCTCCTAGAGTTTCACGTTCGAACTGATAAACATAACGTTCGAACGGGAAATGATACATAGCAAACCGTTCGAACCCTAATTACTATATTCAGCAATCACTAGTGTCATTTAATTAGATTACTAACATACTAATATAGTTACTAACATACTAATATAGTTACTTATATGAATATATAGTACTAATTAAATTTATTAATTACAGTATATATATTATAAAATATATATGATACATTAAAGTAATACTATATTAGTATTAGTACTAATATAGTATAGTTACTTATATGAATATATTAGTTATAGTACTTATATACTTATAGTACTTATAGTATATTAGTTATAGTACTTATTACTCATTTTAAAATATTTGGCTAGGCCTATGATGAAGCCAATGCCTCTTATGTAGTTAATCATAACTCAGTCAATAGTTATAACTATACCCAAACTAGGATATAAAATATAGTTATATTAAAATATTAACTATATTATTTAAGTATTATAATACTATTATTAGTATTATTTTTATACTTTTGTACTTTGTAATATCAGTATTATTATACATTAGTATAGTTATATAATTAGAAATATATTCATAGTATTAACCGTTCGAACGGTATATTGACAAGTTCAAACGGATTTTAATACCGTTCGAACGGGTTTTATTCCGTTCGAACAAGGTGTCACGATACTTATACACCCAGTTCGATTCCCATCAAACATTCCTTGTGCATTCGAACCCAAAACGACATCCGACTCGTCCAAGGTGGTCTCCGCCGTTCAACCGCCACTCAACCGCCGAAGAAACACCCCATTTTTCTCTTCTAAGAGGTATGGGCTTCTATTGTGAATTTTTTTGAGATTAATGACGTTTGTTTGGGAGGGGGGGTTTCGGATTCGAAATCCCCCCATTTTGGTTTGGTTTGTTTGTATCTATGGATTTTAATCGGTAGAAGTGATCTAGATTCACTTCTTCATCATTTATACCGATTTAATCGACTGATTTTGGTGTAGATTAGAGTTTCGGCCATGGCTGAGTCGACTCAGCCATGGCTGTTTGGGTTCGATCTCGTTCGAACGGGTTCCATTCCATTCGAACATGTTCGTGCCAAACAGATTTTTTTTGTTCGAACAAAAACTTACCGTTCGAACAAATATTAGTTGCCTGTTCGAATTGACAGAATCGTCCATTCGAACAAGTATGCTAGTTCGAATGGAATATTCTTAGTTCGAACGGATTATTTCAATACAGTTCAATCTAAGTGTAATTCTTAAATAATATATTTTAAATATAATATTTATAATTATATTCTTAATTTTCTTGTGGTCCAATAGGTATATTAATGGCATCTACCGGAAGAAAACGTGTAAGAGACCAAGTCAGTGAAAGTAGCACTGGACCAGCTCCTACTCAGGCGTCGAGATCTGTACTCGTCGAGCGTCAGATCGTTTTGTCTGACTTCTCTGATCTTTCGTGGGAGGGACGGAGCATACAATCCATTTTCACTGAGCGGGGATGGGTACCGATCTGTCAGCAGCAGGGGACTGCATACCCAGATATGGTCGTTGAGTTTTACCGTGCATTGGGAGAGGAGAGTGCTGACTCTCTTTTCTACACTCTATCAGTCCGGGGAGTTAAATTTAATTTCTCTCCCCGTATTATTGCTGAGTTCCTCGACATCCGACACGAGGTCGGCGCATATCCTGGACCGGCTATTTCGGGACCAGCGGCTGCACCATCTGATTCTGACACACATGCCGCATCCCCCATACCAGCTCCGCATGTAGATCCGGATGATAGTGAGGATGGTAGTGAGGATGTGGAACTACCTGATGATGATTTGACAGATGATCAGGTGCGTCATCTAGTGCGAGACCCTTCGGCTCCTACATATGATGGGAGCAAAGTGATCCGACAGGCTGATTGCATAGTATTTTTTAGAATGCTTAACTTGATTGTCGACTATAACATCGACCCGAAAAAACACAAGACTGATTTTGGGATCGATCGAGCCAGATTTTTGTTGAGGATAGGGCGGGGGGACCCCATTGATCTGGCCTTATATTTCTTTTACCGCATCCGATCGGAGTCACGCTATGTTAGTGGAGGTAGTCTACCATTTGCACTACTGATATCTAACTTCCTACTTCGATCAGGGGTTACAGTTTCAGCGACTGAGCGGAGGTCGCCACAGATGGGGCCCCTCAACAAGATCACATTCAGCAAGAGCGAGGGGCACTTGCGGAAGGCTGCACCAGGACAGCCTAGTGCCCCGCCCACTGATCCAGCTTCTACTAGTACTACTGCCGCTGTTGAGAGACAGCCTCCTGGGGTTACTTTGGATCAGGTACGAGCTCTATTTGTTGAGTTCGTTGAGCCCATTATGGAGAAGCTTAGAGATCTAGATGGGCGCGTGAAAATGTTACAAGAGGATGTTGATCTGCTCAACACCAAATAGTCTTTTTAGTTATTATTTTACTTTTTTATATTGTATTGAACATTATATAGTTGAGATGTAATTAATGTATAATTTTTATTTCTCGTGATTGCTAATTTATTTATTTTTTTCATTTTACTTGCCGTTCATGATAATATACAAAATAATATTATCTTTAAAGTTATATTTATATACTTTAACAGAAAATAAATCATTTTTATCGGAAAAACAAAATTAAAATATATGTACAAATTAATAATGATAAACAAATTAATGAAAAAATTTTTCTTTCGAAGTAATAAATTTAAGTTCATACGGTTATTAACTTTTTCCGGGAAAACAAATTTAATTTCCCACCAATATTATTGCTGTTCGAACAGATCA
Organism: Cyclocarya paliurus; assembly: GCA_029856935.1. NCBI lineage: Eukaryota > Viridiplantae > Streptophyta > Magnoliopsida > Fagales > Juglandaceae > Cyclocarya > Cyclocarya paliurus. Next base: position 5,132,959 of record CM056950.1, read on the forward strand.
TATACTGTTCGAACATAATTAATTGGTGGTTCGAACACTTTATCCTCCGTTCGAACGGTTTTTCTTTTTGAGACGATTTTTTTCGTCACAAAATATTCCGTTCGAATGGTTATTTTTCCGTTCGAACTAAATTTGTATCTGAGGCAGTTTTGGAGACGAAATGAAAAATTCGTCTCCAAAAATGACTTTTAGAGACGAAATTTAGTTCGTCCCTAACTAATTTCGTCCCTAAAAATTAAATTTCTTGTAGTGAACACAACAATAATAAAATCGTAATTTTGAAACAAAATCTAAATGGATCAAAACGGATTAATCTATTATTAATCTGTTTATAAATCATGTTTTAACAGGTTTGTTTTGACCCGAACCCGTTAATATCAAATCCAAAGTGACTAATTTTGTATCTTCTTTCTGCCAACCCCGATAACAACAAAGAGAGAACTTAAAACTATTGGTCAAACCATGCACCCATTTAAGCTATGCTTATCCAAGTTGGTGAGCAGTTTTATTTTAATTTACAAGTTTTTATTTTTTATTTATTGTTTTATGGTAAGTAGTGTTTTCCAATATCTTTTCGTCTCAAATCATTTTTAAAATCCTGCTTATTCAACATTTATGATAGAGGCAAATCACTGATCTACAAGTGGATAAAAAACAGTGCCAAGTGGGTTAATTGTGCAAATACATGCGGCAACGTGCCCCTTACGGAAAAATAATCCGAATTTGAGTTTTAAGTCAAGAAGGGATCATAAAATGTCTTATAATATTTATTACTAGTGTATAAACATTTTGGATAGTATTAAATAAATAATAAATAGTACTATTTTATTTTAGTATGAAATAGTCTTTTTTGTAAAAAATAACTGATAAGCGTAATTTTTATAATGACTATTGAAACAACGGTATGCATCTCTCGCCCACTTAGACTAATAAGTTGGCGTAAAAACTCGAAAGATGTTGATCACTAGTATAACCTTAAAAACAGAGAACTTGCTTAGAGCGAAACAACTAGTATCCCATGACCTTAAAAAGATAACTTGCTCGACTCAGACTTTCCTCCCTGTACATGTTGCGTAGTTCTTTTCTTTTCCATCAATAAATGCGATAAGTTATTTAAATTGGCTTAATTTTTTATTCTTTAATATAAATTATAAATAGGAGATTCGAATAAAGCGATTCTCGCATGAATAAACGAGAATTAGGTGTACATGAAACGAAATTGTTGAGGCGGAGAGTAAGAATTGTGTTGGAGGATACTAAACTTAATGCAATTTATAATATCAGCCGTGTATTCTGACTGTAAGATATCATTGGGAGCCAGTAAGAAGTGGAGGAGACGAGGAGGAGTTAGATCTAGTCAAAATAGATCGATATAGGAGGCAACGCATAATGGCTTTGACCCTCGCTCGTCGAACCAAGTCGTGACAATTGAATTGGCCGCAAGGATGAATCGAAGGAGTTGGCCTTGGATATGCAAGGTTCGGGCAACAGATTAGGTGGAAGTGGGCGTTGCGGCAGTGGGGGAAACGTGAGGACTGTCGGAGCATTAGTAAAACTGAAAGGAGAAGAATACAATAGCAGAAACATGGGAAAGAAAACACATTAAAAGGCCAACGGTCCAATCCTTGCCTCTGTATTATGTGAGAAAAATAGACATTTAAATAGTGAAGACGACACTATTCGACAGATCGAGTACTACTTCGTGAATCCAAGCATGATACTTGTTAAACTCCATTAGATGGACAAGATTGAATGAACCAGTCTTCAAAGCAATTAATGCAAAAGTTACCTCTTTTTCTCTAGACACTAGACCCCACATGATCATCTTTCCCAATATTATGATACCTAGCTATCATCAACAAAATGAAAGCACACCTTCATGTGGTGTTCTATTCAATTATGAGTAGACCACCATTATCATTATTATTAGGGATATTAGTAGAGTGTAACGGGTTTGATTCCATTCGGATTTGGAAAAATTTTAAAATCAAATCGTCTATATCAATTTTAAAAATTTAAGAATTGATAGACTGATTTATTATCGAAATTAAAACTTTCGATTTTTCTAATTACAGTTTGGTCCGGTCCAATTTTTCTATTTTATCATTTACACGTGTGATACTATATAAATTTAATTTTATAATTTTTTCAACACTAAACTTAATTGTTAGAATTTAATATTTATTATTAACAATTTCTAATTCATTAGTATCTAATTATACTAATATAGTATAAATAGTGTCTAACTTATTAGTGAAATTAATAGACTTGAATAATAACGTTAAAATAGAATAATTAGTGTCTAATTATACTAGTATAGTATAAGTAGTGTCTAACTTATATTAAATGTTATATTAATTTTATGTTATAAATTATAAGATTAATAGACTTGAATAATAACTAATAAGATTAAAATTTCATGTTTTATTACCTAGTCATTTAGCATAGAATAGATGTATATAAAATATAAAAAATTATATAATATATAAAGTTATATATATACCGCTTTGGTTAAGTTCAAACTAGACCAATTACATATTGGACTAAATAGTTAAATAATCGTCGTAAATAGCTAAATATCAAAAATGAAATATAGCGGCAATAATATCCCTGTAAAAGACACAAAAGGTGTCAAAATTAATTTTTTTTGTCAAAATTAATTGTGGCGATGTCCTTTTGTAGCAAAAAATATTTTCTTGTGACGAATTCCTAATCGTTGCAAATGAAATAACAAAAAATGAGATTTTTTTGGCATTAAGAATAAAACGCCGCAAAAGGACTTTATTTTCGCCACAAAAACAAATACAACTATTCACTTACCTGAATCGCACCCTTAGCAGCGGAAAGTTACAATGAGGTAAAATTGACCTCAAAAGATGAGTTTTAGCATCAATTTCTCTAGAGACAGAAATGATTTGGTCGTAAAAACTTCATATTCTTGTAGTGCACTACAAGAAATACAGGTATTTGCGGCGCCCAAAATGGCCAAAACTTAAATTAAGGCCGCAAACTTCAAATGCAATTCCGACCAAATTGCAAATATGCATTTGCATCGACATAAGTGCAACCTTATTTCCAACGATATTATGTGGTTGGTTATGGAAATTTGTTTGCCAGAAAGTGGGTGATGTTTTGTATCAGCTGATAATATAATTACAGTATTTAGTTATTTTGATTACAATTGTTGTAGCAAAAGGTTTCCTAAACTAACTAATTTTTGCAAAAATTATGCAATATCTTTTCATCCATTTTCAAGAACTAAATTTTTTTACGTTTGTATTTGAAATCTTTTGAGCTACAAATAAATTTTTAAACTAACAATTAATTGTCCCTCTAGTGATGAGCATATTTTAGCAACCTGATCATGAATAAATTTGTTTATTTAGTGATGAATAAATCTACCCATATGAAAGACAATGCTTAAGTATGCAATTGGGTAAAAATGTAATGAAAACTCACTCATATATGTGTCAATAACTACGATAGTATCATTTATATTCCAAGCATTCTATCCATACATAGCTTCTATATCAAAAGAGAAAGCTCATACCACATTTCAATAATAGCAGACAACATTTAGTGCCTTAGCAGAATAATTACATTGTGCTATTAGCATTCCTTATGTCTCTTCATTGAAGCATGGAGGATGGTTGTAGGATATGGCATATCCCATCTCTATTCATCTCCCAATCAGCTCTGAAACCCAATTTTCCTGCATCCAAAAATGTTCTTACAATGAGGTAAGTATTGATGGATTAATATATCACCAGATAAGCCACAATTAGGTTTACCATATGATGTTCAACAAAAGACCTACCATATATATTAAGGTGACAAGCTGTATATATTCACCTAACTATCCATTCTACTCTCCTTTCTTTTAATTCTAACTATGGTGCACATGGTCAGTACTCCGGAGCCTTAGTTAGACAAAAATTATTAAAAGGTACCAAGTAGGAGGGAATAACCCTTGTGCATTAGAATATGATATTATATTAGAATATGATATGATATCACAATATGATATAATATGCGTGATTGTACCAGAGGGAAAACCCTTGTGCAATCTAAGATCAAACCTAATTAAAATCTCTTGTAAATTTAAATTTAAATTTTAATAACTATTTAGACCAAAGACTTACTTTGTCCTCCTTAACAATTCCCTGTAAACATAGCAAGAATATAGTAAAGGGGTAAGCTAAAAGGTTTGCTCCTCGAATATAAGGTACTATATCAATCATGTACCATAGTAATAACATGACAAATTGAACCAGCAAAAGTAGTTTCTTGTACAGAACCCAACCCAATCATGCATACCAACTTAAACTCCTAGAACTAACACCGAGCCGCCAAAACAAGTTCTAATCATTACCAAATTGAAATATTCACACAAAATTCTGATATGACCTCGCCATAATCATTCATGCAAGTTATGCTATATACAAAAATGAAATGCATAAGAATAGTACCTCTTAATGTTTGGTGGCACCATAATTGCATTACTGTCCCTCTTGTATGGAACCATATGGCTGAAGCAGTTGACCATGTTGAATTACAGGTAAACTAACTCATTCCTCCCAAAAGACTCTTTTTGTCTAGACATAGAGTGGACATTTTTAATAATGATCTCCAAAAAACCAAAAGGTGATTGAGGAGGTCGGAGACTAACTTTTTTGCCCTCTAATGAGGGTAAGCAAAAGGCCTACAATAAAGCAACATTGGCCTTCTAACATGGCCATTCAAAATATTAAAAAGTAAAAAAACTGCCCAAATAGCAAAATTAGGCAGCTCCTTAAGTCTCCATTGGAGACTCTCCCTTGGGATTTTGTTGTGATATTGAATGTGTCTTAGACTTATCAAATTCTGCTTGCTTCTCTAACATTACCCTTAGACTTGCTTTTAACGTCTCAAGTTCGGACTTATAATATTGTGTATCCTGTGACAATTTCCCAGCATCTTCATAGTTTTTTTGGGTTCCTTATGACTCAGGCATCTAAATTTGGTCCATTTCCCTAATATACCTTGACCTACATCTCATAACCCCTTTAAAGATCATGGCTGCTGCCTCCTTGGTCCGATTCTCTAGTTCTAATTAATTTAGCTTTTGCACAATTTGATTCTTTACCAGTAACAATCACCACAGTTATATTCATTAATTTACATAATGAAAATAGTGTACAAGCAAAGATTTCTTGGAACTATGTGACTAAGGAAACTAGCAACAACATCGGGTGCACTTTACTCATATAAAGTTCTTCATCCTTCTCTGTTACAAATATGTTCCTCTTCTTAGACCATCTCGACTCTTTAAAGAATCCAACCAAGTTTGTGTTATATTCTCCCATTGCAATTAAGTTCAACTCAAATCAATAATGCCACACAATAATGATTGGAAGCTAAACTTGCCTTTTGGTAGAATTTGTATATGTGCCATATATGAATTGATGTCCTTACACTATGCCACATTATCTTTTCCTCTAAGAGTCAAACAAAAGACTTTCGACTAGTGGTGTGATTTGTTCTTTGTTGTTTTCTATTTGCTTTGTTTTGCAATGACAGTTGTTGTGAATAATAAACATTCAACACCAAAATGGTATAGCATGCAATGAAGATTTAGGTGACACCAACGTAAAACATTGATGTTGGCTAGCTATCATATTATCATTGCATAATAAAGAAATGCTAAGTAAAAACAAAAACATTACCTTGAAGTCCTCACTCCTCCACCGCATACATAATTTCCTCCTTGCCGCTTGATCTACCGAGGAGGTTCCTCCTACCAGTGTTGCTTTTTGACTTTTATATCCATTGTAAATTTTGTGTAGCTCGTAGTGAAAGGAGTTGAATCTCCTTCCATGCTGGTTTGTAACTGTTCTCTGATGATTATTCCTCTCCCATTTTATGATAAAATCAGTCTAAACACCATAGTATAAATAGGACATATTATATTATTTAAACTATAATTGCATAAGCAAAAGGTATACTACCAAAATGTATTTGTGAGGCCTACTTGGACACGATTACATAGCTCCTCTTTCTCGGCAATGGCACGTCACTCCATCAAGAGTAACTCATGTTAGCATGATGTTTGACTATCCACGAAACCCTTCCAGTAAATATGCTCACATTTTCGTACGACACTTTAGTATCCCCATTTTTAATGGTTAAATGTATTGGTCCAAGCTTTCAAAGCTTGTCAAACATTGCACACTTTGTAGGTCCATGACTAGATTTCTTACTTGCTAATCACCAAAAGTGCCATGTCACAACCAACACAAGAGCATAAACATAGTTTTCTCTGGTTAATAAGAATAACTAAATGCACATCTATACTATTGTGCATGAGTGTAGCACCTAGCACTCTACCTGTGTCGGCCATCGAGTTTGAAAACTTCATTTCAAATACGACATATGGTGGTTGAGTTGAGTAATCTGACTAAGAGGTAGTGTCATATCTGAGTTTTAGTTCATTGGGTGTTGTGATTGCAAATATCAAATGAGTTGAATCCATCACTAGCAAGACCATGGCTGACATTATGAACATCTTCAACAAACTAGGGATTATCTCGATCAAATGTGGTCCAAACTTCAGAGTTTGCAGGATGCTTCAAAGTGTTCTGATCCCCATCCCTTTGTGATTAATGCCACCTTATAGAAATTGTCATTTTCTTCGACATAAGCAATCTTTGCAACCTTGGCTTCAATGAAAAATATTGCAAAACCTTTTGGGTACTAGTTGTCTCTTACATGTAGTAGACAACCACTTGGATGCCTTACATTTAGGCCATATGATTGTTTGTTGGAATTTTCCTTCCAATAGAGTATGCAATCATTTGGACATGCATGTTTTTTTGTGTACTTAAAGTCCAAACCTCACTGCAATGCGCAGGTCTCATGAAAAGAGTTAGGCAAGAGTGATTCGGAAAAAGCAGTCTTCAACAGTTCAATTAGCATGTTGCAAGACTTAACACTCCAGCTGCCAATCACTTTTATGTGGAGCAACTTCACAATGAATGATAGTTTCGCAAAACTTGTGCAACCAACATAGAGTGGACGTTGGGCATCTTCGAACAGATGGTCAGAGGTGGTTGGTTGTGGTTCCTCCAAGTTAGGAACCCCACTAGTTTCTACCATGTCCTCATTAATTTCCATGGTTGTAGCAACAAGGATGTCAGCTAAGATATCATTTATAATGTAACTAGTATTACTTTCGAGAGCATGAGCTCGAACCGTGTGATGAAAATGCCTAACCTCTTGGGCATACTCACTTGATATTAATCTATAGGTAAGATGCATCCAATTTTTGTCCATCTACAACAATTGATAATATCATTACAATATTATCACCACAAAAGGAAAGCTTCAACATGAAAATGTAAAGTAAACTAATGGATGCAAGTAAATGACAACATTGATATAATAAAGAATGTAAAAAATGCAAGAAACTCTAGTCAAGTTCCATTTTCAATCCTTCATTGTACATTCGATATACAATCAACCTAATGGTGCATAAATATTGAGATTAATGGAACCACTATAAAACACAAGCTTTTTATGCCAATAAAAAATAGAGGGTACTTCGATTCCCCAAAATGGTGTTACATCATAAAACTCTAAATCCAAAACCTAATAACAATCAAGGGTTCGATGAACTGGCGGGACAATATTGTGTGTGTGTATGTGGGCATAAAGTGGGTGATCAACTCCATCCAAGAGAATTATAACTTAATTAAGCTAAGTTTATCATGTATAGTGATCAGGGCGGAATTTTGATCCTAAAAGGTGATAGAGCCTGAAAATCATAATTGACCTACTGTCCTTGAAAAAACATCAAAAAAATGAGGGAAAGAATATTGAGATGTACTAGGAGACAAGGGTATTTGAACCAATGTTTTGAATACCGTACCGGATGCCGTACCGGTCGAGCCACTGGAACGAAATATTTCGATACCGGTACCGTTTCGGGATAACATTTTGATATATGAATAAATTATATATATAAATTATATTTCAAAATAATAGTCTATATATAAATAAATTATATATAAATACATAGATATATAAATTATAAATATCCTAATCTGAATTAGGAGTCAAAAAATGAATTTGTAGTTTAAAAATATAAATAAATAAATAAATAAGGCCGAAATATCGGCCGGTACGGACTGGTACACAGGTCGGTACAGGTCGAAATATCGGCCGGTACAGCGGGTATCGGCCGGTACGACCGGTATTTCAGCTGGTACGGAACATATGGTGTACCTGTTCCAGTCTGGTGGTCGGTACAGAAAATACCGGCCGGTACGGTACGGTATTCACAACAATGATTTGAACATCTCCTACTATCAAACAAGAGAGAGTTCACAAATATGAAGCAACTACAAAGCCAAATCCCCATTCCTAAGATATTACCACTACACAAAAATATATTCAAACAAAGCATTTGATTAGTAGAAAATATGATTGTCACAATCTAACCATGTAACAAACCACGACCAACTAAATGTTGGGTAGATGTTTGAATTATATAAGAAAATAATTAACAAAAAGGGGTCGGATTTGGGATCGATTTAAGCTTTTGTTGACACGTTGATCTTCTGAAAATTAAAAACATATTGATGAATGCAATGACAATCGAAAGCAATGTTGAATGAAAGTACCACCAGAGCAAACAAAGAATATCGCAATAGCAGCATAATAGATCTAGAAAAACCAATTTTTTCTAACATGTATGTGCTCATAAACTTTTCATATTCTTCTTGCCATTCCAACAATACCCTTGCATCCTCGCTTAATTCATCGAGCTGCCTCTTGTATACTCGGCATCTTTCTCATGCCTCTCGGCAACTGTAGCTAATTATGCAAATCTTTCATTAGTGTGTTGTCTTAAGGACTTGGGAATAACCATCTCGCTCAGTCCCCTTGCAAAGCCTAACCTGTGGCCCAAGACCTCCCAAAATACTTATGCTACTACCTCCTTAGTCAACTTCTCAACTCAAGCTCAGACATCTTGGCCACCATCAGGTTCTATTCAAGGGAGCAAAAGTCACACTTTACTCTTTAGCTCCAGAAACTTGTAAAAAAATAATCGACTCATTTCATAACTAAGTAGGAAACCTAATCATATATTTTTCTTTCGTCATGGGAGTCATATGTGTTCCCTTTTTAATTCTTTGACCACCTAATCACCTCCTTGAAGAAACCAACCAAATCATCATCAGTCTCAAAGTGCAAATACAAGCAGATTGCATTAAAACCAAATGGAAGCTGTAACAATGTTAATACCAACATCTTTATTTACGAATCCATCATTTTCAATAGCCACAAAAACGAGAAAAAGTTTGAATATGTAATTAGAAACGTTCGAGACAATTAGTAGGATGGTTAGCACCGCAAAGAATCCAAGATATATACTTATAATACAAGCCTCCCTTCATGTTATAGTCTGGTACCTCCATTTCAGTACTTTAATATTAATTCTGTACTACATGAATGTAATCACACTACAAGAAAATAGGTTTTTCCCGGTGTTTTAAATTTGCTGCAATAAGTGCTTAAATCATTGCAAATAACTATTTCCAGCGATTTATAATCGCTACACATCCTTTGCATTTGTTTGTTCACTTCTATTTTAACCTAGCGAATACCAAAAATCACCACAAATATTTACTTTGTCCGGAGTTTTTCTTTCATTGCAAATACCAAATAAAATGCCGCAAATACCAAATAAAATATCGCAAATGACTATTCAATTTGCCTATTAAATTATTGGAAAAGCCCATTTGAAACTTTTAAGTAGCCACATATAACATTATCAAAAAGTACATTCATTACGATACAAATGATAGAAAATAAGTAAAATTGATTTATCGTTTGCTTTTCTATTCATTTCAAAAGTTACATTCAATAAAGTTAAATTGATAAATTTATTTGAAAGTTAAGACCCTAAAAAAATCAACTCAATAATCTCAATCAACTCCTACATAAATGATAGACCAAAGTTGAGTTATTAAGAAATCAGTGGAAAGTTTTGGCTTTCAGCTTACCATATTTGAAAGTTACCTTGGAAAGCAGTTGAATAGAATTCAGTACCATCATCTTGAAGAGGAAAGGGGGGTGAAGAGGTATTGGTTTTCGGTAAGCCCAAATGGTTATATGAATATTATTTCCTAGCTATATTTGCTAAGTTTCCTTCCAAACACAAAAATCTTCTGATGTAAGTAAAATAAGTGGTCACATCAATAACTAAATGATAGACCAAAGTTGAGTTATTATGAAATCAGTGGAAAGTTATGGCCTTGAGCTAACCATATTTGAAAGTTACTTTGGAAAGCAGTTGAATAGAATTCAGTACCATCATCTTGAAGAGAAAAGGGGGGTGAATAGGTATTGGTTTTCAGTAAGCCCAAATGGCTATATAAATATTATTTCCTGGCTATATTTGCTAAGTTTCCTTCCAAACACAAAAAACTGCTGATGGAAGTAAAATAAGTGGTCACATCAATAACTTAAAGGCCAATGCAATTGGGTAAACAACAAATTAGAAACTTATTTTAGTACCTTGATGCATTCCTTCCCCATATTTTCATCCTCTACTACTACTGCATCCATAAATTTACCCATAGCCATGGTAACGGCAAGATTATATTTTTTTCTGCGTTGGCCTACAAAGATTTGTCATGCGACCATGGACTCCCTAAAACAGGTGTTTGAGAGTCTCAACTGCTTGAGACAACCTGGCATCCCTCTCATTTTCAAATCTAAGGAAGAAGATGGCAGAAGATATACAAGCCATAGGCTAAAAAGAATATACTAATCAAATGAATATAGTAAAAGGGAAAATGCTCTGGCTTTAAAAAAACATCAACCAACCAAGCACACCAACAAACCACATACCTCATCATGAGAAACTGCACCTTCTACATTCAATGGTTTAATCACCGACGCTAAATCTTAACTTTATCATACATCAACAACTCCACGAAGAAATATATACATATATAGGAAAATAAATGCAAGCATGATTCAAGTATGAGAGACAACGTGCACTTGAGTTCAAAATAAGTGCAAGCCTGATTTAAATATGAGAAAATATGCATTTGAGTTCTCTTATAAAATTATCCTCCAACCACCATGCAAGTAAGAACCTATAATAACAAAATGTATTAGCAATGGAAGCAATGAGTACTTACATTTGAAAATATTCCCTCAATTCATGGTCATCCAACTTGAGCTTTTCACCATTATCACAACCTTTTGCTTGTAAATTTTCTAGCTTTGCAGCCAGATCCTGTGTGCCATTCTATAGCTCTATATTTCAGTAATAATTAGGAGAAGGGTCATAGATTCCACAATATTTTCTTCTATTTATGTTGATGTGGCACATATGTGCCACAGTACCATTGAAAATAAAAAACAATCATACTAAATATTTAGGCTATATTAACCAAGTTTTGCTTCATTAAGTTCAATAAAGAAGTACATATAAGATGTACTCAGGCTATGCCTTTTAAATTTTTAAGAAAATCTTTGATTACTTCACAAAAAAAGAACTATACAGGTGTCCAATACAACTACTTCAACCTATGCTTCCGTCCATCAAATCTCAAACCTTAATTAACGATATCATTGAAAACATTTAAATCTAAATGCCAAACCAATTCCAACAAACACACATGTCAAAGAGGATTCCCCCCCTCTTCAAGTGTTGCAACTAATCCTATTTCCTAACATGGACCAAGAATTTTAAAAAAATCACAGGTAACTAGGTGCAAAAAAAGGAGAAAACATAGAGGACATGGATTAGTGCTATCATGGTGGTAGTATTCATTCACAAATTCCATTTTTATCACATTTGTTAAATGATAACCACATTTTTTTAGATCTACTTGCTGACCCCATACCACATGCAACATGTAGGGCATGGTGAGTTCCTAATTCTTATTAGGTGTTCCTCTCGTATGCATCATATTTTGCAATTTTCAATATAATATTCAATTACTTATCAAAACAAAACATATAAGCTTGGTCAAAGCCAAAATTCACACAAGGCATATCAGCAAATAATATATGATACATGAACAGAACTATTATGTCTAACCTACATTGAAAAATTGTTGTTAACCCTCCACCCTCCCCCTCCCCAAAAAAATGAAAATAAAATGCCAAAACTTCTCTCAGCAATCTTCTTTCCCAACTGTGTAATCTCTTTGGAATATTTTGACTGCTCTTTCTTCTTTTTACCTGCTTCACATTCATACTTTTCTAGATCTTTTATAACATCTTTGCGGCTTTTCACTTCGTCTTCAAGCTCCTTGGTTGTCCTTGCAATGTCTTTTTCTATATTGGACAATTGCAATAAGAAGTGTTCTTTCTTCAAAGATTTATGAAGGATACAAAACAGGATGATAATGAAGGAATATATCACATATAAGGTATATAGCAAACTCTACAGTTAAAAGATTCACACACTACCATAGTTTTTTTTTTTTTTAAAAAAGGAGGAGAAGAAATTTCGATTGAAAGTTTGAACCCAAATGAAGCTTTGAAGCAGGAGTTGCGAGAAATTACTACCAATGAGACGTGCAATGACCACCGAAAAGAAGCTCTGAAGCAGTGGCCACTGAAAAGAGAAATCCGAGAAAAATTCAAGAAAGAGAGAGAGGTGAGGTCAGATTCACGAAAAAGAAAAGAGATTGGCATGGGGGCCGGGGGCTGGGGGAGAAGGAGGGGTGGCCATCGAGGTGAGGTGGTGGTGGCATGGTGGGGTCGTTGGCGATAAGCTGTGCGCAACGACGTGAGTTGAGGGAGAAGAGAGATTCGGGAGAGAGAGTGGGGAGGGGAAGGGGAGATGACTAGAGGGAAAGGAATGAGGGGGAAAAGGCATGGTTTTTAATTTTATTAGCTTTTGCGGCGAGTTACAATCACCGAAAAATCTAAAAACGCCTCCACAAAAGATGAATAACCTGGAATAAAAAAAAATCATATAATTTATTTCTAGGGCTAAAATTTGCCGAAAATTGTCTTGTACAGATTTTATGAATTATATAAAAATCTATTTCCGGCACTTTTTAGTCACCACTAATAAAAATTAATTGGCCACATATACTTTTACAACGATAATTTTCATTGCAAAAAGTATCAGATTCGTCGATTTTCGTATTTGACTTGAAAAAATGCCGTTATAGTTAAAAAAAGTTTTTGCGACGAATAAAATTGTTGCAATAGGTCTAAAAGTCACCACAAAACTTTTCCAGTGAATTCTCCTCAGCATTTCCTAACTTCGCGTTGGAATTTAACGACAAAATTAAAATCGCTACAAATAAGGACTATTAGCGGTGATTTTTTTTGCGGCGATCTAAGAATCTCTGAAAAATACCTTATTTCTTGTAGTATCATGTGCGTTGAATGGCATGCATAAATACTACTTAACCTTGAGTAAAACAAGAGGGCGATGACAAATAGAAGTATGATTGTTTAACGGAAATATTATAAATATATATATTTATATATATATATATATGGGATTAGGTACGTTAGGATGGCACGGAAGTTAATTAAGCAGGTAATACGAAGGCTCTCTCTCTCTCTCTCTCTCTCTCTCTCTCTGGTCTTGTGTAAATTAGCTTTCCGCCCGTTATCTACAAATATTTAAAATAATTAGAAGGGGGAAAATTACACACTATTTGCAAGACCTAGTTAAGCCCCATTAGATGGACAAGATTGAATGATTAACGATATATCTTCAAAGCAAATGCAAATGTTACCTGATCTTTTTCTCTAGGCACTAGCTAGCTAGACCCTTCATGATCTTTGCCAATTTGATACCTAGCTAGCTATCATCAACAAAATGCATGAGAAAGCACACCTTCAATACCAAATGGGATGCTATTTTGGAGAATTCTTCTCATCTAATTTAGAAAAAAAAAAAAGCTTTCTGCTTTGAAAACATATTGCATTAATTAAGGATAGCATTTAGAATTATTTGAAAATATTGTAAAGAACATGACTTTACTGATCTGTACGATGTATCACACTTATAACGACAAGTAATTTAATAGACTGGTGGTCTTTTGAAGAAGAAAACAATAGCAAATTATTGGCACAAAAGTAACTTTAATTAATTTAAGTATTTACATAGTGAAGATTAGGTTTCTCCCTCCAATAATTACCCACTAATTATTGGTACTAATTATGAACACTCCAATTAATGAATTAACAATGAGAAGAGAAAAGGGTATACGAGATCACAAAGGTGATTTTTACACTTAGAGTTATTATTATTTTAAAAGTAATATTGCAAACAAGACTTTTCATCTCATTTCTATCTTATTATATAAAATGTAATACTTTATCACATCTATATCATATTTTATTTCTTAAAAAAATAATAAATTTTGAAGTTGATGAGCATGTCACATCATCATAGTGAAATGGGATTGATGAAAGTATGGCCAATAGAATTTCCCTTCTTTTAATTCCCACTTATTCATTTCTTTCCATGTTTATCAATTTTAATTTGGAGTAATTGTTAAAATATATGATAAAAATATCTCAATATTATTAAATTCAGTGATTCTATTTCTCATTACTTTAACTATTAATTTTTTATCATTTTTTGACGTGATGTCAAATAAATAAGAAATTAGTTATTATTTATTTACATAATTACTGTTCAAGTCCCTAGGATTTGGACTTTTTCCAAACATGGTACTGTTTATTTTAAAGAGTTTTAAACCATCCCTCTGTCAGAGTTTTGTTAGTTAATTAAGTGACGAAAAATTGACATGGCGCATATATACTGCCATGTCATCAGCTAATCATAGAATGACGTGTCATACTATAGAACAAAACTTAGAGTAACATTACAGTTTTCGAAAAAGTGATTTGAAGAAGCGTCTTGAATACTATATTTTATTTTTAATTTTTTAATCATTTTAAAATATTTTTAAAAAATATAAAAAAAATATTCATACATTAATAGTTACTTCCTTAACTATTAAGTAAAGAAAAGAATTTTAAAAAAAATTTAAATATATGAAGTGTCAAAATAATATTTTCCTATAATAATTTATAACTTTTCTTCCCATTAATCTACCTACATGCATGCATGGGCGCCTTTGAGACCAGTCATGTGATCTGCAGATCAGAAAATATTATATATAGACTTGCATATGGTTTGGTCTATAATTATATATAAAGTAGTTGGTCATATCTAATTCCTCTTTTCTCTCTAGCTAGCTAATTTTTTATCTCAGCTTCCACAACATTTGATGGGCGTTCGTTGATCGATCTTGTTCTTGATAAGGCAGGCAGGTTTAGCTAGCTTTAAATATTAGACAAGAGTATAGTACTGAAATGTAATTTTCTTTTGATCGCTGCTTTGTTGATCTGATCAATTCCTTTAGGCCTCGTTCTGGTAATTTTAATGTAACCACGAGTTGTTCCACTTGTGATTCATTTTTTAATGCACAAAATATGCCTTTTTTTCCCTGGCGATGCACTAATATGTCATGTCTCTATGGCCTTTTCAAAAAATTCCGTCGGAGTAGTTGGCATGCTTATTTAATATATATCCACATGGACCACGTGATGAGATTCGTATCACTCCATGTATCATTGATTTGGGATTTCTGGCCTTTCTATCTATAATTAATTAAATTATGTTTTATAAATAAATAAAATTATAAAAGTAGATCATGATGACAAGCTAGACGATCATGATCCAGACAGTAAAAACCTAATTGCTTAATTTAATTGTGGCTTTCTTCATCTGGGCAGCTGCATCGAGCTAATTGATCAATATCCTTCGTGTACGTAGTAATCTCAATTGCGACAAAGAAAAATAAAATTAAACCAAACTAATAATAATAATTCAGGGAGGGCCGGCGTCAGTGTTGGAATTATGCATATATGATTGATCAGAGTTTTAACCCTTACAAGTACTGATCCCTTCCTATCCACACACATGATCTGTAATTAATTAAATAAGGTTCTCGTAATGTTCATTGAGGAAATGGAGATACATATTTAACTATTTATATATAACACCGGCTCAGAATTCATATTCCGGCCTGCACGGCATGCCAGGAATATATATATACATATATATATATATATATATATGTATTTAGTCACAAAACCAGACATATTGGACACAGAATAGCAAGTCATGCGGAGCTGAAAGGAAACACATTTGAATGCCAGGATTCGGGGGGTGAGGTTACGGCTAACATTTATGGCGGTCGTAAGTACCCTTCACTGGAGTACAGTGTTTTTGGCCCTTTCCGCTAGATTGACCAGTGCACTGTGAATGTTGAGGAAGGTCATTATTTCGCCCACAAGTATATGCTTTAATGGGATTCGTGGAGGCCTTGGTACCGGTATTTGCTGTCTCAGCAAGCATACGGCTTATGTAGGGGTTCATCAGTAATTCCATCTCCAAGTCGTCCTCCATGATCAGGCATTCTTCGAGGCGGCCATCGCACCGGAAATTAGTGGCGTTGCTCTTAACGAGGATGCCGACGGTGCCACCACCACAACAAGAAGCATTAAGGAGGATTAGGATCAGCATCGCAAAGCATGCAAGAGGATAATACAGTATCGACCCTCCCAGCAGCTTCGTCTTACAGTAGTACACCTCCATTTCAGTTTTTCTTTCTTATCTTTGCAAAGGTGTTACTGACAGGCATATTATAGAGTATAGTACTACCTATATATAGTAAAGCAAGAGGGCAATGATCACCGACACAAATATATATATATATATATATATATATATATTACCCTTTATTAAGGGATATATTTGTCAAATTACACTTTATTCTCTGTGTTTTGTGTCCTCATTTCATTAGGAACAGATTAAGATTGATGTAGTCTATAATATATATGATTGAGAAAGACATATATTTTAATAGGATAAAAATTTTAGATTAATAGCTAGATAGATGATTTTTAATAATTTAAATGAGAAGGCCAGGTTAACCATGGACTAACACCTTTAATTCTATAATTCAAAAAAATGTATTTCCCACTTATTCTAAGAAACATGCAGATATCAATTTACAAAAGAAAGAAATTAGAAAGAAAAAATAAACATGATATTTAAGAGGTTGTATAAAAAAAATTATTCTAGCCTAATATAGAGAAAAAATTATACATATGCTCATAATTTCTTGGAATTCATGTTTATTATTTCCATGCTTATTGGCATCCATTACAGAAAAGGATAGCAAATTGTTTTTGGAGGAGAAAACGATAGCAAATTATTGGCACAATATGCAAAAGTAACTTTAATATTAAATTCTTTAGTGTGTATATATCTCTAGTGTCTATCTAACAGTAATTATTGATTTAACTTCTCTTCTTTTTTTTCCTTTTTTTTTTTTTTTTACCGTTAAAGTTAACGCAAGTTTTTTTTTTTTTGAAAAAAAGTTAACGCAAGTTTGTCAAACCGTCGTGTACTATTAAATTGCTTTCATTTTCATTTTTTATTTTTCGGCCTTTTCTTCTTGAGGTGATTAAAGTAAGGGTGACTGTACAGATGGCAATTAATAATAGAATATTGCACTCGATTTTTTTAAAAAATAATTAATTTAATAAAATTAGATTAAAAATGCAGACTTCAAGATGAGTGGGGCCCCTCGTGAATTCTTATGTTTGTTTTCTTGTGGTTGATGCCTGAGAGTCAGGACTCAAGACAGTACTAATGGTACTAGCTCCCGCTTCACTAGCTGAGCAACCCGTGGTCCCTCCCTTATCATAACTCTACCCTCTCCCTACTTTCTTTGTTTTTATGGTAAATTCTACTGAGCCTCTTTTTCTGTTTCTCTTTTATGAGAAAAACTCTCAATTTAAAAAGATTCAAAATAAAATAATGAGAAGATCCCATTCAAATAAACTATATATGTACGAGGATATTCACAAAATAAATTCTCCTACTTAAAAACTCTTGTTTCAATTTCAATTTTTCCACTTAGATTTCTACCTAAACACATTATTTATTTATTATGGTCACGAGACCCATTATAAGTATTAAAAATAGTAATAATAGATACAGTTTTAAATTATGTAATTTTTATACATTTTTTTTTAAAAAAAGTGACGTCTAGTGAAAAAATAATAATTTTTTTTTCATATGAATTTCAGATTATTTTTATTTTTTTCAAATAAAGTTCACACTATAAAAATGTATAAATCATTTATTGTTACTAATATAAATTATTACTTTTAGCTATTAAGTTACTTTAACAGCGATACATTTTTTAAGTTATGTAATTCTTTTTTCTCTTCCAACCTGATTAGGGAAAGTTGGTATTTTAAAAAGAGAAAGTGTTATAATAGTAGGTACCAATATATTCTATTAAAATAAACTGATATGAATTTATATATTAGATCTATTTTATAATAAAATTAAATTTATAATTTGGGAGTGAAACAAGTACACTTAAAAGTATTATTTAATTGAAGAGGAGTCTACCTCAGCAGTGAACTTTGCAGATTAGGCAGAAAAGGAAGTGCTTGGTCTTAAAAAACATATGAAAATACGTTTATAAAGCCAGATAATTAGTATTTGAGATTGGAAATTAATTTTTATTACAAAATAGTATTTAAATATTATATAGTTTATAGATGAGTTTTATAAAATATATTTGTATATTTAGAAAACAAAAGAAGTCTGAAAAGTATATGTGAATGATGAGGGGTTCGAGAAGAGCCAAAATCTTTGATCATCACATTCAGGCTATCAGCTGCATGTGTGTATGCTGATAATAATAGTCAGAGAGACAGACGCAGAGAGAGATAGATGGAGACGAATTATTGGCATTCAGAAGCAGCAGCATCGCCTTGAATGCTCGTGAAGCACTGGTAATGGACAAATCCCAGGTGCCTATCAAATGTGTCTACTAAAATGTGCATATTAGTACAAATTAATTTTTTAAAATATTTTTTAAATATCTTTAATTATTAAGAAAAAATAATAGAAATTGACAAATAATCATTTTTTTAACCATTAAAAAAATAAAAATAAAAATACATGAATAGGCACATTTGATTGACATATTTAGTAATCATATCATCATTTTCTATAACACAGAGAACTAGTCCCTGCTTTCCAATGGACCCCATATTTTGTAGATTTAATATTTGGGAGTAATATTATATTTCTCAAAAAAATAGAGATTATTATTAAAAATATATATATTTTTATATAGATATCATATTTATCTACTTTTTATAAAAAAAATGAATACACAGGAATTACACACTCTAAGACTGTAATATCAATTTTCTATTTCTTTCAAGGATCAATAATAAAATTAATATTTAAATTTGTAGTAATTTCTTTTCTAATGTTAACTAACGTAGAAGTTTTCTATATCAGTTGTATATTTAAATTTCAATAAATAGATTACAATTATATTTTAAAATAAAAAGTTTGAAGCTTTTAGATTTCATGTCGTCCTATAATTTGGAGAGCCTTGTGTTAGATAAGTATATTAGGCAATTCGGAAAGCATATAATGTCATGGCCAATGGATTGATTTCTCATTTAATGATAATACACCGTTTCTCTCTTTTTGAGTTATTATTTTTCTGTTTAATACTGTGTTTATGACTTCGTTAGTATTTCGTTTAAGGATAGTATTGTATTCGAACATAATCAACAATATATGAAAAACATGCCAATAAATCACATGGCAATAAATAGATTCTAATTAAAAAAAAAAAATTGAATAACAACTAATAAGTGAATGAGAAGCAGAACAAAGTGTTTTATTCTTCTAAGATCATTCTATCCTCTTATCTTCCTATGATTGGATCCCCCAATGGCAACCTTTAAATTCCAGATCTTTGAAATCTCTTCACCATACCTCATCCATAGAGAAAGAAACAGAACCCACACTCTTAGATCTCTGGCCTAACGAAAACTCAAGAAAAATATAATCAAGTAGAACCCATGTAGTAAAATCCAGATCAAACCCAATTTTCAAAAAAAAAAAAGAGTTTTAAGTATAAAGGCAAGTAATTAAGATAAGAGGCAAGTAATTGTCTTAATTTACTAAATTAAGATAATTTAGTAAATGCAACTTCTATTTTCACAAAAAAAAAAGGTTCTTTGAAGTTGATTGTTAGTCATTGTCATAACTAAGTTCTTGGTAATCTCTTTCAGTGTCTTCTAAGGAGTGCCATTTTGCTAGGATTTTAGATTATGAGAGATGTGGATTTCAAATTCAAAACTTACCTAACTATTTCTTTAAAGCTAAACACACCGTGAAAGTTTCGTTATATTTTTCAAACACCCTAATTTCTTTGCACGTTTTTTTTTATATATATTGCGACGTGCATTAGTTTCCAGATATATTAACAAGATGAGATGAAAGGTTTTAGATTTTACTTTTTGTGTGCTATAGTTCTTATGTAATTATTTAATTACATAAACATTACATTGTTATTTAATTAATCATAAACATTACGTTTTTATTAATAAAAAATTATTTCTTAACAAAAATAAATAAATATAAACTAAGTGCAATTACTTTCACCCACTATATATATATATATATATATATAAATATTTATATAACTAGGTTTCTCTCTTCAATAATTGACCCCTAATAATTGGTACGACGTATGACGACCATTCCTAACAATGACTCGGAAAAGGGACAGCATATAATATATATATATATATATATATTTATATGTATATGTGTGTGTAATATGGCTTAATAAACTTCTAGGTGTTACGCATAAAGTATACGTTTATCCCATGAGTATCAGAATATTATTGAGATGGTCAATAATTTGTCAAGCTCATAATTGAAAAAATGTCATTATACGCATTCGGATTATATATATATATATACACACCGTCGAAAATATTAATTAAGCGTTGAAAATGGAAAATATTAGATCGCATGTAATTCTCATTATAATATAATTATATAAGAGGTAAGAGCTTCAAAGTCTCACGTGATCCACCCCTCGATCGCGTCGTGAGATACGCTTTGCTTGACCATTCAATTATTAGGCCTTTCTTCTTTTTATTTTTCGCTGAATATTATTAGGTCTTCCATTATTCATGTTATTTCAAGAACTTTACTTTTTATAACTAAAGTACGATAGGTCACCAGCTAGCTTCCTTTAGTACGGAACGTGCATGAGCCACTTTATACATTAGCTGGCCAGACCGGTGAGGACAATAATATTTCAATGTTGTGGCCAGTCCAGTTTTTCTGGTGAAAGTGATTTATCTTCCAAATTTTGCTTTATAGGAGGATCAATATCTGTTCCCTTTCTATCCTTTTTCTTTTGCTTTTTCTTTTTCTCTTTATACCTTGCTATTGTGTCGGACACTATTCACGGGATCCCTTTGTAGATAAACGAGTAAAGAATATTGGATAAAGGAAAATTCATATCATGTTGGAAGTTAGACTAATTAAGTTTAAAGAATATGAACATTAACTTTCATTTGATTGGTTTAAATGAAATCATAAAACAATTAAAACTTTTTATAACGATATTATTTATCAGATAATTACTTGTCAAGCTTATTATATATATATATATATATTTAGAACTGTAAATATGATTATTTAGCAAGATTGCATGTATAAGACGTGCGCATCATAATATAAAAAAATGATAAATATATAATACTTTTCACAATTTTTTATACAATTATGTTAAAAATTAAGGATATTTTTATAAAATAATAATAATATTATTATATTTATTTTAAAAAATAATTATATAAAAAATGTAAAAAGGGTTAATTCCATATATACCGCTTGAAAAATGATTCTTGAAAAATGATTCTTGACGTTATGAGTTTGTCCCTTTAAAGTTACCGTTTAGGTATTTTATTTTATTTTTTATTTTTTTAATAATTAAAAAAATAACTATTAGTGAAGTGATGTATTTAAAAAAATATTTAAAATGTTTGAAATATATTTTTAAAAAATAAAAAGTGTAATTTACACCTTGCTTTGCTTGACCATCTAGGTCTTCCATTATTTATGTTAACTTTATAAAAGTTATAGTAAGTGGGTCAAACTTCAGTGCACTTTATTGGGTCTGAGAAAGAAGATAAGCATACCCGCCATGCCGACGTCACGCTCGGCTTCGGGAGAACCTCTGACTGTGGGACTTTAAAGTCGGCTCGACGGTTTTTCCTTCCAGTATGAACAGTTTCCGCACGCATTATAGACAAATCTAGTGCACTGTTCACCCGCGTTTTGGTTTTGGCTTTTCCGTTTCTATTTTTTCTAGTATTTGTTGTTGTTTAGTTTCCTTGGTTGCTGTTGTTTTGTTGACCCGAGTGGGGTGCAAGCTGTTGGATTGTACGTAATCCGAGGTAAGAGTGGTTTGAGAGTGGTGAGCGATATTATGTCTGGTCATCGCACGGCCGAGCTGTTGTGGTCCGTGCTTTAGTTGGGTACTCGTTCAGCCCGGGCTCGAGATGCTGATACTTGCGGTAGGCGTGTCATCTGGAGCCTCACCAGTGCTTGTGGTCTGTTTTGTTGTTGCTGTTTTTAGTTTGTAATTTTTTCAGTTTAACTTAGTTTCTATTTTAGTAGGAATAGGCTACTGGATTTAATATCTATAGCTGTGTCCCTAACTCATCCTTCTCGGGATGACTGAGCGGACCTGCAAGTTCTGGTTTACAGAACGCTTTCTCTTTTTTGAGAAAGTCATAAAAGTTAAGACAATGTCTGCCACAAAGTGATTTGTGTGTGGAAAAGCTTCAAAGCTGCTGCATTAGATTTGGCTTAAGGTGTTTGGATTTTTCATGTACTGATCAGCCAACATCTGTAATTTCAGATCATTAATAAAATGTGACTATTTCCATAAAAAAAAAAAAGCATACCCGCCATAAATGCCTGGCAAATGGTCCCAGTGACCACGATTCCTTCATTTTCCAAAGGGTTGTTTCCTCGTGGTATGTTTAGATGTCACAGGTTCTGTCTACATCACCACTCGAAAATTGCTGAGTTCATGTTAGAAAAATTTAGAAAAAAAAAAAGAAGAAGAAGAAGAAGAAGAATGAAGTAATGTTTGATGTAATTATAAGTTATGTAAATGTTATATAATTTTTTTTTTAAAATTTAGAATTTATTATTAAAAAATTAATTTTTATATAGATCTTAAAACTTATTCAATATTTTTAAAAGGAATGCGTGATATTTATATATATTTTTATTATAAATATTATTTTTTTTAAATGTTAACCCGGAGAAAATTTATTTGATAAATTAATAATAATAATAATAATAATAATAATAATATTATTATTATTATTATTATTATAAGCTTGGTAAAGGAAATTTATGAAGCAACATATGTCCGACAAAACAGCTTCTTCTTTTTTTCATTGGCACGGTGATTGAGAATTGAGATTGTCGTAAGCATATATCTCAAATAGCTTAAGAAAATTTCTCTAATTTAATAATTTTTAAAATTTATTTGTGTCTAATAAGATTCAAACCATGCATCTTAAATTTTGGAGGAGAAATGCGACCAAAACCAAAATCCTCACCAATCGAGCCAATTCCTACAGGTTAACAGCAGTTGTGTGTATATATATGGGGCAAACTTTGAAATATTGGTTTTGTGGGAGTTATCTTGGCTTACTTTTAAAAGGGCTTAAGAAATTACAACTAGCATTATTCATGCCATATAATTTGAGTACTATTACATTTACTTATAATTTTACTGATAAGATTTATTTTATCAATTTTTTTAATTCTAATTTTAAATTTTAAATTTCATAATCTTCAATATATCAATATATGACACGTTAGCATGTATTGTTATTATAAAAAGCTTTCTATTAACCAGAATAAACATTACAACCAGTGTTTATCAATCCAAATAACATAACTTATAAACTCAAGATATGATCCCTCCCACACTTAAATCATCAATATTCCAAACATGCTTAGCCAGTTTGTGTGCCCCTTCATTTCCCATATGTCCAACATGTTGTAGCTGCATTGGTGGAAGTTCTTCATCAACTTTTTAATCTCCTTAATCACATTTTCAAGAATTGACGCAGTGTTCTAAATTGTATGTACCATAATTAAAGAATCACTTTCTATCACTTGATTAGGAATCCCTCAATGTAGACATAGTTCCAGGCCTATTAGAATAGCCAACAACTCAATTTATATTGGATTATTCACTACAAACTCCTTTTTACTTGCTAAGAACAAAACTTCTCCCCTATCATCTCTAAAGATTACACTCACCCCTACTCTTTGTTGATTATGGAAGATAGCACCATCAACATTTAGCTTCAGAGATCCCTGTTGAGGAGGAGCCCAAGTTCCTTTGCTTTTCTTTTCCACACACTTAACCTCTTTATGATCAGACCCTAAAAATAATGCATTGTGTATTGCCACAGCAGGTTGAATCTCTTTACTCTCATACATTCTCTGATTTCGTCTATACCAAAACCCCCATGCAATGTGAAAGAATTTCTCCAGTTCCTCTTTACTACCTCTAGCTTAGACTTGTCTAACCAGATCATCAAAATCAACACAACTTGCCTCAGGTTGTACACATTAGCCTTGATTATCCCAACACTATCTTAGTCTGGGACATTGATATAAAGCATGCAACACATCTTCTGCACCATCCCCACAAAATATACAAGTTTCTTCCATCAGTATCTGCCTTCTCTTCAAATTTGCTCTTATTTTTAGACCATTCTTACAAGCCCTCCAAGCAAAGACTTTAACCTTGTTAGGTAGTTGTAACTTCTACAACTCTCTCCAAATCTGCTTCTGTTCTTCTACATTAGAAGATTCGCATGTTCTAGCTTCTTTTTCCACTAATCGAACTAGCTTGTAAGCACTTTTCACACTATACACACCATTTTGCTCAAGCTCCCAAATTAACTTATCTATACTTTCCATTATGCTCAATACAATTTTGCACACCTCTGTTGCTGTAACACTCCGTATTTTAGTGTATTTTAGTAAATAATTATTTTAATTAATTTAAAGATTTATTCTCTTGTTTTAGAATTTTGAGAGTTTTATTATATTATTTTTAAAACATTTTAAGTTGTGAAAATTATTTTTATTGGGCTTTCTCATTATTAATTATTGTTTTAGATTTAAATTGATCTTTAATTTAAATTGGTTTGTTTATAGATTTTAAAATTTTTATTGTTTTATTAAAACATTTCACTGCATTTGATTAATTTTAATTATTGTTCTGCAATTTAATTGCTTTTTATTTTAAAGAATTTTATTGTTAGAGTTTAATATTTTACTTTAACTAGTTTTGAGTTTAAACTGATTTATTTATTTTACTGTTTTAAAAATAGTTATTTCGAGGATCAGTTGTGATCCAAAAATTGTGAGAATTAGATCTCATTTCTTTTCCCAATTTTTTCTTTCCCTTCCTTTTTCTTTTTCCATTTCTTTTCTTTTTCTTCTTTTCTTTCTTCCTTCTTCTCTCTCTCCCAAGCGACTCTCTCTCTCTCTCCTCTCCCCCACGTCGTTTCGGCTTCTCACTCAGCCCTCCGCCGTCGGCCGTCCATGGCCCTCACCGCCGGCACCATCGTCTTCCTCGGCCGCCAGCGACCAACCCCCTCAAATCTCAGGTTGGCTAGCGCCGGCTTTAGCCTCCGTGAGCAGTCTGAAGCCG
The DNA here is from genome assembly GCA_029856935.1 of Cyclocarya paliurus. Classification (NCBI taxonomy): domain Eukaryota; kingdom Viridiplantae; phylum Streptophyta; class Magnoliopsida; order Fagales; family Juglandaceae; genus Cyclocarya; species Cyclocarya paliurus. Next base: position 5,158,620 of record CM056950.1, read on the forward strand.
CGACCTTCCTCCTCCCATTCCGCCGCCGTCCGGCCACCATTGGCCGTCATATTTTCAACACTTCTTCACCAACCTCTTGCCATCCTAAACCACCCAGTTTCAGCTCCGGTCCGTTGCCGGAGCTACCTCCACGAGCTCATCTCCATTTTACTCTTTTTGGCCTTCCACCGCCGTTTCGGCCGTCACCCACAGCCAACCGTCGCTTCCACTAGATTCACCACATTCCATAGGCCCTACCCTACTGTTCCCTAACTTTCGTTTGACCCCGTTTGAATTTGAGTTTACTGTGTATTTCAGCCACATTGTTTTTACATTGTTACATTGCCTTCCAGCCGCCTTTTGCACCTTTGTGATCCTTCTAAAATTACTTTATAGCGCTGTAAGTATTTCTCCGAAATACTTTTAAGACTTAAGTATATTTTTGCACTAACTTGTTTTATAAGTTGTGTTCTGGTTGGTTTCCGGATTGAGTCCGAGGAGTTCGGGGGTGAATAGATTGAGGACGGAGTATTTGTGTATTGATTATATTGTGATCTGTTTGGTAATTGGTCGATTTCATGGCATTGGGCACGCATGCGTGGGTGTGTGTTTTGGAAACTGTGTTTTATGTAAAAAAGGCTTTTCGGATGCGTGTGTATCACTCCCAAGCCGAGATGGGGTATTATCGGTGGAACTCCTCTGGACACTCAGGAGCGGAATATACTGAGTGTCGTCCCCCGGGACTGTTGCCCGGGACTTCGACGAGATGGTTGCATTCTCGATCGACTCCGTGGCCCCTTGTGCTGGCGGGGGTCAGACGATGCTTGGCTATGTACGCGGGGGGCGCGAAACTGAGCATCACTCGTGCATCACTCACACGGTTGTTACCCATGGGGTGACGAAGGAAGCCAAAGTATGTAAATGGTCTCTAGGGGAGACCATGGCACATACGGTTAAAATTGAAATTAATGGATTTATTTCTGGATTTTAGTTTTGTGACAAATAATGATTTTTGGCGTGCGTTGAAAAATTGTGATTTTTGAGAAATTGTATTTTTCTCGGGTTTTGTGCTTTGGTCATCATGTACATGCATAGTGTTAGTTGTTTTAATATATTTATATCCTGAGCATTTTGGATTTTACTTACCTGCTGTACCATTTTTTGGTACCGTAGATTTTGACATTAATGATGTAGATGCAGAGGCTGAGGAGTTGGCTCCGCCGGATGAGTGATTTGGGATCACTCGTATTTTTATTTTCAGCTCTTGTATTATTTTTTTGAGGCATTGGTATGGCTTTTAAACACTTTTGTTTTTGGATATTTGTAGTAAACAAATTCTGGTACTTAGTTGACTTATTTATATTTATCCGCTGCGTTTGTTGTGCACTTTTTGCATGTTGCACACACTTGAGCACTCACTGTTGGGATGCGTGACCTGTGTTCTCATTATCCTGACCTCACGATTCCCGTGTTGTTTTGTACGTGGGAGTTGGGGCATCACAGTTGCAACTTGAGTTGGAAGAATTTGGTTCACTTCTCTACATTCCACCAATGTGTATTCTTATCAATGAGGTATTCTACATTTTGATTAACATGCAACACAACCTCATTAAAACTTTGTTTCAACTGTCTATGGTTAGAAACCCAGTAATCTGCCCATAGTTTTATGTTAGATCCATTTCTCACCCTCCATCAACATCCAAATTTCAAATTGTTCTTTGCTTCCCAAATACCCCTCCATGCATACAATGGGGGAATAACTTTGCTTCCAGAAAATATGTGTTGGGGAAATATCTTGCTTTCTAGATCTTATGCAAAAAGGTGGACTCATCACACATAATCCTCCAACCTTATTTTGCAAGAAGTGCCATATTAAACACTTTGAGGTCTTTAAACGTCATTCCTCCATCTTTCTTAAGTTCACACATCTTCCTCCAACTAACCCAATGAATTTTACTCACTTCATTCTTCTGTCCCCACCAAAACTTAGACTTCATTCTCTCTAACTCCTTACAAAGTCCATCTAGTAGTTTAAAGTAGCTCATCGAATAAGTTGGCATAGACATAGCTACTGCCTTGATCAAAATCTCTTTTCTCCATTGTGATAACAACTTCCCTTTCCAAAATTTTAGTTTTTGCCATACTCTATATTTTATCTTAGAGAAAATTTGATGTTTTGCATGCCCAACTACTAGAGGTAGCCCCAGTTATTTGCCATACTGATTGAAATTTTGAACTCCCCACAATGACAGAAATTGAAACATTTATGTTGAAGACCATTGTTGTTTTTGCTCTATTAACCCGCTGACTAGATGCATGACTTCTAGTAGATGTTGAATCTCCAAATTCTCCTGCATATCAGCCTGGCATAATAAAACACAATCATCTGCAAAGAGCAAATGGCTGATTTGAGGTGCTCCTCTGCAAATTTGAATACATTTAATCTAGTTCTCAGTAGCAGCTTTTTGTAGTAGACATATAAGCCCTTCAATGCATAATAAGAATATATAAGGAAATAAAGGGTCTAACTGCCTAAGACCTCTAGAGGGAACTATGGGACCTTTAGGCTCAACATTGATGAGAACATAAAAAGAAATAGTGCTCACACAAACCATAATCAACTCAACCCATTTTCTAATAAAACCCATTTTAAACATGGTGGATTCAATAAAAGACTAATTAACTCTATCATAAGGTTTGCTCATATCAAGTTTAGGGGACACAAAACCCTCTCCACCACCATTTTCTTCCTCAGAAAATGGATAAGTTCATAAGCGACAAGTATATTGTCAGTAATAAGACGATCAAGAACAAAAGCACTTTGAGATGTAGAGATAATATTAGGAAGTATACCCTTAAACCTATTAGCAAGAACCTTAGAAATCAGCTTATAGATCACATTACAGAAGCTAATGGGTTTATAACCAACAACATAATCAGGGTTCTTTTTCTTTGGAATCAAAGTGATAAAAGTATGATTAATGACTTAAGAAAATTGACCAGTATTGAGGACTTTGAGAATAACAGCTATCACTCACCTTCCAACAATATGCCAATATTTTTAATAGAAAATAAAAGTCATCCCATCAGGACCTGGAGTCTTGGTTGGGTTCATTTGTTGAAGAGCTACTCCCAACTTCTTCTTCTGTAAAACTCTAAGACAAGTCCTAGTTCATTGCATCTGACACTCTGCCTTCTAATCTATCCAGAAAGTCCAAGTTTCCTCTTTGATAAAGGGTAGTGAACAAGCCATGGAAGAAATCCAAGATAATCTGATCCCTTGCCTCCTTTACTTGCCAAACCCCATCCCTATCTTTTACTCCCATTATAAAATTCTTCTTCTTCCTTTGGGATGCTTTCCTATGAAAATATTTGGTATTGAGATCCCCTTCCTTAAGAAATAAATCTTTAGATCTTTATCTCCACATGATTTCTTCCTTCTCCAACCATTGCTGCAATTCCACTCGAGCCTCCTTTTGCATTTCCACATTTTGGACTTGAGGGTCTTTATTATGGAGCTGTTGTAGTTTAAATCTTACCTTCTTGATATTCAAGTGAACTTTCCCAAATGTATTTTTATTCCACACCTCCAACTTCTCACTGCATCTAGTGATTTTTCCCATAATCCCTTGTCCAAGAGTCAGAAGTCACTTTCTCACATTCAGCATTCTCAACCCACATTGCCTCAAATCTAAATGGCCTCCCCCCCCCCCCCCCCTCTCTTGAAAACCCATCTTCATTTAGTTGCAACATTATGGGTATATGATCAGAATGGGGGCATCTACTCCATACTTAACTATTGATGTTGGGAACATATTAGACCAACCCACATTTGCAAAAAATCTATCAATTATTTCACTAATTCTGTGTTGTGTCTCTCTCCCATTACATCACGTATACTTAAAACCTGAATAACCAAGGTCAAATAATGCACAGTCATCTACTACATTTATAAATTCTATCATTTGCCTCTCAGGTCTTTCTCTTCCACCCTTCTTCTCCAGGTTACTCAACACCTCATTAAAATTACCAAAAAGGAGCCATGTTGTAGAGTTATGAACTTTTAATCTTCTCATAAGTGACCATGATCCATGTTTTCTTACCACCTATGGGCGCCCATATAACCTAGTTAAAAACCACTCTTATGTATCCCTTTTCACACTGGCATGGATATGATATCTAGAGAAATTGAGAATCTGAATGTTGAACTCCTCTTTCCATAGTAAGGCCAGACCTCCACTCCTACCAACACAATCTACAGCCAAACACCCCTCAAAACCCAACTTTCTCTTAACAATCTCCATTTGCTTAACTGATAATTTGGTTTTAATGAGAAATAGTATATGGGGAACTTCACTCCTCACTAGGTCATGAAGTGCTCGAATTCCATGTGGGTTCCCAAGTTCATGGAAATTCCAACTTAATATTTTCATGGCTCCCGATGGGGCTGGTGTCTAGCTTCCACCGATATACATTTAGTAGGATCTTACCCTTCAATGTCATTTTCCTGTTGGTTATCCATAAATTGCTTTTCCTTAACAATTTGTTTTAACTTCTTCATCTCTCTTGGTTGTGATTCCATCACATTGTCCTCAACAACATTTCTTTTCTTAGAAGGCCACTATTAATAGTAGAAGAATGCATACCTATAGCTCAGGCTCTCCTCTTCTAGTTGCCACAAGTAGGTAGATTATGCTCTTTCTTCTCTTTCTATGTATAAGGAGTTGCATTTTTCTTCTGAAAATCAGTTGATGTGCCTGAATGTATGTTAAAGCCATTGCTTAGGCTCATATTGGAGCTTGCATTGGGCTCCCCCCCCCCCCCACTGAGATGGCCCAATTGAGGGTTACTATTATCCAACGGTCCATTATTAAAAACATCCTCCCCTCCAGTTAACTCCTTAAATCTCTCGCCCTTATTTGCTTCGGATTCACTCGTTACTGCATTCTTCTTTCCTTCTTCAATGCTTCCCTCTAGAATTTCCTCCATTCTTGCTAATCCCAGATTTTCCACCTCATCATCAGCTTCTTTTGCGCCTTCTTCCATTCTCTTTCCATAATGAGACTTGGATGTTGATTCCCCATTAGAAACATCTTCCTTGTTCTCATCGTATACCGTCTGGCCATCAGAATTCTCATCTCTTCTCTGTGCATCTTTTCTTCCTTGGTCCCATCCTTTATGTTCTTAGTGCTGAGTTTGATTGCCCCGACGTCTTCCATTTGTATCTGCTCAAAGCCAAGGTCCAAACTACTCCACTCCAATCTTATGTTTTATTGGATTTCCCTTCATGCATGATTCGACCACAATCAAAACAAACTCTCCGTACTTTTTCATAACACACTGGCACCCAAACACTACTTCCATTTACCTTGACCGTTCGCCCTCTAGCAATGGGTTTAGTGATATCCATTTTTATTTTAACTCGTAAACTCTTGCCCCATCCTACTCCATCATCATCAACATCCACATCTTCCACCACTCCTATAGAGTTTCCAATCCGTTCACCAATCTTCTGGTTCATACATGCCAAGGGCAGATTATGCAATTGTACCCACAAAGATGCATGGTTAAAATCTATCCTGTGAGATTTTATAATCCATCAAAAGGCTTGGTCACAAAGAAATTGTTGTCAAAAAACCAAGGCCGACCCCCTTCCATTGTCTGTTTATCAGCATGAGTCTCAAATATGATCAGAAAAACATTCTGCCCCACCTCTTGAAAGATTACTGGCTTACTCAACTACCACACTTTGGCCATCGTTGTTTTGATTGTTGCTTTGTTAATCACGCGTTTCATACACACTTTTCTAATCAAACATCTTTCACCTTTATGTTGAACATTCTCAAATTCCTCCCTTTCAATATCAATTGGCAAATCTTCCTCTTCTATAAGATCAGTGAATTGTCCCCATCGATCTTCAATCTCTTCCATTGTAAGAATGTAAGCCCACATGTCGTATGCTCACACAGCAAATTTCACCACCTCTACTTCTCAAAGAGAGAGCAAGAGAGGAGACTCATTTCTAGTAAGTATTAATATATAACACGCATTGTTATATAAGTAAAAATGATAATTACAAATAACATTTTTCTAATTTAATTTTTTTGAGAGTTACTATAAATATATTTTGAAAAACCCTTACTCCCAAATTAATAATATGGGTATTCATTCACCTGAGATCATGTGTAGTGCTACAATCTAGTCACTCATGGCTTGACATTCTCCAATTAAAGTGTGAGTGGAATCAAGGCACAAGGGGTCCGGTCTCTTGAACTTCTTAAAAAGCAACAATCTCTCAAACATCGCACGATATCACATCCACTGCGCGCTCTCCCAGAGATGATCTGCATGGGTCTTCAAAGTTGTATTTATTTTAAGAAAAATATTCTAACTCATAATAGATTTTATAAAAATAATTTTACAAATTATAAAATTATATTTATTATAAAATAGATCTAACAAATTTGATAAAATTACATTAATTTATATAATTAATTTATATAATTTCTTTGTAGATATAGCCGTACATAGGGAAGTTATCTATTATTATTATTATTATTATTATTATTATATCAATGAAAGTATTAGATCAAGATTATTTACACATCCCAGCACGTGGTAATCCTTAATGAATAGCTACAATATGTGATCATCCACTTAATTAGTTTAGAATTATCCATAAAATAGTTTTTTTCAGCTTTGTTAACAAAATGAAACATATGACCAAGTCAACAAAGTTAAAAGAAATAGATAACTAAAATACTTCACAAACTATAAAAAGAAGAAAAGAAAAGTCTTGTCTCAGCGACCTATACATAATAATAAGACTACACAAATTTCTCAAGTACTCACAATCTTCACTAACTATTAATTAATATGTACAGAATTAAAAATCCTTACATTACCCGAGAAAGCAACTCAAGGTGGGGGCAAAGGATCTGAATCACGCAGTCGTACTCTTACATGCACACTCATATATAAATATATATATATATATATATATATTACTTTGCTGATCCCTTTTTTATTAATAATTACTATAACTGATCAGCATAATCAACCATCACACGTTGGGATAAAGCATGGAAGGGGACACTTTTTACGCTTTAGAGTTGATAGTGTCTGTGAACACATCTTCGCACGTAACACTATCAGAATCTGGACTTGGGTAGTTAACCCAGTATCATGAGTCCAGGTTAACCCCGTCCCACTATCCGATTCCAGCACGTCTCCACTAAGAACGTTGTTGCACCGAGCGGCTCCAGTGGTACCGGCATCATGGAATGATAACACCTCCGTATAGGTATGCTCGCCATCGGGATTGATTTTCTCCGCGGCGTCATCTGCTTCCTTCTGCCGTTGCAACGCGAAGACGAGCTTTTCCATCACGTCGTTCATGGTAGGCCGTTGGATCCCCTGATCACGCACACAACTCTCCGCCACCTCCGAGTATACCTTGAAACACGCCGGAGCTATCCTCCCCTTTAGATAGGGATCTATGATTTCGCCCATGCTCCCATTCTCAATGCATTTTCGGGCCCAGTTGGCCAGATTCCATTGCTCCTCTTGCAGTTTGCGTTCTAGTGCTTTTCGGGCACATAAAACTTCCAAGAGCACCACGCCGAAGGAGTACACATCGGATTTTTCAGTCAGTTGTTGACGTCTTGCGTATTCCGGGTCCAAATACCCCCACGTACCCTTTACCACGGTATTGACCGCGGTGTTATCTAGACCCTCTTTGGACAACCCAAAATCTGAAACCTTGGCCACCCATTTCGAGTCCAGCAGAATATTGGTCGTCTTCACATCACGATGGATGATCGGCTTCTTCATGCCCGTATGCAGGTAGTTCAGACCACACGCCGCTCCAATACAAATCTCTAGCCTCTGTTTCCAATGGAGGGGGGCGTTGTCGGTGTCATAGAGGTGGTGGCGGAGCGTGCCGTTGGTCATGTAGTCGTAGACAAGGATCATCTCGCCCTCATCGTTGCAGTATCCGATGAGAGAGACGAGGTGGACATGGCGAAGTTGAGAGAGCATCTCGATCTCTGTCAAGAACTCGAGACGACCTTGCTTTGACTCCGGGTTCAAGCGCTTGATTGCCACAGTCTCGGTACCCTCGTCAACGAGACCCTTATATACATTGCCAAAACCTCCCTGGCCAATAATTAACTCTGCGTGGAAGTTGTGGGTTGCTGTTTTGATTTCTTCTAGTGAGAAGTGGCGGCATAGTTCTTCCGGCAGCGACGAGGCTTTTGACCGTTTGGAATTTCCTATACCGGGGTCGGGCCAGCACCAACACTTTGATAGTGGATAATAAGAACCATAGCGTTTGGTCTTTCTCAGTTTCCAGAAAGCCACGCAGCACGCTAGAGTGAGCACGACCAAGAAGCCCACACCACTTCCCATGGCAATGATTATTGTTTTCCTAATCTTAGACTCATTGGTTGTCGAAGCAGGTTTTTGAGCTGGAGTAATCGTGATAGGATTCAGTCCAGCAAGGTTATCTTGCTCACTCAATTTGAACACTTCCATCCCTTTTAAAATAGCATCGTTGATTGCATTAGTTGGTTCTCTAGGATGTAGAGCAATAGAGAAATCACGATTGCCCTCAACTCCATTCTTTCCGATCATTACTATATAGTCGCGGAACACAGGCGTATTCTGTGCATCGCTCCACATAATAACATCTGCTTTCTTCTCGGCTGTCATATTGTCTATATAAATAATGAAAGGCCTGTCGCCGGCTTTCGTTATAGTGGGCTCTATTTCGCAGAAATGAAGTCTCACCAGATACTTGAATCCTACATCAACGTTTATACTCCAAGTCAAATTTGAGAGCAAGTTATTGGTACTGTTTGTACCCATTGAAATTGCAGATCGATAGACATTATCTGGTGCAGTGTAATTTTCTATTTTTGAGTATAAAAGTTTCAAAGACGGATCACGTGGGTTAACGCCTCCACTCAACCTATACTTTGTGTCCTGACTCCATTCTCTGAACATGCCTGTGTCTTCCGTCCGTGATATCGAGTTCCCTCCCATATTTAACCGAACAACCATCTCGAGTGCCATGCTTTTTAATATGTAGAGCGGAGAACTTTGTTCGACGTAAGGGATTCCTGCTGAGTCTTCTGAGCTATAGTAGAGGTAATTAGGCATGGAGACAATCTCAATTCCATTAATAAAAGCGTAGAATCTACTAGAAGCAGTACTTGGAGTTGGAGATGCAGGGATGAATGTTAAATTCAACTTCTGATCATCCTCTTCAACGACGTCGATGCAGAATTCTTTAGAAAGAGTCTTAATGTCCTCCAAGTTGTTAGCAAGAATGTTATAAGCACTGAAGTTTGTAAGTAAGGTGAACTTACCTGCTCTGACGGTAAAAAAGGCCATAGATCGTGCATCAAGACCAGAGTAAGAAACCGGGTAAAAGTACAAACGAATAAATTTCGGACCGGAGGTGACAGGAAACACGTACGTGAATTGGGAATAAGAGACACGGGCAGTCATGCAGGGGACGGAATCGACGGAGGAGTCAAGGGCTTGAGCTGTCGAGTTAAAAGATTTGTGGTCATCTTCTAATTCTATGCGAGCGAATTTTGAATTCTGTCCTTCTCCAATCCACAGGCGCCCGTCGTTAGCAGTTGAGTTGTCAAAAGTGCCGCAGTTGAGTGACGTATTCTCAACAGCGATGTAAGGAGGAGTAGAGCTTGTAGCAATTGAGAAATGAAAGAGAAGGAAGACTGAGAAGACAAACAAGATAGGTTCGAGGATTGAGATGTTGCCGGCCATGGCAGCAAGAGATCACTGATCAGTACCGTGACAGAGCGGTGCTCGCGATGCTGAAGATCTCATGTGAGTTTCAGCTTCACCAATGTTTTTCGTAGTTGGAAAATTTCTATTATATGGCGGTGAAGTTCAGGTCTCAATAATTGGTTATCATGTTTAAAAACTTCTTTTGTTGTACATTTTACCCTGCTTATTGATTCTATTGCCGTTTCATCTCATGTTGTAGATGTCACGATGTGCTTTGAGGGGAAAAAAAAATCTGGACAAAGAAAAATAGATATGAAGATAGTATTTGTATAAAATCTAACCCCTAATTGTTATTATGTCATAAATGCAACTATACATTCAAGCATTTTTTTTTTTTTTTGTATTGCTTCAAAATGATTAACTTGCCTTCATATTTTTGCTAGTCGTTGATTGTCTCTAATTTGCAGGCCTAGAGATCCCCACATATGTACACTCAATCAATGTGGTAAAATGCACCTGTAAGCTTTTCTAGTTTTACTTTTCTTGCTCACATTGTTCATATATGACTTTATCTTCTACATGATGCACATTTAAGCTTTTCTAGTTCATAACTCATGGTCTGCATGTTGGTTTTAGTTTGAGTACAGTTAGCTACTTTTAGTTTTGATTTATTTTTTCGGCTTACAAGAACTGATTGATTAAGATTTTTTTTGTCTGCTAGTTTCTTTCTTTTTAATTGATACATGCTGAGCTTTGGCTACTGTTTGTAGGCATGCTCACTGATTTGAGACTTTAAATAAAGACAAGTAATTTGAACATGCCTTGGAAGAGAGACTGTGGAAGGTATGAACTCCTTTAATTGTTTTTGTCTCTATTTCAGGGTTGGTTGTGTTATGTACGAGCAAAAGATTTAATTGTTTTTGTCTATGTCTCGAGGCGAGTTTTTAATGTTTACGAAATTGATATGGTTTTTTAAGTGCCCAGATAATATAATTCATGAGGTCTTATAATTTCGGGCATAACAATATGGAAAAATATTGGCAGCATGGCAGCCACTTTTATATATATTATATGGCATCATCTAAACTACATATTTATCAAATTCAAAATTACAACCGGACTAAGAGAGAGAGAGTCTGAGAGTTAATAAGAGAGAGAGATTGAGAATGAGAGAGAGAGTAGGCGAGAGAGAGACGATGAAAGAGACAGTCGGACGATGAAAGAGAGAGAGTGATGAGAGAGAAAGATGCGAGAGAGAGAGAGAGCCAATGAGAGTGATGAAAAAAAAATATGAAAGAATCAGAAACAACCACTAGGGCTATACAAAAAATCGACGAACAGACCGTCACCGACTCAAACCGGCCGCCGGAGCTCGGAACCGGCCGAAACCGACAGAGAACCGGTCGGTCATCGGTGGGAAATTACCAAAACCGACGTCAGCCGGTTCGATTCGCGGTTTGAACCAGCAAAAACTGAAAAACCGGCCGACGTCAGCACTATTTTTAAAAACATATATACCGTCATTAAACGACGTCGTTTCACTTAAATAAGTGAAACGGCGTCGTTCTGGATCTTTAGTGTAAAAAAAAAATTAAAGGGAACGGGGCCGTTACGCATAAGCGAAACAGCGCCGTTTCTTCCTAGGGTTTAAACAACCCGTCGACCTCTTCCTCATTTCATCTGCCTCCCTCGTCCCTCGACTCCCTCCCATTCTCCGAATCCCCATTTCTGTTTCGCTCCTCAGTCGATTCAGCCCAGTCAACAGAGAACGACGATCGACAGCGGCCATTTCAGCCTCTCCACTCTCCGACGGCGGCGGCATCGTGAAACGGCGCATCTCACGGTTATTTTTTTAGGTAAACAAAATGAATTAAATCCGATTTTTTTTTCAATTTTTGTGATGAGAATCTTAGTACTTCGAATTTCATGAATATATATTATAACCTAGAGCAAGTTTATATATAGGTATTAGCCCCGATTCGGAGATTCCCAATTATATATTTTAATTCAAAAAATTTGGGTTATTTACTTTAAGGATTTAATATATAGCTGTTCTGATGTTCCCCATTTCACAAGTTTTTATTTACAATAAAATCATAGTTATTTACCCAGTAAAATTATAGTTTTTATTTACAATTTTTTATTTACAAGATTAGAAAAGTTTAAGAGATGTGCAGAAAAAGAAAAAATTGATTGTAAAAAAATATTGTCCCTTGATGTGCAAACCCGATGGAATTCAATTTACATGATGTTAGAGGCGGCTAAAAAATTTGAGAAGGTTTTCAGGCGTATGGAGAGTGAGGACTATAATTTTGTCTTTTACTTTAAGGATGGAAATATTGGGCCTCCTAGAGCTGAAGAGTGGGAAACAGTGCGGGTTTTTGTGAAATTTTTAAAGATATTTTATGATGCTACTTGTCGATTTTCAGGGTCTTTATATATCACGGCAAACACCAGTTTCTTGGAGATTTGTATACTCCAAAAAGAGTTAGTTAGACTAAGTGAGAGTGAGGATAGTCATTTGATGAGTATGACCATAAGCATGAGAATGAAATATGATAAGTATTGGGATTCATTGGATCGTATGAACTTGTTCTTGTTGATTGCCATTATTCTTTATCCACGTAGTAAGTTGGGACTTCTTACTTTCAACTTAAAAAAAATTCATGATTAGAGTCGAGCTGAAGAGTTGTTGTCGAGTGTCCGTCAGTTATTATCAGACATGTATGTGGAGTATAATGTTACATTCGGTTCTACCTCGACTAGTAGAAAAAATGTTCCCCCTCCTTCGCTTGCACCCATAAATGATGATGAAGTAAATCATGAGTCACAAATTTTTCTTGAGTGGTTGGCAGCATCATCTGTCTCTGGATCTACAGCTTCCAAATCAGAAATAGACCGGTATTTATCAGATGGTTGTGAGGCATACAACCAATTTTTTGACTTGTTGAATTGGTGGAAAGTTAATGAGCCTAACTGTCCTATACTTGCGAAGATTGCACGAGACGTGTTAGCCATGCCTGTTTCGACAGTTGCACCAGAGTCAGCATTTAGTACGGGAGGTCGCATACTTGATCCTTTTCGGAGTTCGTTGGCTCCAAGAACTGTTGAGGCACTTATTTGTACTCAGAATTGGTTGCGACATCCATCAACGCCAATTGATATTCGAGAGTCCATGGATAATGTTGAGATTTTTGTGATAGAATCTGGTAATGTTTTTCTCATTCAATTTTCATATTCATTTACTTTTCTAATTTAATTTAATTTTTTTTTCATTATCATAATTTATTAATATTGATTATATGATGTTTTTCTATATAGAGTTGGGACCATCGTTCATCACAACTATTGATGACTGAAGAGTTGAAGATTGAAGAATGAAGATTTGTGAAATTTTATTTAAGAACAATAGTTGCTTACTTGCTTAGTTATTTAAGACAATTTGATTTTGCAATGAAATTAATGGAGTTTTTAGTGGAGTTTTTTTTTTTTAGTTATCCAGTAATTACTATATAAGATATTAAGACTATAAAGTATAAGTATGCACAAAATTAAAATAAGACATGACATTAAAATTAAAATGAAATTAATTTTAAGAATTCAACAAAAAAAGTTCAAAATGTTGATGATTTTGAGCTTAAAAAGAATTTGAATTGGGTTTAAAAATGGCCCAAAAAGCATGTCCAAACTAGCCCAAATCATGGCCCAAAAAGCAACCCAAAATCGGCCTAAAAAATGCCCAAATCGACCCAAAAGCAAGTTCAAACCAGCCCAAAAAGCAGGGCCCAAACCGGCCCAAAAAGCAGAGTCCAAACCGGCCCAAAACTGAAAAACCGACCGTGAACCAGCCGGCAACCGAACCAGTCAGTTTTTCTCCCTAGCTCAGTCGGTTTCGGCCGGTTTGTGTAAGGAAATTGACACCCTCGGTCGGTTTAGGTTTTTGGGTGGAACCGAACCGCATGGTCGGTTTTTCGCCCCTAACAACCACGTAGTAAGTGTAAAATATGCATTACTATAGTAACTGCTTTGTAGCAATGCTCTAACAATATATATAACTTGACTTTAAATATTCGGTCAGAAGAAAACGCACCAGCAATAATTGTCATATTCATGTTCTGTAAAATTAAATTACTTATAACCGGTATTTTAAAATAATTAACTGTTAAATAAAATATAATAAATTTTTTTAGATTATTTAATACCATACTCGATACTTGAGCTGATTAAAAATAAGTAAGATGACATAATATTTCCTCATTCCTCTAATGATAAATTTTGATAGTAGCACTTTCAAGTACTGTAGCAGTATAGCTGCAGGTGTGAAAAATTGGTGATATGGCACAACAATGATCATCAGATCTTGCCGCTGTGTGCCATTTGTCAATTTCTAAAAGTTTTAGAATGCAATGTAATAACAGGTGGATCAATATCGATCTGATCTTCCCTTTCTACCGTTTTCTCTTTTTGTTTTTTGTTTTTTTTTTTCACTTTATCCCTTGGTATAGTGTTGGCCGGACAAAATTCACGCGAGTCCCTTTCTAGATGGACAATGAAAGAAAATTGGATACGGCCAGACTCATATCAATTTTACAATTAGTTGGAAGTTATATAATCTCAAAAAATATAGATCCCACTAAACAGTATGAACGAAACTAATAATGAATAGTGAGACGAAGGTCTTGTTTGATTACATTGATGCAGTTGAAGTGAAATGAAATTTAAAAGTTAAATAAAATATTATTAAAATAATATTTTTTAAATTATTTTTATTTTAAAATTTTAAAAAATCGAATTATTTATTATATTTTATATAAAAATTTGAAAAAATTGTAATGATTAGATGAAATGAGATGATTGACGTAATCAAAAGAGGCCTAACTTTAAAGATAATTAATATGAAAACTAACTTTCATTTGATCACGATGGGTTTAAATTAAATCATAAAACAATTAGAACTTTTCGATCACCCAGACAGCAAAAATCATGCTTAATTACTGTAATCGTGACTTTCTTCATCAGGCTAGACCTAATAATTAATACCTCATCAAGACTTCTAAGTGGCAGAATAATGGATCGATTAATAACGTAATCTCATGAATTGCAATAAATTAAGGAAAAAATTGAAACGAAACTAATAGATCATCAGGTATGGCTCCCCGGCCACCGTCACGAGTGTACAAATGGGAGAGCCTCGAGGAAATATTCATGTTGATCATGATCCGTTACAACAAGTACCGATCCCTCTGAATTCCTATCCTCCACTACCCACAGCTCCCATTCACCGCATGTGTCACACATGCGGTGAATGGGAGCTGAAAATTTCAAATTTATAATTTAAATTTAAATTATAAATTTACAATTTATAATTTAAAAGGAACTGAAAAAAAAAATCAATGAGCCGAATTTAAATCAATATATGTTCCCTTTCTATCCTTTTTTTTTTCTCCTTATTATGGTGTCGGACAATATTCACGGGGGGTCCCTTTGTAGATAAACGAGTAAAGAATATTGGATAAAGCAAAATTCATATCATGTTGGAAGTTATATAATCTCACTAAATATAGATATATCCCACTAAACAGTATGAACAAATTAATTAATAATTAGTAGTGAGACTAATTAAGTTTAAAGAATATGAACATTAACTCTCATTTGATTGGTTTAAATGAAATCATAAAACAATTAAAACTCTTTATAATGATATTATTTATAAGATGATTACTTGTCAAGCTTATTATTTATTTATATATATATATATATATATAAAGAGAACTGTAAATATGATTATTTAGCAAGATCGCATGTATAAGACGTGCGCATCATAATATAAAAAAAATGATAAATATATAATACTTTTCACAATTTTTTATACAATTATGTTAAAATTTAAGGATATTTTTATAAAATAATTTATAATAATAATATCATTTTATAAAAATATACTTATTTTAAAAAATAATTATATAAAAAATATAAAAAAGGTTAATTCCATATATACCGCTTGGAAAATGATTCTTGACCTCATGAGTTTGTCCCTTTAAAATTATCGTTTAGGTATTTTATTTTATTTTTTATTTTATTTAATAATTAAGAAAATGAGTATTAGTGAAGTGGTGTGTTTAAAAAATATATTTAAAATGTTTAAAATATATTTAAAAAAAATAAAAAGTGTAATTTACAATAGTAAGAAATTTGACGCACGTGATCTACACCTTGCTTTGCTTGACCATCTGGGTCTTCCATTATTTATGTTAACTTTATTAAAGTTATAGCTAAGTGGGTCAAACTTCAGTGCACATTATTGGATCTGAGAAAGAAGATAAGCATACCCGCCATAAATGTCTGGCAAATGGTCCCAGTGACCACGATTCCTTCATTTTCCAAACGGTTGTTGCCTCGTGGTATGTTTAGATGTCATAGGTTCCGTCTACGTCACCGCTCGAAAATTGCTGAGTTCATGTTAGGTAAAGGTCTCAAAAAAATAAAAAAATAAATCGAAAAAGAAGAAGTAATATTAGATATAATTATGAGTTATGTAAATGTTGTATAATTTTTTTTAAAAGTTTAGAATTTATTATTAAAAAATTAATTTTTATATAGATCTTAAAATTTATTCACTATTTTTAAAAGGAATGCGTGATATTTATATATTTTTTTATTATAAATATTAATTTTTTTTAAATGTTAACCCGGAGAAAATTTATTTGATAAATTTATAAAATAACGATTAAAAATAATAACAATATTATAAGCTTGGTAAAGGAAATCTATGAAGCAACATATGTCCGACAAACCAGCTTTTTTTTTCATTGGCACGGTGATTGAGAATTGAGATTGTCGTAACTCGTTCGGTAGTTAGAGCTTCTAACATATAATCTCAATAAATATAGTGGGATGAATGTCTCGTTCGATTATACAGATAAGTTAAAATAAGATAAAAGTTAAAAATTAAAAATTAATTAAAATATTATAAAAATAATATTTTTTAAATTATTTTTATTTTAAAATTTAAAAAAATTAAATTGTTTATTATATTTTTATATAAAAATTTAGAAAAATTATATATTTAGATGAGATGAAATGATTTGTGTAACTATAATCAAACAAGGCCTAAGTTTAAAGATAATTAAATATGAAAACTAACTTTCATTTGATCATGGGTTTAAATTAAATCATAAAACAATTAGAACTTTTCGATCACCCAGATAGCAAAAATCTTGCTTAATTAATGTAATCGTGACTTTCTTCATCAGGCTAGACCTAATAATTAAGACCTCGTCAAGACTTCTAAATGGCAGAATAATGGATTAATATTGTAATCTCAATTGCAATAAATTAAGAAAAAAATTGAAACGAAACTAATAAATCAGGGATGGCTCCCTGGCCACCGTCAGGGGCGGAACCAGAAAATTTAGTTTGGGGGCAAAGTTTTAAAGAAAAAGTTTGGGGGAGGCTAAATACTAATTTTTATATAATCTAATTTATAAAAACACATTCTAAAACTTAATTTTTATCAAATTTTAAAAATTTTGAGACCCCATAAGATAGTTCCGCCCCTGGTCATGACTGTACAAATGGGAGAGCCCCGAGGAAATATTCATGGTGATCATGATCCGTTACAACAAGTACCGATCCCTCTGAATTCCTATCCTCCAACATCTGTTAATTAATAATTACAGCCATGCATGATCATTAGTGAGGAAATTGCGAATTTATTCTCCAATAAAAACATACATTAACTAAAACACTTGCACACATGCATATAACATTGACTTACTGTCTGTAATTTATATATAGAGTCATGCTACACAGAAGCTTCACATGACTCTGTATACCACTTAAAAATATATTATTTTATTTTCTTAACCTCATATTTTATATCAAATATGAGGATAAAATATATAATCACATATTTTTAATCAAACAAAATTACAAATAATTAAACATATATAATTACGAAGACACAAAACCCGAAGTAAACACATCAATTCCAGGATTCAGACTAGGGGTGGTGAGGTTTAACACCACAGTATCCGCGGTTGTAATTCGACATTTTAGGTTGACATTTCTGATTAGGCTGGTCTCTTTTAATGCATTGAGAATATTGCATCGTGTCGGTCTTTTCTTGCCCACAAGTAATCGTTTTTCCGCGATACTGGGAGATATGGGATTGATGATTTGATTGCTGAAGAAACCGACTGATGTAGGGGTTCATCAGGAATTCCAGCTCCAAGTCGTCCTCCGTGATCAGGCATTCTTCGAGGCGGCCATTGCACCCGAAAGTGGTGTTGCTCTTAACAAGCTGGATGCTGACGGCAGCACCACCACTACAAGAATTAGCATTAAGGAGTAGGAGGATCAGCATCCCAATGAATGCAAGCGGATAGTGCATCCCTCCCAGCTTCCTGTTGTAGTACACGGCCTCCATTTCATCAGTACGTACTCCTTGATTTTAATTTTTAACTCACGACCCTCTATTAGCTGCTGAGCTCAGTAGTACTCCACTACCCACTCACATTCCCATTCACTCCACTCACATATTTATGAGAGGCGCATAAATATGTATATATATATACACACACCAGCTTTATTAAAGGATCGTGGCATATATTGCGCTTTATTCCCTGCTTTTTTATTCTTTTTTTTTAAATAAAAAATTAGCCACTGATTGACAAGCTATATATGAATCACTTTTATCATACACGTACTGAAATCGCTTGTATTAATTTTCAGATTGACCGATCGACCAAATTAAATTACCCTATATATAAAATTTTCAATAATATTTTATTTTCAATAATATTTTATATAAAATTTTATAATTTTTTTAAATAGTTATATAAATTGGAAACAAGTAATTATGTAAGTTTCTTCCAACTAATTATAAATAATTATATAATTCGACAATACAATGCGTCATTTTAATATATAGTTTATAAGTGCAAATTAAGTCTAAAATGGTACTACTAGTTTTTAAAACTTATATTTAGTTATTTAACATTTTTTAAAAAAAAATTTGTTTGTGTTACTTTTGCTTCTCCAAAATTATAGCATTTCGAAGAATATTTGTTTGATTTGTAAAGAAATTTAACAATCTCGATCTACAATTTTGGAAAGGCAAAGAACTTATAAAACAAAAGTGATATAGAAAATTAACCCAAAATCAAAGAGCTTGCCATTTACAGTTGATCCGCAGCTAGGGTCCAATTTTTCTGGTGAAAGTGATTTATCTTCCAATTTTAGCTTTACATGAGGAGGGTCACATCTGTTATCTTTATTCCTTTTTCTCTTTATTCCTAATTGGTAAATTGGCAGACAATATTAAGTTATTAACTGGGCCATGAGGCCCCTTTGGGCCGGGGATAAACGACTGGATAAAAATATTGGATACAATTAATCATATTCACATAATATTACGTTGAGAATATAATCTCAATAAATATAGATAAAAAGCAATAAATTAACAAGATGAATAAAATTAATCAGTGGGACTGAGTTTAAAGAATTTTAAAATTCAACTAAATTCATTTGATTGGAAAAAATAATTCATAAAAATTTGATTTTTTTTTAATGATAGATCAATAGTACTTGTCAAGCTAATTATTAAAAAAAATTAACAGAAAAGTTTATTATTTATCCTGATTGTATAAGACGTGTTCGCATTATATATATATATATATATATATATTTATATAAAAATGGCTTAATAGCTTCAAGGTGTTACGCGTAAATCACGCTTTGCTAATTAGTTAATTAAAGTTTTTCTTCTTTCTGTTTTTGTTTATAATTTATTTTTCCTTTTTCCTCTATATTCCTTTAATTAGCGTAGGTGTGGTACGTACCATGAGCAGCTTCTGGCCTGCAGATAAGTGTGGGCCGTGCCACATTCCTGCTGACTCCTACTGCAGATAAGTGTGGGCCGAGCCACATTCCTGCTGACTCCTAATTTGAGGTATAAAAGTAGTAGTTAATGTTATAATTAGAGTTTCTTGAAATAATTATTTGAACTGTATATAATAATGTGAAATATCATTCACTATTCTCCAATATATAACCAATTTACGGTAAAAAAACAAGTATATAGTATTTGCTACAAATTAACATAATCGTATAAATTTTTATTAAATGCTAAAAATTTACTCCATTACATTATATATAGCTAATTTTGGGATGAACAATAAGAAAAGCCAACTTGGTTTCATTTTGATTGGCATCAATAAAATCATAATAAACCATTTAAAATATTTTATAATGTCAAGATATTCAAGATGCATGATTATTTTTCAAGCTCATTGAAATAAATTAATTTCATTATTATTTATCAAGATTAGTAAGTATATATTAATAGATATGTGTACGTACTAATTGTCTTACGCACTATATATATATATATATATATATATGGTTTTCTTGTATATGATTCTAAAAATCTTAACCCTTTTTTTTAGATAACAAATCGAACAGTATATAGTAGCGAGTTTAAGCTAATAATTATTCAAGTGTAAAAGCGGCCGGCCTTCTCATGAATTTTGATGTTCAAATTTGACATAATTAATGATTTGTCGAACGTCGAACTTGCGAACTTATATACCTATTAACTTAGATTTCTTGGTTAAGTCGATTAATTATATAGCTTGCCATTTACAGTACTTCATAATGATCCGCAGGGTGATCGATTCTTCTGGTGAAAGTGGTTTATCATCCAATTTTAGCTTTACAGGTGGAGCATATATATCTGTTCTCTTTTGCCCTTTTATTTTTTTTTTTCTTTATTCCCTGGTAAAGCGGCTGACAATATTAAGTGGGGCCATGAAGGCTCTTTGGGGGTATAAACGGCTGAATAAAAATATTGGATACAAACATATTATTCACATAATTTTACATCAGGTTGAGAATATAATCTTAATAAATTAATATTATAGATCCAAGTAGTAAACAAGATGAATAAAGTTAATCTGTGGGTCGACTACTGAGTTTAAAGGATTTGAAAATCCAACGTACTTTCATTAATTTGATTAATGGAACAAATCACTCAAAAGAATTTGAATTTTTTTAACGATAGATCAATATGGACTACTGGTCAAGCTTATATGAAAAAAACAAAAACAGAAAATGTGATTATTTATCATGATTGTATAAGACATGTTCGCATTATATATTTATATATGGCTTAATAAGCTTCTAGGTGTTCCGCATAAAGTATACGTTTTATCCCATAAATATTGGAATATAATTGACCTTCTCAATAAGGTGGATATTAATATTATAATTTGTCAAGCTCATAATTGAAAAAATGTCATTATATGCGTTCGGATTATATATATATATATATATATATATACACCGTCGTCTAAAAGGAAAATATTAATTAAGCGTTGGAAATGGAAAATATTAGATCGCATGTAATTCGCATTATAATATAATTATATAAGAGGTAAGAGCTTCAAAGTCTCACGTGATCCACCCCTCGATCGCGTGTTGAGGTATGCTTTGCTTGACCATTCAATTATTAGGCCTTTCTTCTTTTTATTTTTCGCTGAATATTATTAGGTCTTCCATTATTTATGTTATTTCAAGAACTTTACTTTTTATAACTAAAGTACGATAGGTCACCACCTTTAGTACGGAACGTGCATGATCCACTTTATACTTTAAGAGCTGGCCAGTCCGGTGAGGACAACAATATTTCAATGTTGTGACGATAT
Organism: Cyclocarya paliurus; assembly: GCA_029856935.1. Lineage (NCBI taxonomy): Eukaryota > Viridiplantae > Streptophyta > Magnoliopsida > Fagales > Juglandaceae > Cyclocarya > Cyclocarya paliurus. Next base: position 5,180,063 of record CM056950.1, read on the forward strand.
ATATATATATATATTTGAACAATGATTTAATCATAAAAAAATAAATTTATAAAGATGTAGTACGTTGAATTGTAATGTTAATTATATTATAAAATAAATATTATAATATATTACATAAAGTCGTGCTATTTATAAATTTATTTTTATAAAATTTATTTATTACTGTGTAACTTCTTAGAATCTTTACTCTTTTTGGTATCAGTCAAAGAAGATAAGCATAGTCACAATAAATGCCTAGAACTCGGTCCCAATTATCACAACTAATTCATGTCTTTCACACTGAATTGAATAAGCCGTCGAGAGTTTTATTCGGCTAGTTGCAGTTCTAATCCCCCATAGTTTGTTTGGTGACAACATGCAGCTCTCTATATGTATGTATGCATGCAGGTCTTGCTGTATATCCTAAACATCTATTTTTTTTTATTATTCTTTTCTTTTTTCAAATAACAAACCTAATTATTATGAGAAACTAAGCTAGGCTGTAAACGATAGTCGATCAGTAGTAAATAGTAATGCGTTCAAGCTTGATTAATCTCTCACATTATTATTATTGAGTCCGGATCAATTCAAGCTTAAAATAATTAACCGTGATCAATTATGATGTTCAAGGTTGGTTATTTATTGATTTGTACGTGGAACGAGCTTGGACTTGCCCCCATCAAGAACTCTGTTTTGTTGGTAAAGTCAATTAATTAACTCAAATACAATTCTTTTTAAAGAAACTCATATTAGTGAGAAATCACCACTTATCTAAAAACTTTAAACTGATATAAAGAGGTAAGTAGAATTATTTATTTGTATTATATTCTTAACATTTCTCTTCACGTGTGAGTTAAACACTCTCAATAAATAGATTTAACATGTAGAATATTTAATTTGATAAAATAAAGTGTAAAGTTAATATGTGATGGAAAGAGATAGATTTAATTATTTATATTATATACTTAACACACCAAAATATTTTCTAATAATTACTACAACAAAAATGACATTTTGAGACGATTTTATTTTGGGACGCAATAAAAATCGTCCCAAAAAGTGAGTTTTAGGGACGATTTTTTTTTTGTCCCAAAAAGACGTTTTCCGTTCGAATGATGTATGATTCGTTCGAACGTTATATTTAGGGACGAAATATGGCGTCCCTAAAAATAGAAACGCTCGAACAGTAACTTTTTACGTAATTTTATCGTTCGAACGTCTAATTTGAGAGTTCGAACGTCTAATTATGGCGTTCGAACGTAAATTTGGCGCGACTAGTTAGATTATTATACCGGGAAATTGATTTACCATTCGAACGTAACTTTTTACCGTTCGAACGATGAGTAGATATTTTTTTTGTTTGAAAGAGAATTATATTTATATTAACTATATTAACTAGTAATTATAATAAATTTATTGATTAAATAATAGGAATAATATAAATCAATAATTAGTTCAAAAAATATAAAATAAGAATATTTCATAAATAAATAGTGAATTTACAAAATACTAAATATTGTCCATTCTAAAAATAAAAGAAAAAATAAATAAAAGATAGAAAATACTAAGACCCCAACTCTTTGCACAGTTCCTCGACTGCAGCTAAACGTTCCTCTATTTGTGTCAGTCGAGTACTAATAGTGACCTGAGCCGTAGACATGGCATCAACCCTCGTACGTAACTCAGAGATGCTACCAATAATCTCAATACAAAAATCAGACATAGCAGAACAGACCTCAATACGCACTGCATCGATCAGCGCTGATGTCTGTTCGTTGATCGCTGCATGCACGATGTCAACCATGTCCTCACCGCGTGTAGCACTATGTACTGATGCCTCGGCATGTGGTCCATGATCTCCTGGCTGTGCATCTCTCTGAGGATCAACCAGGTCTGGATGCTGTCCACGAAGACGCAGTCTCGAGTGTCCTGTGCTGCGTGAGAGGGTAGTGCTGTTGATCGGTCCCATCGGCTGCCGTTTACCCTCGGCAACATCAGGCACAACACTGGCAAATAATAGATATCGGGTGATCAGGATCTCGAATAGCAGTATATCTGTGGAAATGTACCGGGATTCTGATCGAATACTATCGAATATATACCCCACCAAGTCAATAGGAATGCCACGAGCGACCCATATCATAAATTTCGTCCGATCAATGCCAACCTCTGTTTTGTGCTGCCGAGGGTCGATGTTGTTGGCGATTATCAAATTCAAGATCTTGAAAAATGAAGATAGATCTGCCTGCTTGATGCTCTTCGCCCCATCATATGGGGGAGCATCTGGACCAACAACTAAATCTCTCACCTCATGATCAGCAATGATATCGACCTCATCTATGGGATAGAGCGATGCCTCCTCCTCAGCTGTCTCTCCCTCAACTGAAGGATCAGACTCTCTAGGCTGCATATTCGGATATGCATCTGGCAGTCTAGGAATATGAAGATGCTCAGATAGTCGGTCCCGTGAAAATACAATCGGAACCCCTCGGACAGAGATGCTATATGCCCCTCCATCATCTGGGCTGGCAGTACCGAACTCTCTATAGAACTCAGAAACGATGTCTATGTAAGCAACAGTCTCCAATGAGTCCTCTGAACTATCTAAGATAGGTCCCCAACCACGATCGCTGAAAACTGATGGCAGGGAATGACCCTCCCAGATAAAACTCTGGAAGTCAGACAGCTTCACCTGTCGCTCAAGTGAAACAGTCCTCTCCCTAGCAGAAGTACTGCTACTAATATTTGTCTGACTGCGTCGTTTACGTCCCACCCTATAAGAATACATGATAATGAACCTGAAATTTACAATTAATTAATAGCTTATCAATAAAATATTAATAATAAAAATATTTAACAAAATGTGAGTAAATTCTATATTAATTTAATTATAAAATAAGATATATTCTTGCTAAGATCTAATGGAACTACAATTGTGAATAAAAATACACATTCATTAATATTATATTTTAGCTATACACGTTCGAACGGATTAAGTGTAAGTTGAGTTTGGCTAGTTCCGTTCGAACGACCAAATTACGTTCGAACGGATAAAAAGTAATACCTGTTTGTCTAATACTGTTCGAACGACCCAATTACGTTCGAACGGATAAAATGGTAATGTATGTTTGGCTAGTACCGTTCGAACGACCTAACAACGTTCGAATGGTACATCAATGAGTCGACTTAGCCATTGAAATCCATAGTCGAATCCTTCGAGTCCATAGATTTCTCAACAAACAAATCTAAACTAAACTAAAATAAACCTTCCTACAATAGATTTAAGTAAATTTACGGTGACTATTGATGGATAAATTGATTTATCCTAATTTAAACAAATAATCCATCAAAAACTTAAATTTAAACTGTAAAATAGTTAGAAAATAGCATACCGGTGAATGAGGGTTGGAGGCTTCGACTGGATACTGTTCACAGCGGCAACAACGTCGTTAAACGGCGGAGATGGAGGTTTTGGGATTTCGTGGGGAGTAACCGTTCGATCGGGTTATGGAAATGACCATCGGGGTCAAGCTATATATGCAGTACCGTTCGAACGATTAAATTAGTGCGTTTGAACGGTTTTCGTCATATACTATATACTCTATGGAGAATTTCCTGTTCGAACGGTGTATTTATCCTTTCGAACATGAAACTTTAGGTGGGAAATTTCCCGCTCATTGTTGGAAGTTCGAACGGATAGTAAATATCCGTTCGAACGTGAAACTTTAGTAGGGAATTTGTCCCTCTTCATGGTTTCACGTTCGAACGGTGATTTATCCGTTCGAACTTGAAACTTTAGGCGGGAAATTTCCCGCTCATTGTTTGACGTTCGAACGGATAGTAAATATCCGTTCGAACGTGAAACTTTAGGAAGGAATTTGTCTCACTTCATGGTTTCCCGTTCGAGCGGTTATTAAATAATCGTTCAAACGGGTAACTTTATTCAAATATTTGCAACAGATCTCAGAAATCAGATCAATCTCTCCCTCCTGCCACTCTCACTCCCTCACAAACAAAGTTGCGCCATTGATCTCTCTCAATCCAGTCCCAACTATTCTCAAATTAAAACTATTATTTCTATTACTTTATGTGGAATTCCTTCTCAGTACACGCAATTTTCATCTCATTATCGGTATGTTTTTTAGAATATTTTTGCTTTCAATAATTTCCTTACTGTGTTGGAATTCGTTTGAGATATGTGGTGACATATAATTGTTGGAATTCTTTGATATTTTTATTTTTGTTATTATACCTATGTTGTTTATATTACTGTGTTGTTATTACTATGTTAAAATTTTTTAAAATATTGTTCATCCGTTTTTCGTCGTCGGAGAAGAATGAAAATCTGGAACGAACACGTTCGAACGTCTAAGTCTTTACGTTCGAACGGTTTATGTTTTACGTTCGAACGGTATCTACTATCGAACATGTTATGTTTGATGCATATTCACAAACAATCCAAAACACAATCAAATTTAGAAAGATATAATACAAACTATTGATTTATATATTAAGTCATAGAAATATATTATACATAATTAATCAAACTTAGAAACATTAAAATTAAAATAACTGCAACTAACTTAGAATTGAAATTAAAACTTAGAAATATATTATACATAAGTCATAGAACGGTATCCACCACCTTAGCATTGCCACCACCACTATTATTTAGGAATAAATCCAACCGCAACTAACTCTTCAAATAAAGCATTAATTCTTGCATTTTACTCAGGATTGAGTAGTGAACTTCCAGAGTTCCCAAAAGAACTCTCCGTTATCTCATTGATACTCTTTGACTGAAACTCACTTTGGACATCTTGAGTTGGATTTGTATTGACATAAGGATATGATAGACAACTTGGTTATGTCTCCTTCATTAGATTTACAACCTGTAGAAAATAAAATAGAATGTCATTTATTAATTAGGAGACAGAGCATATTAGGATTTTTATCATTATATATGCATAAGAGAACCTGCTGCTGAAGAGCAAAAATTTCTAAAAAAATGCCATTGATAGGATCTTGAAGCCTAGCTTGCGCTTCATATATAAGTGTTATAGACGCTTCATAACGCTTATTGACCGGGATGCGAGCAAGAAGCCTTGCTGCATTACCTGCTCCGAAAACCTTATGAACGACGCCAAATTGGATATCCGACTGGACCATTGAAATAAGGAGAAAAAATACATAAATCACGTTCACATTTCCTTCTAAGAAATTTGCATGCTTCACAAGGAGAATCTTGCACCTTGGGCATCCTGTACAATTGGGAGTGATTGGTGCTCAGAGAGTATTTGGGGTTTAATGTATATAGACGGATGAGAAGCATAATTGGTGGAAAACACACCATAAAATCCGGGCAGAAATTTTGCTTCGAGCTCACCAAAAGTTTTCATAAAAGATACCATCCGTTCAACACAAATGTTTGTTGAACGGACAACATCCGTAAATTCTGGATCGTATAGAATCTGCTTTTAACTTATTGTCCTTGTGCACATTTCTCTTCAACTCACATTTCTCTTCAATTCACATTTCTCTCAACTCACATTTCTCAAATGGTTGGCCACCGTCCTTCTAATATTTTACCTGATTTGAATCGGGCACCATATTTACTACAAACATTAATCTTCACTCCGGACGCTATCAATGCCATGATAGCGACAGATAACTATTTCTTAAACAAGAGCGATGCGGAGGTCTTGGATGGAGCGAGAGTAATGACATCTCAATATGCAGCTGTTGTTACTACCATGAGCTGAAAGTTACTCCTCAAGGTAAGATGCTTAAAAAACAAGTAAGTGAATTGGAAAGTAAGCTTGCAAATAAACGAAAAAAGAAACAAATATTAAAAAGAGAAAATAAGAAGTTAAAGCTGTTTGTGGATTTGTATGAGAAAAATTTGGAACCAAAAGTAGTAGAGGTGGAGAGAGTGCGAAAACAAATAGATGAACCAAAAGTAGCAAAGCTGGAGGAAAATGCAGGGAATGACCTCAACCCTGAGGAAAATGCTTAATATGCGTCTTGGCGAATTTGTTAATTGGCTTTATGTTGATGGACTATATGTTTTATTTTATGTGTTGTTGCAAATTTCTTAGTTTGATTTATGTTTTGATTTTTTTATGGACCATAGCTTACTTTGATTTATGTTTTGATATCTGTATGGACCATAACTTAGTTTGATTTATGTTTTGATATCTGTATGGACTATATATATGTTAGTTTGATTTATGTTTTGATATATGTATGGACTATATGTTGATGCACGTGATTGTTTGCAATAGAATATTATATATGGATAAGAGTTGGATGCGAGTTAGAGATCGGTTGGGTGAGGATTACAATGTATATGCCCAAGGAGTTAAGAAATTTTTAGAGTTTGCATCCTGTACAATTGGGAGTGATGGTCGTATTAGATGTCCATGCCGACTTTGCAAGAATTTACGTTCTCATAAGATAGAGTTGGTGAAAGAGCATTTGTTTGTTAAAGGTATTGACCAAGGTTATACTGATTGGGTCTTACATGGAGAACCGTTTCCCACATCATTTAAAAACATCGATGAAGATGTACATGTAGAGATTGTTGGTGACGATCCGTGCCATAACACGGATCCATCAGAAAACATGGAGCAAATGTTGAGCGACATTAGTATGGGAATGTTTATGGATGAAAGTGGAACAGATCCATATAATTCAAATGATCCACCACATAGTAAATTTACCCTCTTATGGAATGATTCACAACGTGAGTTATATCCAGGGTGTAGAAGGCACAGTAAATTGTCATTTACAGTTAGATTGCTTCATATAAAATTCATGTGCCGAATATCTATTAAGGTTGTTAATATGTTGTTGGAGCTATTTGGAGAGGCACTTCTATCAGATAATATTTTACCTCCCAACTTCTACAAAGCAAAACAGTTCAAAAAAGGACTCAAATTTTATTACAATCTAATACATGCATGTATTAATGATTGTGTATTATTTTGGCGAGAATGAGCAGTTAAACGAGTGTCCTATTTGCCATGAATCAAGATGGACAGGGTACAATCTCGTTTTTCCAATTAAGATATATATGCTAATTGATATGGAGTAAATAACTAATATTATTTTATAGAGATAACAGTACAATCTCGTCATGGACGAGGCACTACTAGAGGTGTGACGTTGAAGAAATATCGTAAAGTAGGTAAAATTAAGATCAACATTCTTGATGAACATACCGGAGGCGAGGGACAACAACGAGCTTGGCTTGCATCTTTGGCTACGAGTTTATGGCATAAAGTCCCCAAAGAGGCGAAAGAGTTTATAAAAAAGCGTTGTTTGGTACGTAATATATCAATATTAAATTTATATTGATATTATTTAATATTCTAAATAATAATGTCTTTGTATATATACTTTTTTAAGGATGACTTTGAACTAAATTATGGTCGAAAAAAGGAGTTTAGGACTGTTGAAGAGTTGATGTGTAATGCATTCTGCAAGTATAAGGCGAGGTGTCATGAGCATTACAAGAAGTACGAGAACAAGGAAGAAGCACGTGAGCATCCTTTTCAGGATGTCTGACTTGAAGAATGGAAAAAACTTTGTGACATGTTTGATGATCCATCATATAAGGTAAAGTAAATTAATTATTTATGTATCACATTTATAATTTTCACTTACTAACTTTTACAATTTCTATGCAGGAGCGAAGTTCTATAAACAAAATGAATAGATCAAAGTTGAAGATTCATCATCACGCAGGCTCAAGATCTTTCCATCGCCTCTCTAAGAAATTGGTAATGTATTTTTATTTATTTATTTATTATATGTGGTTTGTTTTTAATATTAATTTTATATCTTAATAATGTCTCTTGTAGGAAGCATTAGACACTAATTATGATCTAATAAAATTATATACTGCATCACATACTAATAGTAATGGGGAGTGGACTCATCCTGATGCTCGTGAAAATTATGTAAGCATTATAATTTCTTTTAATTAAACATATTTAAATTATTGTGTCAATATTAAACGCATATGTTGTGTGTAGGATAAAATGCTTGCCATATGTGCTGAAACTGCTTCAGATCATAATTCATCAACAAGTGATGTTGAAATTTTTACACAAGTTATAGGGCAACGTTCAGGATATTTGAGGGGTTTGGGTTGCTGTATAAAGCCTTCAACCTCTTCATCAACGTCAAGCACTACTGCTATTGCATTAGTAAATGCAAATTCTAAGATTCAAGAATTGCTTACAAAACAGCATGAGTTAGATGCTCAATTAACAAAACAAGCAGAGATGGAGATTACAAAATAGCATAAGTTAGAGGCTCAATTCACAAAACAAGCAGAGATGGAGATGCGCATGAAACAACAAGAAGATGAACAAAGAGAGATGAAGCTTCAAATGCAGATACTTATGCAACAATTCAGGCATCCAAACAATTAATTTTCATTAGAAGTGGTTTTGAATATTGAACAATTATATATCATGTACTGAGAATTTTATTAGTATTTTATTGAACGATTTGTAATATATTTTTAAAATATAAATATCTATTTGGTTTTAAATTAGTATTGGTTGTCCATGAAAATAATAACCGTTCGAACACTCATCATCTGTTCGAACGTATACAAATCGAACATAACCGTTCGAATATCATACATTATCGTTCGAACTGGAAAAAGTTGCGCTCCGTTCGAACATTAATTATCCGTTTGAACATTCTTTACTCTGCTCCGTTCGAACAGTCGCATATGTTCGAACGGTTTTTTCAAGACGAATTTAATTCGTCCAAAAAAAAATATCCGTTCGAACGATTTCCAACGGTTCAGCTTAATTTCGTCCCAAAATATATTTTTTGAGACGAATTTATGATTTTCGTCCCAAAATATCTTTTGAGACAGTTTTATAGGGACGACCTTGCGACACTTTTTTTTCGTTTCAAAAAATATTTTGAGACAAAATATTAATATTTTGGAATGAAATTTTTCGTTTCAAAAAACATAATTTGTTGTAGTGAATATGTTCTAACAAATGGATTTTCCCATCATTGATGTGGAACTTTTTATGTTAAGAATGTAATTGTTTGACCAAATTTTCCTTTAAAGTTTCGCATTCAAAGAACAAAATAAATTATATTAAAAAATACTATTCTTATCGAGACATCCGAGAGTACTGGATTCGATTAATTTTTTTAACTTAATAATTAGGTGAGTGTTTTTTAATAATTTTTTAATTTTTTTAAATGTTTAAAGAGATTAAAAGAATGTACGGAAAAAGCTTTTGACCGGGAGAATTCCTATATAAAGAATCTCGGTAATTGTAGTGCTCCCCTATTATATTTTAGCTTCGTTTATTTTAGAAAATAAGATGGCATGAAATAAGATGAGTTAGATTAAAATTAAAAAATTAAAAAAAATATTATTAGAATATATTTTTTAATATTATTTTTATTTTGAGATTTAAAAAAATTGAATTGTTTATTTTATTTTGTATTAAAATTTAAGAAAGTGTAATGATTAAATTGAAATAAGATGAGATAGATTTTGAAAACAAACGAGATTAAGTACTGTTCACATAAATATTGAGCTGAGTTTGGATTTCAAGGTCTATTCATTGGGCCGGGACCGATATATATATATATATATATATATATATATATATATATATATATATATATATATGCACACACATACACTTGAGCTCTAGATATGATCTGTAGTTTGTTTTGGTGATAAACAATCCCAAACAAATGTCTCAATGAGCCGAACTGAAATTGATCGCGAGCGTTTAAGTTTATTTAGAATGCAATGTAATATTTTCTTTTGAGTGCAATGTATTATTTTCTAAAATTGTGGAAAGGGTTTCCATATATATATATATATATATAACTTAATTAGTTTCAAAGTTTGACGTGATCCACGCCTTTCGCGCATGGTAATTGATAAGGCCGTATGCTCTATATCCTTGACCATCTAGGTCTTCCATTATTTATGTTATATTAAAGTTATAGCTAAGTGGGTCCAGTGCACTTTCTTGGCTCTGAGGAAAAGAAGATAAGCATACCCGCCATAATTAAAAAGAAGCTAGACTCCTTCACTTTCCAAGGGGTTGTTGCCTCGAGGTATGTTTAGAACAAAACACCAGCAATAATTGTCATATTCATGTAATTTTGTAAATTTAAATTACTTATTACACGTGGTATAAATTAATTAACAGATAATTAAAATATAGTAAATGTTTCTACTTATGTTGATTCAAATAGGTAAGACGACATAATCCTAATTAATTCCTTATATATTCCTCTAATTATCACTTTTTTTAGTAGCACTTTAAAGTACTAGTGTATCAATTTAGTGGTAAGAAAAATTGATAACATGAATGGCACAACCTTGATCATCAGATCTTGGCGCTGTTTGCCATTTCTCAATTTCTAAATATTTTAAAAATTATATTAAGCTATTTAACCTTTGTGTTTCTAAATCTAATTTTGTTCTCCAAAATTTTAGTATATATGTGGAAGAAGATTGATTTGATTTTCAAAGAAATCTAAAAATTTTGACATCAAATTTAGAAAAGGATTTGGAGAGGCAAAGAACTTAGAAAACAAATTAATTAAAGTGAAATGGAAATTAATCCAACATTATATAGCTTGCCAATTGACATTTACAGTACTCGATGATGATCTCCAAATTCCCTTTCTATCCTTTTCTTTATCTTTATCTTTTTCTCTTTATCCCTTGGTATAGTGTCGGACAATATTCACGGTCCCTATGTAAATAAACGAGTAAAGAATATTGGATAGAGCAAGATTCATATCATGTTGGAAGTTATATAATCTCACTAAATATAGATAAATCCCACTAAACAGTATGGACAAATTAATTAATAATTAGTAGCGAGACTAATTAAGTTTAAAGAATATGAACATGACTAACTTTTGTTTGATTGGTTTAAATGAAATCATAAAACAATTAAAACTTTTTATAATGATCTTATTTATAAGATGAGGACTTTGTCAAGCTTACTATTTATATATATATATACATATATATAAATATAAAGAGAACTTTGTCTACTAAGAAATTTGACGTACTTGATCCACGCCTTGCATAGTAAGGTTACTAGATATGCTTTGCTTGACCATCAAGGTCTTCGAGTATTTATGTTAACTTTTTAAAGTTATAGCTAATTAGGGGTTCAAACTTCAGTGCACTTTATTGGGTCTGACAGAAAGAAGATAAGCATACCCGCCATAAATGTCTGGCCAATGGTCCCAGACTCCAGTGACCACGATTCCTTCCTTTGCCAAAGGGTCGCTGCCTAGTGGTTAGATGTCATAGGTTCCGCCTACGTCATCACTCGAAAATTGCTGAGTTCATGTTTGGTAAAGGAAAAAAAAAAATAATAATCTTATGAATATTGTTATAAGTTATGTAAATGTTCTATAATTTTTTTTTTAAAATGAGAGTAAGATTTATTATTAAAAAAATAATTATTATATAAATCTTATAGTTTTTTATTTTATTTTTAAAAAATACGTGATACTTATACATTTTCTAATTAGAAAATTACTTTTTTAAAAATAATATTAACTTGGAGAAAATTTATTTGATAAATTTATAAAATAAATAATAATATTATTATAAGCTTGGAAAAAGGCCACGCGGCCTTTGGCAGGGACAAATCTATGAAGCAACATATGTCCGACAAACCAGCTTTTTTTTTTTTTTTCTTTTTCATTGGCACGGTGATTGAGAATTGAGATTGTCGTAAGCATATATCTCAAATAATTTAAGAAAATTTCTCTAATTTAATAATTTTTAAAATTTATTTGTGTCTAATAAGATTCAAACCATGCATCTTAAATTTAGAGGAGAAATGCGACCAAAACCAAAGTCCTCACCAATCGAGCCAATTCCTACGGGCCGGTTAACAGCAGTTGTGTATATATAAATATATATATATATATATATATATATATATTTATATTTATATATATGGGTATGGGTGTAAAACGGTCGGTCCGGTCTGATTTGAATCAAATTTTTGATTTATCATTTTTTTTTGAATTGGATCAAACCCAACATCCATAGAGACCGGGCCAGACCGGTAGTTATCGGTCCGGCCTAATTATTATTATTATTATCATTTTCAAATAAATTAATAAAAAAATTTATCTAAGTTATCAAATTAAAATTAAATAAATTATTACTGTAAATTATATAACTAACTCATTAAAAAATAATTTATATGTTCAATGATATTAAATAAGATGAAAATTATATAATTAATTATATAATTATTGTATAAAATAATATATAAAAAATATATTAAAAAATTAAAAAATATATTAAGAAATTAAAAAATATACATTTTCCCAATTTGGTCGGTTCAGTTCGAAGAAACCCCACCTTGAGACCGGACTGAAGACCTAAAGTTGAGAAATACTTAGATCGAGACTGACCGGTCCAAACTTCAGTGTGGTTCGATCGTTTTTTTCGATTCGAATGGCAAGCTTACACCCCTATATATGGGGCAAACTTTGAAATATTGGTTTTGTGAGAGTTATCTTGGCTTACTTTTAAAAAGGCTTAAGAAATTATAGTCAGTCACTAGCATTATTCGTGCCATATAATTTAATGAGTAGTACTATTACATTCACTTATAATTTTACATATAAGATTTATTTTATCAATTTTTTTAATTCAAATTAATTTAAAATTTAAAATTTCATAATCTTTAATATATCAATAGATGACATGCTAGCATGTATTGTTATTTTTTTTTTTTTATAATAAGCTTTCTATTAACCAGAACAAACATTACAACTAGTGTTTATCAATCCAAATAACAAAACTTATAAATTCAGGATATGATCCCTTCCACACACTTATATCATCGATATTCCAAGCATACTTGGCCGTTTGTGTGCCCCTTCATTTCCCATATGTCCAACATGATGTATGCTAAATTGGTGGAAGTTATTGATCAACTCTTTAATCTCCTTAATCACATTTTCAAGAATTGACTCAGTGTAATGAATTGTATGTACCATAACTAAAGATTTCTATCACTAGACTAGGAATCCCTCTATGTAGACATAGTTGCAGGCCTATTATAATAGCCAACAACTCAATTTCTATTGGATCATTCACCACAAACTCCTTTTTATTTGCTGCAAAGAAAACTTCTACCTTCTCATCTCTAAAGATTACACCCACCCCTACTCTTTGTTGATCATGGAAGATAGCACCATCAACATTTAGCTTCAGGGATCCTTGTTACGGAGGAGTCCAAGATCCTTTGCTTTTCTTTTCCACACACTTAACCTCTTTATGATCAGACCCTAGAGATAATGCATTGTGTACTGCTGCAGCAAGTTGAATTTCTTTACTCTCATACATTCTCTGATTTCGTCTATACCAGAACCCCCATGCAATGTGAAAGAATTTCTCCAGTTCCTCTTTACTACCTCTAGCTTGGGCTTGTCTAGCCAAATCAACAAAATCAACACAACTTGCCTCAGGTTGCACACATAAGCCTTGATTATCCCAACACTGTCTCAGTCTGGGACATTAATATAAAGCATGCAACACACCTTTGCACCATCCCCACAAAATATACAAGTGTCTTCCATCAGTATCTGCCTTCTCTTCAAATTTGCAATTGTTTTTAGACCATTCTTACAAGCCCTCCAAGCAAAGACTTTAACCTTGTTAGGTAATTGTAACTTCCATAGCCCTCTCCAAATCTGCTTCTGTTCTTCTGCATTAGAAGATTCACATGTTCTGGCTTCTTTTTCCGTTGATCGAACCAGCTTGTAAGCACTTTTCACACTATACATACCATTATGCGCATGCTCCCAAATTAACTTATCTATACTTTCCATTGGGCTCAATACAATTTTGAACACCCCTGTTGCAACTTGAGTTGGAAGAATCTGGTTCACTTTCTCTACATTCCACCAATGTGTATTCTTATCAATGAGGTATTCTACATTTTGATTAACACCCAACACTTTGTTTCAGCTGTCTATGGTTCGGAACCCAGTAATCTGTCCATAGTTTTATATTAGATCCATTTCCCACCCTCCATCGACATCCAAATTTCAAACTGTACTTTACTTCCCAAATAACCCTCCATGCATATGATGGGGAATAACTTTGCTTCCAGAAAATCTGTGTTGGAGAAATATCTTGCTTTATAGATCTTATGCAAAAGGGTGGACTCCTCACACATAATCCTCCAACCTTGTTTAGCAAGAAGTACCATATTAAACACTTTGAGGTCTTTAAACCTCATTCCTCCATCTTTCTTAGGTTCACACATCTTACTCCAACTAAACCAATGAATTTTGCTCGCCTCATTCTTCTATCACAACCAGTACTTAGACATCATTCTCTCTAACTCCTTACAAAGTCCATCTGGTAGTTGAAAGCAGCTTATCAAATAAGTTGGTATAAACATAGCTACTGCTTTGATCAGAATCTCTTTTTCCCTTTGTGACAGCAACTTTCTTTCCAACATTTTTGTTTCTGCCATACTCTATATTTTATCTCAGATAAAACTTAATGTTTTGCACACCCAACTACTAGAGGCAACCCGAGATATTTTCCATACTGATTGAAATTCTGAACTCCCCACAATGACAGAAGGCCTTCTTGCTGAGTATTTGAAACATTTCTATTGAAAACCATTGTTGTTTTTGCTCTATTTACCTGTTGACCATATGCCTACTCATACACTTCTAGTAGATGTTGAATCTTCAAATTCTCTTGTATATAAGCCTTGCAAAATAAAACACAATCATCTGTAAAGAGCAGATGGTTGATTCGAGGTGCTCCCTACAAATTTGAATGCCTTTAATCTAGTTTTCAGTAGAAGCTTTTTGTAGTAGACATATAAGCCCTTCAATGCATAATAAGAATAGGTACGGAAATAAAGGGTCTCACTTATCAGACCTCTAGAGGGAACTATGAGACCTTTAGGCTCACCATTGATGAGAACATAAAAAGAAATAGTACTCACACAAACCATAATCAACTCAACCCATTTTCTATTAAAGCCCATTTTAAGCATGGTGGATTCAAGAAAAGACCAATTAACTCTATCATAAGTTTTGCTCAAATCAATTTTAAAGGACATAAAACCCTCTCTACAAACCATTTTCTTCCTCAGAAAATGGATAAGTTCATAAGCTACAAGTACATTGTCAGTAATAAGACGACCAAAAACAAAAACACTTTGAGATGTAGAGATAATATGAGGAAGTACACCTTTAAGCCTATTAGCAAGAACCATAGAAATTAGCTTATAGATCACATTACAGAGGCTAATGGGTTTATAATCAGCAACATAATTAAGGTTTGTTTTCTTTGGAATCAAAATGATAAAAGTATGATTAATGACTTGAGGAAATTGACAAGTATTTAGGACTTTGAGAATAGCAGTTGTCACTGACCTTCCAACTACATGCCAATATTTTTAATAGAAAATAAGAGCCATCCCATCATGACCTGGAGTCTTGGTTGGGTTCATTTGTTGAAGAGCTACTCCAACTTATTCTTCTGTAAACTTTGAGACAAGTCCTGGTCAATTGCATCTGACACTCTACCTTCTAATCCATCCAAAAAATCCAAGTTTCCTCTTTGATCAGGGGCAGTGAACAAGCCATGGAAGAAATCCTAGATAATCTGATCCCTTGGCTTATTTACTTGCCAAACCCCATCCCTATCTTTCACTCCCATAATAAAATTCTTTTTCTTCCTTTGTGATGCTTTCCTATGAAAATATTTGGTATTGAGATCCCATTCCTTAAGACATAAAGCTTTAGATCTTTTTCACCACATGATTTCATCCTTCTCCAACCATTACTGTAGTTCCACTCGAGCCTCCTTCTGCATTTCCGCATTCTGGACTTGAGGGTCTTTATTTTTGAGTTGTTGAAGTTTAAATCTTGCTTTCTTGATATTCAAGTGAACTTTCCCAATAGTATTTGTATTCCACACCTCCAACTTCTCACTGCATCTAGTGATTTTTTCCATAATCCCTTGCATCTTATCTACTCCTGAATCAAACTTCCAAGAGTCAAAAGTCACTTTCTCACATTCAACATTCTCAACCCACATTGCCTCAAATCTAAATGGCCTCTTCCCCTCCTCATGAAAATCCATCTTCATTTAGTTGCAACATTATGGGTATATGATCAGAATGGGCAGCTACTCCATGTTTAACTATTGATGTTGGCAACATATTATACCAACCCACATTTGCAAAAAATCTATCAATTCTTTCACTAATTTTGTGTTGTGTCTCTCTCCCATTACACAACGTATACTTAAAACCTGAATAACCCATATCAAATAATGCACATTCATCTAATACATTTCTAAATTCAATCATTTGCCTCTCTGGTCGTCCTCTTCCACCCCTCTTCTCTAGGTTACTCAACACCTTATTAAAATCACCAAAAAGGAGCCATGCTATAGAGTTATGAACTTTTAATCTTCTCGTAAGTGACCATGATCCATGTCTTCTTGCCACCTCTGGGAGCCCAAATATCCTAGTTAAAAACTAGTCTTCTATATCCCTCTTCACACTGGCATGGATATGATATCTAGAGAAATTGAGAATTTGAATGTTGAACTCCTCTTTCCATAGTAAGGCCAAAACTCCACTCCTATCAACACAATCTATGGCCAAACACCCATCAAAATCCAAATTTCTCTTAAAAATCTTCATTTTCTTTACTGATAATTTTGTTTCAATGAGAAATGGTATGTGAGGAACTTCACTCTTGACTAGGTCATGAAGTGCTCGAATTCTCTGTGGGTTCCCAAACCCACAAGAATTCCAACTTAATATTTTCATGGCTCTCGGTGGGACTGGTGACCAACCTCCACCGATATACACTTAGTATGATCTTACCCGTCAATAGAATATTCAATAACTTTTTGGATGATTTTTCATAGCCAAATTGCTCATTATATATAACCCATATATTGGGCCTGGGCTAAAGTAAACACAAGACAATAAGACTAAAATCTACATGCAACTAGTTAATGCTAGCCTAAGCCCACTACCTATTACAATCCAAAGGCCCATAAAATAATCTAAAGCCAAAACACTAGTAGAAAGAAGTAGAGTAAAAAGTAAGAGTGACCCATGGGCTTGAGCTGAGTCCCAGTTAGTTAGACTTGTTACAAAGCAGTAGTAATGCATTCAAGCTTGATCCTGATCTCACATTGTTGTTTCACTCCCATAATAAAATTCTTTTTCTTCCTTTGTGATGCTTTCCTATGAAAATATTTGGTATTGAGATCCCATTCCTTAAGACATAAAGCTTTAGATCTTTTTCACCACATGATTTCATCCTTCTCCAACCATTACTGTAGTTCCACTCGAGCCTCCTTCTGCATTTCCGCATTCTGGACTTGAGGGTCTTTATTTTTGAGTTGTTGAAGTTTAAATCTTGCTTTCTTGATATTCAAGTGAACTTTCCCAATAGTATTTGTATTCCACACCTCCAACTTCTCACTGCATCTAGTGATTTTTTCCATAATCCCTTGCATCTTATCTACTCCTGAATCAAACTTCCAAGAGTCAAAAGTCACTTTCTCACATTCAACATTCTCAACCCACATTGCCTCAAATCTAAATGGCCTCTTCCCCTCCTCATGAAAATCCATCTTCATTTAGTTGCAACATTATGGGTATATGATCAGAATGGGCAGCTACTCCATGTTTAACTATTGATGTTGGCAACATATTATACCAACCCACATTTGCAAAAAATCTATCAATTCTTTCACTAATTTTGTGTTGTGTCTCTCTCCCATTACACAACGTATACTTAAAACCTGAATAACCCATATCAAATAATGCACATTCATCTAATACATTTCTAAATTCAATCATTTGCCTCTCTGGTCGTCCTCTTCCACCCCTCTTCTCTAGGTTACTCAACACCTTATTAAAATCACCAAAAAGGAGCCATGCTATAGAGTTATGAACTTTTAATCTTCTCGTAAGTGACCATGATCCATGTCTTCTTGCCACCTCTGGGAGCCCAAATATCCTAGTTAAAAACTAGTCTTCTATATCCCTCTTCACACTGGCATGGATATGATATCTAGAGAAATTGAGAATTTGAATGTTGAACTCCTCTTTCCATAGTAAGGCCAAAACTCCACTCCTATCAACACAATCTATGGCCAAACACCCATCAAAATCCAAATTTCTCTTAAAAATCTTCATTTTCTTTACTGATAATTTTGTTTCAATGAGAAATGGTATGTGAGGAACTTCACTCTTGACTAGGTCATGAAGTGCTCGAATTCTCTGTGGGTTCCCAAACCCACAAGAATTCCAACTTAATATTTTCATGGCTCTCGGTGGGACTGGTGACCAACCTCCACCGATATACACTTAGTATGATCTTACCCGTCAATAGAATATTCAATAACTTTTTGGATGATTTTTCATAGCCAAATTGCTCATTATATATAACCCATATATTGGGCCTGGGCTAAAGTAAACACAAGACAATAAGACTAAAATCTACATGCAACTAGTTAATGCTAGCCTAAGCCCACTACCTATTACAATCCAAAGGCCCATAAAATAATCTAAAGCCAAAACACTAGTAGAAAGAAGTAGAGTAAAAAGTAAGAGTGACCCATGGGCTTGAGCTGAGTCCCAGTTAGTTAGACTTGTTACAAAGCAGTAGTAATGCATTCAAGCTTGATCCTGATCTCACATTGTTATTGAATCCGGATCAATTCAAGTTTAAAATAAATCGTGATCAATTTTGATGTTCAAGGTTGGTGATCTATTGATTTGTATGGAACGAGCTTGAACTTGCCCCATGAACTTTGTTTTGTTGGTAAAGTCAATTAATTAACTTAAATACAACTCTTCTTTTAAGATACCCATATTAGTATGAAATCACTATTTATCTCAAAAACTTAAACTGATGGAAAAAGGTAAATATAATTATTTATTTGTATTATATTTTTAATACTTACATTCACGAGTGGGTCAAATTCCTCCTCAATGAATGGATTCAAGATGTTAAATATTTAATTAAATAAGATAAAATATGGATTCAAGGTTTGAACTACCTCTACTCTAATACCAATCACCACTTGTTTTAGTCTCAAAAGTTTAAACTGATAAGAAAAATTAGATTTAATTATTTTTGTTACATTCTTAACCAATCAAAATATTTTCTAATAATTTTCTAACAAATTGATTTACCCATCATTGATGATAGTTTTTTTTTTCTTCGAAGAATGGAATTTTTTTACCAATTTTTCCTTTAAAGAATCAGGGTAGGCTAAGTGAAAAATAAGGATTTTCTCTATAGCAACCATCCTCTTTTAGACCCAAGCCCAGGAAGAACCCAATAGCTAAAAAGCAAAAACGACATTGTTCCATAAAATCTTCTTCCCTCTCTTTCCTTCCCACCGCGATGGTTTCCTCCACCCCCTCCATTTTCTCTCCTCCTCGTTATCACCTCCTCCATGTCTTTTCAGTTAATCCCTCTCCCCCATAGATTCTCTCTCTCTCTCTCTCTCTCTCTCTCTCTGTGACTTCTGCTCTGCGCCCAAGCAGGGCCGACTCAAGGGGTAGGCAACTAAGGCCACCGCCTAAGGCCCCTACCTTGAGTAGGCCCCATAGAAAATATATATATATATTTATATTATGACTCTAAACAATAAACTATAGAAAAAATATTAGTTAGCATAAAAGATGGAGAATTTTTTACCTAAAATAAAATCAATCTTAAATGGTAAAATTTGGTAAAAAACAAAAAAACCAGTAAATATAGAAGTTTTATTTAAAAAAAATATTATTCAAAATATACAAAATTCTCAGATAATAGTGAAATTGGAATAGAAATAGAAAAATCATGATGATCTATTACTCTTGAATATTTTATAAAATATGATGTTTATTTTGATATTGATGGCCTTATTTGTTTTCATTATGAAGTATTAAAAGAAGTATATATATATGGATAAGGGATGATATTCTATTTATAGAAAATTTAGATTCTCTTTCAAATTGTTATAGTACTTATAGATATTATTAATCAAAATAATATTAATGTTTATTTTGCATTTCAGAAATTTTTAATAAAATTTTATTATTTAATATTTAAATATTTTTATCATTTTTAAATTTATCATGTAGTTATGGTCGCCTTAGGCCACAAAATATATTGAGCCGCCCCTGCGCCCAAGCCCTACCCATCCCCATGCACCTTCAAGCCATAGCTACCAGGCAACACACGTAGAAAGCCACCATAGCACGTTGTAGTCTCCATCATGAAGCACCCCATCATAGCTTCTTCCCTTCCGTCACTGCCCAAAGCTACCTCGTTTCCCCGCTGCTCCAAACTGCATGCTCCTCCCACATTTGCTCACCCAACATTGAAGCCATGCATTACCTAGCAAGGCACCATACCTAATCCATGGACGAGCAAACCATGGAAGCCACCTCGCAAATTGCTGCCTCACACCGGAACACCATGAAAACAACCCAAAATAGACCAACAAGCATGCACAATGGACAACCACCCCTCCTCCACACCCTGAGTTACACCATCCATGACATGACCTCCACGCAACACCAGAAGCCATCCTAGGTTCCTCACTGTCTATACACCACCGAGCTCCACTACGTTGGCCCCTCACCCTCCCCATGACCACCTCATCCCACGACACAAGCCTCACCAGCCACGACAACCAACTCTATGAACCACCACTCACAGAACTTCCTCGCTGGAAGAACACTGCCAGTGCTCCTCCCATAGCCATGACCATTGCCATTGCCCTTGGTTGTTCCCATGGTAAAACTCTCTCGCTCACCTTTGTTTTTCTCAAATGGGAAGAGATTTATCCCTCTCGTAATCCTGCCATCTACAAGGGTAAATCTAACTAGAGTTTGTCTAGATACAGACGATTTGGTAGATGAATCCGCGTACAAAAGCTGACCTGGGCTACTGCTGTCAATGCATTTTTTATTAAAGAAAAAACAGGAGAAAAACAGTAAAGGAAGAGAGAAGTAAACAATCGACTTCCCAGATCCATTTTTCGCCTCCCTTCCCCCAAATCCCTCGACATAGCCAATGTAATAGTCATAGCCGTTAGTGAGATCATTGTTGACAACGATGATCTTGTTGTTGAAATGGTTGATTTGGGTGGAAGGCTCGAGCTTGATTAAACCCAGTGTGGAGGAGGGGAGAGCAACAACATGGTAGCAATCGCCTTAGCTCTGTGGTGGGTCATGGATGTGCGTAGAGTAACTTCTAGGGGCAGGGGAATAGGGGCTATGGCAGTGCCGGCATCGCTTTTGCTTCGAACTTGGGCAACCCATTAACCCCCCACAAACACAATCAAGATTGGATTGGGAACGAAGCAAAATTAAAAGGTGTGAATGAAAAATATGATAATTGGAACTAGGATTAGATTGAAAAGAACATTCCCATGGGAATGAGATGGATGAGTTGGGTTATTGGTGGAGATTAGATTAAATAAAGTACTACTTCCAGGAAATGAGGCTCTTTAAAAAAAGACAATATTTAGAGAACTTTTATTAAGGATGATGAACAAAAATGCTTACCTTATTGTTCTTTAGTGGTAACGAAGACAACCATTAAAGCCTGTAATCTCAAGAAACTACACATTTGTAACAACAAAATTTGAAACTGTCAAAGGCCCAGTTTCAGAATTTGGCTTTAATTAAACTGGCACTAATGGATCTTCAATGGAAGAAAACAAATTCAAATTATGATGATCCACATAAAATGCTTGTCCAAAATTTGAAAGAAATGTCGGAAGAAGAAGACAAAAGCCAAAGTAGAAGTGAGCTTCAGAGATCTTTGGAATTCTGATGCAGATTTGCTCTAGTGCTTCTTAAGAAACGGTATTGTCATTGGAGATGAAGACGGTGAAGCTGAGGGTAAGACTTCCTAAAATGTAACTTTTCTCTTTTCACTAATTTTCTCTTCCTCACCCCACTGTTAATTTCATCTCCCACTTGAAACTAAAACACCCCGCTTTCATGTTGCAGGTGGTATGCCAGCCTTGCCAGGTAAGGGGGTGCACAAGGGGATTGCGGGAAATCGACTTCCTTTAGTTTTTTCCATCTAATTATCAAGATGCCCATGCCCATTTATGATATTTTCCAAAACTCTCATTCAGTAGGCTGAGTTTTGTACGCTGGGGTTTGTTTTAAAATGGGCTTGCTTTTAAATCGGGTTGGGCTTGAGTTTATTATACTTCAGAAATAGTTGGAACATTTTAAGTGGGCTGACTTCATGTGAGCTTGATGTTTCAATTGGGTTTGTTGTACTATACAAAAACTGTGTTAGCGATTTTAAATGGGTTTTATTTTATTATATGAGGAAACTAATATTTAATTTGGCTTGTGTTTAGTATTTTTAAATTAGGCATAATTTTAATCGGATAAATATATTAACCTATAAACTTGATTTCACAAAAACTTTTTAAAGGCTTTAATTATATCATTTAGTATTAATTTTTCAATTAGATTTTGGTAGTAAATTGTAAGTGTTTAATCTTTTATTTTAAACACTTTAAGCCTATTATATGAAATAAATCTTTGATGGTTTTAAATTTGATATGATTAATAGTTTACAATAATTTTTAATATAAGTATTATTAAGGATATTTTATGAACTACTATTGTTTAAGAGGTTAACAATTTCCTACTACATTATATATTAGTAGTATTAAATTATGACTTCAATAATAGTTTATAAAGATACGAGTTTTAAATATAATTAAGTTGGTTTTCAAAATGAATTGAAGTTGTTTTGCTATATTTGATAAAATTATATTATATTATAATAAGTTAAGAACATATTTAATTATGATAGTATTTATTAGATTTCAGATAACTAAATAATTATAAAGCTATTTCCGTAGTATGAATTTAATTAAATGGAGAATTTTAGCAAGTCTTTTAAAAATTTAGTAACGTTTAATATTTCGTATAGGTGAGGATTGATATTCATTTGGCACAGTTGTGGAAGGATTTAGATAAATTAAAAAGTCTAGGTACGCAGAGTTTTTATACTAAACTTTGCCTACAAAGAAAATGAATTTAGGTTGATTGGTGAAAAATACGCATAATATGTTTTGAAAAGAAATTGAAAACAACATTAGTTATGTGTTCTGCATTATTCATGAAATTTGTATAAAAGAGAAAGCATTTTCTAAAATGACTGGTGTAGACATGAGTAAAAAGTTTAGCATTCTGTTTCTGAACTGTACAAAAAGAGTGAATATTAAACTTGAAAATTTGTACTTATTATATGAAGAAGCTCCGAATCTGTTTTGATATGTGGAAATGATATGACACTGTCCAATACTCTGTTTTGTATGATATGTCATCTGAAAAATCTTTGGCATGATATTCTGATTTTGTTCTAATTCTGTTTCTGGTTCTGATATAATGATTCTAATTCTGTTATAGGGTTAGTACTAACATCTCGGATATGAGTGTACCCACTTTAGAAACAAAGTGGTTTTTCTACGTGGTCTTTCATGTATATACACTTGGGACTTTGAAAATAAACAAGGAAAAAATTCATATTCTGATACTGCCTAGTTGGCCACCGGGGATAGCATAACTCTACCATGGGGTTAAACTAGGTCTCTGATATGATATGGTGACATGATATGATAAGATGATGACGTTCAATCATGTTATGCCAAAAGATTTTTTAATATGAAAAGTTTGAAATGTCGCTCTGATGTTTTGATAATATGTTTTTGGGATATGCATTCTGAAATGAAATGTTTACATACTATTATATTTACATACAAGTATATGTTCTCTGCTACTAAAATATTGATAACTTACCCATTATCTTTGTAATATTTTCAGATGATTTTGATAGTTCAACTGGTAATTAGAAATAGAAAGCTTGGGCAAAATTAGCTAAGGATAGGTGACAGGAGCTAACGCTCTAGACTTCCGAGATCGGGACGTTACAATCCCACTGTATAGCAAGCAACCAATTAGACAATTAGCAATGATTTACGTGCCGTCATAAAATTCTCACCAAATTATGAACATATTAATATGCGGCAATTGATATATCAGTGACACTATATCGCCGAAAAAAGTCTTTTTAGCAGCGACTTTAAATGCTAATTGAAAATTTGCACCCAAACAGTATTAAACCCATCGTGTTTTTTGGCAATATTATTTCTGGCAACAAGATATCGCTGGAAAAATTCTTTTTCACAGTGATTTTAAATTTTGGCAGAAATTTTACACCTAAATAATATTAAATCCATGGACTTTTCCGTCGATATTGTTTATGGCAACAAGATATCATCAGAAAAATTCTTTTTCATGGCTATTTTACATATTGATGGAAATTTTACACCCAAACAATAGAAGTTAACTTTTGCAACTATATAGCTGTCGCCGGAAATAAAAGTAATCGCAAAAATCCATTTTTGTTGTAGTGAGGGCACATACGTTAATTAAGCAGGTAATTAGTGAAGGCTCTCTCTCTCTAGTGTAAAGCTTTCTAGCCGTTATCTACAAACAATATTCTTTAAAATAATTAGAACGGGGGAAATTAGAGAAGACACATTATTCACAAGACCTAGTGAATCTAAGCATGATACTTGTTAAGCTCCATTAGATGGACAAGATTGAATGAACTCTTCGAAGCAAATAGGGTTGTGCATCCGGATATGGATCCGAATATCCAGCAATATCCGTACCCAGATTTTAAAAACTGGACGGATACTCGAGCAGGTTAGAACTGGAAACCCAGGTGTAATCGGTATTCGATTTTAACTCCACCTTTTTTTTTAACTCTAGTTTTTGTACATTGCATGTACAAAAAACGACAACATTTTAAAACAAAAATTCAGTTTTTTTTTAAAATAAAAAAAACCGATTACGGATAACCGATTAAGTATTCTACCAACCTGGTTCCAATCCGAGAGGATAACCGTTCAAATTTACCCAGATTTCTGGGTTCCAGATTGGACCCAAAAAAAATCCGATCTAAATGTATACCCCTAAAAGCAAATGCAAATGTTACCTCTATTTCTCCATACACTAGACCCCATATCTGTTACAATGTGATACCTAGCTATCATCAACAAAATGAAAGCACACCTTCAATAATACCATATGGGATGCTATTTAGGAGAATTCTTCTCATCTAATTTAGAAAAAAAGCTTTTTGCTTTGAAAACATATTGTATTAATTAAGGATAGCAATTATAATTATAAAGAACACTTTACTGATCTGTAGGATATTGTATCACACTTAATGACAGCGAACGTGACATTGAGGATTATTGGCATCCATGAAAGAAAAAGAAGCACTAATAATATAGTATGAGTCGTGCTACACGCACTGTGGGTGTAGCCCGAAGATGCATCCCAATAAGACCATTTGGTCTTTTTTATTTATTTTTATTTTTTTCATTCATTTTTTATACCCTTAAATAGTTTAAAAAAAATTCACAATATCATTAAAAAATATTTCATTAATCACTAAGTAAAAAAAAATACCAAGACCCATCCTCGGGACAACTAGCATTTCCCATATAGTATAAGACATGCAAATGATTTAATATGGAAAATACTTTAGTCACAAAATAATTACACAAAATTAAATCCATAAATTGACGTGGTTTGATGTAATACGTCAGATTGTAAAGTTATTTTTATTGTAAAGTAGATCTAACAAATCCCATAAAACTAAGTTAGTTTGTAATTTTTTTTTTTGCAATCTCTTTGTGTCTATAACAATTCTCATTTAATATTGTATGTACGTTGGTCTTTTGGAGAAGAAAACAATAGCAAATTATTGGCACAAAAGAACCATCCCTCTGTCAGAGTATTGTTAGTTAAGTGACAAAAAAATTGACATGGCATATATATACTACCATGTCATTAGCCAATCATAGAATGGCCCGTGTCATAGTATAGAAAAAAAAAAACTTATTAAAAAGAAGAAATAGACAATCAACTTATCACATCAGCATAAAATATATATAAAAAAAAACATTCAAAATAAAATTACAATAACTTCAAAAGCAAAAATAGGAACAATTGAAAGGAAAGGAAAAACCTAAAAAACAAAAGCTACCCATACGTCCCATGTATGTTTGCTAATTTTCTACCAATTTAAGATCCAAGAACTAATTAGGTGGATTGATAATTCATTGATAGTATTAAAAATTTGCTTGCAAATTGTTGCCAGTCTCTTGGGCTATATAGTCCAACCAGTTTAGGTATACTTCAGCCACTATTCACCCCACACTCCACACTCCACACCTGACAACCTATTTTTTTTCATTAAATGTGAGGTAATGAATAGTGACTCATAAGAAGAATTATTCATATTCCAACTGTGCGGGAAGATATCTATAGCTTTTCTTCCCAATCTTCCTCCATGCATTCATGGGCACCTTGAGACCAGTCATGTTTGCAGATCAGAGAATATTATATATAGACTTGCATTTGGTTTGGTATATAATTATGAAGTAGTTGGTCATAAATAGAAAATCAGCTTTTTGTGACGCCAAAAATTGTCGCAACAAGCATTCTAAATGTTGCAATTATGTTTTAGCGTCGCTTACAAATAGACGCAAGATGATCATTAATACTGAGTCCCAAAACGTTTGTCTCATCAAAATAAAATATTAACGTAAAAAATAAATTCCATTGTGACGATATTTGTTAACGCTAAAGGTGGACAACTTCGACGCAAAAGACACTCCAACTGGTAGGAAAATGTCATATTAGCGACTAGAGTCTAGCGTCACAAAGACAAAATAACACCGCAAATAAACTCATTTCCGTCACATACATTCCGCCACAAAAAACCATCACAAATTGTTATTGTTGTTCTCGCAATATGTATTTGCTGCAAATTTGTTGTCACAAATAATTCTTTGCGGCAAAAGAAATTGCCGGAAATACATATTTCCGACAACAAAATAACCGTTGTTGTGACTTTTGACCAAATTTTTTTGGTCATAAATACATATTTTTGGCGATATTTGTTGACTTATTTGTGTCAACAAATATAGTTTGTTACAAAATAAGTATTAATGACCAAAATCATATTTCCTGCAAGTAAAGATCGCCAAAAATAGTTTGTTACAAAATAAAAATAAAAATGATATTGAAACAAAATACATAAAAAAAAATGATTACACATCTTACATTATATTACAATCCATAAAGCAATTATACTAAATACTTGTTTTATATTCTAAGCAATTATATTATATTCTAAGTGTGCAACTTTAGACTTCTCAAGGCACATCAAAGTACAAAGCACATCAAGTCCAACATACTTGCATAAATCTCTTTTGCTGGAACAACTTAGCATACATCTAGAAAATAGATAATAGCTAAACAAGCCGCCTTATCCATTTGTTAGTCATTTCTTCCTTAAGCCACAACAACCTTTGAAGCCTCCAAATTGTGGTTGCAACTACTATAAGCAGTAGCTATAATAGCAAGAGAGATCAGGCACCATCTAGCAGTAACGAAATTCAACACCTTATAGAGACACATACATGTGTTAGAAACAAAAAATAGAAGCCTCAAACTAGGCATAAGAGTAAGAACAGTTGCAAAAACAAAGTTGGCTTTAGAAAACTCAATTTCTAAAAACTTATATGCATTATCGGACGTAGCAAAATCCATTTGCAAGAACAAAAAGATAAAATAATAAAACATTAGAAAAGCATGCATGCCGATGTCTTCCTACACATGATAACGGCAAAGAACAAAGAAAATCTTACTCATCCCTCCATCTTGCATTTATTGGAATTAACCTATAATTCTATTTATGGAATAACACTGAAACTTTTTGGATTCTTTTTCCTACAGTTTTCTTGGAAACCAAATATAGTATCGAGAAAAATCCAAGCACGTATATAAATCAGAAAAGAAAAGAATGAGGGAGATTTTCTAACCTTCTTAAATCTGCATTAAGCCTCAACATGTCGCCAAAAGGAGTGAAAGTCATTTCAATATCTAGCTGTGTGAAAACTTGTCCCCAAAACCCATGTTAACAAATACCAAATTAGCATAGACAATAAATAAAATGCCTAAAAGTACTCAAGGATATTAGACCAAAGCACTTTAAAAACAAGGTACACAAAAAACACAATAACTACAATTCTAACAAACTCATCTTATGATGGAGACATAGCAAATCAGCCAACACCAATTGGTGTATAGTAGAACTAGGATGTATTGAAGTGTACCTATAATAGTGCTTTGGCATGATCAATGCAATAATGCCTACATGGAACATTCAAGTGGAAACCCTTCTTAGCATCAAATGGTCCAATTGCATGGCATAACAAATTTTAAAAAATTACAAGAAAAAAGAATACCGTTGTCATTTAAAAAAATATAAAATGAGAAGAAGGAAGATCCAATAATTACCTTCTTTGCCTGAGGGTAAATCCCAGACTCTCAGCAAGTAGAAAAAACTTGATTAGTAACTTATGCATACAAAAAGCTTGCATCTACGAACACACATGCAATCCAATTCCAGATAAACAGCACCATTTTCTTAAAAATACAGCTCATGACAGAGACTAGACTCTCGGCAACACAATCCTATTATTGCCTTTGGCCGTTCGTTACGTGAACAAAAAATATGAATCAATATGCATACACCGCAGAAGACTAATAACTAACAAAAAACCTCATTTACAATTAATCCATGCACAAGTGATTTTTTTTTTTTTTTTTTATAAACATGCACAAGTGATTTTTTTTTCTCAGTTTTCTGCTCAAAGTCATACTTCTTGCTTCTTAGTTTTGTGCAAAACACTCATTCTAAAAACTAAACTGAATAATTAAAGCAAAATTAAATTGAATCCAACTCTTGTTCTTGCAGATATTGGGTTGCATTATCTTGCCCTTGTATGACTTATGCTGTGCAGTTATCAAGTCTTCTCTGCAATCATCTAAGAAAACCTAGCTAGCCCTATTGGTCACATAAAGTCTACTTTACCATGCTCCACTTTGCTATCAACTTCTAGTTCATTTATACGTTTTCGATAAATACAAAAATTTCTACAATATAAAGCACATGAAATGTTACTAGTACTTAGCCAAGAAGCTATATATAGGATCAAAATATCCTGTGGAAATTGAGAGAGAGATCACAAACCCTAGAGTATGAATACCCTCCCTGTCCTTTGCACGAATCCTTAATTTCAGATACAATCTATAGAGAGATATAAATGAAAGAGAGAAATTCATAGCTAATTGTGAACCATCTTCGACAATACTATTCTGCACAATGCCAACACGAACCCAGAAAACTCAAAATTCTTCCACAACGTTTGATGGGCGGCGTTCGATGATCCATCTTGTTCTTGATAAGGTAGGCAGGTTTGGCTAGCTTTAATTAGACAAGAGTATAGTACTGAAATCTCATTTTCTTTTGAAATGTAATCGCGATTAGATAAGAGCTAGGGTAATGACCGAAATACAAAACCGGTCATACCGATTCAGCACAAGATTTTGTCCAAAATCATACCGAACCGGACCGATTACACCCCTACCTGCAGCTATACTGCTACAGTACTTAAAAGTGCTACTATCAAAAGTAATCATTAGAGGAATGAGGATTATGTCATCTTACTTATTTTTAATCAACACTAGTATCGAGTATGGTATTAAATAATCTAAAAAAAATTTATTATATTTGACTTAACAGTTAATTATTTTATAATACCGATAATAACTATAAGTAATTTAATTTTTCAGAAGATGACTATGACAATTATTGCTGGTGCATTTTGTCTGACCGAATATTTAGAGCCAAGTTATATATTATTATGCTCGAAATTATAAGACCTCATGAATTATATTATCTGGGCACTTATCCCCACGAAAATCGATATCAATTAATTTCGTAAACATTAGAAAAATGAATGACATATGATTGCCAAAGGAATGAAAAAAAAAAAGTCACCTCGTGAATCGTGATATAGGCTGTCCCTTTTTCCAGTCATAGTAGGAATGGTCGTCATACCTCGTACCAATTATTAGGGTCAATTATTGAAGAGAGAAACCTAGCTAGTAATATATATATATATATATATAATTTAATGTTAAAGTTACTTTTGCCTAGAGAATTTCTACGAGCCGGTCCGTCCTAGGATCCTCGTATAAAAGTTTGTCAATAGTGTACTGATACCTAGGCCTAGTTTGTTTTTGGAGATGAGATGAGATGAGATAAAAACTTTTAAGATGAGATGAATTATTTATTTTATTTTGTATTGAAATTTGAAAACGTTGTAATAATTAGGTGAGAGAAGATGAGATAAATTTGAAAAAGTTGAATTGTTTATTTTATTTTGTATTGGAATTAGAAAAAGTGTAATGATAAAATTGAGATGAGATGAGATGAGATAAGAGTTTTCTGAAAACAAACCAGGCCCTAGACTTTTCAACATAGTTAATGTGAACAAGCACTACATGGAATACTCAGCTATTGCAAAAGAGACAGTCCCTATGCAGCTCTTTCCCCTTTGCAGCCCTTTCGAATCACAAGAGACACAATCCCCTCCCCCTTCACTACCCTTTCAAATTGCAAGAGACACAACCCCTCCCTTTGCAGCCCCTTCGAATTGCGACAAAACCCCTTCGAAAATCCACCCCTTCGCAGCTCGCAGCCCCTTCCCCATCCCCTTCGAAAACCCCTTCGCAGCTGAAAGCCCCTTCCATCTCGTAATTTGTAGCACGGTGTATCTCGAAGCTGAGGATGAAGGACTAGTACCAGCCATCGCCAAAGAAGACACAACCACCACCGAAGAAGACATAACCCTCAAACTCCATCTCTGGTATGCCCTTTCACCATTTAAATATAAAATCCTAAATGTTTGATTTTCCAGTCATCATAGTTGGGTGATGTTGTGTTAAAGACCTTTCCTTTTCTGTTGCAGTCCAACATCACCTTCATATTCACCAACATCCCCATCTTATTCTCCATCAAGCCCAACATACAATCCCAGTAGCAGGTAAGTTTACTATTTTGTAGATAGTGTGCTTGGGCTTCTACCTCCCCCCCCCCCCCAAAAAAAAGAAAGAAAAGAAAATTCTTCTTGCAAATCCTATCTATTGTCATTATGGTCCATTTTATCATAGTTCCTGAAATAACTCACCAAGCCAACTTGGGTACTCTACATCATCTACCACCCAATATACTCTCCACAAATAAGCAATAAGGATGATAGGAAGTAGTCATTAAAAGTCCTAGGGTAGTTGGTTCTTTGGCCTCTGTGATCTATTTTTTGTGCCAGATGATCACTTGGCGTACTGCAGGCCTAGTCATAATTCTTTGCTTCTTTCTGATTACATTAAGCATGTGACTATACACATATACAAGGAGCAAGGAACAAGTTGGAATGGGTCTATTTGGATGAAATACACATATGGTTCCAGAATATGTACAAACACATTCATGATAAAAAAAAAAATGCTTAGGATATAGCCTAAGCTGCCAATATGCACCATTTAAAGTAATAGATATCTGCTTTTTTTTTATTATTATTTTTTTTTATGGTTGCAAAATCTATACATGTTATTTTTATGGCTGCATAATCTTTTTTTTTTCTCTATCTTCTATTAGTATTGTTAAAATGGATGACTTTTCAATATGATGACAGCAAATGAGAAGTTTGGGTTCTCATTTTTGTTCAAGTTCTTGGACTGCAAGAGGGGAAGACAAAGCTAGTTTAGAGAGATCACTTTACTATTGTGGTTGCCAAGCGAAGCTATGAATTTCTGAAAAATCTAATAGTTTTGGTAGAAAATTTTACAATTGTCCAAACTATAAGATAAATAAACAATGTGAATTTTTTGAGTGAATTGATCTTCAAAGTAAGCAAAACAATTGTTGTAAGATAAAGTTGGAGTTAGTTGAATGGAGGAATGTCAGGGTACTTCATGAGCAGCTACGCATCAAAGAACCCAAATTTAAAGCAATGAAGAAGAAGTACAATGGAGTCTTGAAAGTGTGAAACTTGTCATGGTTATTTTTTTATAATATTTTTTGGTGTAATTTTTATGTATCCAAAAAATTACAATGTATCTCCATCAGTGCTATGACTCATATAATCCATTGTACTTCTTTTAACACTTGAATGTAATGACTACTTTTTTTATGATAGTTTGTGGTGTAATGTTTGAATGTATTGAAGATGTGTTTTGAATGCATCCCATCAATCAGCTACCTCGATCTTTACACATCACAATATGTTTACTCATATTGGTGTGGAGTTTGCTTTGGCATCAATATGTCCTAACAATTGAATATTGCACATCACCAAAGAAATACAAGATGGTTCCAATATAAATACAATATGTCTTGAAAAAAATGGGCTATATGATTCAAAGACTAAACCAGTTCAATTTGCACAACCCGATAACAATATGGTTCCAATAATTGAGAGTGATAACAATTACTCTCCTAAACGTGAGCTGCTCTACAATTAAAACATATGGTTACAATTAACAATGTCTCCAATAGCTTTCTTCAAGTAAGATTGGCATGTCCTCGTTGTCTAACTCAAAACCCTTAGCTTCTCCTCGCCATTCTCAAAAACCTTCTTGCCATGTCCTGCCTCATCAAAGAGTAAGATTGGCATTTGTATGCTATCAAATAATACAATATACTTCAAGTAAGAGAAGGAGGAATAAATCACATATAAGATATAAAAAATTTGCACTATGAATCCAAACGTTCCAATATGTTGTCAGTTGTTGGCCCAGAATCCCTACATAAATAACAACAAACTTTATTAGCTTCTTTAATTAAAAACTGATAAAATACAAATAACTACATATCTACTACACTTCACTAAAGGACAATTATTTCTAGCATGCCCCTTATTCTTGCAAATACTACGTCTTTTTTTTGTTGTTTGTGTTTCCTATAGGTTCTTCACTCTTAAAGATTTTGGGCGTCCTTTCATGGGTACCCATGGAGGATCCTGCAGCATTTGTGCAAAGTTCGATATAACTTGACTTCTAAATATTTGATCATCATTGGTGGGCACCGTTTGTGAACATTCGACATGATCTTCCATTGCAAGTAACTCTTTTTGAACCTTCTCCAATGCAAGTGTGAAGTGATTGTGTTTTCTTGTTGACTATGATGCAAGTTCGACAATGTCATAAAGTTACATCATTGACTTGTTTTTTCTCATCGTAGGCTCATCTTGTCCTTTTCTCACTTGGTCATTAGAACATGGTATGGCGGGAATAGGTCGACTCTTAGCATTAATAGTCTATCTGTCAAGAATATAATGCTTTGACAAGCAATTTAGCTTCGCTTTCTTGCCAAAAACACACAAGATGTGCTTACAAAACATCCTCATAAACTCTCACATATGACATGCATATGTAGCATGTCCTTCATCACCCTCCAATGTCACATGGTAAATAGGTGTTTTTTTACCATGAGCAGTCACTCCATATGTCCTGGCCTCACCAATCACATACAATTTTCTTACTTAGTACCGTAGACTATTGAACACATCTTGGAAGATCATTACAGAATTTCTTGTATAAATTATTGCCACCTCCTCTTCAATTTTGAAAGATGTCTTTATTATCGCCCATGTCGATTTTTTCCGCACATCCTTCTCTTTCTCTTTAAAGTAACATGCATCTATAGCTTTTTCATATTGATGCACAAAGTCACTAACCATAGTGTTTGAACAAACATAATTTTTGATAAATTTATTCATGCTTTCACTCCTCTGAGTTGTTGACATACCAGCACAAAATATCGAACGCAAGTAGGCCGGTACCCACTTATCCCGTCGGCTGAAAAATTTTTACAGCCAAATATTTTCTCATAGGTCATACTTCACCACAATCAAAGTCCATTCTTGTTTAAACTCATCAGTAGTAATTGTATCATGGATGCAATGACAAAAATCTTTTTGAAAGTCTAAAAATTTGTTGTATACATGAGCCAAGTGTTTAGGAAACTTTTGTAAAATGTGATACAATCACAACCTATGAGTTGTATTCGAGAGTACCTCTACAATTGCCTTAGTCATTGCCTTGTCATCATTGGTAATTATCGTTGAAGAGGCACGCCCAAGCATTGCCTATTGCCATGTTCTAAAAAACCATGTATATGATTTCACCGTTTCATTAACTAATAAAGCACAATCATACATTATAGTCTGATGATGATGATTAACTCTAGAAAATTGCACAAATGACATATTATAAATATTGATCAAGTAAATGGCATCAAATGTAACAACATCTCCAAAATATTGGTATGCAGCTCTTGATTGCGCATCGGCCCAAAAGCAACTTCCATACACCCATCCTTATCAACTTGTATGGAGAACACAAACCAAGCTCTTTGAGTTGTCGATCAAGAAAGTATGAATATAACCTTTGTGCATCTCTCTCTTCAATTACTTTTCTCATTTTACTTCCCAAGTAATTTTCTACATCATTGCCAATATAATCGACATTAAAATCACCACCTGAATTTTTACTCAATATCGACATTATCTTCCTTGTTGATACATCAAACTCATTCAAAGTCATAATAAGCTCTTTTTTTTTTTTTTTTTTTACTTTAGTAACTCCCTTATGTCCACGAAAGAAACTAGTACTTCTCGGTGTAAGTAGAATATGATTATGTCCAATCACAAACTTGTTAAGTATCCACTTTTCACTATTTTTCTTTATTTCCATTATTGTTTTACATCTAATCTTTGTCTCAGCAGGTTTAAGGATTATTCGATCTGTGTCTTTCCGACTTACCTGCTGAAATCATTCCCTCGTGCAAACATAATCTACTACATAAAGAGTTTTATCACCTTTCGACAATAGAGTATGATTCGTCCAAATTTTGAATCCTTGTCACCTTGCATATGCCTTGGAAAATGCTTGGGCGTCTTCGACCTCCTCAAATATCATACTAATGAGTGACTCTAACGGACCACTACTTGAAGAGGGAATCACGTTCACTCCATCTTCGACATTGACCCCATCTTTGACATTCACATCACATTGAATGTTTACACTTTCAGCCTCAATTTCATCACTATCTATATTATAAATTGGTTCCTTCCATACAAAACCACACGATTATAAATTCATTAGTTATGGAAAGTCACCAAAATACATATGCAAGATACTTATTAAAACA
Organism: Cyclocarya paliurus; assembly: GCA_029856935.1. Taxonomy (NCBI): domain Eukaryota; kingdom Viridiplantae; phylum Streptophyta; class Magnoliopsida; order Fagales; family Juglandaceae; genus Cyclocarya; species Cyclocarya paliurus. The sequence continues at coordinate 5,215,280 of CM056950.1, forward strand.
GGGACTCATGTAAAAAGCACAACAAACAGGGCACTAAATCATAGACAGCATAAAACCTAAAAAATCAATTTGACATTTGAGAATGGTCATAAAGCATGGATGTTACAGATATATATGGCCCATTGAAATCAATGTCAATGTCCAATATTATTTCACACATCTTAATCATATCTCCCAGCTTGATTATATTATTTCACACATCTTATTTCACATATATATGCCCCATTGAAATCTATCTCCCAGCCGACTTGTAATTATATCAATGTCCAATATTATTTCACACATCTTAATTATATCAAACCAGCCCATTATTTGCAAAATTTCACAAAACTCCATCAATCAAATGTCTAGAATATTGTACTTATAACTCATGGATTACATACTATCCATGAACACTCTCATCGAAGTATAACTCATGAACCAAAACAACAAAACTCATGCAATCTTAAGAAAGCTTAAAGGATTAATGTTTCTAGAAACCCAAAATATTATCTAAAGAACCTTATAACTAACCCTTTTCCAACTGTATGTTCATAGATATTTTCCAGGTACATTCTATAATGAACCTTATAACTGACCATTTTCCAATTGAATGTACAGTCCAATTTCTTGGACTTCTTTGCAATACAAATATAGGAATAGACAAAAAGATCCTCACTTTATCATTGACTTGACCAAAACACCCCTAAATCAAGAAGTAGCCCAAAATGTGAAAGAGCATTTCAGTCTCCCGCTCCCTCTCTGTGCCATGCATCTGCTCCTTGCCTCCACCATCGATGACTCCTCGGGACCTCGGGCGTACAAAGGTACAAGAAATAATATTAGAAGTATCATTTTAAGTTTAGGAATAATGGCTTCTTTCAATGCAAAAATTGGCTTTTTTCAACAGAATCAAATTGCTGTAAATGCTAGCATGAACTGTAGGGGCAAGCGCGATTCGAGTCCCTTTAGCGAGATGAATAGCAATAGGGAAATAATCCTTGTTGATCAACCTAGAGTTGCGAAGAACTGATATTGAGTCATTGACAACTAGAAAACAAGAAATACTTCATACTCGATGTTGCTTTCAATATTCATGAACATCTTCATCCACACTCATGGGCAGGCCTTGCAAGCTTTACTCCTCCCAGCTTCAACATGTGCTTGAATCAGTTTCACCTCCATTTCTTTCAACTCTTGGGTTTTGACAGGGCTATGGACAGATTCTCCTAAAACTAAGAAACCTCCCATAACCATTATATCCTCCAACGTGAGAGTTGCTTTTGCCCAAGGAAAAATACATGTGTTGGTCTTAGAACACCACCTTTCAGCAATACCAATAACAATATAATGGTTCAAGTCAATTTCATACATAGAATTCATTATAGAATTCATTGTAGGTTTATGGGTCTTGTAATTTTTAAAGAATTTGCACCGTTCAATGCATATTTCATCAATGTTTCATTATGTTAATTAGCTGGAAAAATATTAAAAAGCACATGATTAGTGGAGCTAATATTAAAAATATTAGCTGATTTGTCCATAGAATTAACAATGTCAAATTAAGGAATGAATGATTTTGCATGTTATAATGGAGTTAACTGTCGATTAATATCGTGGTTCCTATTTAAAAAACAAGACTTTAACATCTCAAAGGACAAATGAAATTGTTTACAAAATGTTCTGATATTTTTTTGGGTTAATAATTTGAAAATTATTGTTGAAACTATTTTGGAAATTCTGTGTTTGTTTGTTTACATAGCCAGTACTAACTTATTTAATTTTTTTGATTTCATGTTGTGCGAAAATATATGAATATTGTTTTTGATGGAGAAAGGGAAAGTAAGCACATCTAGTAGGAGATCGCTATCTTTTTCTGAAAGCAGTAATTATATGGATACCCCAAATGTGAGAGATAATGAGGAAGTAACTGATGATCATGGGGTTTTGAGTCAACACCGGGAAATGACGATGATGGGGCTTTAGACCCAACTTTTGAGAATGATAATGATGATGATGGGGTTTTAGAGCTAACTCTACAAAATGATGACAATGTGATTTCAAAGCTAACGATTGAGTTGTTTTTTAAAATTGAGTAAGAACTCATTAACTACTATAAGCAATTGGGAGATATATTGGATGTGACATAATGATCCAAAGAAGTAAAAAAGAAGTTGATGGGAATATTAAATATATAACGTTTGATTATACTTGTAGTGGTAAGACAAGGAACCAAATTACCAACCTTGCGCGTGGCAAGGCTGTATGCTTTGCTTCACCCTCTAGGTCTTCCATTATTTATGTGAACTTTATTAAAGCTATAGCTAAGTGGGTCCAGTGCAATACTTTTTTTTTTTTAGGGAAACAGACTCGTTTCATTAATGATCTGAAGTTACAACTATGACTTATCAATACATGGAATAATCTAGACTATAAGTCAAACTACGCCTAAGTCTAGGGCTTCTCCACACACAAATTACTTTGTGGAGGACATTTTCTTAATTTCACTAAAAACTCTCTCCTAACAGAGAAAGCGTTCTGTAAAACAAAACTTGAAAGCCCCCTCTATCCTCCAGGAAGGAAGAGTATGGGACACAGCTATGGATACTAAATCCAATTGCCTATTTCTATTTTATTTAAAACTTAAAATTAACATAAAACTACACAAAAACCATAAACAACTACTAACTATCAACTAAACTACAGAACCACAAGCACTGATGTGATCCCGGACGTCATGCCCACCGCAAGTATCGGCATCTTGAGCCCTAACGACACGACCATCCAGCTCACGCACAAACACAACAGCCTCCACTGCGTAGGTCGCCCCTACGCGCAAGGACTGGTTGTACAATCACCAGCTGTGACATCGCCCACCACTCTCAAATAGTTCTTGCCCCAAATTACGTCCAATCCGAAGGCACAACACCTTACTTAGGTAAACAAAAGAACAAATAAATAGAGACCAAACACCAACAAAGCACTGAAAAACAGAAAATCACAAAATCGGATGAACAGTGCTTGGTGAGTCGGCAGTGGTGCATGCAGGCACTAGTCTCTCAGGGAGGAAAACCGACGGTCAATCTTGGAAGCCTCGGAGGTAGGGAGCCCAAAGAAGCCGAGCGTGGTGTCGGCAGAGGTCTCCTCGGTGGCGCATGATGACCACGCGCCGACGGTGTCTAGAAATTTCGTCCCGCGCATGCGGGCTACGCGCAACTCCGATGGACGCCAGATTTGGTAGTCTTGAATATCGGCGGTTGGGGGTCATCCCGGTGGGGCGCGTGTAGAGAGTCGACGGCTGGAAAGACTCGAACGGCACTCCTCCCTTATTTGTCCTGAAAAAAACACACAAAAAACTAAAAAAAAAAACACTACAATGAAAAGTAAATGGACAGAAGGGAAGGGAAGAGGGAGGAGCCGAAGCTCCCACCCCCGTTCGTCGATCTGGGTAGGCGAGGGTTCAGAGAAGCAGGACGGTTTTTTTCTCGAGAGAGGATGGTATTATTTTAGAAATTTCAATAGATATTTTTGATAGTGCAATACTTTCTTGGCTATGAGAGAAAGAAGATAAGCATACCCGCCGTATTAAAAAAAAAGACTACTTCATTTTCCAAACGGTTGTTTTTAACATCATTTAATACCATACTCGATAGTTATGTTGATTAAAATAGGTAAGATGACATAATCCTAATTAGTTCCTTATATAATATTCCTCAAATTATTACTTTTTTTAGTACGACTTTAAAGTACTGTAGCAGTATAGTGGGGAGAAAAATTGGTAACATGGCACAACCTTGATCATCAGATCTTGGCGCTCTTTGCCATTTGTCAATTTCTAAAAACTTTACTTAGTTTTTAAACATTATATTCAGCTATTTAACCTTTTTTGTCTAAATCTATTTTTGTTCTCCCAATTGTAGTATATATATGGAGAGGCAAAGAACTTAGAAAAACAAATTAAATAAAGTAAAATGGAAATTAAATGAGTAAAATCATTTAATTTTTCCGGTGAAAGTGATTTATATATCTTCCAAATTTAGGTTTACAGGTGGATCAATATATATATGTTCCCTTTCTTTTTCACTTTATCCCTTGGTGTGGTGTCCGACGATATTCACGGGGTCCCTTTGTAGATAAATGAGCAACGAATTAATATTGGATACAGCCAGATTCATATAAATATATATTTATATATGTATACATACATACATATATATATATATACATACTAGTAAGGGCAATATGCCCAGTTGATAAATATAAAGAAAAAACTAAAAATAAGTACAAAATAGTAAATGAGAAGATGAAAAAAGAAATTTAAACAAAAATTGAACAAAACATATAAAGTGAAGAAAGAAGTATAGACTTTACATACAATTTAGTGTCTTAATTATTTAAGTATATAACTACAACAGTGAGAAGTTTAAGAAGAAGAGATTTTGAGTGTTTATGACATAGTTTGATTTATAGAATGGGCAGAGAGTACATTGAGTTTATTCTAGTGCAGTTGTTCATGTTGTTTCATTTCTAGGCGTAAATATATAATCCATTCATTTTCTAAAACTGTAGTTGCAATATTTGCTAAATATGGTAGGTGCTCCTGTAATAATAAAAAAATATAAAGACATAATGCATTAAACATTCTACCACGTCTGTTTGTTCGAAGAGATCAACAGTTGAACAATTCAATATTTCTTTTGCTATCAGTCCAAAGATAACAACCGCTATACATCCAGTATCTTCCTTTACTTTTTGATAGACTTGTCAGCTAAAATTAATGAGAATATTAGTAATTGCGTAATTTTAACACTTACTATGTTAGATTTATCATGTAAGGAATGATCATTTAAAATGATAAGATAAGATAATTTACCGTAGCTATGAGATACTTATGTTTTTGCAATTATAGCACACAAATTTTTCGTTGTAGTCATATCCAATTGCTTTATTACAATTGGCACGCATAGGACATGTAGTGGAACTTCAAGGTGAAGGAGATGTTGCCGAGAGAGGCCTCCAGTATCCCTTGAAATTGACTGCGTCGTATTTTATTTATTTATTTACTTACACAAGTAAATTTTTAAATTATCACTATCCTGCTCACTGCTCAAAAAAGAAATTATTGCTATCACTCAAAAATCAGAGAATTCAATAAAGAAATGAATTGCTATTGATTTTTTGTCCCTCCCTCTCTTTTCAATGTCTGCGTGCTGAAAAATTAGAAATAACATTTCATTATTTCTATAGACTTTAATTGGATATTTTAATATGTCAAATTTATTTTAGGGTATTTATTGTATTATTTGGTATTATTTTTTTTAATAAATAATTGCTTAAAGAGGTGGGATTATGCCGTACAAATGATAGCTCTTGAGAAGTAGGACAACCACATAGAAATTTTTTTAAAAATAAATTTATATAATAAGTTAAATTTATTGTTTAAAAATAAAAAATAAAAAATATATATTTATAGATAATTTGGAAATACTTTCCCTCAACTTATTAGGATGTTATTTAAGTTAACTGTTTCGTCACTTGGTAGGGCTCTGTACTTCTATTGTATGAAATTATGAATCATCGAATACAATTAAAAGATATCTATATTCTTTTTTTCTTTTATTTTATTTTTTTTAATTTTAAGGAAAAAAAAAAAAGCAAAATCACAATGGTTTCTAATATGCGTTGAAATGAATTAAGTGCAGGAAATAATTAATGTGTGCATGCATCGTTTTGGTTGAATTAAAATTAAAGTAAAGAATATACGATTTGGAGCGTATATTTCTTATTTTTAAAATAATAAAAAACAAGTATGATTTCAATAACTCTAGGCCTTGGACTCACCATTTGATAAAATGGGGGGGAATCAAAAAAATGAATCCAATAAAATAATGGTAGTGGTACATCCCCGAGGGATGTAACCCACCGAAAAAGGTAGAAAAAAGTTTTTTAATTTTTTTTCATTCATTTTTTTTATATTCTTAAATAGTTTTTTGAAAAAAAAATCACAACATTATTAAAAAACACTTCTTTAATCACTAAATAAAAAATAAAAATTGAATCAGAACACAAATTCGAGACCCACATTCGGTGAGTTTAGCATTTTTCATAAAATAATAGATATGGTGTAGTTTAGCATTTTTCTGTAATATAATTTTTTTTTAAAACATAAAGAGATTCTTTCAAATGTAACTTTTTTTTTTTATATATTTGATTCCTTATTTTTTATTTTGTTACATGAACTATGGAGAGGAAATTATTGATCATTATAAACCTTTTAAATTAATTTCTCTCTTTTGTTATTGATTTTTATTAAAAATATATTAAAAAATATAATATTTAAATCATATGAAGAAAAAATAAATAAACTGATATATAGTATATTGTAAAAATTAATATATAAAATAAATAAATAAATAAAATTTGATAATAATCTTAAAAGATAGAAAAAAAAATCCATTAAAACTATAGATTTGATTATTTTATTTGTAAACAGATTAAGATCAAGGAATCCGTGCATCGTCCAAAGTGTCCAAAGTAAATGAGGTGGGTTTTTGGCATTGGAAGAAGAGAGAGATAGATGCATCCACATAGTTAAAGTTGAGAGAAAATATCTCTTTGCTTTCTATACTTGTCGTGGACAAAATATATATATATCTACAATAAAATAATGATCAAGTGATATATCTTTGTTTTATCTCCTTATCCCTTTAAAGTTGAGTAATATCATAAAATTATAGCCTTAACCATTATTATACCGAGGATCTATTATTGTCTACAAATTATTAAAGCAGATCAATATATAATTAAATATAAAAATTACTTTTTTTATTTATCTTTATTTGATCCATTTTATTGAAAACTTGGTAAATTAAAAAAAAAAACAACACTCCGAAATGCACTTGCTTTTGTGTATTGGGTACACGAGGCGTTGGATTGCTATATTTAATATATTTATCAGGACACTTTTGGTTTGTCCTTTGTTAGATGCTTTAAAGTAACCCATCGAAATAACAAGTATATGTGCATGTGCCCCTTTTTCTCCATTGCAACAACCCACCTCATTTACTTTGAACGAAGCATGATAGATGCTTATCTGTTTGCAAATAAAATAATTGAAAATTCTCAAGATGCTTTTTTTTTAATATAAAATCATTGTACTTTAAAACAATTATTAACAAAACCTTTAAACTTCCAAAATCATTAACTATTTACAACAATGAATAGAAGAGAACCAAACATTTGCTCGTGTAAAGCTAAAGCTATTCTTATTATTACAACAAAACACCATAGAAACTCAGAAGTCCAACTTTTTTTTTTCCCAATCCTAGCAACAAATAGAGTTCAAGCATGGCCAAGATTCCAATCTTGGTGAAAGCCAAAGCTCAAGTCCCAATCCTGGGAGCGCCAAAACCAAGAAAAAACCTCCTCTGCCCCAATAAAAATGGTAGCTCTATCTCTTACCTTATGACCCCAAGTCCCATCATCTTAGAACAAAATCGATTAAGAAGGAGAGAAATTTTGTTCTTTGTTTCCTTTCCTACACTCTCTTTTACCCAGCAACCAAACAAAGAAAAACTATACGGTTTCGGTAAAAGATCAAGAACAAAAACTTGGATGTTGTCAAACGATGAGGCTTGGGACACACCACCGAACATCACTAATCCTCACCTCCTCCTTGTAGCCGACCATGGTGTACTTCTCTACCAAATATCTAAGATCTACACCAACCATGTCTACAAATAAATAAATAAAATCATTCCTCTAGGATGTTTATACAAAAAATATGAGCACATACTTTCGAACAGATCTGAAGCAGATTTAGAGAATAGGGCTGAAGTTCCCTAGATCTGCTTCAAATATGCGACAGATCTAAAGAACTATAAGGTCTAACTGCATGTCGTTGAAGGAGACCAACAGATCAACCATTTTTGCCATGATTTTCATCCACACAGAGAACAGAGCCTTCTCTCCTCCGTCATTACAGAATATCTCAATACCACATAATAGAGCTCAACTGCAACCCAATGACCCAAAAGTGTACGATCGATGATTTGTGGAGGTTGACAACGCTTGTGGATAAATGAAAAAGAGAGGGTTATGGCAAATGGAGAAAAAACCAAGAGAAGGTTGTCAGCTCACAGAGAGAGAGAGAGAGATGAGGGAGAGGAGAGATTTTCGTTGGTTTAAAAGCAAAAGGAGCCCAGGGGCAAAAACGTACAAATATAGCTAGGCAGAACGAAAATTTGGGAATAGAAGCAGGGCCTAAATGGGAAGAAAATTTGTTAAATGAAAACACTATTCATACTTCATTTGCACTTATATATATAGTAGATATATATATATACTAGCAATGGGGTTATGTGCGAGGCACATTTGCCCTATATTATTATTGTTAACGCGGTAAAAATCGTTCAACAAGCTAGAAGAGAAGAAAGAGTCATTCTAGGTCCACTGGGGCAACTTGGGCCTCGATCGGCGTTGTATAAAGCCCCTGTGCGCGAACTTTTTTCCCAAGCTTAATAAATCCCAAGCAAAGGAGTCCCGAGGAGATCATAAGGTACCTAATGGGTAACTCCAGAGCAGGTGAGGTGCTGTCCCGATCTAGTGGAGGTGGAGATTCCCAAGTGGAGGTGCAAAGCAGAGGAGGAATACTGAGCCGAACTCTTGTGCATGAACTTGTTTCCCGAGCTTAACAAATCCTGGGCGGAGGAGTCCCAAGGAGATCATGAGGTACCAAGCGGGTAACTCTAGAGCAAAGTGAGGTGTTGTCCTGAGCTATTGGGTGCTAAGCAAGTCATCTCCGAGCGGGTGTCTCCCGAGCAAAATAAGGGTCTGTCCCTAGCAGGTTTCCCAAGATGCTTCTCGAGCCATGCTTCCCAGGATGGTTCCCAAGCCATGCTTCCTAAGCAGGTGACATCTGAGCAGGTGACTCCCGACTAGGTGGCTCCCAAGCAGGTGGTTCCCGAGCAGATGACTCCCAAGCTGAGGGAGGCTGCAATGGAGACTCCTGAGCAGTGTGAGGATTGGTCCTGAGTGAGTTGGCTACTGAGCGGGAGGGACTGTGATGGAGAGTAGGTCCCGTGTGGTGCTCCCGAGCACTGAATATGCACGGTGGGCGTGCATGGCATTGTGCACTTAAGTGCACCATGCCAGCCTGTGTATTGCACCTTGCTTTGCGACCACTATACACTTTTAATTATTTGTCCAACTCGGAAATGTAAGTGTCCAAGCAGTGTGCTTTTATGCAATAAAGTGATTTGGGTGCAGGAAGGAGAGGAGATCAGTCAGTCCCTCGCCTGAGGAAAGATTTTATCTTTCCTCGCCTGCTATTCGCCCATTTCTCATAACCATAAAATATGGGTGCAGGGGCGAGGAGTTCAGTCAGTCCCTCTCCTGGGCTAGAAAGATTATGTTTCCTCGCTCGCTATCCGCCCATTTTTCATAAATGTAAAAGTTAAGAAAATTGAGAATACTTATCTGGGAGTGTGTAATCCATTAGCCTGATGGTTTCTCCATGATGCCAAGAAATCTAAGGGTGCAAATCGGTCGGTCCAGTCCGGTCCGACAATGGACCGAACATTTTCGGTCCATCATTTTCCCAGATCAAAAACTCATAAGGACCAAACCAGATCGGTAGCTATCGGTCTGGTCGGTCCAGCCTAATCATTTTTTTCTTTTTTAAAATCAATTAATAAAAAAAATTATTTAAAATACTAAATTAAAATTAAGTGACTTATTAATATAGATTATGTAACTAACTCAAAAAATATATATTTTATAGGGTCAATGACAATAAATTAGGTGAACATTACATAATAAATTGTACAGTTATTATATAAATGGTTTTAGTCTTGGTCCAATCGATTCGGACCGACCGTTTATCACCCTACTTGTCCCACCTCCAACGAAAAAAGAAAATCGTATCCCACAGACAACGCCACTGTTGATGCGGTAAAAATCGCTCAACAGGCCGGAAGGGGAGAAAGAGTCATTCTCGACCCACCAAGGTGACTTGGGCCTCGATCGGCTTTTTATAGAGCCTCTGGCAGAATTCCAGTGTGATTGTACGGCGGTGGTGCGTACATCCATAGCGGTGAATGAAAAATAAGTGCAGAGAAAGTAAAGAGAGATGATACCAAGACTTACGTAGTTCGGCACTAAACCTACGTCCACAGGGATTTGAGGTAGGGGTGATACATGCCCCTTACGGGGTGGGGCCACCCCTTCCCTGCACCCCGCCCCACATGGGGCAGGGAGTGGGGTTTTCACCCCCATCCCCCACCCCCAGGATGCAGGGGAGGGGTACCCTGCCCCGGTGGGGGGGGGGGTGCGGGGTGGATTCCCAATCCGCCCCGCTTCCATCTACTTAAAAAAAATACTACATTTTAATTGGTTTAAAAATTATTTCTATGTCTAAAAGTAATTAAAAATACATTTTAGAGTCAAATTATAAATTTAAATTTTGTAAATATGACTATAATTTTAAAACTATGTAATTTTTAAATTTGTTAGTGCATACTTTGTGTAAATTATAGTGTATTAGATTTTAAACTATGTAATTTTTAAATTTGACAGTGCATATTTTGTGAACAAGTCTAACAAATTGTAATATATATTTATATATACATCATTTTTAAAATATAAATATATATTTGTGTTTATATATAAAAATATAAGTGGGGGCAGGGCGGGGGAAATGCCAAGCGGGGTTGGGCCTTCCTCGCCACCCGCCACCGCTAGGGCCCCTAGATGTGAGGCGGGGGGACTCGCCTCCGCATGGGCGAAGGGGGGTTGCCCTCTCCGCCATGCGGGGGTGGGGCAAACGAGTGCGGGACCCCTCTGCCCACCCCTAGTTTGATGAGGAGAAATCCACTATAATATTTTTGTATACAGTCTCTCATGTGTCACTGTACAATGGTAATGCTAAATATAAATTTACTGGAGAAGAGGCCTTTGCTGGAGTTAAAGGTCAAAGAGAAAGAAGGAGAACTCAAAAAGAATATCCCTCTTTAATATTCTTGTTCTCTGGTTGTTACGTGCCTGAGGCACGTATGCCCAATGTTTTTATCACATTAATAAGACAACTCTTTAATTTACAGAATTTTCACAAATAGATAAATTATATAGATAAACATTACTTATATTATAATTTGTTATAGGATAAAAATATTGCATTATCATTTACTTTGGATGATGCATGATGGATGCTTTGATCCGTCATCGATGAGCTACAGAGTGAAAGAAAACAAAGAACTTAAGAAATTTTGTACTTTCTTTCATCTCCTACACTCTCTTACCCAACAACCAAACAAAGAAAAGCTAAAAGAAATACCTTACTTTTAGAAAACCCTTTTGTCTCTCTTTTTCCATTTCCATGCAAACAAACAGATCAAGAAAAAAAAAAACCAAAGTGGCTCAAATAATGAACAACTAAAATTCCTCAAAACCCAAGATCAGCAACAACTAAAATTCTTGAAAGTGTCGGTGTCGAGAAAAGAAGAATATAGGAGAGGTGGGGTTATTTTTTCCTTAAACGCCGTATAGAAGTATGGATTTGCGGTTAGGAAATGAGTTGGGCTTGATGGCTTGTTTTGGGCACACATAAATTGGACCCAGCTTTCTTTTGGGCCCGAAATGTGAAAAAGCCCCATTGTTATGTGTTTGTGGACTTATTTATTAGTTCATAATTTGTTTAAATTTTTTCACTTAATATATGAATTGCACATAAAATTATATTAAAAATTTAAAATATAATTTAGTAGTAATCACAACATTTAAGAGCTTATACATTAATATCCTCTGGTTTGTTTATATTCTTAAAATTTAGATAAAGTCATATATCTATATATTAAATTACTTAATACGTTTGATATAGTTTTATATAATATGATTTCTTGATAAACAAGTTTGATAATTAAAAAAACTATTATTCATATTGATTAATATAAGATAACAATATATAAAGACATAAAGAAGAAAACAACAAAATTTTCAAACCAAAAAAAAATAAATCAGATCATTTTCTGCAGTATTATATTGCATTTAACTTTGAATTTTATAAATATCCATTTCATTTATTGTATTTATCAATTTTTTTTTTTTTTGCAATAACATTTATCATTATTGTTAATGTGGGATTATAGTTTCATTTAATAAATATAATTTTAACTTTATAATAATATGTTGTTTTTATATTCTCTTCCAAATAAATCTGCTGGTTGTACTTTTTTGACTCCACGTGACCTCGCTTTCTGTTGGTTTTCTGCATTTCTATTATTCTTTTATTTGTCCTCTACTTTCTAGTATGTTCTTATCGTTCTCATATGAAAGATGCTTGTGCTATTACTTTGTAATGACTACTCTACTTATTCATATGTTATATTTGACAAGCATATATAATGAATTTCTAATTACTACTTATAATTAATGAATGCCTGTTATATTCAAGTTTAAACTTTTACATGGAAATTGTGCTGAAACTAAATGTTTCTTTGTTCTACTATAAATATAAATACTACTGATGATAGTATACTCTCGTTCCTTATAAATAAATTTCTCTTTTTTGTTTGCAATTATTTTATTGTTATATCCAAATATTGATGACTTAAGTAATTATATATTGCTAATTTGTTATAAGATGTGCTTATCCATTTCCGTCTTAATACAGACACCAACTTTTATGTTTAAAGGAAGATTTTTTCTGGTTGATCTAGATCAACACTTCAATTACATGTCTTGCACAAACTGTAACAAAGCAACTGGGTATGACTACAACGAGAATTTTCTACGTTGCAATTGCAAGAGTATGATTGTGTCGCTGCCATGATAAATATACTTTCTAAACTTCAAATTAACAGTTCCTATTAGAACTGTGTCATGGCTATGGTAAAAATTTTCTTTCATATTTTGAAATTATAGATTTTTACATCAAAATTAGAACGTACTAAATGTAAATACTAACAAATGATAATCTCCTTGTTAATTTTAGATGTTGAGTGTATTTAGAGGTGTATGATGATAGCGAATCTACCACAATCGTGACGTTCAGATCAACTGCAGAACAAATCATCAATTGCACCACAATGGATCTCTTAGAGCATGCAAACGAGATAAAATGTGTATTTATAAATTTATTTTAAAATTTTGATACATTACATATTTATATGTTTTCATCATTACATGATCGCCTTCCATACTTTAAAATCGCTAAATCCGCACTTCTTTTTCCCTAAGCGGCTAAATGAGATTATTAACTTAATTGTGGGCATCTATCTCATTTCCGTAATTTTTTTGCCAATAGAGATAATTAAACAGAAAGGAGATGGAATATGAATCGCATAAGGGGCTGATAAATTTAAGAACAAAGATTCCCAGTCAAACTAAAACTAGCTTTAACTAAAGAGCTGCACAACCTAACTCCTAATTTGCCTATGAACATACAAAACCTTGTGACTCAAAAACTTCGCCAAAAAGGTATGTGCTACATAGCTATTTATTCAGCCAACCTGCTGAACTCTGGTATGAATAGGGACGGCGAGGACCAGGAGCAAAACCCATTCGGCTGCTTTGATACCCATGTTGGGAAGCTCAACGATTATAAAAGTCGGTCGCATTCATCATAGGGAGCTTCGACGTGAAGGTATTCATTGGTCTTGTGTGGTTCAATTCATCCAGTTGAAATAAGTTGAGTGTACTTTCTGTTAATGCCGTTCCCGAGACAGTAAGTTGAATGTTTGACTATTTCAAATATTCCATTCGAAACTTATTGCTCTTGAAATATATACTTTAAAAATATATATACATAGTTGTAACTTGGTTCTTATATATCATTGTATTATAGTTATAAACATTATACAGATTGTGTGTATAATATTTGTTGTAAACAGAAAAAAAGTTCTAAAAATATAGACAAAATTCTGTCCATTTTTAGTTAAAAATTTAAAACATAATGAAATTGGTCAACTGGACAAACGTGCTGCGCACGTTGCCCTTATAGTGTGTGTGTATATATATATATATCATGTTGGAAGTTATATAGTCTCACTAAATATGGATCTCATGCACTAAACAGTTCGAACAAATTAATTATAAATAATTAGTGGGTTTAAATGAAATCATAAAATTAGAATTAAACTATAGTTATATAAAAGATTATAATAAGGGTTCGTATATATGGCTTAAGTTTCAAGGTTTGACGTGATCCACGCCTTGCATATTATGGTATGCTTTGCTTGACCATCTAGGTCTTCGATCCATTATTTATGTCAACTTTATTGTTTATTTTTTAAAAGTTATAGGTGGGTCATCCTTCAGTGATCATGAGCACGATTAATTAAAAAGAGGCTTCATTTTCCAAAAGGTTGTTGCGTCGTGGTATGTTTAGATGTCATAGGTACCGTCTAAGTCACCACTCGAAAATTGTTGAGTTCATGTTTGGTAAAGAAAAAATCATTAACCCTAACAAAATTTATGTGATAAATTTATAAAATAATAATAATAATATTATTATTATTATTATTATTATAAACTTGGTAAAAGGCCACGCGGCCTTTGGCAGGGACATATGCCCAACAAAGCAGCAGTTTTTTGTTTTCATTGGCACGGTGATTGAGAATAGAGATTGTCGTAAGTATATATCAAATAATTTAAGAAAAAATCTCTAATTTAATAATTTTTAAAATTCATTTGTGTCTAAGAAGAAACAACGTCTCAAACCATCTTAAATTTAGAAGAGACATGCAACCAAAACCAAAATCCTCACCAATCGAGCCAACTCCTACGGGTTAACAGCAGTTGCATATGAAATTAAATTTATTCTTTTTATATATCTTCTTTTGCTTAATAGTACTACGTCGATCTTGTCCTTCTCTTCTCTTTCGGAGAGAGTAAGGTGTTAGTTTCTTTGTTCTTGAAACAAAGAATTGCTTCTCAGCGTTGGTTTTTTAAATGGAGGAGGAACTTTCTAGTAAATGGGAGGGCTTTTTGTTAAATATTTTAACATTAAATATTAAACATCAGATCTTCGATTTTCTATAATCCACGATAATATAATAATAGTTAGAAAGCATACCTCCCTCAATCTCAGATTGATAAATAATCTAACCTGATTATCAAAAAATGATCATCCTAGCAACTTTACCTTTAAGTGTCTTCCGATGGCAAGAAGCCCACAATAAGATTGTAGGTGAAAACTATTAACCTCTCAGTGTTATTTATAGACTTTTGGTCATCATGAAATCTAGAGACATTCTGTCTCACTATGACTAAAATAGAGATATTCTTGCCTCACTGTGACTCACTAATTAAGTGATAATGAGTGTGTGAGACATAGAGTTTTAATAAAATTCTTACATTCTCCGACTTGGTCCATACGTCTATAAAATAATATTTTTTATTCATGGATTTATTACAGAAAATTAACTATACTGCGCATGTTCATTTCCAAAAAATTTTCCTAGCTAAAAAATATTACATTAGTTCTGTAATATCAATACAAAACCAGCTATCAATACGAGTCATGACACTCCTTTATTATATAACCAACAAATTTACTTCCATGTACCAAAATATTAATAACTTAATTTAACACGATATTTAATTGGAACAATTAAGGCGAATATTGTAATACCTAGGTTCCAATCCATGTCTATTTCAAACATTATCTTGTCATCATTCATCTACACAATTCAATGTATATATAAGTGGAAGGACAAGAAAATAGAAACAATCATAATAGATATTTCTCAACATCCAGTAACAAAATATTCTACATATCAATGATCTCTTTAACATATTCACATCATGGGTACAAGCATTTTTTTTAGGAGGACGACACCTCCAAACTTTATTGAAAGAAATCTTCACTTATGGCGGAAGAAAACTTTACACATTAGATCAACACCAAACCAATAAACCAACCAATTAAACAATAAAACAAAACATGTAAATTGCACAATCAAACAAAAAACCAATTCAATAATAACAACCACTAACGTCGAATGTTTGGCAAACCCAATCTATCCATCCAAATCATTCCTCTCAAGTTGCTTGAAAGTAAATCAAAAACCTCAAACCTTCCTGTTAACCCTTCCTCCCCACATCTTGCCAAAAAATATGTAGCCAAGTTCCCCTCTCTATATTGATGAGCCATAGAAAAATTAATATCAGCAAGTGACTAAAGAACTGAATCCCTACAAGTAGAGCTCTCATCTCAGCTTGATTATTGGTATCGTGCCCAAAAAATGATGAGAACGCAGCAATGAAACGTCCATTGCAATCCCAAATTACACCTCCTCCCCCAAAACTGTCAGGATTTTCCCAACAACTCCCATCCGCATTGAGTTTTACACAACCCTCCAATGGCATTTTCCATCTCACAATGCAAGGAACACTAGTAGATAAATCTCGAAAAGGAACCTCTAAAGCCTGTAGCATTTCTCAGTCAGGATTAGAGATTGACAAAGTTTTATTAATTTGAACTGCTATGTTCCTCAAGCACGCCTTCATAGCCAACCAAATACTATCCATCCAAGCTTTACACCTACGCAACCATAGTCTCCAAGTAATCACACTAGGCAGGAGGCCAATCAGTGTCCCACGCAAAGAAGACTTCTTGGCATAGACAAACCAGTGAGCCATACAGGACCTCCAACAAGATGCTTGCAAACTAAGGACACCCATCGCAACCTCAGCAAACGTCCAGACCATAGACGCAACATCACCTCTACTCAACACATGATCAATAGTTTCCAGTTGGCCCAAACTGCAGCAATTGCACTTAGAAGCCATCAAAATTCCCACCGATTTTATTTTATCATCAAACATTCGATAGTTAAATCTAGCCTTCCAACTACATATAGATATCTTTTTCTGCAAGAGGCCATGCCAAATCCAATCCATTCCCTGCACCACTGGAGCCTTAATACGAATAATATCCCAAGCACTAGCGGTTGTAAACCGACCATCACTATTAGGCATCCAAATTAATTAATCATTCCCCTCCTTACACGATGCAATAGAAAGAATTATTTCATCAACTTTTGTTTCCCCCACCAATTCAACCAATCTGTCCCTATCCCAAGCATCCTCCAACCACACATCTTTAGTCCTCAAATGTGCATTTTGAATAGAGTCCGAGTACTGGCATATTGGACCACTAGCGACCCAACAATCAAACCAAAAAAAGCCTCTCCCTTCCTTCACCCTTAACCGCACATTATCTATCACTTCTAGTAAAACCTTAATAATGGATCTCCACACCCTGCATGCATGGAAACAACCAGAGAAATATGGCCATTTCTCACATATTTCGCACGGTAAAAAATTTTCCGTAACATGTCCATCGACAAAAGGCATAATGCAAACTTCATATGAAGCGAACATTGAACTTCACCAAAATCTCGAATATTGAGACCACCTACCCAAATAGGTTTACATAAACGCAACCAAGCACACCACTTCTTTTTTTTTGCTTACCATTTGATTCTCCACAAAAGAAAGTAGAAAGAAATGCATCGATTTTGTTGAGAACCGCTTTGGGAACATTAAGAACTGCAAGTAAGTGAGTAGTCGTGCTTGAAAGAACATGTCTAAGTAGAATGAGCCTACCACTCTGAGAAAGAAGTTTAAATTTCCAACCCGCCACTTTCCTTGTTATTTTGGTCACCAAAGGCTCTAAATCACAAACTTTAAGACGCCCCACAAAAATAGGAGCCCCAAGATAAATCATCGGTAATGAGCCCTCAACAAAAGTAGTCAACCGCATCAAACTCCGTCTTCTACACATAGAAATATGCTTAGAAAAGAAAAAAGCAAATTTTCTTTACTAATCAATTGCCTCGACCATTTCTCATAAATTCCCAAAATCTGTATAAGGCATCGTATGGATCTCTTCTCGCCATTAACAAAAACCAACAGATCATCTACATAAAGTAAATAAGAAATCAAAGGCGCACCCATAGGATGTGAGAAACTTTGAATCCTCCCTTCTCCAAAATTCCGCCTCAAAAGCTGAGATAAAACCTCCTCCATAAGAATAAACAAATAAGAAGACAAATGATCTCCTTGTTTGAGACCCCTCATAGGCTTGAAAAAACCCTTGTATGTCCCATTCATCATAACCAAAAACCATGGCGATCTCACACACCCCTCCACAAGTCTACAAAAATGATTTGAAAAACCAAAAGGCTGAAAGGACCTTCACAAGAAATCCCCAGTCAACTCCATCATATACTTTTGCCATGTCAATCTTTACCATAATGTTTCCTCCTGCAGTTTTTTTATTAAGAGAATGAACCATCTCTTGTGCCAAAGTAATATTTTCAAAAATACTCCGCTCTGGAATAAAAACCCCTTGCTCTTGTGAAATAAGCAAAGGAAGAAACCGAGTCATTCTTTGAACCGAAATCTTAGAAAAGATTTTATAAGCCACGGAGCAAAGACTAATGGTACAGAACTTGTTGAAGCTCTTAGGGTCTTGCAGCTTCGAAATAAGAACAATATATGAAGAAGAATAAAACCATGGCAGATCGGTACCCTGAAAGTTTTTTTTCTCGCTTCAACCAAGTCCTTAGTCACAATCTCTCAATAACTCAAGAAAAACCCCGACCCAAAACCATCCAACCCCGGACTACTATGAATGGGAATCGACCTCAAAGCATTTTTAACCTTTTCTTCAACTAGAGCTTGGCTAAGGGACTCACTGTCCTCCAGGGTAATAACACCTTCTAGAACAGAAGAAAGATCGGCCTCATCATTTTCCCTGTTACCAAAAAGGAAATCTTGAAAAGATTGCACCAAGATGAATCACCTCTGGAGAATCAAGAACAACACCATCCGAGAGAGCCATGGAATAAATACAATTACTCTTCCTTCTCTGATTAACAATTGCATGAAAAAATTAGACTTTTGGTCACCCTCCAATAGCTATTTCTTTTTTGCTATTTGAGCTAGCCGCACCTCCTCCCTTTGTTCCCAAGTGTCAAGCTCTAACTTGGTGAGCAAGAATTCCTCTTCCAATTCAGAAGAAAAACCCCCTTGATGTTCCAGTGACTCCAACCACACCTCAAGCTCCTTAATGTGATGGTCCACTCATCCAAAAACCTGTCGATTCCAAGCTCGAAGAGCCAACTTCGTCTTCTTTAGCTTAGAGGGTAGTTTTAGAAGACCTAAAACTAGCCTCTAATCATTAACCGGTTCCCTCCAAACATTCTCAACACAAGACCTAAAAGAATTATGAGAGATCCACATATTTTGAAAGCAAAACGGAGCGAGACCATACCTGTGAGCCTCACGCTGCCAATGAACTACCATCGGACAATTATCTGAATATTTCCTAGTAAGACACTCATAATGCACATCTAGCAAGCAGTTAGAAAATCCAGAATTAATCACCGCTATATCAAGCCTCGCCTAGCTCCGAGGCTGGCCTTCATGTCTGTTGCACCAAGTCATACGGCTCCAACAAAAGCAAGCTCTAAAAGGCCACAGTTGTCAAGACAACAATTAAATTCCTCCATAGTAGGCAAAGACCTAGGATTACCTCCAATCCTTTCTCCATTCTCACTGATTACATTAAAATCTCCAATAACCAACCATGGTGAGTCCCCCACATGCAAATCTTCCAAATCTTGCCATAAGTTCCTACACTCAACTTGGTGACATCTCGCATAAATAACCAGGATAAAAAAATTGGTATCCTCTAATTGAAACCAACCAGTTACCATTTGCTCGGACATAGATACAATATCAAAAATCACATTATCCCTCCATAATAACCATAATTTACAACCCATGCATGCATTACTACAAGACCTCGGAAAATCAAGATAAGTCGTCAACCTTGGTATTCTGTCCTCCTCCACAAAAGGCTCGAAAATAACAACCATATCAGAATTATTTTTCCTAATAAAAGTACATAACCTTCATCGAGATGTGCCTAACCCCTGCACATTCCAATCTAGGATGGTGTCCGTCATAAATTAACTTTGGTTGTGTGAGTATGAACCCGTTGGGAGTATCTTTTGCCCTGTGTTAATTGAACTTTTGAATTTGTCAAAGGTGCAGCCACTTCCGTATAAAACATGTATGACTTCTCACGTGTGAAAGGTTGGAAAGGCCTCTCATTATCTTGTTGTGACTCATAGCCAATGTCCATACCAGACTGATCATTGTAATCCTTCTACTACACCCTACACTCCATCTCCAAAGTTTCATTTATTATAACTACATGTCCACCCACCGATTCACCACCCAGCCCCCTTCTCGAAATACAATGAGCATCTAGGGGTGAGCTGGAAAATAGTCAAGAAACCTCAAGAGATACAAGCCTCTCATCCCTTGAGCTTGCAACAACAGCCATAAAAAGACTATCATTCTCCACCCCTCTCAGAATCCCATTCGACTCAATTAATAGCGCACCCTGATCAACCTTCTCAACCATACAATCCATATGTTCGCATGTATCAACAACCTCCATATGCAAACCAGCCTGTTCTCCTAAACCCTTAACATTTTTTTCCTCTAGGTTGTGCACTTCTGCACCCTCACACCAAGGCCTTTCAAACTTGCACTCGCAACTCCCAAAACTGGACCAGTTATCGCTTCTTGAACTATCACATTAATCTCCACATCCTAATGCACCCGAACCCCATCAGAATCCTTCACCTCTCCCTCCATCTAGCCAACGCCAATATGTTCCACCATCTTTTCCTTCTAGACTTTTTTCAAACTCTGCTTTTTTGTATGCACAACCCGAACCTGCTTGCTCTCCCCCACCCTGCAAACCACCTCAGTGTGTCCCTATCTGCAACATTTGGTGCAATAAAAACTTGTTTTTTTCATACCTTACTTCTTGCGAGCTGGTAAGGTTATTCGAGACCACTATAGGAAAACCTTGGACTGGATCATCCTTCAAATCAAGCTCAACACACATTCTTGCCCCTGTCGCCCTAGTGCGATTCAAAGTTGCATTATCCAAACACAAATAACGACCAAAACGAGTAGCAAAAGGCTGTAAACAACCAGATCGATATAGGTGCAACAGCAACCCAGGGAGGAAAATCCACTAAGGCACCAGTGACGATTCCTTCCATAAATCAAAGTCCTTCGTCCATCTAAAGATCCTGAACACACAACCCTGAATCGATCTTCCCTCCCGAGCCCATCTATGAACAAAATCTCTCTCAAACTGCATAATGATAAGAATATGGTGATCATCCATGAAGCTAATTGTAGGAATCTCATGCAAGCCCCATGTCTTGATCACAGACAACCTAATATCATCTATCAAAGGCTTGGCATGAACAAACTTCGGAACCATAGCAAACAAAATCTCTTCAGCAACCTTCGACATCTCACTTTCCGAAAAAACAAAGCCCTTCTCGCCATTGACATCGACTGGATACCTCAAAGGTATTTTAAATGATGAAACCACCCCTTTAGCAACAGCTTGGACGTAGGATTTTATACCAACACTGCCCTCAGACATCCCCACCGATGAAGGATTCACCAGGGGGTCGACTACCGCTGCCATGGGCGATCACGTATCCCAAAAAAAACCTAGAACACTCTCCTTTATTACCAAAAATCTTAATGGGTATAAGTATAAGACTCATCTTTTCAACATGTTCTTAAAATATAATCATTAACGTATTATTAATATGGACATATTTGTTTAGATACTTTCTTCTTAACATTTAGGTATTTAAAATTTCATTAAATACTCATCATTAGGAGAAAAATACTCTGAGGAATTATTGCCATACATTCTTAGCGGCTTCGCTATAAGTTGAAAATTCCAAGTCTTAAGATAAATTTCCTCAGTCAGATATTATACATTGTGGCCTCAAAGCATACCACAAACTCAGTCCCTATTGCACATGAAGCAGTAAGAGATTTGCTTCATACTTTTCATAAAATAACTCTACTAGATAGCAAAATGCATAACCATAATTTTATTTTCCATCATTAGAGTAATCTCACAAAATAGGGTCTGAATATCCATTTACCTTAAGAGCATCAGTTCTTCTTAGAGCAACAAGATAATCTTTAATTTTTTGCAAATAACCTTGCACTCTTTTCACATCTTTTGGGTCAAATATGGGTTACTTTGGCAACGACCAATGATGCCAACTGAAAAACTGATATTCAATTTTATACAAGTTTTTGCAATCATCAGATTCCTTATAACAATCATATACAAAAATTTCTTTAACAATATAATTAATTCGAGGACACTGTAAAATACTAAGCATGTCACTTTTTGTCTTTAAAGCATCTATCGATCAACAGGCCTGCAAAGTCTTTCAAAACTCTATCCAAATATACTGAGACAATCCTAACAGTCTTCCTCTTAGTATTAAAATTCAATCACAATTACAAATGATGTCTCATTCAAAAATTTCATTTATAAAGTTTTTTAAAGACACAACTTTAATATCACGCATGACCATAAATGTAAATATACTTCCACTAATTTTCGGATATATACATTAACAATAAATCCAAAAAATAGTAGTGATATTATCAAATTTCATATACCATTTTTTAAAAAATCTTTTACTTTTTCTAAATAGTCATTTTATTTATTTTTTGTAGACTTCAAACTTTCACTTTACAATTATTTTCACATTCAATTTATGTAACTCTAAATCATAATGAGTTACTAATGTTATTGTAATCCAGAATGAGTAAGATGACATAATCCTCATTCCTCTAATTATTACTTGTATTATTTTCTAAAATTGTGGAAAGATATATATATATATATATAGATATAAATAGCTTAATTAGTTTCAAAGTTTGACGTGATCCACGCCCTAGCCTGCGCGCATGGTAAGCTAAGGCCGAATGCTTTGCTTGACCATCTAGGTCTTCCATTATTTATGTCAACTTTATTAAAGTTATAGCTAAGTGGGTCCAGTGCACTTTCTTGGGTCTGAGAGAAAAAAGATATGCATACCCGCCATAATTAAAAAGAAGACTCCTTCATTTTTCAAAGGGTTACGTAAGTGACACGTACTTTTTTTAAAAAATTATAGAATTTAATGTTAAAAAATTTATTTATTTTATATAAATCTTATATATATTTATTATTTTTAAAAAGAATATGCAGTACTTATACACTCTGTAATTATACATATTATTTTACAAAAAAAATTATTAATCCGGATAAAATTTATTTGATAAATTTATAAAATAATGATGAATAATAATAATATTATAAGCTTGGTAAAAGGCCATGCGGCCTTTGGCAGGGACAAATCTTTTTATTTTTAAGAACATCTCATCACATTCATCAACTGATTCAGAATACACATCAATGATAGTGAGGAGTTTCCTCCAAATCTATTATACAATCTGTGACACGCAAAGTATATTTACCTAATGTGTGTACAACAAAATTTCCTTCTCTATAGACGTGATTAGTAAAACGAACATCAAAATATTGTAATTTTTGTTTAATATCTTCTACGATCATCCCAAAATAGCTCTTATCTTCTATCTGTTTTTTAATGACCATTACAACTCTTTTTGTATCCCCTTCGAGCACTACCGGTTTCATACCCAGTTGAATACCAAATTTTGCTGCCATAAGTGCACCTTTTGCCTCTGCTATAGATGGACTATGACTATAATTTCCCTTCTTTCTCATTGTAGCCAAGAATTAACCTTCCTCATCTTTGACTAATATGTCAATTCCTAACAGAGAATGCTTTTTATTAATAGCCACATCTCAATTAATTTTACAAAAACTTGGTGGTGGGCAATTTCATGTGACAGTCCTTCGAATATTGTACTCATTCTGGGCCATGGTCCTAACTTGTGAATCTGCTATTTTTTGTTTCATATTATTAACCATGCACATCACTTCCTTGGGGTCAATTAATATATCTTTAAAAACATATCCATTCCTCCTCCACCACAGGTTCCAAAGGATTAAAGCCAGTTCTTCCATGTCTTCCTTTTCCAGTATATTGAACATATCTTCTATAAGTGCTTTGATGTTCTTTAATGATGCTTTACTTTTTTTTATTCTCCTTGAGCCTTGCCCGAGAATATTAGAAGCTCATATGCAATCCATAAAATATATATGTTCATTAGTTTCTAGCTCTAGTAGGCATAATAGACAGGTTTGATCAGTTAGAATCTTCCTCAATACATTGGAGTAGGATGATACACTTGATTTCTATG
Organism: Cyclocarya paliurus; assembly: GCA_029856935.1. Lineage (NCBI taxonomy): Eukaryota > Viridiplantae > Streptophyta > Magnoliopsida > Fagales > Juglandaceae > Cyclocarya > Cyclocarya paliurus. The sequence continues at coordinate 5,239,451 of CM056950.1, forward strand.
TATGAAACTGACTCTGGTCAGAGACTGAGAAAAGGAAAATCTTCTATATTTCTCATTAACAATACATAAGCCTCTACAAGAGATAGCATCCTCAGTGTTGCAGGAATTAGATCAACTTCTACTTATGAGAACTATCTCAGGTTACCAGCCTTAGGTGGGAGAGCAAGAATCAAAGATTTTAATAATATCCTGGACATAGTTAGAGGCAAAATGCAAAACTGAAAAATGAAATTCTTATCCAAGGAAGGTAAAGAAATATTACTCAAATCAGTTGTTCAAGCCATTCCAACTTACTCTATGGGGGTATTAAGGCTTCCTAAAAGTTTATTGAAGGGTTTGAATAAACTGATGAAAAGCTATTGGTGGGGATAGATCAATCAAGAGAAAAGATTGCATTCGATTAACTAGACTCAAATGGGGAAATCAAATAATGAAGGGGGATTTGTGTATGAGAAGACTTAAATCATGTGTTTGGATGTTGAAATGAATTGAGTTTAGTTGAGTTGTGAATAATAGTATTTTGAGAAATGCTTCTAGACAGCCCTGCCATTTATAGGAGTAAAACAACCCTCCAATAAGCACCAAACACATAAGAAAGTGATGAATTAGCACAATACACAAGGATACAGTTGATTAAAGTAGAAAGGTTAAACATTGAAGGAACTTTTACGCTTGCATATTGTTGTCTTACTTTGGCGAGATATCCGACTAGGTAAAATATAAACTTCAAATCCCTGTTTGTTTTCCAGTAGAAATTATCTAAAAATTGAGTATTTTTGCCTTGAAATTTTTCGTTAGGCTTGATTGAAAAACGTAGTCTTTTTCGATTCGAATCTTTTTTAAACAAAAAATAAAAAAGAGATTTCTCGTTTCTTCTTCTTTGGGTGAACTACCACTAGGTACTTGTTCCTGTAAAATTTTCCAAAAATGGAATCTGGATTTTGGCCTAGCATGTCCAATGGATCCATCTCCCTTAGAGAAAGAAATTGGTGGAAGAAGCTGTCTTTAGTGATCGTGAGATCGTCCAATTTGACAGAGAAGCTTACTTGCTAAAACCCACTAAACATTCTTTGGCATATATGGGATTCAAATGCATATTTTTTATGAGCTCTTTTTGCATTAATGACATGAGGTTCAATTGAGTTTGCAACAGCATCAAGATCCCACCTAGTTGCTTTCATCATGTTGATCAACGGCTTAGAAAAATAATGAATGGCTTTGAAAGTAGCTTTTACTGCAGATGTAAACAGATCAGGGGATAAATCTGCAGGCAAAAATTCATTTTCATCTGAGGAACCTTCTGATTCTTTTGTTGACAAGCCCCTGAGCTTAAGATTCTTCTCCAGTTTCTTCCGCCTTTGGTATGCCTCATCAATCTACTGCTGCAACTAAAGAACTTCAGAATTGTTATTCTGAATTTCAAACTGAAAGTTGTGAGCTCCATCCCTTGGGATGAGTGTGGGTTGGGATGGAGTGGAAGAAGAAGAAAGTGGTATGGGAGGGCTGTATTAGACATTATGATCGAGTGTTGCCAAATGCAAAACATGTAAAATGAACGGTTTACGTGGAGCCTTACTATTGGAAGGCTAGCTGTTTATTGAAGAAGACCAGTCAGACCGGCCTCCAGGTTTTCTCTAATATTTTGTGGGTCTCATTAAGATGTGTTTAACTTTTTTTAGATTAAGATGAGGGCTGAAATGTATAAATTAGGTTGAGATGAGTTTAACTTTTTTATGAAAAATTAAAAAAGTAATGGGTTCCATCAATTATTGGTTTGGAATGAGTTGAGTTGGTTTAACAACCAAACATAGTCTTAGTGCATATTTGAAATTGCAGTAGGAAATATAACTTATAACTTCGTAGGGTTTATAGTTTATGACTTAATTAATAAGTTGTACTATTAAAAAGTTATTTACTGTTGGTAACCATATGTTTAAAATATTTTCAAACACGTTACGTTTATTTGAAAACAAATTAAAAAAGTATTTTCTAAAGTAGAACCGACAATTATTTGAATTTTAAAAGATCATGATCATATCTTTAAAAGTTTAAAAGTTGTAATTATCTGAAAGTTATATAGATATTTTCATCCATTGACAATTTTTCTAAAATTTGAATTACGTTCCATATTATATATTTGGAAAAACACGTTTGATATTTTTCTTTAAATATACTTTTTAGTATATTTGAGATTAAAAGAGCTTTAATATGTAATACATAAATAATTTAATATTTTTATTAATAAAATTTTAAAACTATTTAAATACTTTTTAAGACTCTTACTGCAACCCTAAAAGATGTCCATAAATTTAGAGACTAGTGTCAACCCGCTGGAACGGCAGTTCATGTGTAATATATACGGGGCAAACTTTGAAATATTGGTTTTGTGTAAGTTATCTTGGCTTGACTCTTAAAAGGGCTTAAGAACTTACAGTCGGTCACCGCTAGCTATATGTATTTAATAATTTTACATACAAGATTTATTTTATTTTATTTTTTAATTCAAATCATGAATTTAAAATTTTATAATCTTCAATACCTAAGTAAAAATTATAAGTACAAATAGCTAGCATTTTTATTTTTCCAAAAAAATAGCATTTTTCTATTTTAATTTTTTTGGGGAGTTACTATAAATATATTTTGAAAAATCCTTACTTCCAAATAATATGGGCATTCTTTTACCTGAGATCATGCGTAGTGCCGGTGGAATCAAGGGGCCTGGTCTCTTGAACTTCTTAAAAAAGCAATCACCTCTCAGACATCGCAGGATATCACATCCACTGCGCGCTCTCCCAGAGATCTGGGCCTTCCAAATTATATTTATTCCAATACAAAGGGAAGTTAACTTTTTTCTTTCATTATTATTATTATTATTATTATTATTATTATTATTATATAAATGAAATATTAGATCAAGATTGTTTACCCCGACCAGCACACATCCCAGCACGTGGTAATCCTTAATGAATACCTACAATCATGTGATCATCTATTAAAATCTTGTTTGTTTTCAGAATCAAAACTTAAAATTTTAAAAATTTTTAAAACCTTTCATCTCATTATTATAATTTTTTTAAATTTTTATATAAAATAAATAAATAATTTAATTTTGTTAAATTTTAAAATAAATATAATATTAAAAAATATATTTTAATAATATTTTATTCAACTTTTTAACTTTAATTTCATCTCATCTCATTTCTAAAAATAAACGAGACCTAATTAATGATATCCTTGCGGTTAATTCACTACTGTTTACTACTTTTCCTACGTGGACCTTTTTTTTTTTCTCCACACAAAGCTGAATGCCTACTCTCCCTTATCTCTTCTGCAACTGATGTCATGATGTGATTTTATGTGTCAGTCGTGCCGCTCCAGATGTTTGAACTTTCGTTTTCATTTTTGTTTTCATTTCATTTTGAAATTCAAACGCAAAAATCTCATACTCGTTTCTCTCCAGACCAACCAGGCTGAGCTCATTTTTCTGCTCCTCTCCATCGCAATCCAACTAGGCCAAGCCTCCTCTTCCGGCGTGGGAACAACGGTGCCATCGAAGGTGAGATACCCATCCCCAACACCCACTCCCAAAACCAATCTCCCACACTAACCGCAAGGATATCTTAATTAGTCTGAAAAATTAGTATTGCCTTAATGTTTAAGCTTGTGAGTCTCCAATGGCGTCCACGCGCACTCAAACTACCATGTGGATCCCTCCGATGTAAGAAATTAAACGGGAACATTTGAAAAAGCTTTTTCTATGCATGAAGAAAGCCTAAAGGTTGACAAGGAGATGCAAACATGGAGAGATGCTATGACGGTGTTGGGGAATATATGTGATTACTCAGTGTCACTTGAATACATTTGAATACTAGCTTACTAAAAAAAAAAAAAAAACAAGGCATAAATTGCTCATCCATTCTGACATTACTGCTTCGTTCATTCTGAGTCCTGATATTACATAAGCGAAGGACTTATCATAGCCTTCAGCTGGGATGCTGACCAGCAAATTAATAAATTGTTCAATCCATAGAAAATATTGGGAGAGAGAGAGAGAGCGTGTTCGCTCTCTCTGTCTCGTGCCGGTGCCGTTGAACAGTGGCTAGCCACTATAGGAGGCAGACTTTAGAGAGAGAGAGAGAGGAGAGAGAGTTCGCTTGAGAGAGGGGTTTTGTTACTTCATTCTGAGCTTCTGAGAGAGGTTGCGGGAGTGAAGGGGAGGGAAGGCCTGTTTGAGAAACTTCTGACATAGACTTTTTGAATCAAGATAGGAGGGAGAGAAATAAAATAAAAAAGAAAGCTACATGGACTTTTACGTAGTAGAGCGGTGGTAATCGTTAGTAAGGGTATCATTACCCATATAATAATAAGACTACACAAATTTCTCAAGTACTCAGAATCCACACTAACTAATATCATGCACAGAATATAAAGCTCCTTACATTACCAAGAAAGCAAATCAAGGTGGGGGCAACGGATCTGAATCAGACAGTACCCTTACATGCACACTCACAACCACGCACACACTTTTTGATTAATAATTACTATAACTGATCAGCATAATCAATCATCACACGTTGGGATAAAGCATAGTAAGGGGATACCTTTTAAGATTTAGAGTTGATAGTGTCTGTGAACGCATCTTCGCACGTAACACTATCGGAATCTAGACTTGGGTAGGTTAACCCAGTAGCTTGAGTCCAAGTTAACCCTGTCCCACTATCCGATTCCAGCACGTGTCCGCTAAGAACGTCGTTGCACCGAGCGGCTCTGGTGGTACCGGCATCATGGAATGATAATACCTCCGTATAGGTATGCTCGCCGTCGGGATTGATTTTCTCTGCGGCGTCATCTGCTTCCTTCTGCCGTTGCAACGCGAAGACGAGTTTTTCCATGACATCGTTCATGGTAGGCCGATGGATCCCCCGATCACGCACGCAACTCTCCGCCACCTCCAAGTACACCTTGAAACACGCCGGAGCTATCTTCCCCTTCAGATAGGGATCTATGATTTCGCCCATGCTCCCATTCTCAATGCATTTTCGGGCCCAATTGGCCAAATTCCATTGCTCCTCCTGCAGTTTGATATTTAGTGCTTTCCGGGCGCATAAAACTTCCAAGAGCACCACGCCGAAGGAGTACACATCGGATTTTTCAGTCAGTTGTTGCCGTCTTGCATAATCCGGGTCCAAATACCCCCACGTACCCTTTACCTTGGTACTGACCGCGGTGTTATTTAGGCCCTCTTTGGACAACCCAAAATCTGCAACCTTGGCCACCCATTTCGAGTCCAACAGAATATTGGTCGTCTTCACGTCACGGTGGATGATCGGCTTCTTCATGCCCGTGTGAAGGTAGTTCAGACCACACGCCGCTCCGATGCAAATCTCTAGCCTCTGTTTCCAATCGAGGGGGGCGTTGTCGGTGTCATAGAGGTGGTGGCGGAGGGTGCTGTTGGCCATGTAGTCGTAGACGAGGATCATCTCGCCCTCGTCGTTGCAGTACCCGATGAGAGAGACGAGGTGGACATGGCGAAGCTGAGAGAGCATCTCGATCTCTGTCCAGAACTCGTGACGGCCTTGCTTTGACTCCGGGTTCAAGCGCTTGATCGCCACAGTCTCGGTACCGTCGTCAACGAGACCCTTATATACATTGCCAAAGCCTCCCACGCCGACTATTAACTCTTCGTGGAAGTTGTGGGTTGCCGCTTTGATTTCTTCCAGTGAGAAGTGGCGGCATCGTTCGTCTGGCAGTGATGAGGCTTTTGACCGTGTTGACTTTCCTGTACCGGGGTCTGGCCAGCACCAACACTTCGATTGTGGATAGTAAGAACCATAGCGCTTGGTCCTCAGTTTCCAGAGAGCCATGCAACACACTAGTGTGAGGACGACCAAGGAGCAGCCAACACCACTTCCGATGGCAATGAATATTGTTTTCCTCGTCTTGCTATTCTTGGTTGTCGAAGGAGGAGGAGAGGGCAGAGCTCCGACAGGATTGGGTCCGGCAAGGACGTTGTCTTGGTTGCTCAATTTGAACACTTCCATCCCATTTAAAATGGCATCGTTGATTGCATAGGTACCATATCTTGGGTGTAGATCAATAAAGAGTTTGCTATAGCCCTCAACTCCCTCGTTTTCGATCCTTACTACGTAATCGCGGTACACTGGCGTCTGTGGACCTCCGCTCCAAATAATTACATCAGCCATAGCTTCAGCTGTTATATTATCTATATAGATCATGAACTGCCTTTCACCAGGCATCGTTATCTCGGGCTGTATTTCGCAGAAATGGAGCCTAACCAGATAATTGAATCCCGGATCTACGGGTAATCCCCATGTCAAATTAGAATGCAAGTTCTTGGTTCTGTTTGGACCCATGGACGCCGCAGTCTGATAGACCTCATCAGGTGCTGTGTAATTTTCTATTTTCGTGTAATTGGGTTTCAAAGATGGATGATGAGGGAGCCTGGCTCCACTCAACATGTAAGGCCTGTCCTGGGACCATTCTCTGAACATGCCGGTGTCTCCATTCGGTGAAAGCTCGGCCCCGCCCACATTGAGTCTAACAATCATCTCGAGTGCCCTGTTATTCTCTATGGGGAACTCGGTTTTTTGGCCAACGTAAGGTGGAAGTTCCGAAACTTCTGAAATATCACTATAGTAGAGGTATTTGGGCATGGAGACAATCTCAATTCCATTAATAAAAGCATAGAATCTACTAGAAGCGGTACTTGGTGTTGGAGATGGGATGAATGTTAAATTCAACTTCTGATCCTGATCTTCAACGTTGATGCAGAACTCTTTAGAAAGAGTCTTTTTGTCCAAGTGATTAGCAAGAATGTAAGCACTAAAATTTTTAAGTAAGGTGAAGTTACCTGCTTTGACGGTAAAAAAGGCCATAGATGCATCAAGACCAGAGTAAGAAACCGGGTAAAAGTGCAAACGAACAAATTTCGGACCGGAGGTGACAGGAAACAAGTAGGTGAACTGGGAATAAGAGAAACGGATAGTCATGTAGGGGATAGTATCGATGGAGGGGTCTTGGCTTTGAGCTTTAGTGGTGTTAGATTTGTGGTTGTCATGTTCTGGTATGGGAGCGAATTTGGAGTTCTCTCCGTCTCCATTCCACTTGCGCCCGTCCATGGCTTTTGATTTGTTCGGAGTACTGCCACAGTTGAGGGCTATATTATCAACGGCGACGTAACGAGGTGTAGAGTTAGTAGCGATTGAGATATGGCAGAGAAGGAAGACTGAGAAGACGAAGAAGATAGGTTTGAGCGTTGAGATGTTGCCCATGGCAGCGCAGGAAAGAGATCACTGACTGTTACGACTTCGGAATCTCGAGAGGAGGAAGAGTTCCTTTTTATTCAAAGCTTCCTCCCATTCATCTCGTCAGTAGTCTCATTCACTTTTCATAAAAGCAGCTTAGGCGAATGAAAGCGGCCCTCCATATTTACTTTAGAGAAATCAGTAGCAAAGGAAATTTCTTTTAAAAGTTGGCCAATTTTCACAAGTGAGAAAAAGTGGCCGGTCGAATCCATGCCATTTTTTTTTCACTTCTCATCCTTTTTTCACTTTTAATTTCGTCATTTTTTTATAAATAATTTTAATTCAATTAAAATTTAAAAAAGTGAGAAAATAATTAAAATAAATAAATAAAATATAAAAATTCGATAGAATTTCGGTCACATTTGTTGCAGCATTAGTTTTTTCCTTTTAAAAAATGTTATTTTATCCACTCATTTTATCTCTTTATTTTGACACTTAATATATTTTAATTTTTTTTACTTAATAATTAAAGAAGGGACTATTTATGTATTCATATTTTTTTATATTTTTTAAAAACATTTAAAAATTAAAAAATATTAAAATATTAAAAAATAAAATAAAATATTAAATTTGATCTAGCGATAAGATTAAGCGGGCTACAAAGCTGCCCGACTCTTTCCTTTAATATACGAAAATGCCACTCTTGGTTATCTCCCACAATTCTCACTGCTTGTCAGCTTTAAAATTTTAAATTAGCAACTCAGCCCCCACCCCGAAGCCACGTGTGCATTTTAGTTGCTTAGAGTACTCTTAATGACTTTTGTAAAATATAATTTTTTATATAATATAAAAAAAATTGATCAAATTTTGTATCTTCTTTTTTATCTTACATTTTGTAATAATAATTCTCTATATGTAGATAATACTATTCATTTTTTAAAATATTTTTAATTACTTTCTCTCTCATTTGATAATTGTTTAGTGTTATAAGTTTCATTTGAAATGAATAAAAAATATTAAAAAAAAATATTTAAATGATATAAAAATATATATATATAAGCTGATGTATAGTATATTATAAAAGTTAGTATGTAAAATAGAAAAAATAAATTTTGATGACGTATTTTAAAAGATAAGATACATAAATCATTAGAAGTGCTCTTAGATCCCAATACAACTTCAACTGGTGGGTTTTATGGGTTCCAACCCCAAATAAATAAAATCTTATGTGTATGCGATCCTAGTATGGACGGGGTTTAATTTTATTGATGTTTAGTTTAACTTGGTTGTATGGTACTCTCGCCCAGCCAAGGAGACGACCTACAAGAAAGGAAGGCTTACGTACAAAGTCCCGCAAGGATAGAGTGCCGAAACTATTATTTGATACATGGAAGAATTTAATCGAAATGGCTGAACAAAAACTCATTAAAAATATAATCAAACAATATAACAAATTATATAGTAGTTGATAATCAGAAAACTAGAAAAGCTTATGAGGTTTTATTCAAATCATATGACAGTTTCTCCGGTTTTCACTTCTATTTTCAGAATTCTGTCGTGGTAACTTGATCCTACACATCTTGTTGGCCTGATCTCCTTCATGGGCTATTAAGAGCATCCACATTGGTCTATATATATATATGCAAAGTCATATTTACATAATATGACTTTAAAATCATCTATATTGATTTATGCATATACATAAATATAGCTAGCTATAAACAGTTATACCAAATATTTACTCTCCAAAACATATTTTAATCATTATTTCTCTCTCCTTCCACTCTTTTTTTCTCAATCTTTTCCTCTTCTCCCTCCCTCAGCAGCACAACAAACTTTCACATACACATTCATTTTATTATTATAATATATTATATATTTTTTTTCATTTTATTATATTTTTAATATAATATATAAAAAAAATTATATTTTTTATTATTGCATTTGTATTATTAATGTCATATGTATGTAGTAGATGTTAATTACAAAATATATATATAAATTTTGATTTTAGAAAAAAATTAATAATAATAATAAAATAATATTTTATTATTATTTTGTCTCAAATATGCAGAAGCCAATGTGGGAGTTTTGATTGAATGACAAAGTGGTTATGCAAAAGAGGTAATTTTGTATATGTATATGCATAGATCAATGCAATGCTCTAATTATAAAATGGTTGGGGTGTGCCGACTAGGGGTGGGTAGCATGGCCCCATGCCTTTCTGCCCTGCCCCTATTCGCCCCGCCCCCACATGGTGGGGCAGGCAACCCCAAGAGTCTTCTTGTGTTGATATAGTCCTTAACTGGGCTAAAGACAATGAGGGAGCCCTATGGATTGAGGACCTTTTGGATCCCGCCAATATTGACTATTTCCTCATCCTGCCTAATCGCTCCCATATTAGGGGTCATAAATTGAAAGGATGCAGCGCCTTCTTCTAAGAAAAGATTTGCTCCTCCAACTTCCAATACTCCCAAAAAAAGACCTCGCCACACAAAAGGGGAAGCACCCCTATGAAAATGCTGAAGATGTTGTTGGCGCCGTGAGGTTGGGTTTTCTTCTCTTCTTTCCTCAACTTCAATGCCAAGCGACGGCAAGGTTGAGGCTAATATATATGACGCATTTTCCTTGGGTGTTGCTGGGATCGTGGCGTCCAAGGTTGGGGGGCCCATGTGGAGGGGTGGCGAGCCACTACAGGAGAGTTTGTAGGGCCTTCCTGTTCCACAACCTCTCCCCATGATGAAGCAATAGGATAAATGATCCAACGTTTGAGGAATTTTCTATCCTTGGTATGACACTATTGTCCCCTTTGTATCCTTCTTTTGCCTGTGTACCCTTTACCTTAATGTATTTGTTGTCTCGTAGGGTGATTGATATGGAGGCTCGGATTGTGGTTGACCGCGCCAATTTGGTCATTTGCAAGCCGAGAAAGCTGAGGTGGAGTCCTTCTTGAAGCAGTCTGACAGGTGTATTCGCTCCTTGTAGAGCGACCACGAGCTCATCCATGACTAGGCGTCAGAGCTTTATAGTGAGTTACTCCACGCCAAGTCCACCAACGTGCGCAACAACTTTGCACTACAATTCGTGGAGTCTGAGAGCGATTCTGCTCATGCCCAATTGTCTTGTGTGAGTGGTGAGCTGAGCTCCTCTCAACAAGCGCTGGTTGGCACCGAGCAACGATGTTTTGAGCTTACCCAAGCTTTGGCTTCCTCGGAGGAGATCTGCAGGTAGCTCCTCCTTGAGCTTTCAGAATTGAAGGCGTCACATGAGGTGGCTCACAGGCAGTCTGCCCTCAAGCTCTCAGAGATGAAAGGGTCTTACGAGGAGCTGTGCAATAGGAATTATGCCTACAAGAAAGACAGGGAACAAGCTGATGCCAACCAGAACAAGATGACTAAGTCTCTATTGTGCCTAGACGCAAAAGTGAAGGAGCAGGGGAAGCGGCTGGTAGATCTGGACTCAGAGCTAGTTGCTTCGAGGAGAGAATTGGTTTGTTTGTGTCCACAACTAGCGACGACCAAGGGCATTAGAGATCTTGCTTTTGAGTACGGATATGGGGCTGGCCTGGCCCATTTACAATCTCATCTGTTGGCACACCCTCGAACTGACTTGAGGTGCCTAGATCTAGGACCTTTCAAACCTGATGAGGTTTTGTGCTAGTTTTTGGATACCTTGAGGTGTAATACTATGCCCGACACCTTCTAGTCCATGCCTTCACCTTTGAAGCCTCCGGCAGCCCCACCCTCCTAAAGAGCTTTGCTATGCTTTAATTCTGATGTATTTGGACAATGTATTGAACAAACTATCATCTACAGATAAATGTTTTGATTATATTTTCCTTTTATTGGTTTGGCTCTTAGTTGCTTGGTTGCTTTGCTTTTTCTCCACCACAAGTCTTTAGATCGACTTTGGCGGCTAAGTGGGGGTCATGGGGTTCTTTGACCTCCACGCATGTTTGCTCCACCACAAGTCTTTGGTGGTTAAGTGGGGAGTTGTGGGGCCTTTGGACCTCCATACCCTTTGCCTCCATCGCGAGTCTTTGGACTCAACTTTGGTGGTTAAGTGGTAGTGAGATTTTTTTACCTTTATGCCCATTGGCTCCACCGCGAGTCTTTGGACTCGACTTTGGTGGTTAAGTGGGAGGTCGTGTGGTCTTTTGGCATCCACACCCGTTGGCTCCACGACAAGTCTTTGCACTCAACTTTGATCGTAGGTGACATCCACACCTGTTGGCTCCACGGTGAGTCTTTGCACTCAATTTTGATGGTAGGTGACATCCACACCCGTTAGCTCCACGACGAGTCTTTGCACTCAACTTTGATAGTAGGTGTGACACTGGGATGAGATGCACAAGTTGAGCAACTGGCCACCTTTATTGATCTTGCTTGATTAAGTACATCTTAGAAAAGAATTAAGGGTACATTTTCTTCAAATGTTTGGCGTTCCAAGGATGTTGTAACTCCTTTTCCTGGTCGTTCTTGAGGCGATATGACTCTGGTCAGTTGTTGGCGATTACTACATATGGCCTCTCCCGTCGTGATCCAAGCTTTCTTTCGTCTTGTGTTGTCACCCCCCGCTTCTTTGAGTAATAGGTCACCTACTTTAAAGGTTTTGAGCTTACTCATTTGTTGAAGTAGCGCTCCATCTTTCTTTTGTAGAGGATATTTTGAACCTTAGCTTCTTCCCTTTCCTCTTCCAAAAGGTCAAGGTGCTCCTCTAGTGTCTTGTTATTTTCAAATTGGTTGAAGAGGAGGGTGTGGTGCGTAAGCAAGCCAACTTCTGCTGAGGCGACTGCTTCACTCCCAAAAGCCAAGGTGAACTGTGTTTCACCTGTTGGGGTCTTCACAGTTGTCCTATAGGCCCACAGCACCCCTGAGAGTTTCTCCACCCATTCTCCTTTTAGTCTGTGAGCTTCTTTTTTAAGATCCCGAGTAGGGATTTATTCATTGCCTTCGCCTGTTCATTAGCTTGAGGATGCCCTGGTGACGAATACTTGGCTTGAATTCTCAATTCTTTGAACTATTCTTTGTAATGTTCTGAATCAAACTATTTTCCATTGTCGAAGATTATGCTATGAGGGATTCCGAATCAACAGACAATGTTTTTCCACAGGAATATGGTGATGGTTCTTGTTGTTATGGTTGCTCGGGGTTTTGCTTCTACCCATTTTTTGAAATAATCCACAGCAAAGACTATATGTTTCACTCTTCCCTTCCCGCCCTCCTCCCTTCCTGGGCAGGAAAAGAGACCCACTAGATCGATTCCCCATTGCTCGACCGGTCATGGGGCAATGACAGAAAACAACTTCTCATGGGGAAATGTGGGACGAGAGCATAAATCTAGCATTTGATACACTTCTTTGCAACCTCCTTGGGATCTCTAAGGGCATTAGACCAATAGTATCCTGCTCTAAGAACCTTTCTTGCCAATGCCTTTCCGCCAAAATGGTTGCCGCAGACCCCTTTCGAAGATTTTTTCCAAGTCGTACTGCGTTTCCTCAAGCGAGATACATCTTAACAACAAGGCAGTAAAACCTTTCTTGTATAGAATTCCATCAACCCTGACAAGCTGTGCCACTCTCATTTTTATCTTCTTTGTCATTTCTTTTTGAGTTTTTCAGTGTCCAAGTACTCTGCTATCGCCTTGGCCCACTCTGGTTGTGTGGGCTTTACTTGGTTTATCTATAATCCAATCATTGGGACTTCCATCACTCTTCTCTGTACCTCCCAAGGTAAATCTATCTCATCCATCCCAGAGGCGGCTTTAGCTAATCTGTCCGCCACTGAGTTGTCCTCCCTCGATATTTGCTCGAGATTAAAGTAGGAAAATTGGTCGTAGCTCTCCAACACCCGGCTCAAATACTTCTTCAACTTCTCTCATTTCGTGGCATACGCTTCGGTCACTTGATTAACCACGATTTGGGAATCCTCTTTTACTTCAACTTCCATGACACCCAGGACTTCGGCAATTGAGAGTCCAGCTATCAGAGCTTCGTAATCGGTTTCATTATTGGTGGTTTTAAATGTAAGTGTGGCCATATAGTGGTGTTTCTTGTCCTTCCTCACCGATGTTATAAATCCTTATTCCTCCTCCTGCTCAACAGGCGGATTTGTCAATGAAAACTATCTAGGGTTTTCCAAGGGGGCGACTTCAACTTCTGTTAGGAACCTTGTGAATTTGGTGATAAAATTTGTCAAAGCTTGCCCTTTTACTACTGTCCTAGGCATGTAGTCGATGTCGAATTCGCTAGGTTCCACTGACTATCCAACCAATCTTCCTGAACTGTCTAGTTTCTGCAATATTCTCCCAAGGGGGTATTCCGTTAATGTAACCTCTTGGTGGCTGTCACCAAGGTGAATGCCAATATTTCCATTCGCAGGTATTTGGCCTCAACATCTCTCAATGAGCGGCTTGTGTAATATATCGGGGCCTGTGTTGCCCCCTCTTCTTTGACCAAGACCGCAAAGATGGCATGGGGGCATACTGCTAGGTACATGTACAAGATGTCCCCCTGATTAGGTTGTTTTAATAGAGGCGGGTTAGATAAGTGCTGCTTAAGCTTCTAGAAAGTTTGATCACATTCTTCATTCCACGGATGTATCTTTCGTAGAACCCTAAAAGTGTGGAGACATTTGTCCGTGGATTTGGAAACTAACCTATTCAAAGCTACAACTCTACCTGCAAATTATTGGGTCTCGTTGATATTCTGTGGCAGCTTCATGTCCAAGATGGCGCTGATATTCTTAGTGTTTAGCTCAATGCCTCTTTCAAAGACAATGAAGCCTAAGAACTTTCCTTAGTCCAACCCCAAAACAAATTTTATTGGGTTCAACTTCATCTTATACTTTTTACTAACAAGTCATTGACATACACTTCCATAATCCTCTCGATTTGTTCTTTAAACACTTCCATAAAGACCTCTGTCAATAATAAACGCCGTCTTTACTTCGTTAGATTTGTACATGCAGATCTAGTTGTATCCTGAATAAGCATCTATAAATCTTAGCATTTGACATTCTGTTGTGGAGACGATGAAAATGTCGATTCATGGCTGGGGAAGCTGTCATTCAAGCAAGCTTTGTTCAGGTTGGTGAAATCTACACACATCCTTCATTTTCCATTTGCCTTCTTAACCAGCACTACGTTGGAGAGCCACTCCAAGTAATAGGTCTCCCTTATAAACCTCATCTATCTCCTCAGCAATAGCCATGCACTTCTCCGTACTGAATGTCCTTCTTTTTTAGCGTACTTTCTTTACTGCTAGATCAACACATAGTCTATGCTCTATGGCTGTATTGTCAATTTCTGGCATTTCTTCATAACTCCATGCGAATACATCTCTATGTTCGATCAATAGTTGTTTTAATGCCTCCCTATACTTCGGTGGAAGTCTCATTCCCACCCATGTTGTGGCGTTCGGCAGATCTAGGTGTACGTTACCATATCTAGAGGCTCATTTGCCTCCGCCTACTTTAAACTATTCTCATCCCTAGCTTCTACGTCTTGGCAAACTATGGCTGGCCGCAGAGGTGGGGGTCTCCCCTCCAACTTTTTCGTGACTCATACTTTTGTAGTCCCTGCTTTAAGTTCTTGCATATGAAACTCTCGTGCCAAGATTTTTCCCCATGAACCTTACCTACGCCCGTCTCCATCACGAACTTCATTTTCAAATGGTAGGTAGAAGTAACAACCTTCAAGCCATTCAAAGTCAAACGTCCCAATATGGCATTGTGAGATGACGAAACTTTAACAACCGGGAAGTCAATCATTGTTGTCACTGTATGCGTCCCTTGGCTGGTTGTAACTGGTAGTACGATAACACCCACTGGTTGGAGGGCTTTGTCGGAGAATCGCTTTAAGGGAGAAGGCGAGGGGCATAGCTGGTCAGGGCTAATGCCCATCTTGGCGAAGGCATCCCATAACAAGATGTCAGCTAAACTCTCATTTTCGGCAAAGATCCCTCTAGTTGTGTAGTTAGCGATTAACAAGGTTACTACTAAGGTGTCATCATAAGGGTACAGGACACCTGTTAGGGACCCCGGTTTTGTCCCTAAACATTAAGTCCACGAGCTTGCCTTGGGTGATGATGGGACCAAGGGACCTTGCCAACTTGCTTGGTCTTTGGATAATAATGGCCGTGTATGGTGGGAATGATGGGTTCCTAGGTTGATGAAGGTTTATTGTTGAAATGATGGAATGATGAAGATGATGAGTTCGAGTGATCTAATGGATGAATATGAGTGTTTGATGCAATGTGGAATGGATGGAAGGTTGCCCTCGATGTTGGGGCCAATTGGATGATGATTAGGGTTGGTTTGATGAAGTGTAGCTAGGGTTTTGTGTGGTGGCTAAGGAGGATTTCGAGATTAGAAGAGTTGGCTTAGGGTTGGTTTCTAAGATGAGTTGCTAGGGTTTGGGAATGATGTGGTTGGATAAGACTAGGACTCCTTGATTGATGAGCCACTTTGGGAAAGATGGGAATTACGTTAAGGATGAAGATGAGTTGTGTTTAAATGGGTCTAGAGTTGTTCCTTGAGTTTAGGGATTTGGAGATGGAAGATGGGATTTGAATATGGTAAGATAGGATGATAGTCTTTGATTGATTTGAGTGATTCTAGGAAATGAGTGGTTTGAGGGATTGGATATGGAAGATAAGATTTGGTTATGGTAAAATAAGGGAGGTATGATTTAAATATGGCAAGAGGTGGAAAGTCTTTGGTTGACTTGAGAAATTCTAGGAATAGAGTGATTCTAGGGAAGTTGAGTGATTGGAGGGATTGGGATTCAGTTTTGGCTATTGAGGTAAGTCTTGGTTGGATAGAGATATTGTAGGGATGGGAGGTTTAAGGGATTGATAATGGGTTGGCAATTCCTTAAATCAAGGGATATGGATTTGGAAGATAGATTTGGGATGATGGGTAAGATGGCTAGGGTTGATTCTAAATGGTAAGAGGCGTGAGAGTTATTGAGAAGTTGGTGTTTGACTAAGGCAAGGGATGGATTTCGAATTTGGATTAATTGGAAGATGGGATAAGGATTCCTAAGTGGTAGGAATTACCTTGTGGGAGTTTAGGGTTAAGTTGGATGAAGGGGGCTAGGGTTAGCCGAATATGGGAGTGGTTATTGTGATCCCTTGATTGTAGGATCACATATGGGTAGGTGTCACTTTGGGGTTTAGGTTTAGGGTTGGATGATGGAAGAAAGGTCTAGGGTTTGGAAGATGGTGATGGGCAGCTAGGGTTGGCCAAACTTGGGAGGTTGAAAGAGTTTAGGAAAGTTTCCTAAAATCTTGGGATTTGATTTTGGATAGTGTGGTGGCCGGCTATGTGGTGTGATTTGGTCAACTAGGATTTCCAAGTTATGGAAACACTAGTATGAAAAGATTGGTGGACGGCTAGGTCAAATTCAAATAAGGCAAGAGTGGCCGAATTTGAATTTGAATAAAGAGGGAATATGTGTTTGGCTAGGATTAGGTGGAATGTGGAAGAAGGCTAATTTAAGTAAGTGGCCAATATGGAAAATGTGGGATTTGGCTAGGTCAATGTAAGATTGAATGAAAGATAGATATGGGGTGATTAGGCTTCCTAAAGTTTAGGAATGGTTTTGGGATTGGTAGGATTTGTGGGATTGATTGGAATGAGTCAACTTTCCCTAAGTTAAGGAAGTTGCCTAGTGGGACTCTTGAGGGATGGCTAGGGTTTGTGGAAGACAAGGGTTCGACTAGGATTAAGGTGTATGATGGTGGCTAATTATGGTAAGTGGCAATTATGGAAAGATGGGTGGACAAGGGAAGTTTCGGCTAGATTAAGTGTGGGTGAGGGAAGGCTAATTTTGGGAAGTGGAGCTTATGAGAAATATAATATTTCGGCTAGAGTTTTATGGAGATGATGAATATGAAAAATGGGACAAACAATGTGATGGCCAAAATATATGAGTGGGAAAGATCAAATGGGTGAATGGATTGTGTTTGTGATATGGAAGGATGCAAGACAATGTATGAACAATGGAAAAGTTATGAACAAGGGATGAATGGACTCAACAATTGACTATGAAGACTCTCTTTATGGTTTTTATGGATATTTTGTGAAACCAAATAATACTAAGATTGAGATTTAGGATATCTTTGATTTGCAACAAGTAAAGATGAACAAGATGGAAAACATAAGAACAACTAGAAACGATAAGAACAATGTATTTTTGGGTTTTTGAATATAGAATGGAAAACATAGACAAGAGATTGACAAATGGAATGAAACAAAAATAATACTCATAAGATTGATAGATAATTCACCATCGATTCACGAATTTCACGATGATGAAATAAGATAGATTGAATCACACCTATTCACGAATTTCAAGGTGATGATCCTCTACTAGAGATTCACGAATTTCACCCAAGTAACCCAAGTGCTAAGCACCGAAAAGTGATCTCAAGAACAATAGTCTACCCACTTAGGGAATTTGCCAAAAGATGTAAAATGAAATGCCTAAGAGTCCTATTTATAGAGATTACAAAGTGGAAACTTCCAATAGATCCTTTGAAATATAATAAAATAAAATAAATAAAGAGAAATAAATGATATGGTCTTGCATGGCCAATGTGGCCCGTGATATGTCTTGGCTCTTGGTTGGCCTTGGCTAGCCTTGATCATGGAAGTGGTCCGATCTTTGTTGTCCATGCATGGCTAGGAGCTTGTCTAGGACCTTGTCCTAGGGCGGTTTTTGATGGGATCCCAACAACACCTTGACAGTCTTCGTCTCCAAAAGAGATAGTAGGTGTGGTGCCAAGTTTGGGGTGTTTGAATGGTCTATCCGCCATGTACACCTCATGGTACCTCACTTTTCAGGCGTGAGCCATTTTGCTGGATGTTGTCGTGCCCCCTCCTGTTATGGAGCGGATTTCTCTTAAAGGGCATGGTCTTGGTCATGATGTTGGTCGTGTGGGGGGGGGGGGGGGGCATCATGTCCCCCCTCTCTTTCCTAATTCCACCGTTTTGGGCTACTACTCTGTCTGAGTTTGCACCCTTGGTCGACTTCCCTCCTTGGCTTGACATGCTCAATCAGCCTTCACTCGAGTTCTGCTCTCCCCGCCAGTTCGACTACTCTTTTCTTCATAGTGGAGCAATCTTCCAACCAATGGGTATCTGATTTGTGATACCTACAATAACGTTGTCCCCTGTGGATGTGCACGTCTCTTTCCTTATGATTCTCATTTTCTCTTGCACATTTAGATTATTATGGATGAGGTGAGGCCCCTGGTCCCGCTGGGTGGGATGCCTTTCTTGTCACCCGTCTTGGTGACTCGACCCAATCTTCTTGTCCCTTGTAATGCTTAAGCTCTTAACTTTCAACTTCGCCTCCCGCTTCCTAGGCTCTAGGAGGGCTTGTAGCGCTTCCTCTACATTGACATAATCGTCAGCCCGGTCCATAAATTCCCTCAAGGTCGAGGGGGTCTTCTTGACCAACTCAATCATGAACGGGCTCCAGGGCCATAAAACTCCCAAAAGGGCGGCTAGTGTTATCTTCTCATCCTAAACATCAGTTGTCAATTTCTCTTTATTAAATCAGGTCAAATACACTTTCAAGCTCTCTTCCTCCTATTGCTTAATAGTGAGAAGGTAAGCAACAGGTCATCGGCATCTCCTGCTTGCCATGAATTGTGTTAAGAATGACTTGGCCAACTCCTCAAAAATTGTTGATTGAACCTAGTCGCAAAGTCTCAAACCAATCCCGTGCTATCTTTTTTAATGTTAATGGGAAAGCATGACAAGTTACCTCTCCTAGGAAGCTGTGGAGAGTCATGTGTGCTTTAAAATTCTCGAAGTGATCCATCGGGTCCTGAGATCCATTTTACATCTCGGTTTGAGGAACTTTGAATTTGGGTGGGAGTGGTGCTACCATCACTTTTCCACTGTAGGAAAGATCAGTTTGATTCAACAACTGTTCAACGAAGGAAGACCCCCCCATTTTTCTTGCCATCTCCTCGTATTTATCTACGAGGCTACATAGCTCATCGTATAATCTCTTCTTTTCTAATTCTTTGACGTTCATGCCTCCTACACTCCACGCATCTCCTTCTATCTACTTGTTATGGGCAGGCGGTGTCGTGAGATTCTGTCACTTCAACTCTCCATTCTCCTTCCTCAGCTGCTCTACCACAGCCACTGTCTTTCTCAACTTTTCTACGGCTTCCACCAGCCTCGCCTCCATGTCCATCAGTGTCACCTCCTTGTTGTGGGTTGCTTGAGATCACGTGGTAGTTAGCATGCGAAAATCACATTGAAGTCTGTCAAAAAAATAGATCCCACAGACGACTCCACTTTTTGGGACGTGTTTCACACTTCCAACTGAACGGATAGCCTGCAACAGATAAGATGGTGGCACGAGGTGCCTAGGAGAACTCTGATGCCCAAAGTTAGAGAGAAGTAATCTCAATCTACGTATACCAATGAATCAAATACATTACCTTTAGGTCTATTTATAGGACCATGAATGCCATGATAAGTACCAGGAATAGACTAATTGTTGAGTCTATCCCTTTATCGCTTCCAATAAGGCAATGCGATAACCTTCCTAATAAGATAGAAATGTGATGGAGATGTTATCTACTCATCACATTATCCTATACGCATCTAAAGGTCGCGTACTTCGGCTTAAACTCTTGAGGCCTTAGGATTCAGGGCCCTCCATCGTGCTGGACCACTCCTTTAGGGGCCTAAAGAGCCCTTCCATACCTAGTGTGAGGTTACAAGAAAACACTCTCGGGTTGCTTGGCCTCCTCCAAACAAGGGGATCAACACCATTGAAAATGACTACGCGTCATGGTTTGTTCATTCCACCAAAGGGTGATAAACCGCCCCTTGCATTCATGGGTAGATTTATCCACCCATAAGGGTGAGAAAACCACATCTTGTGTGGTGGCAAGAACCACATTTGTGGGGGTGATAAACTACATGGAAATGGAGGAAGAGGGTGTTAGCCACCTACGGTAGGATGGCAAGATTCACCCTAGGATGAAAGAACTACATCGTGTAGTAAGAGTGCTACATAGTCTATACGAGCAAGTAGCCACCCGTCCTGCACCCCATCACCACTTGAAAGGGTGGCTAAATCTCACTTACACACTTTGTCCCTACCCATATCCTTGACTGTCTATATTCACTTATCGGGCTAGCAGATTGACACCATCATCACCCAACCACCCCATCCAACAATGTATTATTCACAAGAAAATTGCACAAAATTACAAATACATCAAACAAATCACAAGAAACCTACAAAAAATGTCAAATATGTGCATAGACTTGTAGATCTGTGCACAGATCTACAAATCTAGATGTGCATAGAAATATAGATCCAAAGTCATGATCATGACCCACAACCTCATAAAGCTCACAGATCCATGACTACGACTCTGGGTCATAAAACTCATAGACCCACAGTAGCAGTCGTAGGTCATGAAACTCTCAGACCCATGATTTTGGTTGTGTAATAAAGCTCATAGACTCATAGGTGGAGCCGTGGGTCTTTAACTTACAGATTCACAGTGGAGACCATGGTCTTGAGTCGTAAAGCGGTGTGGCATTGACATGAGAGAAAATGGAAGAATAGAAGAGAAGAGAAGGCAGAAGGGAAAATAAGTGAGAGAGAAGAAGGGTGGTCAATGAGGAGAAACCCAGTCTCACCTGCATGGGATTTTTTTTTTTTTTTTATGTGTAGCACCTGCCCACACTTGCACACGAAGTGAACAGGTTGCTCGCCAATCCCCTAGGGGAATGGGCAGACTAGACGGGCGAGCCAAGTTGCGAGTGCCTGCCATCTAGCCATATCATGTAGTATATCATGAGAGTCATCTCGATTTGGGGCAGTTGGCTTAGGGGTGTTACCCGCACCATACAGTGTGGGGTAGCCCCCTTCCTGTCCAAAGTTTTGAATCTCGTTTTGATTAAGGCATTAGAATAAAATATTTCAATACCGAAACCATTTCGAATACCGTTTCGGGATAGTCTATAGATAATAAATAAATTATATATATATATATGTATAAATTATATTTCAAAATAACATCAATACAAGTCTTAAAAAGTTAATTATATATATGTAGCTTAAACACGCTTCTTGCCTTCAAGGTCCTTGCCCACACGTTCGTCAATTGCAAAATGTTGTGCCCAATTACTCCATAACCAGCATTTATCATACTTTCCATTGCATTCCAAGTCGCCATATCTCTTTTTGGAAGCATGCAGAGACTATTATTTGGAGTTTGATAGAAAGCAGAAACTTCTTTGTCGATAAGATCTTTTGCACTAATTGAAATGTCCACCATGACTGAGCATGCTGGAATTATAGTGCTTGATGCATACTCCCTTGCAAATAATGGCTGCCGATTCAAGAATGTGCCAGCATCCATGTTAGGCGAAAATTGTTGAACATGAGCTTTACGTCTTTCAATAAGTTGACTCTGAGTTCCTCTAAAAGGTATATGTCCCCCAATCTTTCCATTACCATAAAGCTGATAGAGTAATGCTGAGTTAACATCATGTGAATGCACATCTATAAAGTGCATGGAGCTTTCAGGCATAAAGTACATGCAGTGATTGCCGGAAGCAACTGAGGGGGACTCTTCAAACAACTCGCAATAATACTTCTAATCTCATTAGGTATTTCACCATCAAAATCAATGCCTAGCTGGGTGGCTTCCACTTGAAGATTCAAATGGATACCCCTTCCTCCATAAGTAGGAAAAGAATTGCTGACCTTTCCAACCATGTGAGCTGCAAGAGATTCACAAGCCTTTCGAGTGCTTCTTTCCCGATTTGTCTCAATAAGAATCATGTCATTTGTCGATTTGCTGCCCTTAACAGCTGGATAAACAGCTTCCTTCTCATTGTTTGCACTAAAGCTATTAAGTACTTCATCTAAATCGAGGGGTTCATAAATTTCTCTACATCGGTCACAAGCTTACTCATCTGAGAGTACTTTTCTTCAAGGGCCACCTTCGCATCGACTAGCTTCATCTGCACACGTTCTTCAAGCACATCTTCAATCTCCAAACTCAAGTCATGGGATGATAGATCCCTTGCCTTCAAATCCAATCCACCTCTCTCAAGTTTATCTAAGAAGCACTGCAGAAATTCATGGGCATCTTCCTGTTGGTACCTCTGGAAACAAGATGAAAAATAGTCCAAATTCTCAACAAGCTCCAAAGGAGAAAGAATCCCTCCTGAAGCTAATGAAGGTTCAACATGGGCATGTAGAGAACAAAGAGCACTGAACCCTTCATTACCACAAACGCAAGGCCTGATATGATCATAATAAAGAATAGACCGGAAGTGGCACGGTATGCGTAAAGCAATAAAGCACGTCATTGATAGAGCATGGGTTGCCCAGATTTGCAAGTCCGATCATTTTGATAGCTGCATACACTTCATATGAGGGGTTCTTCAGAAACTCAATGGCGTCATGGCCATTATAATTCATTCCCTAAGATTTCTTTCTCTTCCTCTATCAAAAGGCCTAAAAACACCCTTAAGCGGCAATTCATCAAACATTTGAGGCGTCGTTCCTCCTGTTATCACAAATTCGCCAGCCTTTCCAGCAGCAGGCTTTCCCAATTCCATAACAATTTCTCCATTCTCAGAATCTCCAACATTTTCCACAATGGGTTCATCATACTTGCTTGTCTCCCCATCAAAAAAGTGCAATAGACAGGGAGCGTTTTCGAATAGAATGCTAACCTCAAGATTCTAATCAAGGTCGGTTAAACCATCCACAAATACCACTTGGTCAACTGTAGTATCTTCATTGAACATGAAAGTCACCTCAAGAAATTTCATAGCATGATGGGATTTCTTGGCCTTAAAAGATTTCTGAACAATGGTGAAAGCATCCATGGGTAAAAGATTTCATAGAAGAAGCCTCTAAAGAGACATCGCTTTGCTCCCCTTCCAAAATTCTCGGCAGGAACCTAGTGACTGAATCGAAGTTCATCTTCCTCTCATAGAAGTAAGAAGTAATCCTCTTGAAGAATTTCGAAAATACCACGAAGAAAGCCGAATTCGGAGACACGTTTAGAGGAGGAGAAGAAGAAGTCGACATTGACAAGGACGTTTCGAGAAGTTCCATCACCAAGGACTTGCAGCTCCCTTTCTTGTCCAGTTTGTCAACGCCGGTAGGAAACATATATGTCAAGGACAATCTCGCCCATCCCACGTAGCCACTTATGACCCTGTAGACCTTCCATGAAGGATGCCATACAAGGCATACAAAAGCATGGGTTTCTCCCTTGTAAATGACCACAACCATGAGTTTGTACAGCCACCATTTAATGCCACCCTGAAACGAAGGATCACTGAATCTATAGCCAATCAGCCTCCTAGCATCGAAGACAGTGTTGATGGGTTTCATGGTGATCTGGTTCTTGGCCACATCACTGATCAAGTGCTCCATCTCGGTGATGGCGGAGTTTCTGAGAATATTGAAACAGGTTTCTATACGCTCGTGGAATCGGTGGTTATAGAAAGCCAGAGGGAGATAGAGATGAAGGTGGCGCAGATTTGGATGGATGTTGAGTGATTTGAGTGGAAGAGCTAAATTCTCTGCCCCGCGAGAGAGACAGAGAGAAGTTTTCCTAGGTATTCGACCTTCCTCTTCCTTGAGGAAGTATTCGGTGGGGTCATTCTTGCTGGCGCCATTGTCAGCCCCTGCATATGGACTTTCTCTATTTTTTAAAATATAGCTACTCTTTTTTTATCTTTCTTCTTCTTGTATGGCCCCAATCTGGTGCTCCAGATTGCTTAAATTCTCCTAGGAGTTGTTCCGGCCTTCCTTTAATTTTTGCAGGATAACTTTGTATGTTTGCTGATTTTCTTTTACTATCTCTGTGATTTTGTACAGTGATGAAAGAATTTCTTCCATAGATTTATAGTAGATACCAATTGTAATACACTGAATATAGTTGATAAAAATGTATTGAGAATAGCTCACTTTGAGGGGAGCAACCTCCAATACGAAAGAAGAAGATCAAAAGGGAAATAAAATTTTATTCAGATTTTGCTTACCCTCGTAAGAGGGACGTTCACTACATATAATAACAAACCTCTTAACTAACTCATGGGCCAAGGGCCAACACACTAAAACAAAAGTAAAATAACACAAACCCTAACATATCTAATAAAAGTAAGATATGATAACCGCTATAAGGTTTACATCCTCGTGGAAACTGCGGATTATTCTCCAATAAAAGATATGCACATGGACTTAAAGCACATTAACATGACAAGAAAGTAATATTATGACATATATAGGTCGTTAGGGAGGGGAAATAAAAATAAGAAAAAAAAAAAGCCAAACGCGTCGCGGGGGGGTGTGATCATGACTTGGAATTACTTAAATTGGCTTTGAGCAGCGGGCGTAGATAGATTGTGGTACACATTCCTTCTTGTATCTGGCTACACAATTAGAGATGCATGCGTCATATTGACTTCCTCCACACTCTTTAATAGCTTCTGTTTTGGGATCCGCAGTAAACTGGGTAATATGACATGGTTTTTCTGCGCCAGAACGCATCCGGCTTATATAAGGGTTCATCAGGATATCCAACTCCAACTCATCCAACTCCACCTGATCCATCAGGCATTCTTCAAGGCGGCCATCGCATCGGAAACTGGAGTTGCTCTGAACAAGGACAGAAGCACCACAACATGAATATGCGTTAAGGAGTACTATGATCATGAGCATAGCAAAGAATGTAACAGGATACATTCCTCCTCCTCCTCCTCCTCTCGTAGTACTACTGCTGTACACCTCCATTTCAGTAGTGTTCCTCTGCACTCACCCCTTACTATAGCTAGCTGATCTCCCTCCACAGCTCATTTGCATGCACTCACTGTGTGAGTTGGGAGGCATACTTATAGTGAAGTCCAGAACAGAGCGTCATGACAAATTAAAGGAGGATGGAATTGATCAAAGTGCGCCACAAAAGTATATTAATTAGTTTAACCCAAAAGTTATACAGACCTTTATTAAAGTATAATGTTTACTTTCTTTGCTCTGAGACAAATAAGTTACGTATATATACCCGCCATAAATGATGTTCAAGTTGGATATGATGATAATTGCCGAAAGAACATGCCAACTTACCTAGCTATGAAGTACTTGGATTCGTGGTAGTACTTGTAGTTTTTAAAACTTAATTTAGTTGTTTAAAATGCAATTTTCCTAAATTGTGTTTGTGTTGCTTTTGCTTCTCCGATCGAAATTGTAGTCTTTCGAAGAATAGTTATTTGATTTTTACTGAATGTAACAATCTCGACCTACAATTTTGAAAAATGATTTGGAAAGGCAAAGAACAGCTTATAATTAGACAAAGTGACATGGAAAATTAATTACTAACCAAAATCAAATAGATGAGACATAAAATCCTCATCTGATTTTATTTCATCTCATCTCATCTCATCTTATTTTCAATCATAATTCAAATACAAAATTTTCAAACTAATCATTACAATTTTTTTAAACTAATCATTAAAACTTTTATAAACTTTTAAATAAAAATAAAAGATAATTTCAACTTTTTCAAATCTCCAAACAAAAATAATATTATAAAACTTATATATTATTATAATGTTTTAACTTTATAATATTTTTTATTCAACTTTTTCTCTCTCATTTTCTAAAATTTAAAAAATATTATACTCAAACTATCTCATTACTATTCATAAACTATCTTATTATTATTCACAAAATTCTCATCTCATCTCACTCTTCAAACCAGCCCTTACACTTGATCCCATGATTCCCATTTTTCAGATTCCCATTTTTCTGGTGAAAGTGATTTATCTTCCAATTTTAGCTTCACAGGTCAAGGATCATATCTGTTCTGTTTTTCCAGGTTTTTTCTTTTTCTCTTTATTCCAATTGGTAAAGTGGCGGACAATATTAAGGAGTGATTAAAAATATTGGATACAAACATATTCACATAATTTTACATGTTGAAAATATATGTGGCTTATCAAGCTAGCTTCAAGGTGTCACGCGATTGATCCACGCCTCGCATCGTAAGATATGCTTTGCAGTTTGCTTGATTAATTAAGGTTTTTCTTCATTCTGTTTTTATATTATTTCTTTTTCCTTTTTCCTCTATATATACATACTCCTTAGTATAGGGGTGGTACGTACGACCTTCCCGCAGATAAAGTGTCGGTGCAATGCAACATTCCTGCTTACTCCTTTGAGAATTGAGGTATAAACATGCCATCAAAAGTTTAAGTCATGTATAAGTCGTGTGTACATATACGTTCCAAAAACATTAGTACTCAATGTTATATAAAGAGTCCCTTATAATAATTATAATCTATACTAACCTCTAATTCCTAATTTCTTCTTCCTCTTATGGCTTGTTTGGGAAGTGATTAGATAAGATAAGAAAATAAAAAAAATGATATAATTACAACTATTTTTTACAATTTATATACAACCATGTGTTAAATGAGTGATATTTTTGTAAAACAACTTATAAAAGTAACATCACTTTATATAAATATCCTCAATTTAAAAAATATTTATATTTAAGTAATATTTGTAAAGAAAATTATAAGAAATTTTGAAATAAAATGTATTCCCAAACAAGGCCCTAGAACTCCGTTATCTTAATATTGTTCGGAATATTAGTCTTCCTTAAGGGTGTAACTGGTCCGATTTGGTCTAGTTTTGGATAAAATTTAGAACTGAACCAGTATAAATCGGTTTTGCATTTTCAATAATCGATTCCGTACCGATTACTCTCCTAAACTGGTTCTTTCAATTTTAACAGTTCTGATCCGGTTTGATCTTGTTTTTTGGTTTCAATATACTACATTATATATTATATAATATATATAATATAATATATTATAGTATATAATACTATAGTGATAATATTGTAGTATACTATAATATATATTATAATTATATTATAGACTATAGTGATATATTATAATATATAATATAGTGATATAATTTTTATATAACTATTAATATGCACTATATAATACAAAATTATATACAATATAAAAAAAAAGTAAAATATATACATAAATTGATCCGGTCCGGTCTGATTTTAGAAGAAAAATAAAAAAATGGACAGATTTTGATTGATTTTAAAAAAATAAAACTGGTATTAGACTGAACCAAACTCTGTACCAAACCAAACACACCGATTTCGTCCTGTCCAGTCCAATTTACCAGTTACCAATTTTTTTTTTTTTTACACACCCCTAATCTTCCTATTTAAAACCGACATTTTCGTCGTACTACTACAGTTGTAGCTGACGCTGCTAAAATCTTGATACAATTCTAAACTTTTTGCTGGTCAATTACTTTTTATACTATTTGTAACACACAACCCATGCAGTACGTAGGTTTATATTCTGAAAGTAGTCAATGTTATAATTAATTGGCCTAGTTTGTTTTCAGAAAACTCTCATCTCATCTTATTTTATCTCAATTTTATTATTACACTTTTCCCAATTCTAATACAAAATAAAATAAACAATTCAACTTTTTCAAATTCATATCATCTTCTCTCACATAATCATTACAACTTTTTCAAATTTCAATACAAAATAAAATAAACAATTCATCTTATCTCAAAAGTTTTCATCTCATCTCTGAAAACAAACAAGAGTTTCTTAAAATCATTATAAATTACAATTAATATTAATTTCTTCCTCTCAAACAAATTAAAACTATATGCTACATCCTCTTGTAACAAACAAATTATGGGTATTACAAATTAAAAAATAACAAAATATTTGGTACAACTACACTAACATATATAATTAGATCAATCTTTAATTATGTGTGTTTGTGTTCCCCGTGGTTATATATACTGGTCTTTGTGGGATAAACAATAAGATCAAAAGCCAACTTTCATTTTGATTGGTTTAAATAAAATCATAAAAACCAGTTAAAATTTTTTGAAAACGTTAAGAAATTCAAGATGGATAATATTATTTGTCAAGCATATAATTTAAAAATATATATACCATTATATATACACGTTCGCATTAATGTATTATATATAGCACTGTCGTCTAAAAGGAAAATATTAATGAAGCGTTAAAGGAAAACGCATTGTATTAGAGATGCTGCATGTACGTGTTCGCAATATAATATAAGAAGTAAGACCATAAGAGCTTTAAAGTTTCACATGATCCACGACTGATCAATCGTGTCATGAAGTTAAAATATCATGCGTTGCTTGACCATTTATTAGGTCTTTCAGTATTAATTATGTTATCTCAAGTACTTTAATTTAATTTTATAACTAAAGTAGGTCACTAATTTCCTCTAGCACCAATTAAAGGAACGTTATCCACTTTACACTTTACAAGCTGTGGGGACGACAATAATAATTCAGTTGTCCTAAACACAAATTAAAGGAACGTGATTCACTTTTCTTTAACACTAATTAATTATCCATGGTCTTGATCATGATGTATATCTTAAACATTTTTTTTTTTAAGTAATGATATGTACAACTTTTAAATAGACAAAACAAATTATATACAAATTCTTTGTAAAAAGTAGATCTCACTAATAAATAAATAAAAAATTTACACTTTTTTTAGATAGGGTTCTATTTTTTTACAAGGACTTGTATAAATTTATCTATTTAAAACTTATACATATCATTTCTACTTTTTTTCTTTTCACATAACAAACCTATTTATAATATATGAATCAACTAAGCTGCTCGCTAGTAGCTAGCTGTAAGCGATAGTCGATGATCAGTACGCAGTAGAAATGCGTTAATTGAGCTTGAATTTCTGATCACTACAAAAAAATTGTTTATCTGTAGTCAATTATTTCTTGTAAAAATGATTATTTTTTATTAAAATAAATTTTTTTTCTTCGTAAATAATTATTCTCGTCGTAAATAATCATTTACAAATGATCCTTTTTTGTAGTGCACTTTGTTATTGAATCCGGATCAATTAAAGCTTAAAACCGTGATCAATTAATTTGATGTTTAAAGTTTGTGATTATTTGTACGTGGAACGCCGATCAAGCTTGGACTTGCCCCATGAACATCTTTGTTTCATTGGTAAAGTACCAATTAATTATTTAAAGGTAAAGGTAACATTGTTGGAGATCGTGGACGTACGGATGCTTAAATTCTATTACTTTTTTTTTTATCTTAAAAAAAAGCAAGACCTCTTCCATAATATTTTTCATTTTCTTTTATTTAAGTTGGATTTAAAAATTAAGTGTCATTTGGATAATGAATTGAAATGAGATTAGTTGAGATAGAAATTAAAATTAAATAAAATATTATTAAAATATTATTTTTTAATATTATTATTATTTTAAAATTTAAAAAATTTATTATATTTTATATAAAAATTTAAGAAATTTATAATTACAAAATAAAATGAGATCATGAGATAAGATGAAACATTTTCACTACTAAACCAGCCTTATTAAGATTTGTATACCCAAAGGTGCAGTCAGCCTCCCCAATTGATCAGGTATAGGCCAGTAATAGAAAGTTTTTTGCCAGGCCCCTTCGTCTATAGGACAAGTATCCGCCATATTTTGTATCTTCTTGAGAATTTAGTTATGATATTACTCGAGAAAACAAAATAAAACAAAACAAAAATGAACATAACAACTTATCCCTGTCCAAAAGTAGAAATAATCTTTCCAACCTCCTATTATTCACCACACTCCACACTCCACTTTTTTTTTTTAATTTTTTTTTATCAAATATTTTTTTTATGAATAGTGAATAAAAAATTTGAAATATTTAAAAAAAATAAATTCAAAAAAAAAATAAAAAAAATATTAAAAAATATTAAAAAATATGGAGTGTGGAGTGTGGGTGAATAGTAAGAGGTTGTGTAGCATTTCTCGGTACGGACCTTAGTGTTCCGAGGAAATTCGATGGAAAGCCATGAGATTAATTATTCATTTTCTTTTGGGTACTTATACCAATTTAGATAATTAGTAGTAGACTCAACAAATTTTAGTCAAAATTTAATAAGAGAATTCACTTTTACAAATTTAGTTAGTTATTTTTTAACAACATCAAATAACAAACTCAATAAATCTTTTATTATTCTATTAAAATATTGATTTTGAACTTTTCATTTATTTTAATTCTAATTGTAATTTGAATATTTATTTGTTATTAAAAAAACTACCCATTAAGTTCATATTATTCTAACGGATAAAATTTTCTAACATTTTTTATTACAACGATCATATTTTTTCAACTAATATATAATTGTATTAAAGTTTTATTTTTTCTAATGACTATATTTTTAACAATTATATTTTTTCCAACTGATGTATTTTTTTAACAGTTATATTTCTTTAGACTTGATACATTTAAAATCCCATTTCATTTTGACCCATAAATTCTGCATTTAAGGATATGTTTGGAAAATAAGTTTTACTGAAAATTCTTATCTTCATCTCATCTCATTTCTATACTTTTTTAAATCTCCATATAAAATATAATAAATAATTCAACTTTTTCAAATCCCAATATAACTTTTTCAAATTCCTATTCAACTTTTTCAAATCTCAAAACTAAAAAATAATATTTTAAATTTTAAAATAAAACACAAAATTCTCATCTCACCTCCCAAGCATAACCTAAAAGTCTTGGTCAATTCACTCTTTCTCTCTCCTAATTATTTTTACTCAATGGTATTAATGCTACTTAATTCCCATCAGTTTTATCCTTTTTTTTATCATAATATTATATAATTAAAAATTATTTATTATGTTTCACATATTTGTCAATCATTTAATGATATATTAAAAAATATTAAAATGATGATGATCAAAATTAAGAACAATGAATAATTTTTTTTTGCTAAAATATTACTCGTGATTGTCTTTATCGGATTTACTCAGAGACAGACATCATTAGTGAAATTCAAGAGATTGCATATATTCTTAAAGCCGTTCTTTGACTAACGACATTATTGTCTCATTTCGTTTCGTCTTATATTCAATATGGGGGATTACGTACGTATAAATATTTGGCTTGTGATAAGTCTTGTATTGATTTGAAGGATATGATGATCTTGTATTGCCTCTCTTTTTTTTTTTTGGGGGGGGCTGAATATTATTAGGTCTTTCATTATTTATGTTATCTTCAAGTACTTAATTAATTTTTATAACTAAAGTAGGTCACTAATTTCCTTTAGCACTAATTAAAGGAACGTGATTCACTTTTCTTTAGATGATTAGCATTAGTGTCGGCAAAGGTAAAGCTAAGATTTGGCTATGCTTATATGTTTTGTCTTTTATCTATTCTATTCAAGAGAGATTTTTACATTAAATTATCTATTTATTAATAAAAATAATAAAAAATATATATTATTAATTTAATAATAATAATTTTTTTCTTAAATTTGTTTTTTCATATTTTACAATTATATATATTGATCATATATTAATTAATAATTTAATTTACAATTAAATTATTGTTTGCTAACTATCAAACATTTAAGGCTTCGTTCCTTCCGTTATCACAAAGTCGCCAACCTTTTCAGCAGTAGGCTTTCCCAATTCCATAACAATTTCTCTATCCTTAGAATCTCCAACATTTTCCACAATGGGTTCATCATACTTGCTTGTCTCCCCATCATAAAAGTGCATTAATAGACAGGGAGTGTTTTCGAATAGAATGCTAAACTCAAGATTCTGATCAAGGTCGGTTAAACACATCCACAAATACCACTTGGTCAACTGCAGTATCTTCATCGGACATGAAAGTCACCTCAAAAAATTTCATAGCATGCTGGGATTTTTTGGCCTTAAAAGATTTCCGAACAATGGTGAAAGCATCCATGGGTGGACATAAAATTCTCATCATCTCATTTTATCTCATCTCATCTTATTCTTAATCATAATTTAAATATAAAATTTTCAAACTAATCATTACAATTTTTTTAAACTAATCATTACAACTTTTTTCAAATTTTTAAATAAAAAATAAAAAGCAATTCCAGCTTTTTCAAATCTCCAAACAAACATAATATTATAAAACTTATATATTATTACAATATTTTAACTTTATAATATTTTTTATTCAACTTTTTCTCCCTCATTTTCTAAAATTTAAAAAATACTAAACTTAAACTATCTCATTACTATTCACAAACTATCTTATTAATATTTATAAAATTTTCATCTCATCTCACTCTCCAAACCAACTCCTGTAACATGCTATCAAAAGTTTAAGTCATATATAAGTTGTGTATATATATACATTCAAAAAATATTAGTCAATGTTATATAAAGAGTCCCTTGTAATAATTATAAACTATACTAACCTCTAATTCCTAACTTCTTCTTCCTCTTATATTTCATTTGGGAAATGATTAGATGAGATCAGAAAAAAGGAAAAATGATACAATTATAATTATTTTTTACAATTTGTATACAATCATGTGTTAAATGAGTGATATTTTTATAAAACAACTTATAAAAGTAACATCACTTTACATATATACTCTCAATTTAACACATAGTTATGTAAAAGTTGTAAAAAGGAATTGTAAGTGTATCACTACTCAAACAAATATGTGAATATATATATATCGTAGTGAAATATATGGTTTGGGTTAAAGATATTTGATTGGGCTTTGGAAAATGGTCTAAGAGAAAAAATTGAATAAAAATATTTTAAAATTAAAAAATTGTTAGATTAATATAATTTTTGTTTTGAAATTTGAAAAAATTGAGTTATTTTTTGTGTTTTGGAAGTTTGAGAGTGTTGTAATGATTAGATGAAAAAATTAAAAATTTGAAATTAAAAAATATTTGTATTTCAGTGATGTTTGAAAAAAAATTATGAGAAATTTTGAAATAAAATATGTTCCCAAACAAGGTCTTAGATACTCTGCTATCTTAATATTATTCGGAATATTCCTTAAGGGTGTAGCTAGTCCAGTTTGGTCTGATTTTGAATAAAATTTGGGACTGAACAAGTTTTGCATTTTCAAGAATCGATTTCTTACCCGTTATCTCCATAAACCGGTTCTTTCAGTTTTACCGGTTCCGGTCCGATTTGATCTTGTTTTCTAGTTTTAATATACTATATTATATATTATATATAATATAATACTATAACACAGCATGGTATATAATACTATAGTGATATATTATAATATATAGTGATATAGTATTTTTATAACTATTAATATGCACTATATAATACAAAATTATATACAATATAAAAAAGTAAAAAAATATATAAATATTTATATATATAAATCTTTGATCCGGTCCCATTTTGACTAATTTTAAAAAAAATAAAATTAATACTGGATTGAACCAAACTTGATATCAGAGCAAACCCACCAATTCAGGTCTAGTCCAATTTACCAGTTACCTTTTCTTTTCTTTTTAACACCCCTAGTCTTCCTATTTAAAACCGACATTTTCGTCGTGCTACTACAGTTGTAGCTGACGCTGCTAAAATTTTAGAGATTTGCTACACAACCACCCACTTTTCATGCATCCTTCGCACTCCGGCTTACGTGGCTTTCATTTTTTTTTTTAAAGAAACCGTGCGGGGAAGGTTCGTTTTGATCCCAGGTTCATTTCAATTCCTCCGTTCTTCTTTGCTTCTCCAGACCCTGTTCTTCTTCGGTTCTTCAGAAATCATAGACGTAGCATGCTTATCTGTGTCGACCCATCTGTCCAATATGAAGATTGAAGAAGATGGAAATAAAGTAAAGAGAACCACTGAGAAGCCGGAAGAAAGTATTAGTGAAAAAAAAATTTGGGTTTGCTATGCAGAGAAGAAATTCACAAAGCACGGTTTGTTGAGTTTGCTATTTTTTTTTTAATTGAAAGGTCAAAAAAAAAAAAACTTCAACACAATAAAATCTGATAACCATTTCAAGTTTTCAACAATTTCTAAACTGGAGAATCCCAACTCTCGTTGATTTACTCTTCCTCTGTTGCAGAACAAATTCGTCTTGTTGTGCTTTCTTGCATACCTCTGATTTCTCAAAAAATTCGGATCCATCCCTTTCGTGGAAGTGTGCCTGAGCTTTTCTGGGTTTCTTGATGCCATTCTTGTGGGCTATGTGGTTCTTTGATTTCACTATTTCCCTCTATCTCTGTCGGCAGCTCTTTGATGATTAGAGTTCTTTTTTTTTCTTTTTCTTTTTTAATGGTTTTTTGATGGTTGTGGGTCGTCTGCTTTCTGAGTTTTTTGAGTTTGCTATGCAGAGAAGAGAGAAGAAGGATGAGGGAGATCTGGAATTTTTCTAGGGTTCGAGAATTTTTCTAGCGTCGGGATGAGAGAGAAGAGTTCGAGAGGGAGAGTGAAATGTGAGAAGAAATTAAACCGTGACGTGGGAAAGAACCGGATTCAGTCACATCAAGAGTGTGGAGTGCGGTTAAGAACCGGAAGTTGAGTAGATTTTCTCGTTGATACAATTCCAAACTTTTTACTGGTCAATTACTTTTTATACTATTTGTAACACACAACCCATGCAGTACGTAGGTTTATATTCTGAAAGTAGTCAATGTTATAATTATTAGAGTTTCTTAAAATCATTATAAATTACAATTAATATTAATTTCTTCCTCTCAAACAAATTAAAATTATATGCAACATCCTCTTGTAACAAACAAATTATGGGCATTACAAATTAAAAAATAACAAAATATTTGGAACAACTACAAAAACATATATAATTATATCAATCTTTAATTGTATGTGTGTGCGTGTGCGTGTTCCCCGTGGTTATATATACTGGTCTTTGTGGGATAAACAATAAGATCAAAAGCCAACTTTCATTTTGATTGGTTTAAATAAAATCATAAAAACCAGTTAAAAGTTTTTGATAATGTTAAGAAATTCAAGATGGATGATATAATTTGTCAAGCTCATAATTTAAAAAAATATATATATCATTATATATACACGTTCGCATTAATGTATTATATATAGTACTGTCGTCTAAAAGGAAAATATTAATGAAGCGTTCAAGGAAAACGCATCGTATTAGAGATGCTGCATGTACGTGTTCGCAATATAATATAAGAAGTAAGACCATAAGAGCTTTAAAGTTTCACATGATCCACGACTGATCAATCGTGTCATGAAGTTAAAATATCATGCCTTGCTTGACCATTTAATTATTAGGTCTTTTTTCTTTTTTGGGGGGTGAATATTATTAGGTCTTTCAGTATTAATTATGTTATCTCAAGTACTTTAATTTAATTTTATAACTAAAGTAGGTCACTAATTTCCTTTAGCACCAATTAAAGGAACGTTATCCACTTTACACTTCACAAGCTGTGGGGACGACAATAATAATTCAGTTGTCCTAAACACTAATTAAAGGAACGTGATTCACTTTTCTTTAACACTAATTAATTATCCATGTTCTTGATCATGATGTTTATCTTAAACATTCTTTTTTTTTTGGTTAAGTAATGTTATGTACAAATTTTAAATAGATAAATTATATATAAATTCTTTGTAAAAAGTAGATCTCACTAATAAAAAAAAAAAATTATACTTTTTTTAGATAGGGTTCTACTTTTTTATAACGACCTGTCTAAAATTTTTCTATTTAAAACTTATACATATTATTTCTATTTTTTTTTTCTTTTTTTTTTTCTTTTCCCATGACAAACCTATTTATAATATATGAATCACTAAAGCTGATAGGCAGTTGCTAGCTGTAAGCGATAGTCGATGATCAGTAGTAGTAATGCGTTAATCGAGCTTGAATTTTCCGCTATTATAAAAAAAATTATTTATTTGTAGTCAGTTATTTATTGTAAAAATATTTATTTTTTATTAAATTGAATATTTTTTTATTGTAAATAATCCTTTACAAATGATTGTTTTTTTTTGGTGCACTTTGTTATTGAATCCGGATCAATTAAAGCTTAAAACTCAATTAATTTTATGTGTAAAGTTTGTGATTATTTGTACGTGGAACGCCGATCAAGCTTGGACTTGCCTCATGAATGTCTTTGTTTCGTTGGTAAAGTACCAATTAATTATTTAAAGGTAAAGGTAACATTGTTGGAGATCGTGGACGGATGCTTAAATTCTATTTCTTTTTTTTTTTCTTAAAAAAAAGCAAGACCTCTTCCATAATATTTTTCATTTTCTTTTATTTAAGTTGGACTTGAAAATTTTTAAGTATCGTTTGGATAGTGAATTGAGATGAAATTAGTTGAGATAGAAATTAAAATTGAATAAAATATTTTTTTTAATATTATTATTATTTTAAGATTTAAAAATTTTAAATTATTTATTACATTTTATATAAAAATTTAAAAAAATTGTAATTATAAAATGAAATGTGATCAACCATAAACCGGCCATATAAAAATTTGTATACCCAAAGATGCAGTCAGCCTCCCCAAAGGTATAGGCCAGTAATAGAAAGTTTTTTGCCGGGCCCCTTCCTCTATAGGACAAGTTTCCGCCATATTTTGTATCTTCTTGAGAATTTAGTTATGATATTACTCAAGAAAACAAAATAAAACAAAACAAAAATGAACATAACAACTTATTCCTGTCCAAAAGTATTTGGACCTCAAGAGTACTATAACCCTTCAAATTCAGTTCTGTATCCAAAGGGTTTTTAACCTAGCACAGGTTAATTTGATGGAAAGCCACGAGATTAATTATTCATTTTCTTTTGGGTACTTATACCTACTTAGATCATTAGTAGTAGACTCGATAAATTTTGACTAAAATTTGATTAAAGAATTCATTTTTACAAATTTAACTAGTTACTTTTTAACAACATTAAATAAAATGCTCAACAAATCTTTTATTATTCTATTAAAATATTGATTTTAAACTTTTTATTTATTTTAATTCTAATTGTAATTTGAATATTTATTTATAATTAAAAAACTACCCATTAAGTTCATATTATTCTAACAGATAAAATTTTTTAGTGGTCTTTTTTTTACAGCGGCTATATTTTTTTAACTGATATATAATTGTATTAAAGTTTTATTTTTTCCAACAATTATATTTTTAACAGCTATATTTTTCCAACGGATATAATTTTTTTAACAGTTAAATACTTGATACATTTAAAATCCCATTTCATTTTGACCCATAAATTCTGCATTTAAAAGTCTTGGTCAATTCACTCTTTCTCTCTCCTAATTATGTTTACTCAATGAGTATTAATGCTACTTAATTCCCATCAGTTTTATCCTCGTTTTTTTTATATATTATATAATTAAAAATTATTTATTATGTTTCACATATTTGTCAATCATTTAATGATATATTAAAGAATATTAAAATGATGATGATCAAAATTAAGTACAATGAATAATTTTTTTTTTTGCTAAATTACTCGTGAATGTCTTTATCGGATTTACTCAGAGACAGACACCATTAGTAAAATTCAAGAGATTGCATATATTCTTAAAGCCGTTCTTTGACTAACGACATTATTGTCTCATTTCGTCTTATATTCAATATGGGGGATTACGTACGTATAAATATTTGGCTTGTGATAAGTCTTGTATTGATTTGAAGGATATGATGATCTTGTATTGTCTCTGTTTTTTTTTTTTTTTTTGGCTGAATATTATTAGGTCTTTCATTATTTATGTTATCTTCAAGTACTTAATTAATTTTTATAACTAAAGTAGGTCACTAATTTCCTTTAGCACTAATCAAAGGATCGTGATCCACTTTACACTTTAAAAGCTGTGGGGAGGACAATATATAATAACTCAGTTGTCCTAAACACTGATTAAAGGAACGTGATTCACTTTTCTTTAGAGCATTATCATTAGTGTCGGCAAAGGCAAAGGTAAGATTTGGCTATAATTATATGTTTTGTCTTAGATTTTTGCATTAAATTATCTATTGATTAGTAAAAATAATAAAAAAATATATTATTAATTTAATAATAATAATTTTTTTCTTAAATTTGTTTTTTCATATTTTACAATTATACTGATCACATATTAATTAATAATTTAATTTATAATTAAATTATTATTTACTAACTATCTTTTTTTTTTTTTACCAACCTAATAATATTTTGGAGGAGAGAGAAAAATAATGCATAAAATATTCAATAGATGGGAAATATTAACCATCTAAATATGTAGATTTATTGTAGCTTGTAGGGGAAAAAAATGAATTTGTTTCTCCCAATATAGACAATTTAGTGGGGTAGTTAGCTAAATCTTGATTTGTATGTACAAACTAATGTTAATGCTCTGACTAATTATTTATGCATGTTCTTGATCATGTTGCATGTATATCCTTTTTTTTTCTTTTTTTCTTTTTTCTATTCACATGACAAACCTAATTATGAGTCATGCACTAAGCTAGGGTGCGCTGTAAACGATATTAATTAGTCTAGAGCAGTACTAGTAGTAATGCGTTCAAGCTTGATTTTCTCACGTCTTTATCGAATCCGGATCAATTCAAGCTTAAAACCGTGATCAATTTTGATGTTTAAAGTTTGTGATTTATGGATAATGTGTACGTGGATAATGTGATTCATGGGCTTGCCCCATGAACGTCTTTGCATATTTCGTTGGTAAAGTCAATTAATTAATTTATAACTTAAAATACAATTCTTCTTTAAGAATTGTAATTAGTGCATATCAAACACCGAAATATCTTCTATTAATAATGTTCTAATTAACAAATTAATTTACCCATCATTAAAGTTTGGGTTTCAAGGTCTATTATTCATTATGGGGTCGAGCGAGCAATATATAGTATACTTGAGCTCTTGCTAGCTATCTTAGTTTTTTTGTTGATAAACAAGTCCAAATTAACAAAAGATTTTTCTACACAACCTCCACCATACTTTACACTCTATATTTTTTTAAATTTTTAAATTTTTTAAATTTTTTATTTTTTATTTTTTGAGTTTATTTTTTTTAAACTATTTCAAATTTTCTATTCATTATTCATATAATAAATATTTTATAAAAAAAAATTAAAAATATATATATTATATAAAATATAGATAAATAATAAGAAATTGTAAAAATTTTTTAATTAACGAATGTCTCGATAAGCCCATCGAGAACTGAAATTGATCGCGAGAGCGCTTTTAGGTTTATTTAGATGATGCGCCTTGTTCGGGCCGGCATCCTCGATCCTTTTGAGGTAAATGGCTGCTAGCTCTAATTGCGTCTTTGTGAATTATCAACATACATAAAAATGGTCTCGATTCTAGGCCCATCTAATGATCATTTAGGGGCACCAAAACAAAAGATTGAAGTATCTTAATTAATTAGCCTGAGCCTAGCTAGCCAGCCCAAATTCCTAAGAGCAGAAGTTTTGATAAGTGATTCATATTCCATCAAAGTGATTATTCCTATAGACCTACCTACCAGGGCCAATAAAATCATATGCATAAAAATTCCACACTCAAGTGGCATATAAAACATCTTAATTTGACCAATTGATTATTACATATAACTAACTCTTAATGCTTAAATTTGTACAACAGATCGAAATGGAAAAAATAATTATCTTTGACTTATAATGGTGATTCGAGTTTTAGTATGGTGTTCTTTACATTCGTCTATAAAATAAATAATAAATAAATAAAGACATATAAATTTACGTGATTTGACATAATACCTACGTCCATAAATTGTTTGAAGGTGAAATTCACTATGATAAGTAATTTTATAATTTCTCATAGCCTCATGTATCTTACAATATAATTGATAAATTTATAGAAGATCCTTTGGAGTCGTTATATGTGGTGAAATTAGGGGTAGGGAGCTTATGTGGAAAGCCTCTAGAGATCTCTTCCTTATATAGAGATTTATTTCCTTAGAATAATTGAGTCTAATTTATCTTATAAAATCCTTTCATTTTAAAAGTTTAAATATCTTTTTTTTATCTTTTATTAGCTTATCTCTTTGCTTAGTTTTTGACTTTGCCTCGAAGCTAGAGTTTAGCAAGCTGATTTGACCCCTGCAAAAAACTAACATTCCACAGTATTGATATATTAGTATGAACCTACGCGTACGTTCATTGTATTATAGTCTATAAGAATATATGAACCACTTGCTAGTCAAAATATATATATAAATTATTTATCCAAATTTATAAACAATTGGCACTCATAGATTTTAGGAAAAAAAAATGTTGATAAGTAAAAGGAATGTTGACTATTTTAGCTACATAAATCCAAATTTTAGGGGTAATCGCCGATGCGCTAAAATCGTAATGATCATTCTATTCGTAAGGATGTATATAGAAGACGCTAACATGATGCATGATAGGATTTGATTCATAAGTAAATTTAATTTTAAGATTTTCTTGTAAGTTACATCTTGTTTTCCACATAATTTGTAAATATAATATTTTTATTGTGATACGCTAGTTTAGTCTTTATTTGAAAAAATAAATTAATAGATAGAAAAGGCAGATGTAATTACATTTTTTGGACTATCCATGCTCAATTATTTGAGCTAAGAGAACAAGAGATCAAGATCCTAATCTCCATAGTTTTGAAAACCTACTATCGCTATCTCCCTTTTCTCTCTACACAACCGCCCCTTCCTCAAAAAACTCAGATAAGAAGAACGGGATTGGAGCTTTGGCTCCTCCTCCCTTCCTCCCTCATCCTCCTCCTTCTTCTTTATAGTTTTCTTTTATTTTTTTTGGTTTTGTTTGTTTTTTCGTTCACAATAGGCGAAATGTAAATATGTTGTTCTCTAGAGGCAGACGATCACCACACGACCCATCGCAAGATTCCAAAGACGCCGAGATCCTTCAAACGTAAGAAGAATCTCGCCGATCAAAGCGGCCCGTGAGCCACACGCACGGCCCAAAGTGCGTGCGTGACATCCACGTGCCACTTCAATGAGAACTCTATTGCTGTCACGTGCAACTTTTCTAGAATCAGGGCCATCAATTTTTTCAGACTTGACGTTCTGCCATACTTCTAGGGTGTGCATCTCTCATGCGCCACCACAGTCTTAATATTTACATTTTTTATTTCTTCCAAGGTTGGAAATGAGGATCTATAGCTTTCCAAGCTGTAATTTGTTATTTTTTCATATATCTTTTACGTTTTTTGTCATTTCCTTTGTTTTAGATTTTAAAAAAAAAAACACAGTCTCTTGAATTTTTTTAATAGAGCGTGTCATCTGCTCCGTCTTAGACATAGTGAGAGGTTGTTTAATTTTGTCTTAAGACAAAATATAGAGTTTGTTAAATTTGTCTTAGGACAAAGTGCAATCTCTCAGACGCTTTGTCTGTAGAGAGTTGCAACAATGGACTAAACCATATTAATCACAAAGAAATTTATGTTTTAGAGAGTTTTAAAAATAGTAGTTGACTTGTATTTTGTATGGCTTAATTCAAAATTATAATATCCCATTATGAATTAATGAAATTTGTACTATTAAAAGAGAGAGAGAGAGGGGGGGGGACAAGAGCTCTGAATATAGTTAATTATATTCTCGAGTATAATAAGGTACGGTAGGTATCCCAAGAAAAGGTTTTAGTCGTTTAGGACAAATACACATCGAAGACGAAACAAACTAGGCAGACAGATCAGTTGGCCTGGTAAAATTGTAGGATATGTATCTGGCACAAGTATATTCTTGCCGACCCTTTTCGATCTTTGCCTACTCCGTATTGTCCGGCTGCTTAATTTGCAATAAAATAAGCCCTAGTAATTAAAGTAATAAATTAGTACACATATTAATATTTTTATTTATATGTAAAGATAAGATTAATTGTTGGAGATCGTGGACGGATGCTAATTAAATTCTATTACGTTTTTTTAAAAAAAAGAAAGAAAGAAAGAAAGACTGATCTTCTGTAATATATATATATATATATATATATATATTTATATATATTTTAATTAAAGATGGATTTGAAAAATTTTATAAAAAGTTTATACCCAAACATGCAGTCAGCTGCCTCCCCAGTTGAGATATAAGGAATAGACCAAAGCTTTTCTTCTAATTTTGCGCTTATAACTTTTTTGCCAGAACTCTTCCTCTTAAGGACATGCAAGAATCACCCATATTTTGTATTTCTTAAAAATTTACT
This sequence comes from Cyclocarya paliurus, assembly GCA_029856935.1. Taxonomy (NCBI): domain Eukaryota; kingdom Viridiplantae; phylum Streptophyta; class Magnoliopsida; order Fagales; family Juglandaceae; genus Cyclocarya; species Cyclocarya paliurus. The sequence goes on from CM056950.1 coordinate 5,281,784, forward strand.
TATGATGTTACTCAAGAAAATAAAATAAAATAAAAATGAACATATAACAACTTATTCCTGTCCAAAAGTATTTGGACCTCAAAACTACAATCCTTCGAATTCTTTTATGTATCCAAGGGTTTAACCTAGTGGGTTTTGTTACATAATCTCTTACTATTTATCCACACTCCACATTTTTTAATATTTTTTAAAAAAAAAAATTTTGAATTTATTTTTTTAAACTATTTCAAATTTTTTATTCACTATTCATATAAAAATTATTTGATAAAAAAATTTAAAAAAAATATAGAGTGTGAAGTGTAGATAAATAGTAAGAAGTTGTGAAAATTTTTTATTAACCTAACACAGGACGGACCGTCGTGTTCCGAGAAAACTCGATGGAAAGCCACCACATTAATTATTCATGTACTTTTGGGTACTAATATCTATTACATTTTGATCCAAAAATGTTGTGTTTAAAAGTTAGAAATGATATTTACAGTCATGATATATAAAATATTATATAATTTTTTTAAAACAAATGAGTAAATATAAAATTTATATAAAAAAAATTATTTTTTTAATAATAGCCTTTTTTTTCAAATGATTGCGTAGTATTTGTAAACTTCACGACTGTACGTAGTATTATTCTTTAAAAGTCTTGGTCAATTCATTCTTACTCTCTCCTAATTATATTAAAAAATGTTAAAATGATGATAATAAAAAGGATAATGAATAATATTTTTTACTAAATTACTCGTGAATGTCTGTATCGAATTTTCTCAGATACATGAGGTGTCATACGTAAAATTTAAGAGATTCCATATATTGTTGAAGGTGATATTTGACTAACGACATTGTCTCATCCATTCTGTCTTATATTCAAGATGGCGGATTATATATAAATTATATAATTTGGCTTGTTTAGTCTTGTATTGAGTTGAAGGATATGCCGATGTCTCATGGATATCAGGTCTTACATTAACTATTTGGATTCGAATTTTATAAGCAATTATTAAAAGGTGTCTAAAAATTGAGATGAGATGAATTGATATGAAATTTGAATAAAATATTATTTTTTAATATTATTATTATTTTGATATTTGAAAAAGTTAAATTATTTATTAAATTTTGTGTAAAAATTTAAAAAAATTATAATAATAAAATGAGATAAAATTTAAATATTTTTTATTATTCAGAGCCTAAATATGCTGGATCCTTTTCGATTATATATAGTACAAAATGGAAGTGGTGTTTCCTTCCATGAGTAAACTCTTCATCTTCCATAATATAAGACAAAAAAGTCAACATGCTAGCTCACGGGGTGCATCTTTGAATATAAACGCTGGTGCAATCATGATGCAATATAGGCTATACATATCATCCCATCAATTGATTAATTCAAGATTGATAACTTTTTACATTATTCTTAAAATTCATTACGAGATTATGATTCCAATATATGATCCAATCAGGCTCGGTTTGAATTGAGAAATACTCTCAATTCATTTCATTTTATCATTATAATTTTTATAAATTTTTATATAAAATATAATAAAAATTTTAAATTCTAAAACAATTATAATATTAAATAATAATATTCTAATAATATTTTATTATACTTTTAACTTTTATCTCAACTCATCTAATCTTAACTCATTATCCAAATCTCGTATTTAAATGGACCGAATTAAGATTAATTCAAGTACAATTTGAACTTAGCTCATACGATTGAAATTTTAATAAACGACATTTAGAAGTGAAATTTCATTACAACTTACCAACCCAACATAAACCTAAAAGGCTTAGGAGTAAAATATTTGAGGAGTTTAATTAAACTGTTGGATTAGGTATGATTTATATGTTTCATTTATCAAACTTATACCATCCTATACTAACACCCCTTCATTTATCAAACTTAAACAAAGCTAGAAAAATGCATGGATATATGCATTATAAAATGTCAACTTTGAGAGTTAGGTAGCAGTTGAAGTCAACGGGGACGGTGCGATTCTCCAAAAATATTGGGTAATACTTCCCCGGTTCTGAGCTGAGAGGTTAATAAGACAGCTTATGATGATGTCTGTCCGAGGCTCCGAGTTTTGACGCATTCGCTGCCAACGACTATCTAACCCACCTCCATTTCCCGCACTACAGAGTTTCCTCTGATGGGCAGGAAGCAGCAATTGGATTCCGCCGGAAGTGAAAGAGCCTCTCTTTTGAATAAGGAGGTTTGTTTTCTTCCTTCTGGCCATGAACTTTCTTTCTTTCTTTCTGTCGTTTCTATTTTCTAATTCTCTTAGGAGTCGTATGTTTGAGGATCATTTTGTTGAATTTGTTCTACCATGCCCATATCAAGAACTTGTTTACATTCGATTGCTGAATTTAGTGACGACACTCCTTTTTCCCCCCTGCATCATATGTTAAATCCCTTGAGTTTTGACTAGTGTATTTATATACGCTTTTTTTTTTTTTTTTTCTTTTCCTGTGGGTATTTCTCTTCCCCGTCATTTTTTGGGGACTGAAAATTTACGTAATGTTAAATTTGGTGTCTCCCGCTGTTTGAGTTTGGATGTGATTGATAGCTACTATGATCATATCGTTTTGTTAGGTTTAGTTATGTAGGGTTTCCGGTTTTCTCAATTACCGTTTCATGAAAAATGCGGTACCTTTTCAGTTTTCAGTTCCATATTTGTGTGTGCGTGTTTACCTTACCTTTTCTCGGAAGGCCTTGACAGCATATGCACTTTATTTTGAGAAGGACGATGATAGATCTTTAATTGGAAGATGACTATTAAGTTTTTTTCAATTGGTCCGGAAGTAAGGGAAAGTTATTTTTTTCTTTAAAAAAAAAAACATGTAGGAAAAGAAGAAGGCAAATGAAGACCAATCCACAGATGGACTTTTGACAGACCTTGAGCATGGGGATGCGGTAGAGGTGATGGCTACTCATATTTTTCAGCCCTACAATTCTATTTGATTTAAAGCCTTTTTTCACAAGAAAGTTATTGTGTTTTGGCAAATGCAGGCAGCGAATGTTGGATTTTGTAGAGTATTGTCACTGGTAAATGGGAAATTTGCAATGTCTTCTGATAACGTAGTGGTGATGCAGAAGTATTTTAAATTTTTTAGATCCTTCTGTTTTGACAGGCAAAACCTGACGCAGGGAAGCTAGTTGTTGCCACCATTGCACTATTGTTGGCATCCACATCAAATATTCTGCTTGTATGTTGATTTACCCATGGGTGTCCATGCTCTTTCTCTTGTTTTTATGTTATTGCCTTAATTGGATTCTAACACTGATATAGTGAACAGATTGTTAATTTAACTGCCAAATACCTCTTAAGGATTATTCCTGCCTCGCTGTCATTGTTCTTTTTCATCCATCTTTCTTACGCTCTTCTGACATATTGAAGATTACAATGAAAAAAACAACTCCAAGGTCATTTGATGTCTGTGAGCTCAACTTCTGCTTTCTACACAAGCCAAAGTTCCCTAAAATCTGTCTTTCTCTTGGATTTTCTCCAATTAGTATGTTAAAACTTAGTTAGCAATCCTACCATATAATTTTAGTGAAAATAATATGATAGACACCAATACAGAAGCAAAGTTGGTGAAGTTAACAAGCATGGAGATTCTCTCCATAAACTATGGTGGATGTGCTCTAATTAGATATTGAAGCTCTCTTCATAAACTAAGGTGGATGTGCTCTGATTAGATATTGAAGCCTCCTTTGATCTTCATTGGTGTTTGAAAGATGAGCACCGAGGAGCCTAGACAACAATGTGTTTCTATGGACATAGTTAACTTTGGCAAACCGTAGTCATGTGCGGACCTCTCTGTCTGAATTTTTTCGTTGATGCAGTTTGGGGGATCTTGCTTCTTTCCTGGGACCACTCTAGTTCTTCACTACTGACATAGTGTTTTCAACAACATTACTTCCTATGTGAGCTAGCTTGTTTTAAACATGTTTCAGTTACCAAATGATGAATATCTTGTTGTTCCCCATTGGTTATTCCTTTTGCAAGCGGGTAGTTGCATGTCCTAGCGAAAGATTTTTCTCTGACTCTGGTTTTCTGATATGCTGAAAGAGATGAGTCCCCATAGGGTCACAATACAGATCAAAAGTTTTGAAAGTAAATGTTTTTTTTTTATAAGTTAAAGTAAATGTTAGCATGTAACTTGGTTGGTTCTTTGAGTTCTTTGCCTTTCTAAAGATGCATCATGATTTGTTGTGCAGCCAAAGTATGGTGGTATAATAATAGACATTGTATCAAGGGAAATCAGAACTCCTGAACAGCAGTCGGAAGCTCTGGATGCAATAAAGGACACCATATTGTATATTGTGCTCATAGTTGTCATTGGGTATGATATACTCTATCAAATTTACCAATAGAATAAAATATTGTTTCTAGTGGCAGTAATTTGAAGTAATGCTGGCTGCAGTCAATCATCTCTAGACATTGAAGAAAACAGGGTGTGTGCGTGCTTGACTAGTTAGGGGAAAAAACCAATTGAATCGACATCACAAAAACTACCAAAAAAAGATCCAATTAGGGTGCAATTGACAAGGAAACCTATATGATTAAATAAACCACTGTGAAAGTATAGAAATTAAAAACATAAAAATCCAATAGGACCAACATTATCTATTTATTCACTTTTCATCGAAATTTCCAGTACTGGGTTACGTATGCAGGACAGATTTGCGGAAGTACTTATTATGTACAATGTCCAATAAACTGAAGCATGCTTTGGGCAACACAGTAGAAATAAGATCTCTCTCTTCTTTTTTTTTTATAAGTGCAGTAGAAATAAGATCTCTATAGTTTCCATCTTTTTTCTCCTTGGCTAGGTAAAACCGTAAGTTCCATGATGTGAGAATGCCCTTGACTTGTTGGCAAGAAATTCAAATTTCTTCCAACTAGAAATGAGAAAAGCAATAATTCTTACTTCTATCAAACTGATGGTATACTTTAAAACTTCACAGCTTGCTTCACTATAAGTAAAAGCTTAACACACAATATAATACAATGAACCATTTATTCTAGAAGATGTCTATCAAATCTATTTCCTAAAAATAACATGCTTCATGCGAAAAAGTGGATATTATTAAACATTGCTTTAATTGGTTATGTGACCTCATGAGAAGGATGATATAGTGCACTTGTTCAGTTAGAACCATCTAAATTTAAATGTGAAGCTGAACCTGTGTTTTTGTATGTGTTGGTAGATTTTTATCCTTTTTATCATATTTTGAAGCATATATTAGCTTTGTGCCGTTTGTTGTTAATTGATGATGCTTCTTTCTAGTTCTCTGTGCACAGCACTTCGAGCATGGTTGTTTTCTTCTGCCAGTGAAAGGGTAGTAGCTCGTTTGAGAAAAGACTTATTCAGTCACCTTGTCCATCAGGTTAGAACCATTAGTTCCCAAATTTATAAAAACCTGGAACAGCTATTTGTGAGATACAAAAGTACTCAGAAACACACACATATTGAACACCAATTTCTAAACTACTCTACTGATTGTTATATTGGGGTTTATCAGGATATAAGTTTTCCATCTAGCTCAAACTGTGAATAACTTCTTTAGTGTGAGTTCCAAATGTGCCAGGTTGAGCCATATTATAAACAATGAAATTCAATTTTAGAAAATATTTATGAACCCTGTTGTCACTTCTTTTTTTTCTTCATAAATGAAAGCCTGTTGTTATCTTTCTAGTATTGATGGGCCAGGAGGGTCATCTTAATGCCTTCTTTCTTCTCATCGGAGTTATTTCACAAAGACTTGCCATGGTAAGGAAGAAGGGCTGAATAGCCTTTGACATGGTTGATCCTACATTGTGCTACAGGAAATAGCATTCTTTGATGTCACTCGAACGGGAGAACTCCTAAGCAGGCTATCTGAAGACACACAGATCATAAAGAATGCTGCAACTACCAATCTTTCTGAGGCACTCCGAAATTTGACAACTGCGTTAATTGGCATTGCTTTCATGTTCTCGTCTTCATGGAAGTTAACATGTAATTGTTTAGTTTACTTGCACCAATGCTTGCTAGTCTAGTATCTATGCTTCTTATTGGATTTTTTTTCTGCTTAGTGTTGGCTTTGGCCGTAGTGCCAGTCATTTCGGTTGCTGTTCGGAAATTTGGGCGCTATCTTCGCGAACTTTCACATGCAACTCAAGCTGCAGCTGCAGTGGCTGCCTCAATTGCGGAGGTGTGTAAGCTAAGCAAAATATTGCATTTTATATGCTATTTAATTATTTTTTAATTGCTCATTGCATACTACTGGAAACCATGTGGTATGATTTTTTGCGTATTTAATATTTTCAAAGTCAAAGTGGAATAAAAAGGAAGTCTAGAAGGTAATTTGAGAGGTTCAAGTTATGGCGAATTGTATGGTAAGGGTGGTACGAAAGATGGGGAAAAGGATATTGAAAAACTTGCTTAGATATGGGAAAGAAAAAAAATTAAAGATTTGATTATGTCAAAAGCATCAAACCGAGCTTCAAAGAGTTCTATTAAGGGAAGACCATAGCAAGGAAAAATGGAAGAGCTGCTTTAGAGAAATAAAATCCATCCATGCAATTGGGAAGAATTAGTATCCCCATTAGAATAACTGAGGTAATGAATTTGTCAAAGAAGATTTGCTTGGATTCCTTGTGCTTCTGTTATCGTATATCCATCTGCTGCTGTTAAGTGGTTCTAGATAAGTAGAACAGCCAGGTAAGTCAATTTTTGACCAATTTTTTAATTTAAAAGTGATATTTTTCATGAGAAATATTGACTCTTAGGAATCTTTTGGGGCCGTTCGAACGGTCAGATCATTTGCTCAAGAAGCTTACACGATTTCAAAGTACTCAGAAAAGGTTGATGAGACATTAAAGCTTGGTCTCAGACAAGCTGTGAGTTTCTTGACTAATCTATGCCTCATCTCTCTCTCTCTCACACACACACACACGTTTGGAAGCTGTGACTGCACATATGTTGGGCAAAATTTCTGGGTGTTTAAAGTTTGCTTTTTCTGCTACAGAGAGTAGTTGGTCTATTTTCTGGAGGACTAAATGCGGCATCCACATTATCTGTCATTGTAGTGGTGGTTTATGGAGCTTACTTGACAATAACAGGCTTTATGACTGCAGGCTCTCTTACATCCTTCATTCTTTACAGCCTTACAGGTACTTCCCTTCATTGTCCTTAACCTGCAAAATTGTATCTCAAGGGACAAATCCTGTTCAACTTCAGTTTTCATCTTAGAAAAAGATCATAAGAAACTTTCAAAATTTCTAAGAGCCATGGCCAAAATTTTAGATCTTATATTGTAAAAGAATATTGTGGGCATTCAAAATGCCTAGGTTCCCTATTCAGGATTATTGAAGGTGGGGAACATTTTTAAAATGCAAGCCTCTTAAGAGGCTATTTTATTTGATAATTGTTGTCAGTTATGTGATTTCTGTTATTGTTCTGCTTCAAATTTGTTTTAATCACCTTATCCAATTGTTTGTGTTCATGTTAAATCAGTCTTCTAAAGCCAAAGCTAGCATGTAGTTAATTTTATTGCTTGGTTGCTTTTAACTGCCTCTTTGCTGTTTTTTTTTCAATCAATTCTCTATATAGCTGCTATAAATTTATAACATTGCTAATTTGTTCCTGCAGTTGGGTCCTCAGTATCGGCTTTATCAGGATTATATACCACAGCGATGAAAGCTGCAGGAGCAAGCAGGAGAGTTTTTCAGCTCCTGGATCGTGTATCAGCCATGCCCAAACCAGGAGATCAGTGCCCTAATGGGTTAGTTAAATTACAACACCTCTTGTGTTCATCCTCTAATTGAGTTTTAAGTTTTATTCTTCTCAATAATTTTGTGGCATTGATTGCAGAAATCCAGATGGAGATGTGGAATTAGATGATGTCTGGTTTGCTTACCCTTCTCGCCCAAGTCATATGATACTCAAGGTAATATTTTTCTTTGATCGGATTACATTGTGAACTTTGAATATGACTTGCATCAATGCTATGATTGCTGTCAATTTACATGTATACTTTGACATTGGAATTGGCTCTATTGGTCTAACCCTTTTAGGCTTTAGGGTTAAGACACTTTGTTGTCCTGAAGTTCTATCTTATTTTGAATTATTGAATGAATCCAAATTTAATTTATCTTCTTATTTCTCTGCCATCTTACCCAATGTAAGAACATGCTTAGAATAGCATGTGGTTTTATGATTTTCTTTGTGTTGGCATTGGAATACTAAGCGTGCAGGACTTCTAACAATGCTGACCTTGTGATTCTTTCTGCAATAACTGATTTGAGTGCAGGGTATAACTTTAAGACTGAGGCCTAGTTCAAAAGTTGCTCTTGTTGGTCCAAGTGGTGGTGGGAAGGTAATATTATTATGTTTTGCTTTTCATTTTCATTTTTATCTCTTGCATCATTTTTCCTTCGTATCAAATGAGTAAGCAAATTAGACATTTTCTGAACATTAGAATTAATTAATTTTCTATTGCAGACCACAATAGCAAACTTAATTGAGAGGTTCTACGACCCTCTCAAGGGAAAGATTTTGCTTAATGGGGTTCCACTAGTGGAAATATCACACGAGTATCTTCATACAAAGGTGATTTTAGTTCTATTTTCTTTTCTGTTCATGCATGCAATTAGTCGAATTTAATAGCATATTTGCTCCTCTATTACCCTACAAAGATTTTGTGTTGTATCTTCCATTAATCATGCTCTCTTCACTTATTGTGTCTTACAATGTTTCTTTGACACTCTCGTTTTCTGCATTTTGTCAATTTACAGATCAGTATCGTAAGCCAGGAGCCTGTTCTTTTTAATTGTTCTATTGAAGAAAACATTGCCTACGGGTTCAATGGAAGCACAAGCTGTACTGATATAGAAACTGTAGCTGTGAGTTTAATCTTTTCTCATTTCTTTTGGACAACTGGACTTAAATTTTATTTTCTCCCTTTTATATCTGATAAAATGATAAATATTACAGAAAATGGCTAATGCCCATGAATTCATAGAAAAGTTTCCGGAAAAGTATCAAACTGTTGTTGGAGAACGTGGAGTAAGGCTGTCAGGTGGTCAGAAACAAAGAGTTGCAATTGCGAGAGCACTATTAATGAACCCAAGAGTTCTGCTGCTGGATGAAGCCACTAGTGCTTTGGATGCTGAGAGTGAATACCTTGTTCAGGTGAGAATGCCAGATATTGTGGGGGGGGGGGGGGGGGGGGGGAAGCTTTGGGTAGCCTAGAGAATGCCAAAATGGGGCAACAGAGAGTGAAAAGCATTCACAGAAGAATGCTGAGCAGCTCCGGTGTGTTCAATCACCACACAAATTAGATGTTTTATTATCTATTAGCACGAAGAAGAAAGTGACAATGATAAATAGTTGGGCAGGGAGAAACTGGAGGATATCTAGGTGGGATGAAAAGAAATAGGACCCTTTTAAAATTGAGAGGAATGTGACAGTTGAGGCAGAAACTTTGGTTTAAATCACAGCTTAGATGCACAAAAAAGCTGGTACTTTCCAAATCTATGAATTGCTAAAATTATGTGTCCTCGTGCAGCCAACTTACCCAACGCAGTGTCTCCACAAGTGGCTTATAATTGTTGCATTTCATAACCAACTTATTGGTACTGTTAGATTCCATAAAATACGCTAAAGGACAGAACCGCCTCTAGAAATGACATGCAGCAAGAATGATTAGAGTGAGAACAATTCATTCCAAATAATGCCAGAAGTTGTATATTCAACACTGATCCTTTCCACAGACCTTTCATTTCTCTATATTTAGAGCTGCTTGGAAGAGAGCAATTATAGATAGCTAACCACTTTTTATTTCTCGCGAGAGAAAATAAGTTGAAAACAAAACACAGATACAAGTTGTTCCTGGTTTCATCTTTTACCTATAATTAGAAGAAATTTTATCTCATTCATTTATCAGACGCAAGAGTTTACCACTTCTCATGCTGTGTAGGATGCAATGGATTCTCTGATGAGGGGCAGGACCGTTCTGGTAATAGCACACAGGCTTTCAACTGTCCAAAGTGCAGACAGTGTTGCAGTTATATCAGATGGCCAGATTGCAGAAAGCGGTACCCACGAAGAGCTTCTCAGCCAGGATGGGATTTACACAGCTTTAGTGAGGAGACAATTACAAGCCCCAAGGACTGCACTGTAGTCCAAAATACTTGATAGAACTCCAGTCAGTTAAAATATAGTTGTTAATAAGTGAGGTTAGTTAATTGAAATACCCATCTGACTTCTTCTACATTGTTAATGTCCAGATCATGTTCGATGATCATGAAGACCTTTCCCTACTTAAATCTTTATAAGATGTGTAGGAACATTATGATAGGAGTAAATAAATTGTCAGACCACCCAAGAAGCATGCTGGGTACAAGATCTTATTTTCTTGGATGAAATCCTTTTCATCCCATTGTCACTCTCTCTTCCTAAACTTTTAACTCGGTACAAATGCCAACGGTGGGTGTGATATATTCGATTGAACTGATCTTTTGAGCTCCATTGATATGGATTGATTGTTGTCTTGTTATGAAAGAAAAATGCAAAAAGTCTTGTTATCAAGGCGTGAGAAAATACTGAAAGAACTCATTTGATCGAGACAAATCAACCCATACACTAGTAGCCATTGCTGTCCTACAAGAACATCAGGCTATAACAGAATAATAAACTGTTTGAGGTTGATTTCTAAATGTACCACAGGTCTAAAATGCGTGTTTCACTTTTCCGAGACAAATCCCGATTTAAATATTTCATGTTGATTCGGAAGAAAGCAAACGCAGCGGGTAAGTTTGTTAATAGACCTGAATCGACAATGAAGGAAACTGACATCTCATAAGAAAAATCTCATTAAATTTTGGTCTAGGTTCCAAAATTGGGGGAAAAAAATGGAACCACGAGCTCATGATTCCCCACCACATCAGCCTATCTGAAAGATCTTTTAAACAGTTGATCGAAAAAGAATTCTATCTGATCATCAAGCCCTGCACTGCCTGTGAATTATCTTCAACGACCCTGTTAGCTTGAATGGTGCTGATAACATTTGCAATATTAGCCTGGAAATAGAAACAAGTAATGAAATTAATTGTCATATGCATTTATAAAAGAAAGTTATTGAACCTATCATTTTCCCACAAACAAGTCCATTTAAAGGACAGAATGACCAGCCAGTCAACATGAAAACCAACTGTCTCACACGATTCACTCCAGCAGAGTAAACACAAGACCTTCAAAATTGTTTCCACTTAATGACAAATTATAAAATTTCTCCAAGATAAATATGATTTTTCTTTATTAAACAGACATCAAATCATCAAATTGACATTTACTAGAGAACAGCAAACCAGCAGAAGCAAACTTCTTTCCCTTGTACAGCAATTAAATAACAGGGAGCATATCTATTTGAAAGAAAGCAGGGGGTGATATTTTTACCCGCCATGTTCCAAGCTTTGTTTGAAGTGTTTCCCACTGATGCTGCCCAAACACACGCTCAGTATAACGGCTGCACATCAGACTCACTCAGTAAGAAACAAGAAATTGACAAGCGTTATTAGCTGACTGCCAACAATAAATCACAGCCAACTAGCCAGCGTACAGAAATCAGATCTTGCTACAATCAAAGCCAAATCAATCACACACACACAGTCACAGCTGAGAACACACCTCACAAGCACAACTTGATTCATCTGGTCCATTTTACAGTCAATTAACTTAACAGTGATTGCCTTAACCACCCACAATTCCACCTCATCATCATTAATCTACAATGCACACGAACATGGTTAACCAGGATGCAAAAGCTAAACCAGAAAGAGTAAAAGTCAGAGAAATTTACTCTGAGTGTATCTCTGATAACAGAATAAGGAATCTGGCCAGATTCATCAGAGGCGAGATCCACCAGTGACATTAACCGCATCTTCATGATACAATCTTCATGGACAAGACCTAAACCATTGCAAGGAGCATTTTCCAGTCTAGATTTTAAGTTCTGTGAAGTTTAATAAAGCTAAGATCATCAAATTTACAGAGTACTGATAATTTACCACAGCTTTTGAGCAAAGTAGAATTTGCAGCATGAAAATCCAAGTAGGCATCCAGCCTCTGAGTCAGGAAGATTTTGAGAAGCTGATATACCAATGCATTTTTAGCATCCTTCTCCAACAGCCCTACAGCTGGCATATCTAGCAAGTCACACTGCAACGTTGAAAATAAAGAGTCAATTCCATGAGCTATCAAAATCTTTGATAGAAAATATGAAAGAAATTTATATGCTGATGCATTTAGAGGGGAAAAAATTACTGTGATGACCAAGAAACATACAAACAGTGACTGTACCAAGACCAAATTTTGGTTAGATTCACTCACAAAAAAGGCATATCATAAAAACCTTGTTTTCTCCATCGAGAAGTTATAAAAAACAATAAATGATACAGACCAACTCCATTCCAGAACTTAAAAAATCAAAATCCAAGATCTAGGAAAAACCTAGGTACCAGAAGGCCAAATATTTCTTCATTTGGTTCCATTTTCAAAAAGTGTCAGTAACACTTAAAAAACATCCAAGCCCAAACAAGTGGGGAGTTTATGTTAAGCTGGACAAGTTAAAATGTCTAAAGTACTTGAGGCTATTAAGGGTTTTTTTTTTTATGTTGGGGAAACTCTCCAAGGAAGGGCCCTTCGGACCCACCCCTGCTGAGTAAACTCCGGTCCCATGCACTGCACCTCAAAAGTTTCCCTACACGGAACTAATTAAATCGTTAGCTTTTCACTAGGGGGTGTGGCTTCAAAGGATTGTTTGCACCCATGAGGTATTGAACCTTGGATCTTGAAGGGAGGGATACCCCAAGACCAAGGCCTTCACTATTGGGCCAATCCTTTGGGGTTCCGATAAATTTTTTTTTAAAGGGCATTAATGTTTGAAATGTACTTGAGGCTAGTTTGGCCTTTTGTAACATGACTAACTCACGTAATGTTTTCATATTGGCACATCGAGGTAGTTAATTAAAAAAAATAAGCTGGCTAATTTTTGGGCATGACTGCATTCTGACCAGGCTTTTAATAAACAGTTACTTTCTTAAAAAAGATGGAGGGAGAGGGGGGCGGGGGGCAGAAGGTTAGGAGTGGGTTGGTGGCAATCCCTACCCACAGCCCTAAGAAGGTTTTATACCCGACTAGCTAGTACACACCTATGTACCACCCACTACAGTATAAGCCAATAAACCCAAGCATTGTGTGAAGAAAATGAACATATTTACTACAAACTGCAAAAGTGTTATAAACATTATTTGTTTGCGAGGTCACGGCACAAAAACACTAAACTGTTTTTTTCAACCATACAATAATAAATGTTTCACATTGGTCAAACTGACAACAAAACCAAACAAATTTTTCCCTTTTCCTTGAAATCTGACAGAAATAGAGAGGGCCAAGCAGCATGTAAAGTTGAAAGAACTATATTAAATTACTTGTCTACCAGGAAGAAAGTCTTTTCATACCGGTAAGTAAACTTATAAACCATGCAATTCTATGTTCATGAAGCATATAAACAAACAATACAAAGAGTACATGAAAACAGTAACCGGCACATTTAATCTCATAATAAAGCGAGTTCATTAAGAGTGTAAGATACCTGAAACATGTCAGGTGCCCTCACAAACTCCACAATTGCACGCACGGCTTCCTCCTTGGCCTCACTCATTGTATTTGCATCTTCGCCAGAAAAAGTTGCCAAGTATTTTGTCAGGAATTTGAAAGAGTCCTTTGCTGAGCTGGAATTATGAGAAACACAAAAGTTTATCAAGAAAAAAGATTGGTGATGATACAGTTAGAAAGTACGAACAATTTTTTTAAAAATGGATTGTGGTAAATTTGAAAGGCAAGGCTCATTCCCATCCGACATATATAAAGAAACTAGTCTCACTTTTGTGCGAGAAAACCCTTCCCCTATACCTTTTATTTTCTTTCAAAACATTAGAGACGGTAAGAAAGAGCTCTCGCTGATCTGATATCCCGATATTCCACTCTTTGAGGAAGCCATCGATCTTTTTGAATGAAGGAACAATGTGTTCAGCGACTTTCCCATTGAATGCCAAATTTAGGGCCTTCATGTAGACATGGAACTGGCTGTATGGGTTCTCCAGTAGGTTGTATAAATTGAACAAGCTAGAGGGAGAAAGGAACAACTATAAGAGAGTGCCTTCCAAAACCTTACAAGCCAATTACAGTAATAATGTGTCATTACATTTTTAACCGCAACGCAGGTTTATCATTTGGTTGTTGAGTAATTTTCCCAGATATAAGTTTTGCCATCTCAAGCTCTTCATCTAAACTTTCAGACTTGGTAACAAGATTACAGATAACAGTGAAGATGCACTCGAGATCTGAGGAAGAAATCAAAAGAAAGTAATTCTTGTTAATATGAATGATAATGTAATATTGTTGGTAGCTTAAGACTCACTAAATGTTAGATAATTAATTTGAATGAGATCGCACTGTCCAACACATAATTCACAACATTCAATGTAAATCATCTTATCTGTGCTACAAGGCTTGCCTCAAAATCATGACAGGCTTGTTCAAAATAATTCATCCAAGAAACTACAAAGAGACACGCCATCCCAAAGTAAAGTGATCAGAAGCTGGTGCATTTTTTTTGAAAAATAATCAGAAGCTGGTGCATATAATCCTAATATTCTGCACATTTGATCATTATTGAAGACTCCAAAGTATTTTGCTAGTAATCAGGGTAAAAAAGATTAAATAGTAGTAAATAAATTCGGGAAAAAAAAGGAGCAGCAATAAGCTCGATTTATATTCTTTACTCTCTCTTGCATAAACAATTTTTAAAACTTTCTAATGGTGATATATAGTATACAATTTTTAATGGACATGGAATTGTATGAATATGAACCCCTACACCCGTTAACACGTACCTAAAATCAATAACCGGAACTGACCATGACATAATTACATAACCAAATTGGCAGGCAATATATCTGTGTTTCCTGTAAATTTATTGATTAAATAATCTTGCTCCATTTCCATATATTTGAGGACTTCATACCAATCTGATATTTTTCCTTTTTGAATGGCGAGGACTCCATACCAATCTTATAAAGCGTATGCAAAATTGTCAACTGAGTTGTGCATAGCCCACAAAAAAAAAAAAAAAACTGATCAACTCTATTTTACTCTCCCTAATTACATATATTAAGTTTTTCAAAATAAGCTCCAGAAAATCAAGTTATATACAGCAAACTCATTAGCACATATTACTCTCTAAATCAGCTACGGTGCTTCACACTATTTTTCAGAAACAAAACACTTCCAAAACATCATTTGCAATAATATATATCATTGAAAAGAGAACACTTGTACCTTTCTCAGACACCTTTGGGAATATCAAGTCAGCGGAAGTGAGCATCAGTGAAGCCAACTCCAGCCATTTGTTCATTACCATGCATTCTTGGGCTTCCAAGCAAAGTCTGGTAACTTGCGGCTCAGAAACCTGACCAATTACCGAGACAGGCCATCTTTTTATAGGTAAATGAAAATTTTATTGATAGAAAACGTGTCATTTTAAGAACACTAATTTTCCCAACATGCAACAATCTTAACAAACATAAACAGATTAAAACGCAGGCGTGCCACAAATCCATACGAGCCTAGTGAAATTATACGAGAACCTTGTCTTTCTGTATCACAATTTCCTTTTATCGTCCACATCCTCTCGGTAACCAAATGTATGATTATCGAATTAATGAGTATAGGAAAAAAAAAACAACTTCCACAACCCCAAAGCGAAGTAAGATGTAGACAAATTTCTTCAATCTAAATGAATAAATTCTTCTATCATTGAAATCGCCTAAAACCGAGGAACACCGACAAATATAAATCACATGATGCATAATCTTTGGGATACACACATATAGATTCGTATGCACATGGATATGTATGCTATAAGTAGTGGAAAGAATGAAGAGAGGTCGATACCCCAGGGCCGGCGTCGGCCCACGCGAGCTCGGAAGTGAATCGGACAACGGCGAGCGCAGGATCTTCCTCGGAAGTCGGAACCACAGTCGTCATTGTTCACTCAATCTGCAGCGGCAAAGAGTTAAAAACCCTAGACTGTGCAGCAGAGCAGAGAGGGAAAAAGAGAAACCCCGATGACAGTGGGCGTGGGCTTTTTGTCTGTGTTATTAGTATTTTTGTATGCTGTAGTACCCTTTTTTGTATGTGGTCGTGTTACGATCGATGAAGGCGCAACGTAACCACATCAACGGTGTTCGATACGTGTTATTTATGTAATGATATCAAAATTTACAAAAATTATAAAAAATAAATATAAAATAAAACATAAGAAAATAGTTATCATTTTTTATTATCGTCCTCTCAACATTTTTTAATGTGACATTAAATAATATATTTAAAATATAATAAATAATTTTTAATTATTTAGTATCACATAATAAAATAATAATGAAAAAGATAATAAGTAACACTAATCACTAGGATTATGGGACAACGGAGGAAAGTGTCATTTGGCCATAAATGATACATCTATTGGTCAATCTTATAAATTAATCAATGGACAGTGCTATTGAGACCAATATTTAATTGAAAAAAATGTACCGATGAGTTCAAATGCATATTTTTTTTTCTTTTTTTTTAATATTTTTTACACAGTTTAAAATATTTTAAAAAATAAAAAATAATATTAATTCACTAATATTCACTTCCTTAATCATTAAATTAAAAAATTAAAAATTCAATCCATCATTTTTTTTCAATTTAACTAGCGTTTTCCTTAATCGATTAGTCCAACAGCAAAAACTAATGTTTTGATATGGTCATATCCATCCCCTATGAGGTGGCTCGCGAATCATTCGTATAAGATCTCAATTCATCTTTGGGGTTTAACTATTATTCATATTCTGATTTTCTAATTTTTTTTTTTTTTTAACATATCTCACGTTAATTTATATGACTCCGAGTCCTAAGATAACTTATATATAGTGTGTCCGTTACTCTAGAAAGAATATAGTGTTATGTGACCTTTTAATTTCAAATTGATTACCATGAGAATGAGTAGAAATAAAAATAATTAAATTCCCATAAGAATCTATCCTTTCCTTCCTTCGTTAACTGTAATTAATTTATAACAATGGAATCAATCAAAGGAGCATATAATAATAAAGACAAAGGAATCGCAAACAATGTTTAGTCCGTGGTGGCTGGTGCAATGGGGAGGAGGACATACAATTTTATCTACTCTCAAAGCTCACTCAAGTTGAGTAGAGACATGTAGCAAAGGCTAACATCTCCAAAACAACTGTTCTTTATATTTGTTGGTTCATTCTATTTGAAATTCGTTCGTTGGCTTTTGAAATGAAATGGTTTAGATACCTCGAACAAGCTTAAAATTCTTTTAATTAATCGACTCTCTTATGGGTCATATTCTTCAGGACCAAACATGTAACTGGATTTGATTGCGCTGTGCTTAGCAACACAAGCACACAAGATTCAACCTCTTCCATTTCTTGAAGTCGTGTGTTTGTGTCGAGTTTTATGGGATTTTCGCTGTGTTTGGTTCAGAATCTGGTTAGAATAAGGTGACAACCTGAGGTGCATAGCAGTTTGCTGCATTAACATGGTGCTTGTTGGCTTGTTCATGGGCTACACTTGGAAGTGCTTATATCTGTGCAGTTGCCTGAAGAGGCAATGGTGCTGAGCGGGAAACAATAATCCTATCATCTGCATGCAGATTATTGGGATGACATTGAAAAGTGTTACAGTTGACAAGAATGTCAAGAAAGATAAACAGATCAAATACCGAATTTGGGCGATCATTTGACATAACATCCATGACCAAGTATGTCCAACCACATGAATTCCATCGAGCATACATTACATTGATGAAGGACAAAGTTTTTTCCCCCTTCTGATACAAGAGATACTAAATTTCACAATAATAAATGGTTTCTAGTCATAGTGCAACCTCTGCATTCTTGAGGATTAAAGATATCAGTTTCCACCACCACCACCACCGAAGAGGTACCCCAGAGAAGATCCACCACCAGGTGCAGAGTGAACTTTGGTAGAAGGCCGATCCTGCACTCACATTTGCAAACCATTTTGAGTTGATCATAATTTTACCATGGTGGGACTTAGAAGAGATACTTGACAATCACATAGCCAAATCAAGGGCAGATAACTTCAAGGCATTTCAACAGAGCCATCACTATTCTTCAGGGAAAGAGGGGAAACAAAATAAACAATTTAAAAAAGAAGCAAATAGTTACAATCACAATCTCCCTCTGCAATATAATGAATAGGATACCCTCCTTTTTCTAAGCAGTACAACATTAGCATCATCCGGTGAAGTGTACGAGTTATATGAATCTAATTCTATGCATAACATGATTGAAAATTATGATCTTGAACCTATGATGCCGCCAAACTAATTTCTTACACCGTTTTCCATTCTCAAAGAGAACATAATTGTGCATAGAGCAGTCCATTAAACCAGATCAGAGTCAGTGCAGATACCGCTCGATCATGCCTTCCCTATATTTCACATGCCAGAGGAACCAACTCATCTGACAAGCACATACCCACTCATTAATAGGTCAGTTACTGGCTGGACCCTGTTTGTCACCATTCAGATCTAATGGATTTAGTTTATCTAAGACAGCAAATGCAAAG
Organism: Cyclocarya paliurus; assembly: GCA_029856935.1. Lineage (NCBI taxonomy): Eukaryota > Viridiplantae > Streptophyta > Magnoliopsida > Fagales > Juglandaceae > Cyclocarya > Cyclocarya paliurus. The sequence continues at coordinate 5,300,501 of CM056950.1, forward strand.
GGAGGGATTCTGACTCCTGATCTGTTCAAGTCCCCAAAAGAACTCGATGTATCTAAGGATTTAGGAAAGTTTCATAAGGAAATAAAATGTTACAGAAAGATGAACACCAACTATAGTCTAAATCACCTCGACATGCTTGAAAAGGATCATACCGTAATAAAGTTGCCGCAGTTCTGACCATCGGCCCGAAAGTAATTGTTTGTAAGATGACCCTGAACACCTGCTGGAATCTGCTTTTCAATTGGTTGTGAAGCAGCAGCAGCAGGCTTTTGAGACGGAGAAGGCCCGTTGTTTGTTGCTGGCTCCTGGTTCTGGGCAACTTGGGCATTGTTAGTGGTCTCTCCAGTTCCAAACAGGTAACCCAATGAACTCTGTCCGCCACCAGCGCTGACGCCACGACCCATTTCTTCCTTTTTTTACAAATCAGATTAATTGATAAGAACGTTGAAACTTCACCATTTCTTCTGGCACGTATAGAAGTGAATGCAAATGCACATATAACATACAGAATGTTGATCTAATAATTCTCTATATATCTTACAATATTGGTCCATACGAGAATATTGAGCGAATGAAGCTACATTGGTAGGTGGCCACCAAAACTGGATGCGAAAACTAAATTGCTTTAGCACTTGCTGCACTAGAGCCACATAGACTGGTCTGTAACTCTGCATGACCTTTGACCTCTTCTCTCCATGCAATTATTTAAGCACTACAACCCAATTTCATGTGCTGAACACACCAATTCAGGATGTTCTTAAAAATTTGACAGATGATGGTAACTATCTCTATCCTTTCTTCTTCAAAATTACGAAATCTCCACAAAAATTCACATAATCAACTAGCTATACAGCAAAATAATGCACATTCAAACCCCCTTTATATATTCCAATACAAGGTGGGGGAAAAAAACGAAACCCAATTGAAACAATGCATAAACCATTAGCCTTATACCAAATCCAACACGCACAACAAAATTTCATTACACAACAATGCATGTATATTCTTGGAATAAAAAAAAAATCAGATATAGAAAAAAAGGAATATAAGGGAAAAAAAAGGAAACCCGGACGAAATAATGCATAAATCCTTACGCCAGATCCAACACGCACAACAAAAATTCATTTACACAGTAATGCATGCATACTTTTGGAATAAATAAAAAAATCAGATAAAGAAATTCAACAGAAAACGTGGAAGATGTATTCATGAAATGGGATCTGAGCTTTGAAGCTTAAACGGAGTAATTGTGCATTGAATTTCGTACCGTTCGTTTTGGGACCCCGAATTGGAAGCAAGAGAATGCAGAGAGGAGTGAGAAGCCAAATGCAATGCAACCCAAGCAATCTGTATATATACAGCGAATCGGCTCTCCTCGTCATTTTTGTTCCGGTAAAATTCTAAAAAGAGATTTCCTAATTAAACATAAATAAATATAAGAGTTTTACTACACAATCTCTTTCACACTCTACACTTTATATTTTTTTGAATATTATTTTTAAAAAAAATTTTGAGTTTATTCTTTTTATATTATTTTAAATTTTCTATTCACTATTTATATAATAAATATTTGATAAAATAAAAAATAAAATTAAAAAAATATGAAGTATGAAGTGAAAAAGAGGTTGTGAAGATTTATTCTAAATATAATATATGATATAGGAAGATAATACGTGATTTATTCATTAACTTTTTAAAAAAAATAAAAATAAAAAATCAGATTCGATCCTTTAATGGATAAACTAGTATGGATGATTTGGATTTTACATATATTTTTTTTAATTTAAAGACTTTTATTATTCGAAGAGGGGTGACCATAAAGCTGATACTATTTTAGTACTATGACTGGTTTTCATCTGAAACTCAATATAAATATTTTTAAATTTTAAATTTCAACTTTTCTTTTAATTATTATAATTTTTTTAAACTTTTAAATAAAATAATTAAAATAATTTAATTTTTTTCAAATCTTAAAATAAAAATTATATTAATAATTATATTATAATAATATTTTTATTAAATATTTTACCTCTAATTTTTCAAAATCTAATAATATATTGCAATTCAAAAAAGAAGGACGTTGGATTTTGAGGTGGTAGCTGGCTTTTACTGTTTTGGGTTTGGTTAAAGCTGTCGGCCTTATTGTTGGCAAAGTAATGGGCTTCACGTGGTTTTGAAGGGAGTAATGATAGGATGCTGCGCGCCCGCTAAGCGATGCAATGCTGATTGCGTAACAGTCACCGCTAGATCTGATTTGACATAACACTGTACAATAATACAACGTTACTCCACTGATGCCTCAGTCTTTTTCAGAGAATCAGAATCCACACGAGGCAGTCTTCAGAGAAACAAAAATAATTAAGAGTAATTATAGAACCGCTCTATTATGATTTATTATTAAAAAATTAATTATTTTTATATAAATTTTAAATTTTATTTATTTGTTTTAAAATAATATATAATTTAAGATTGTAAATATATTTTTTTAAATATTAATATTAATATTAATAATAAATCCACAATTTTTATGTAAATGGTGGTAAATTTTTTTTTATTAATATATCATTATTTAAAAAGGAAATTACCAAACAAAATATATCTTATAGCTTTTATTTACGAGGAATTCCAATTAAATTTGTTCTGATTTCTATCAACTCTTTTAATTGTTTCTTATTGACAATGTTGTCTAAAGTTACTTTTATTTTAACAAATTTGCATGACATGGTAATTAGTTCTTTGTGAAAAATCTGGAAAGTACCATTATAATCTTTTCAGCTATTATTCTCTGATTAAATATTAAATGACAAAAGACTATTTTTTATTTATCTGTCAGTAATTCGATATTATTTCAAAATGATAAATAATTTTTTTAGAAAAAAACTTGAGAGAGTTTGGAAACAATACAAAACTCGTAAAAATTGTAAAAAAAAAACGCTTCAACTCACTAATCCTTAATATTGAAAGCTATATTTATGTGTCTTATGACAAAGTACAAAGATTGACATACATTGTATTATACATGCTTCTTTCACTTTCAGAGCGTTAGAAACTTAGAAGATGGCAAATTCAATTTAATTGAATACCTATTTGTGTGGACATTAAACAACAAAGTGAAGAAGGTAATCACCCAAACCCAGATCAGCTCACAGAAAAGGGTGGGGTGGGGGAGGGGACCATGGCGGTCCACTTTGCTTCTAAGTTTATGCTTACTTGTTGCTGTGGCAAAGGGAAGCCAAAGGTGAGTGAAGATTCTAGCTGAAAAAGGGCAGGCCATAAAAACAACAGTTTTCTGAAGCAACAAGCATGCGGACAATTGGATTGAAAGGAACGGTGTTAAGTGCACCTACTCTGCTACTACTTGTGCGTCTTTCGCTTAAAGCTTTGCCGCATTGCAGACGGGTCGGGTGCCATGATGCCATCTGCATCAGTACTTGAGAACAGAACAACATCCCGTTTGTTAACAACCCAAAATTATGAACAATGTGATCATTCTCTCCTCTCATTATTAATCTAAGTTTGTAGGATAAGAATTTCTCTTTGATTCAGATTTTCCAAGCACTACGATAGAGTTTTATATATTTTTACAAAAGAATTACATATATTGCCAACGATTTTATCTCCCTGAAACAGATTTGATGGGCTTATGGTCTTTTCTGGCTGCGTCTAATTGAATATAAGTTATTCATGGTTGCACCTCCCAAAACGAGAAGCCCTTCAAAAGGAGCATAAACAGCATACCTAGCTTTGTAATGCATACAAATTCAAGGTAATAAGAATGTTACAATTGCCTCAAAACAAGTTGTGTTCCCAGAGTTAATATGTTCGGTATCCATGAACATTATTCCATGAACATTCTTTAAAACCCAGAAAGAAAAAAGTGAAAATTATTTATCTCCTGATGGAATCACTACATAGAATGTTTAAATGTTATAAGCATTTACATGATCACTCGCAGCTTGGATATGTTTTCAACTGCATACATTAGTTTTCCTATGTCATGTCAGTGGAGCCTCGGCAGGGAGAAATCTCTGGACACCATCTAGCTACAAGACTGATTTTAAATCGAGGAGATCTTCGAGATCTCTACCAATAATTTGTGTAAGGCTTGAGGCTTTGAGAAAAAAGGTGAGTGGTCTGCGCCTTTTACCCGAAAGACCTGTTCTGGGGGGCTTGAGTTTATCATGCTCTCTTGGAGGGCGATGGGTATGGCATTGTCTTCAGGAGTTTCTATATAAAACCGCCTCACAGATCCATACTTCATGTCAGTCAGAGAGAGCCTTTCCAAAACTGGTGCAAAGGGCATTGGCCTCATTGAAACAGATGCCAAGGCAACATCCTAGAATATGAGAAACGGAAAATAATCAGTAACCGGGATAGAAGTTCCAAAAAGAAAAAGAAAAAGAAATTACATGTAAACAAATGTGAGTGTGTTCATGCACATTCAGACACTTCTCTGCAATTGCATATATGCGCATGTCACATATCGATTTTCATGAGTAATTTAATATAATAGCAATAAAATATACCTTGGCCGGACTTTGGTTGAATAGCAAATCCCTCAACAAAGATTTATCTAGATCAATAGAAGTTGGAGGGTGCTCATTCCCATTTGTGTACAAAAATATCTGAGCCCGTCGCATTAGATCATTAGTACCTGCCTGCAATTTACTTGCATATAGTCAATGTCAGCCCAGACACTTCATATGCTTTTTTTTTAATTTAAAAAAACCTATCCCTTTCTATAGCCAAGCTTATTATAAGAGGAATGCAAAAGTCAGACATTGGTTAGAGTTCCTTAGAATCTGCAGCTCTGGACTCACCAAGCTCTCCCCTCATGCTGTCAGGCTTATAAGGTACACATTATATCACGGGGCCAAAACTAGTTCTAAACCCAAATCTTCTTGTTGGTCTTGAGTTCAGCCAGATGAAGGTTTTAGAACTATCTTGAAGCAAATGCACTATTGTCATCTCTCTTTTCTTTTGGCGGGGCCGGGGGGAGACCTCCTAAAATAAAAATGAAAAGGAGACCAGGAAGACACACTCGGCATCCTTAGGGCCATGAAAAGAAATTCAAGCGCGGCAGCAGAACACTACTTCTGAACAGGGAAATGATTAACCAAAGAAATATTGGGAATCAATTCAACCAAAATTATTCTTAAATCTTAATTCCTGTGATTTTAAAACGCAAAAAAGTTCTGTGAATAAGTGAACTTATTTCTTTCTCTCCTTTTATTTGTTGGTGGGCGGGGAGGGGTTGGGGGTGAAGATAATATTTTTATAAAAGTTTTTCATTGCCAAAAAACACAGATATATTAGAATGAGGGGAAAACCTGTTTGGAGAACATATCAAGAGCACTTTGTCCATTAGTCAACATAGCTGCGCCAATAAAAACAGCCTTCGAAATTTTGGAAGGAAATGATTCCATTGCATATGATATACATGCACCACCAAAATCATGTCCCACCAAAATCACCTGCTTAAATTTCAAAACAATAAGATGAAGTGAAAAAGAAAGAGATCTGTTCGAGAAAAAGAAAAGCAACTTATATATCAATTAACGTCAATCACAAAACAACTAATTTAGCACTCTATCTCCTCTCCTTTCTTCTTGTTCTCTCTCCCTCCCTCTCTTCTCTGCTAGTTTTTCTTTTTCTTTTTCTTCTTTTTTTGTTCATAACTCCTTATTCAGATGTTTTCCTGCTTTGGCCCTTTAAGGGCCCCAGGGTCCATTCTCATTTTTTTTGCAAAAAATAACAAAAAGCATGCTAAAAGGACATTTATGCTTAAACCAACAGCCTATGTGTGATTACAAAAAAACTCTGCACATAGGCTCAAACTATGTGTAATTACCAATAGCCTCTGTGTGATTACATTTATGCTCAAACTTTGCACCTAGAAGAGCTCAACGCTTAACTGTGCCTGGTTCTTTTAAAAACTCTGGTGGACATATTTAAAAAAACAAAAGAAAGAAAGATAGAAACTAATAATAAATGGGAAAGAACCTTCTCGCCATCAGCAAGATTTTCAAGCAAATCGGTAAGTGGCTTTACATATTGTGAAAGACCTGTAATGCTGTTCGGATCATATGCATGAATCCCAGAACCAGTTAAGTCTATGGCAGATACTCTGAAACCACCTTCTTCTAGAAGTGCTATTGTTTTATACCAACACCACGCTCCAAAGCCACCTCCATGGACAAGAACAAAACGGTTGGTTTCTAGGTCATCAAGCTTTATATCCTGGCAAAGAGAGACATAGTTAGGAATCAAAAGCAATTCAAAATAATAAAACCTGAATTTTAAGTAGAAAAATGAAAAAGAAAAATGTCTAGCCAGATATGAAGTAATACCGGAAAGTGATTAAATGCAATATTTTAAACTTGCTGTAAATACTACCTGTATACATAAATAGAACTAGAAACCCTAATTTATGTTCTGTAAAATACTAATAATAAACAGAAGAAAATTCTCATGGAGAAAGTAAAGATAACAAAAAGCAAAATTAATTATGCAAACTACTATGTATGTGTGCATTCAACTGATTCTGCACCATATCATCCAGCTAAACCTCACATTCTGAAACTTAACACAATAAGCTTAATCCCAATCAATTGGTTTACACCATGATTCTGCACAAAGGCTACCATGTCCGGCGGTGCTTAACTGAGATTGAATAACCACTTACATTTATTTTATCACAAAAGGGCAACCCTTCCAATATACAGCCATTCATTGCATTTGGTTTTATCAGTTCCTGCATATACCTTGCACCTCATTGTGAGTATGTAACTATTTTTTAGCACAAATAAGAAAGTAACATTTTCAATTGTCTCTCCATAGTAAAGTTTTTTTTTTTTTAATTTTTTTGCTGTGTAACCATATTAAAGAAAATACAACAAAAATGCATCCCCAACTACTGTAGAAAGGAGCAGAGTTACTAATATTCTACTAATTATATTTAAATAAAAGCAAAGGGCTGCACCAAGTGGCGCACATTAAATAGAATAGAGACATAAATTCTGCACCCATTTGGAATGACCTCCAATTTTCTTTTTCTTGTTTCCATTTTTTTTAAAAAAAAGAAGAAGATAATGACCTCCAATTTCTATTTGAAACTCCTCTTCAATGATCGTTAATTCGTTAAAAGAGAATCCAACGCACAAAAAGATAAGAGAATTGAATGCCTCCAATAAAATATATCCAAAGGAGGCTTAAATCCGAGCATCTCGTACAGGCCAACCTTAAGAACATACTCAAAAATAGTAAATTCATATGCTAGAAGTCTTACGACCTATGGATAAGAAAATTCATGAACTTGACGACCGCATCTCTCGAATCATATGGTGATTATCACTAATTAAGATAGCACAGTACATTATGTACAAAATACGCCGAGGCACATACAGACATATAAACAAAATACGCAAAAAACTACTGAAGCTAATCGTAGAACTTCAAGTAATCATGATTTGTTCCCATTCCGGCAAAAGAACAAATAGATGTATTAACAATCCTATCATTGACTAAACCACCGTACAAACAAAATTGTAGTATACCATCAATTCAATAACTAACACTTCCACTGCGAGAAACCCAAACACCCAAATAACCCAGAAACAAAAATCACACATTGAAAATTGAAATACTCCGAACTCCAACCATACAATCCAATTTAACTTTCTGGAAAGGAAGGAGAAAAAAATCCCACAAACCCGAACCTGATTAACAAGCTGGTGAGGCTGGAGCAGGGGGTCAGTGAGTGACCGAGTCCTTGAGCTTGAACTCCGAGGCAGCTGGTTCTTCTTGGACCCAGAATTCGGGTACCGGAGCGAAGCGCACCGATCGAAAGGCAGAGAACCGTTCTGCTGTTGTAAGATGATGGTGGCAGCGGCAATAGCTTGTTCTTGAATTAAAGCGTCGTCGAATTTTTCCTTGCGCGAGGATCGAATACGGGCCCAGCGGTTACTGGAACTGGAAGAGACCGCCTGCGGGTTTGCAAGCCGCTTTGCTGGTCTCTTTTTGTTCACTGGCTTGGGTGAGAGGCAGGAGCAGAGGTTGCCCATTGTTGGCGCATGCAGAGCAACACAAAGACACACGAACACGCACAGAGATACAGAGAAAATGGTTTTTCAGGGGGAAGAAGATGGTGGCGAAGTCAGGGGCCACGGGAACAGAGTGAGGTTGGAAGAGGAGGACGATTTTGGAATGCTGATGAGTCCTGCGAGAGCGTTATATTATATACTACGAGAGTACGAGTGAGTTCAGTGTAAAGTGGATGACAAAGATACCCTATGGCTTTTGCCTTTCGGCTTTCGCCACTACTTGCCCGAATATTTTTAATTTTCTTTTTGTACAAACCCTAAGCAAAAACAAAATTCATATTCCGTTGAGTTCAATTTTATTTGTCTATAATTTAGTAAAAAAATAAAACAGCAAAAATCAAAATACTTTTTTAAAAACAAAAATAAAAATATCCTAAAAAATTATATTTTAAATAATTTTTCAATTATTCATTTTTTCAAGAACCGTTGTACAAAACATCTTTTGAAAATATTATAAAAGTGTTTGTTTTTTTATTGATGTTTAAAAAGGAAATTATGAAATATTTAGATATGAGATGTGTTTTTCAAACAATCCTTAAATAAGGCCTCATTTGTTTTTAGAAAATATTTTATTTCATTTCATCTTATTTAATCATTATAATTTTTCTAAATTCTAATATAAAATAAATAATTCAACCTTTTCAAATCTCAAAACAAAAAAAAATATTAAAAAAAATATTTTATTTAATTTTTTAACTTTAATCTCAATTTATCTTAGCTCATCTCTAAAAATAAACGAGATCTAAATTTAAAACATGGGCCTCTTAAGCAAATAATGTCTATGTTTTGGTGAATGATGTTACAACTCTCAATTTCATTTTGTATTTCTCTAAAATTTTGTTCTTTTTTTAGTCGTTATGTGATTAATACATCGTTTGATTCTTGTTTAAAAAAAAAAAAGTATTTCTTCCATTTTATTTAAATATATTGTTAAAAAATAATATTATATATATTAATATCTTTATTTTAAAGTTTGAACAAAGTAGTTGGTACTACTTAATTATCTTTAGCTCAAACTCGCCGTAATATTATAGGACCGATTTTAGCGACTCCGGCGTTGGTTAGTTGAGTTAAGTTAAGAAGTGGGCTACTTTTTCTCGCACTTCTCGAATTAGCTTCTAATATAATCATTTGCTACTTTAGCTATTTGGCGTGATAATCCAAATAATAACATATTAAATAAATAGAGTGTGTCGCGCAATTCTATTATAAAAAAGTGAGATTTATTATTAAAAAATTAATTTTTATTATGTATGTTTTATATTTATTTATTTTTTAAAAAAAATTATTATACAGTACTTATACATTTTATGACTACAAATATCATTTCTCTATATTTATAGGCCTAAAAATCAAAGAAACATATACTTTTTTTAATTAAGTACTTCTACTCGTGAGGAGTTATAAAAGATCTCATACTGTCTATATCATTCACGTAATAAAATTTGATTAGCATAATTTAAATTATTATAATTTTATTATAAATTAAATCATATCATATCATATCGACAACGTTGTCAAATGATCAATATTCTCTAAATAACATTCATACTTCTTTTTAACTCTTTTAGCAGTACTCTTTTAGATCAAGAGGCTTTAATTTCTTACAAACATGAATATATAATGAGATTAATTCTGATTAGTATGTTATAATTTTTAGTTTTCATAATACAATACAAGTAGTATATACAACACGGCCTTATAAAAAATTGTACAACAGTATTAATGTTGTTGGTGGAGGTTCACCGTTCAGAGGCCGCGCGCCTCGTTTAATCTCAGTGGGAATTAGGAGGAGGTACGTAGACTTAGGCTTGGTTTGGATAGTGAGAAGTGTTGAGAAGTGTTGAGAAAAAGTAATAATAAAATATTGAATAGTAGTAAAAAGTAGGTAAAAAGTAATGAATAGTAGAAAAAGTAGGTGAAAAGTAATAATAAAGTAATGAATAGTAGTGAGAGTGTTTGAGAGTAGCTGAGAAGACTTCAGTGTCCAAACACAGCCTTAACGAATCTGCATGCAAAGCCGGTGGATGATAGATTATATGTCATTGAATATTTGTACCAAAAATAGATTTTGACAGATTGTCAGAGATCGACATGATGTATATATGTACGAAGTAACTTTTAGAGTGACTGCAGTATTAATGTTCAGTTATTCATGTTAGCTAGCTAGGCAGCTCAGATATTATTAATGTTTCTGCATATTGAATCATATATAGAATATCGACGTTGTCTCTAAGGAGGTTGATCGATAATTAATGAAACATTCTCAAATTTAATTGTTTGGTTCATATGTACCATAAATTAAGATATTAAGGTTACTCCGATCCATGCAATATTTTGATCACCGGCCAGCTGCTTGTACCTGAAGATCCTACATATAAATGCTAGCTGCTTAATTCGATCGTTGCTGCATGTCGGTATGTTTCTAATTTAATTGCTTACGGCTCTTTTTGTAGGCCAGGGATGGGGTGGTGGAAAGTAGTGGTTGTGAATTATACACTTTAATTGCATGCCACCCACCTAGCTTAGACCATTTCCCCAGCTAGCTGTACATGCAAATCTACTCAATTGATTAAACTCTCTCTCTCTCCCTCCCTCTCTCGCGTCAGTTGTTTATTTAAAAGCTTAGAACTTTTGTAATAAAAATTGTTGTTTATAGCATGATTATATGATCATGAGCATACAGATAGGTAAGCACTGTGGTTTTTAACCGTCCGTCCTGAATTTTGTGATCATACTAATCATGGTATCGTTCATAGAACGCAGGTACATATTAATTTACATTTACGTAGTTTACATAAGAAACTACTTAAAAGCATACCAAATATATATATATAAATATATTTCAAAATGCAGAGTAGTATTACTCTTTATTTGGGTACATTTATATATCTGGATTTATCTTCATTTGTCAATGGAAATATGATAATTGGCCGGTATTCAAAACACAGACTCATGAGTACAACTTGGTCCACTCCTATTGATTCAATAATCAAGGCTTTGGCAACTGAAGGCCGGGAAAGCAATCGGCATCATAACAAAGCAGATCGGTTTGTACTTGTATCATCAGTTGGGCATCATTGATGGAAGATTTATATGTACTTAAAGAGATTGCATGTGGGTGTATAATCATGGGATGCATGATATGCACATGATCCCAGTACTGATCCTCTGACAAAGTAACATGTGGAGTAGAGTTTTGGCATGCATGCTTGCTCCACTTTGAGGTTTTGAGCACATGAAAAACTGACAAAAATGTGATCATCCTGATCTTGTTCAAGCCACGGTACTGCTTGTTGAAGTAAAGGAACCCAGAAAAAAAAAAAAAAGAGAAACTGTTGAAGTACAATCTCTTATTTCAAGCAGATGATCTTTGTCAATGTCATGATGGTATCAATCACTTTTTTGTTGTATATTCTTAACCATCCTGCATTTACATGTACAGTGTATATATCCTACATGTGCCTCACCACGACATATGCTTGTGCTGCATGTTTCATCTGTGGTCCAAATCTTCCATGGATCCTTTGTTAGTGATAATAATGATAAATCAAATATTCAAATGAACTCAACGACAAACCAGTGAAGTTACGTTGTTTCCTCCAGTGAACTACGTCTCCGAGTTTATCTCCAACGTTTCTATCTTGTATTTGAATATTTGTAATCTGTATTGGTTGGGTTCCGTTGTAACAACTTAGATTCTCTTACGTTTGATCTCATCCGAATGTAACTACTCCGTTTATAAATATATGAAAATATACTCTGCTTCTGTAAGTTAAAACAGAGCAGTTTTGGTTTCTTTCATGGTATCAGATTTTCTATAGCTCACGCTATTCTCGATCCTATGGCTGTTTCATCTAATGCTTCCGCTATTTCTCACCTTCCAGCACAAGTTATTTCCATCAAACTTGATGGAACGAACTTTCTTGCCTGGAGTGCTCAATTACTCCCACTTTTTCGAAGTTATGGTTTGATGGGGATTGTTAATGGGTCCGATCCTTGTCCTCCTCAATATGCTAGTGATGAGCTCTGCACCCAAGGTGTTCTTAACTCTGCCTATGTTGTTTGGCAGTATAAGGATCAAACCGTGCTTGGGTGGATTGTCTCATCCCTTTCTCCTTCAATTGTTTCTACTATTTATGGTTTGGAAACATCTCGGCTTGCTTGGCAAGCCCTCAATTTGCGTTTTGCTGCACCTTCCACCTCTCGAATTTCTCTCATCAAAAGAAAACTTCAGTCTCTTCAACAAGGTTCCATGACGTGCCAAAGCTTCCTTGATGAAGTCAAAACACTCTCAGATGAATTATCAGCAGTTGGCAAACCCGTTGATGATTCTGATTTGATTTTATCCGTGCTCAATGGACTCAACTCCTCCTTTCATTCATTTGTTACCACTTATATGCTGCTTGCAAAGGACAAATCCATGCTCTTTTCAGATTTTTATGCCGAACTGCTTAACTATGATCTCATGCAGAAATTCCATAATCACACTATTCAACCTGAGACCGGTTCCTATGCACTTTACTCCCACAAACCTGGTTCTAAACCAGGAGCACGCAGTAACAACAATCGGTCTCGTCCTTCAGGTACGTCCAAATTTCCTGGTTCAGTTTCTGCACAATTTCGGCAGCCTCTACCCCACTTGCCAGCTTCCTCATCTGCACCTGTGTCCAAAGATTCTCGGTCTCGATCACCTTGTCAAATCTGCAAAAGAGAAAATCACCAGGCGTTAGATTGTTTCAACCGAATGAACTACGCTTTTCAAGGGAGGCATCCTCCAACAGAGTTGGCTGCTATGGTTGCTGAGGCTAATACCACCTACCTTAATCAGCATCAGTGGTACGCTGATAGTGGTGCAAATATTCATATTACTTCTGATGCAGCTAATTTGGAAACTTCCCAACCTTATGAAGGCAATGATTCCGTGGGCGTAGGTAATGGGGAAGGTTTGATAATTTCACGCACCGGCAATACCACTATTAAAACTCCTTCCTCTACTCTTGTTTTAAATAATGTTGCTTATTGCCCTCAAGCATCTGCTCACCTTCTTTCCATTAATAAATTTTGTAAGGACAATAATGTGATATTTGAACTTACTAGTTCTAATTTTTCTGTGAAGGATCTCAAGACGGGGGACACGCTCATGACGGGGCCCAGTGATAGAGGATTGTACCCGATCAATCTACATCAGCTTTCGTCATCTAAATTCCATGCTTTCTCCATGACTGTTGGGGTCAAGGCCTCTACCGCCATTTGGCATTGTCGTTTGGGACATCCTTCGTCGTCTACTTTGCATAATATTCTAAATAATTATTCTCTACCTGTTAGTGATTCATTCAATAAAAAGTCTATTTGTGTGTCATGTCAACTAGGTAAGTCCAAGCAGTTGCCATTCTCTGATTCTTCAAGAGAATCAACTGCTCCTCTAGAATTAATTCATTCCGATGTATGGTCAACTTCCACTCCATCTTTGAGTGGTTGTTTATATTATGTCATTTTTATCGACGACTTTACTCGCTTTTGTTGGTTATATCCCATTTCTCATAAATCCGATGTGTATGCTACGTTTGTTAAATTCAAAATCTTAGTAGAAAAACAATTCAATTCTCCCATTAAGCAACTACAAAGTGACAATGGTGGTGAATACTGTTCCATTATTTTTAAACAATTTTTGAGTAATAATGGGATTTTTCATCGGCTCTCTTGTCCGCATACCTCTCAACAAAACGGCCTCGCCGAGCGGAAACATCGCCATATAGTTGAAATGGGACTAACTCTACTTGCGCAGTCTGGGTTACCTAAGAAATTTTGGGTTGATGCCTTCTTAACCTCCATATTTATCATTAATCGATTACCCACAAAAGTTCTCAATTTTTCTTCACCCTTTGAATGTCTATTTCATCTTCCTCCAGATTTTAGTTATTTTCGTTCCTTTGGGTGTCAATGTTTTCCGTGTCTTCGACCTTACATGCCTAATAAACTCTCATACCGTAGCACACCATGCATTTTCATTGGTTATTGTTCCAATCATAAGGGGTTTCGGTGCTATGATCCTTCCTCCCAACGTGTTTATATTTCCAGAAATGTGATCTTTGATGAGGCTGTGTTCCCTGCTTGTGTACAATCTTCTCTCGTGGACTCTGGCAGCAGCATTCCCTTGACAGGTAATTCTTCACCCTTCCTTCCTTCTCCTCCTTCACACATTTTCTCTTCATCTTCCCCTTCTTCTTCGAATTTACCACCTCATACTACACCCATAATGCCCACTGAACATGACCTTTTCATTCCACCAGATACTCCACCAGACCATAATCCTCTCAGTTCTTCATCTCCTAGCACTGTCCTTGAGTCTCCATCTACTGCTCCTATTAGTTCAGCTCCTTCCTATCATGTTGTCACTAGATCACAAACTGGCCATCTTAAGCCCCGTACGTATCCTGATTTTCATCTTTATTATTCAACACGTCATCCTCTTCGAGCTTTGCATGCAGGTGTTATTATTTCTGAGCCCCATTCCTACGCTCAAGCCGCTGCTATACCTGAATGGCATGCAGCCATGGAGAATGAATTCCAAGCATTGATCAAAAATGAAACCTGGACTCTATGTTCTCGTCCACACGGGAAAAATGTTGTTCCGAGTAAGTGGGTTTTTAAATCCAAACGCCGGCCGAATGGGAGTATTGAAAGACTCAAAGCACGGCTAGTTGCAGTTGGCTACCTTCAGCGTAGTGGTATTGATTTCTATGACACATTCAGCCCAGTTATTAAACCATCCACAGTTCGCATGGTGCTCGCTCTTGCTGTCTCATTTCATTGGGATATACGGCAACTAGATGTATCTAACGCCTTCCTTCATGGCATTTTGGAAGAGGAAGTCTATATGGCTCAACCTAGAGGCTTTGAAGATCCTACAAATCCACAGTTTGTGTGTAAGTTGCACAAATCTATTTACGGATTAAAACAAGCCCCTCGGGCTTGGTTTAATCGCTTATCCACTGCCCTGTTATCTCTCGGTTTTGTAAGCTCTCAGGTTGATCCCTCTTTATTCACCTATCACCGTGAATGTACACATGTGTTCCTACTCGTTTACGTGGACGACATTCTCGTAACATCTAATGTTCGGTCCTTTATTGACGAGCTAATCTCTAATCTTCAGCTGGATTTTGCTATGAAGGACCTTGGGCAGTTATCATACTTCCTGGGAATTGAAGCTACCCGCGACTCTTCAGGTTTGCACCTTCGGCAGACAAGATATATTATCGATCTCTTGGATCGTGTCAATCTTATTGGCATACGTCCATATCGTGCCCCATGCGTTTCAGGTACTAAGCTATCCAAATATGATGGAAATCCCCTGCCTGATCCTTCCGAATATCGTCACACAGTTGGTGCTTTACAATATGTAACTCTTACTCGCCCAGATATAGCCTACTCCGTGAATCAACTTTGCCAACATATGCAAGCACCAACTACAGCTCATTGGACAGCAGCCAAACGCGTCTTACGTTATCTGAAGAATACTCTAGATTTTGGCCTCTTTTACAAACCTGGTTCTTTCTCCATCAATGCATACTGTGACTCGGATTGGGCCGGTGATCCCGATGACAGACGTTCAACGTGTGGCTATGGAGTTTTTGTTGGCTCCAATCTTATTTCATGGTCGGCAAAGAAACAACCAGTGGTCTCTAAATCCAGCACTGAGGCCGAATACCGATGTCTGGCACTAGTAACAGCTGAAGTGTATTGGTTGCGTATGCTGTTATGTGAACTGAAAATCTCTCTTGATTTTCCCCCAGTGGTCTGGTGCGATAACATTAGTGCTCTTGCACTTGCCTCCAATCCTATCTTTCATGCACGTTCAAAGCATATCGAGGTGGACTATCATTTTGTGCGGGAAAAAGTAGCACACCGAGATATCATTTTACAACATATTTCGACGTCTATCCAACCTGCAGATATTTTTACCAAAGGGCATACAGCTGATAAATTTTGTTTTCTTCGTGACAAACTGGCCATCTCTGATCTTCCCGCCAGTTTGCGGGGGAATGTTAGTGATAATAATGATAAATCAAATATTCAAATGAACTCAACGACAAACCAGTGAAGTTACGTTGTTTCCTCCAGTGAACTACGTCTCCGAGTTTATCTCCAACGTTTCTATCTTGTATTTGAATATTTGTAATCTGTATTGGTTGGGTTCCGTTGTAACAACTTAGATTCTCTTACGTTTGATCTCATCCGAATGTAACTACTCCGTTTATAAATATATGAAAATATACTCTGCTTCTGTAAGTTAAAACAGAGCAGTTTTGGTTTCTTTCATCCTTTTTCAAGGGAAGAACTAGGACCACTATATATGATCAATCAATTTCGAACCTTTCTTCTTGTGTTTTTTTTCATTGATTATTTTTCGATCAGATGTACGTATTATACGTTTACGCATCTGCTGCAATCATGATCATCTGTCGTGGTTCTTAGCTATGAAATTAATGGGTCATCAATAGAATGTTGTTCATTTTACTTGTGGGGACAATATGGAGCTGTAAAATATAAGGCACCCTTGTTCATTTCCAGATAGATGATCTCATGTATAATTTTGATTAATAATCTTATTATTATTTATAAACTATCTGAAATTGTTTCGTCTCGTCTCATCTCATCTTCTAAACGAGTTTTGAGACAGTTAATACTTGTTAAAAATCTTGGGCGGTCAAAGAATCAATTAAATGGGGCCTTCCCGATGGTATTTTGACACAAAGTAGAGATTACGAAATGGCCCAACTCAACCCAGGCTGATATTATCTTTTAGTGTATATATTGGACTGGGCTACGGGTTTCCAAAGGTCAGAAGACTCAGAACTCTCTCTAGATCTGGTTGAAAGGTTTTATGATTGGGAATTAGAACTGCACCTTCAACAAAAACGAAAAAAAAAATCCAAATTAATCGACGCGGGAACAATTGCAAAAGTGATTAAAAAATTTATAAAAATAAATTTACAAATTGATCTGACTTAATATAATATGTCATTAGATCTATTTTATAATAAAAATAATTTATAATCTGAAGTATTAAGTCAAATCACATAATAGTTTACTTTTATAGTGGTTAAAACATCTTTCTATATAACATAATATATATACAACTCACAGAGGAACACCTACTGGGATCCGACATTTATTAAAGTACTGCTGACTAACATCCTGAGCATACACAGTAACACTCATGACTTTGGCTTTCCATCCATCATGTTTTCTCCTCTCCACAGATGCATTGATATTTGTTGACCATAAGCCATTTGTGTCCGACTGCCCATTCCCATCCAACCACAACTTTCATACTCTTTCTGCAATAAAACCAAAAGGTTCAAAACAGCAATCACGCACATGAGACAAGATCACATGCATCGGCCTACCAAATTTCAGAAGGGTTGGTATGATCATGTTGCATGGTTTTCAAAGATAGTATGCTGCATGTCAGGTTGCTCTAGGGACTAGGAAGGGCCTTATTTCAATGCTTGTCCACCAACCAGATGATGATGAAGAAAATGTATATATCTTCAACTCTGGGCCCATGCAGTGCCATGAGGGTTTATTGGGTGCTATTCATGTTTAGAGCCCAGGATCATCTGTTAATCTAGTTAAGTTTAAAGAAGATAAGATGTAGGACATGGGAATCATACCATAGCTAGCAAAACTTGGCATGTGAGAATAGATAACTTTGAGAGTACTCTAATTACCTGGCAAATTAATCAAGTTATGATTTGTACGACTTTTCCCAGTTCAGTTGTCAATCTTTGCGTAGCGAAGCAACCGCGTACATTTCTGGTCACGTACTTAAGTACTGCTTTAAAAATCACAAGTTTCAGTAGATAAATTCTTGATGAGCATGATTAATTTTTGTGGTTATTTGAATTCCATAATGTATTTTTTTTGGTCGATAATAATCGAAGGGTTTCTTGGCATGCATGCCCATCGATCAATGCCAGGCCACGCAATGCTCATGAATAGCTCGCGTGCTGAATTATTTATGCATGTGTTCCTTCTTTATGAAGTTGTGATCCATATATATAACAGTCCAGCATTAATCAACATTCTCTTTAAGTGATATGTTAGCCCAACAATATTTAACACGTTAGTAAACTCACAAATTAACGTAGTTTCATGCATGTGAGTTTCATGCATACAATATTCAACACATTAGCAATATGTTAGACGATCTATTTTACAACAAAAGTACTAGTTTTACAATCTGATGTATAACATTATAAGTCAATTAGCCTATAAGTTTATTTTTAAGAAATCTCTTTCATGTATTGAAAGTATTAATTTTATCTTTCTTCACTTTATATCGTGGAGAAGGCAAACTATATAGAAGCTAGCTAGATATGTTATTCGCTTTTTGTGTTTGTTGGTAAATATATATCTATATATATATATATATATTAATATGGGAAACTAGATAAAGGACTGTTTCAAGCTTCACTTTTTCTATTTTCTTACACCTCAAGCAGCTTAATTGGATCATAAGATGGGATCTTGACTTTCGTATGCCCCATACATATATTATATTCAATTATATAATTGAATATAGAAACGGCCTCTAAGACCGTAGTAGCTAGTAACAATCCCTTGCTCACTTGTTTGATGGTCACACAATCTCGGCTCCTTTATGTAAACTCTTTAGAATGTTGATTAATATAGGAAGCTCACATTAATGTGGCCATCATACATAGTTTATTTGATTTTAGATACTAGCTACGTACCTTAATTTCTTGTTGACTTAAAAGCCCACATTGTACGTTTAGTGTCCTCATGATCAAGGGGGACACGATCATGTGCCGATCATGATCATGGTAGTACTACTGATAGAGTAATGCATACTTCTTGGAGCCTAAAGCTAGTTTAGTAGGTCCCTTCATGCCTAATGAAGTTAAGGCATCCCTCATGTGCCATCTTCACTTTTTGCATGTGTTTCATGTAGAGTAGTACTACATTCTATAATTCTACAATCTTATCTAATTCAAGCTTCATCGATCATAAACCCAGCCCTCTAGTACTACTTCGATCGTTTCTCATCTCTTTCCCACTTGTAATCACATATATATTATGGGATGTCTAAGATCATGAATAAATGACAATTATTTATCAATATATATCCAATTAATTAGAAGAACCAGCTGGCCAGTAGATGATTAATATTGCTCCAAAAAAATTACTTGGTTAATCTGCTAGATTATAAAATATCAATGCTACATATAGTCATTGAGTGCACAAGCGCTGCGTAATCCTTTTCAAAAAAGTGAATTTACTATTAAAAAATTAATTTTTTATTATATAGATCTCATATTTATTTACTTTTTTCAAAATGCCGCGCTTACACATTCTAGAACTAAAAATATCATTTCTTATTATAAAAAAATAATCATATAGTGTTGGTTTGGAATTAAAACTCCACAAGCACGCACGCACGCAAATGCTGCATGTATTACTAATTGCCTGCCTAGGATGCTTTGCGGGAAGATGATCATGATCATACAATGACACATGAAATCTTGTTGATCACGTACGTACAAAAATATCAACTACTCTAATTCGGACAAAGCTATTATAAATAGCGCCTTGCCTTGCAAATATCGGCCTTCCGTACGTACGCATGCAGTGAGTCCTCATTCTAATTGGCATGAATTGTCAAATCTACATACGTCGATCGTTAACCGTATGTGAAGATTTATGATCATGTACTTTTATTTATTTCAATATATAATTGAAGCAAAACTCGTGACATATTTAAACATGCAGTAGGTCATGATAGGGATCATGAAGAGATCATATATAGAATATTAATTAGGAAAATGAAATTCGTAACGCATATAAATTTTAACAGTTTAGACCATTAGCAAATTAATGAGGAACAAATATGCATGGAATCATATATATATATATATATATATATATATATATATATATATAATTATAGCATTAATTTAAATTTGGGAGGAGGGGGCAAAGAAAGGTACTTTTTTTGGCTGATTGCAACTCATGAGAAAAACAAAAAACAACAGGAAGCGTAGATCTTTGGGAGTTAAACGAAAACCACGAAAGAACATGTTGCATATGAGAATTAAGGTGGAACGCAAGTTACACATGCAAACAGAACTACAGGCTACAGCTACGCGCCCTACCTGTATGAAAAAGAGGAACTTGTTCAAAGAATTATTGGATCATAGTACGTAGTACTGGACGCAAAACGCACAGTTCTAAATTAAGTATCTGTTCCTTTTCCATGGCAAAAAACCAATATATATTGTTTTATTAGGCTCTGACAGTACTACTCGTTCGTGATCGATCGTCAGCTCCTTTTTCATTCAATGATTTCCAAGAAATTCAAGAAGGAATCATGTACGACATAACATCCCACTGCATAAAAGCTGCACCCGCATTGGGAATATTTCATCTCCAAAATGGGGCTTTCAAAAATCATAAAAGAAAAATATTTTAATATTATATTGATTTTCACATTGTAGGCCCTGTATATATACGGGGCCATCATGTCTTCACATAAAAATAAAGAAAGTAATTAAAAAATATGATTAGGACAATAATTAATTATGCACCGTTAATATATATACTTAATGCCATAATTATGAACTTAAAGCAGAATAAAGAGACGTGCCATGCATGAGGAAGACGAGTACATCGAGATGAAAAATGCATGCAGGTACGTACTAGAGTAAAGCGACACTATAAGAATATTTATGACGAATTATTTACGACGAGAATGATTATTTGTGATGAAAATAAATTTATTTTAACAAAAAATAATTATTTTTATAAAAAATAACAAATAACAAATAAACAATTTTTGTGAAAATAAAAATAATATTGAAAGTCACTGTGAGAAAGACTAGATTGTAATCATGTGCCACGTAAATAGAGATCGATCGATGGGGTTTGTGCATGCAGAGATCATCATAAAAGAATTAGATGAAGTTTTTGTTTTTGTATTTTTTAATGGATAGGAAGTGATGATCAGTTTTTATGACATATTATATATATATACATATGTGGTATATATGTATCGGTTTTAAAATCAGTTGTACGACTTGGCAAAGATGCTCGTGATCATGACATTCCTCGATCATGATCTGTACGTACCTAGATGACTATATCGAAGTGCATGAAGAATCAATAAAAATGAGAAGATTAATAACGGTGGAAATTATATATATGTTTACCCCAGATTCATATACATACTTTTCAAATCTCTCTCTCTCTCTCTCTCTCATGTGAGATATATATATATATATATATATATATATATATATATATATATATATATATATATATATATATATATATATATATAGAATATGTGCATATATACAAACACAAGAAACAATACTAGTACTGGCTAAATTAAAAGATAAGAGTCTATTATTGGAGGGCGTTTTGGCAAAATGGATAGATAGAGGAATGGTTTGGAAAGGGCTTAGACGCTGCTGCAGCCTGCAGGCTTTCCAGTACATAGATCCACTTTCATGTTTCAATTTCACTCTCTGTGAGACGGCCACATGCTCCCCATCATCTAGAGAGGTCCACGCTCCTGACCCCCCCACATTATTCTGTCCTCAATATGCATGGAAGTGGGAGAAATATGATCACTCCACAGTTGGTGATCCACTGATTCACAACCCTCCCCCCTCCCTAACCTCTCTCTCTCTCTCTCTGTGATCAGTATCATAAAAAAAAAATTAAAGGTCATCACAGTTATTACTTCTCATTCTGATTTTCAGCTACCATCATGTAATACTCCACATACCCCCACATATTATCTAGGCTCTTGCCAGCTCCATATGATACTGATCCCCAGACCGCCATATATAATCTATCCTCTAGGCTCTAGTTTCCTTTCCCTGAGAGAGCCAAATTAATGACGAAGTAAACGTATTCTTTTGTTCTGTGAGGAAAACCAAAAAGAACAATATACATATATACTTCTAGGGTTTGGAGAACTTCCCCTGCTTATATATTTATAGAGAGTCCTAATTCGAAGGTGGGGGAGCTAGTACTGGTATTCTTTAATTGGGTCTTGCGTCCCTACCATTTCTGTAGGTTACATTTAATTATGCACAAGATATTGGCTGCCTGCATACCAGCTTGTTCGTTAAAACCAGGTCCCCATTGATCAGTAGAACAACTTAATTAGTCTTCATGGATAGGGATACTATTTGAGGTTATGTACTTTCTTTTCGTCTCTTTAAAACTGTATGTTCCTATCCACTACTTTCTCTTTTTTTCCAGAAAATTCTCTGAAACTCCAAAAGAAAAGTAACTCTTAAGAGAAAAAAACACTACTCACGAACTTTCTTAATTTGCAGAGCGGAACTTTGCATGAAGAAGCTAGCCTTAGTGCAGTACTGTTTCTGACGGCCTCCAATTAGGTAGCTGGAAAAAAACAACTTCAACCAGGAATCTTGTACTCTTAAGATTCTGAAACTCGATACACCAGGAATCTTGCTGCATTCTTCCTCATTCTTGGAGATGGAATCTTAAGTAGGCCGGTCGACGCTGGGTAAGTGTAACTTGCGTAGAGTAGAAGAGGAGGTGCAAATGTCTGCAAAGCTTTTGTATACCAGTTCAAAGGAAGAAAATCAAGATCTGCAGAAGCAGATTGGGTGCATGAATGGAATTTTTCACTTCTTTGACCGCCACCATTTCCTCACCGGCCGACGTAGTAACAGCCACGGCCACAAGAGGCTTTTTCCAGGTAATTTAATTTGTTTAGAGGTTTATGGTTTGCTTACATCCTAAGATTCAAGTTAATGAGGTGCTTCATAGATAATTTGAGCAATACTTCTCACCGTACTATTTTATAATTTTTTTATTGGCATGAATGAATGCCTTGGGCTGTTCTTTTTTACATAAATTGTTAATAGTAATAAAAAATCTCGGCAAAATAATCTGTTTTCAGGCTAATGTCTTCTTTAGAAACTTAATATTAGAGAGATTCAGATGACTATTCTTCATTACCGTATATAGCTTTGTCATGGGTAACCACATTTCAATCGGCTCAGAAACCTCATCATTTGGCCTTTATGTTTGCACCAAAAGCATTTTGAGAGTTCTTTGATCTGCATCATGACACTATATTAGCTGCTTCCACATTTATTATGCCCTGTCCTTGTAAACTGATTCCTTCCCTTTTGTACGCTTTTGCAAGCCTGATCATGCTAAAAGTTAATACCATACGATCACTCTCTCAGTCATCTCACTTTCAGTTGTTACAATAGGTCTAAATAGGAACCCCGCAACAGAACCTCGTGCATTACAGAGAATTACGGTAAGACCTTGACTTTAATCGCTACAACAATGCTCGTTTCAAGATGCAATTTGATTTTATTTTGGCTTACAATTGTAGGAAAGAAACCCAAAGAATTTTGTGAAAGAGAAACAGAGAGTCTCGACAGAATCATCCCAAACCTCTCTTTCATCCTCCTCATGTTCATCTAGCTTCTCCTCTCTCGACTGTAAAACAGCTCAATTCGAGCCATCTTTGTTTAACCAACCCAGGTTCCCTGGAAACCCCACTCTGCCCACGAACAAACCATATGCGTCTTTGCAGTCAAGCCAACAATCTCTTGATCTTCGAGATGTTGTTAAAGAACCCATCTACAGAGAGGGCCGTGCATTATCGGTGAAGACTGGTAGAAAAGAGGAAGCAGTAGGCACTACCTTGAAATACATAGACTCCCCAAGACCTTTGTCGCCACCCAAATCTGTCAAGTCCAGAGCTTCTGGTGTCAATGATTCAGTTTGCAGTCTTGCTAAGCTCCAGGAAGCACCAAGGAATTACCAGGAACAGAAACAAAGAATCGTGCTCTCCTCACTGAAGGATGCTCCCCGGCTCTCTTATGATGATGGAAGGGTATCACAAGATGCATGCAAGTCCAGAATAAAGCTCAAGGAACTCCCAAGGCTTTCATTGGACAGCAGAGATGGCTCCATAAGGGGTCCTGCCACGGAAACAAAATCAAATTTTCTTTTGAAGGATCTGAAAAGAAGGAATGCCGACTCCAGCGAGAAGCTTAACCAGAAGCAAGAACCAGAAAGTTCCGAACGACCATCAAACCTTATAGTGAAGTTGATGGGGTTGGAAGCTTTCCAACAGTCAACATCCACCAGTGAGAATCCATTAGGGTTTATTAGTAGCTGCCAAACTGATAAATCTGATCCCCTCTCAAAATCATCAAGAACAACTGATGGAAACAAGAAAAATCAAATTTCTACTTCCCCAAGGAAATCGCACAAGGACCCCATGTCATCCAGGTCAAAAAATGCTGATTCAGTCATGAGACCTACCTCAGGATCAAGATTCCCTACAGAACCAACTCCGTGGAGGCAGCCAGATGGCAGGCAAAGTTCTCAACAAATAGCTTTCAAGTACAGGGAAGCCACAAAAGCCTCAAACTCCTACCCCTCTGTTTATGGTGAACTCGAAAAAAGGTTAGCCGAACTTGAGTTCAAAAAATCTGGTAAAGATCTCAGAGCTCCTAAACAGATACTTGAAGCAATGCAGAAGACCAACAAAGCATTAGATTACAAAAGAGAGCAGGCTTCAAAATTTGCATCACAAACAAGCAACTATAGCAGTTATCACCAAAGCTCAAATTTAGCAAGCCCAAGAAAGGTACAAAATAAGGACTCAGTTTCCACCACAATCAAGGGGCTGCATTCTCCAGAGAGTTCTATATTCCCAATGGCCAAAATCAGAAGAACAATTGATTGTGCTTCCACCATAATTCCGACTGAATGTATGTCAGGTCTCAACAAGCCTGGTTTTTCTGCAAATGGGAGAATGGTTAACATGCAGACAGCTAAAGATCTGACTCCAAGAAGCAATTATCTAAAAGACCATTTCAGTCCACCGTCTTGCTCCACAGATAAGAAAACCAAAGTGAGAACTTCAAAATCAACATCAGCCTTAAAGGTTCCTTGACACATCATTGGAGAAAACAACACAGGCTCAGTAACTGTGAGCCCAAGACTGCAACAAAGGAAGATCAGTTTGCAGAAGCAGTCACC
Organism: Cyclocarya paliurus; assembly: GCA_029856935.1. Lineage (NCBI taxonomy): Eukaryota > Viridiplantae > Streptophyta > Magnoliopsida > Fagales > Juglandaceae > Cyclocarya > Cyclocarya paliurus. Next base: position 5,325,685 of record CM056950.1, read on the forward strand.
TCCCACCATCCCATCTTCAGATACAAGCAAAGCCATTGGGCAACGTACTAGACAACCAGTGGGACCAAACTCCCCGGGTAGAAAACTCACACTAATATCTCCCAGTTTGCAGCAATGCAATGACCAATTGAGTGAGACCAGCAGTGGCGTGAGAGATTTAACTCACCAAGGTGCCACCTTTTCTCTGACATCGGAAAGCAACATTAGCTTGTGTTCTCATACTGATACAGAAGTCACAAGCACCAATCACTTCGATAAGATCAATGCCAACTTCTTCAAGCAGGATGGCAAGAAACATAAGGTAATTTGTGCTTGCTCATACTTACCCACACAAGTAATTCATTATCTGGTTAACAGGTTTTGTTTCTCTCATTTAGAATCCACCAGGGTCCAGCGAAGACAGGATCATGGTTAAACCTGCAATAGCTGCCCTAGAACAACCAAGCCCCGTGTCCGTTCTTGATGCTACCTTTAACAGAGACGAGTCACCATCTCCTGTGAAGAAGTTATCAAAAGCCTTTAAAGGTGCAGTTCTTGTGGACAATTGCCTCATCTAGAACATTGATTAGTGCATTCATAATGATGATTAAAAAAATGATAACATAAACATGATAGTTATCAAAAGAAAAACAGCATCAATGCAACAAAGGCAGGCAGATTAGGATTGCTGTTGGCTTGGCTTAGTGGCAAATAACACGGTTTCGAGTATATATTGCTATGCAAACAAGGCAAAAATATAACATGGTTTCCAGTATAAACAAAAATTATGGCTTGGTTTCTATATTTTATTTCATAATCTACAAGTGCAAAATGTAAAGCAAAATAAAACAATTACCATTTTAGGAGTGCCAACACAGTCCACTCCTAATTACAATAAGAAATGAGAGGGGCAGAGAGAGTGTCAGTGAGGCAGAGCTTTATTATAGGATGGAAGACTTGTTAATATACCAAATTCTCCTCAAAATTCTTGCTACAGATTGTGAGGCTCGAGATCCTGAAGAAGGGGAATGGATTCCAGTAGATCTAGCTCAATTGCCGACAAGAACAAAGCCCTGTTTCAGTGCTGATGTCGATGATAAACAATCAGAAAGCATCCACCATTTAGTTCAGAATATTCAACAAGAAAACACAACGGAAGAGGAAACCATCACTGATTACACTGCAGCACCCCATGAGAGCATGAATTCAAACCAAAGATACATTTCAGAAATATTGTTATCATCGGGTCTCCTTAGAGATCTTGACTCTGGCTCAACAACCATTCAGCTCCAACCATCGGGCCACCACATCAATTTTAACTCATTCCTTGCATTGGAACAAACAAAGGCAAGTGCCGGGCTCTTGAATGATAAGCAAAGTGATGAAAGGGGTTTTAATTTAGAACCCTCTGAGAAAATTCAAAGAGTACTCGTATTCGATACTGTTAATGAAATTCTTGTTCAAAAGTTGCTTTTCGGATGTCCTACTCCCCAACAGAAATGGTTATCACCAAATAAGATAGCAGCAAGAAATCCAAAAGGGCAGCAGCTTCTGGAAGAAATTTGTTCAGAGGTAGATCGGCTAAAGAATAATAACTTGAACAGAAGCCTAGTTGAGGAGTATGACAGCTTGAGCATCATATCAGAAGATTTAACACATCGATCAATGAAATGGATAGATTGCCACTGTGAAATTCCTGGGTTAGTGTTGGATATTGAGCGGTTGATCTTTGAAGACTTAATAACTGAAATTGTAAACAGTCAGGGAGTTGGTCTGCAAGGCCAGTCTGGTGGGCCTTTCAGGAAGCTATTCTCAAGATAGAACTTTTTTTTTAAAGTATTCTCCATGTAGGGTTTTGGTAACATTGAAAAGATTCTCTCTCTCACTCTCTTTCTTTCTCACATTTTCTATTTATCTGGGTGGGGGTTTTGCTCTATATAAAATCTCAATAACTCTTTATTATCAACGTAGCTCTTTGCTAGCCAGTAAATCTCCACCTTAAATGGGTTTCTCTCTCCTTTCATATTTTTGGCTTCGGCTAAGTTCCCATTCAATGTGGCTGACCCTGAAATAATTCACTTCCTTCAGCAAAAGAAACTAAAAACAATCTCTACAAACATATTGACATATGCTACTACTCTCCTCCCTCCCCCCACCCCCACCCCCCTTGCAAAAATAAATACAACAATAACACAGATGATTAAGGTTAAAGACAGGGTTCCTCAATCCACTACAAGTAGAAATTCAGCAAGAAGGCTCCTAGTTATATGGGATAAATTCTAGTATCCATGAAGTGCCTATGAGTCTATTGTCCAAAGGAATTGTTGTTTTTCATATGCTAAAGAAAGTTTTGTTGTTACTGTTTTGTCTGATGACTATTTTATTATTTATCTGTTTGGGGTTAAAATGTGTTCTCAGGTACAAACATCATCTCAGAAAACATTTCTGAAAAGACAGCTGCATAAATACTTTCCAAAACACAATCTAATAAAAGCAAGCACAATCATACATGAGTATGCAGGAACAAATTAGGCTATTTAGAACTTTATGACAAGGTTGACTCCTTTGGAATGTTTATAAAATTCTGTATCTCCTATGCAATTATATAAAGCAAGATTTGAAACACAATTTTGATGTGCTTTGCCAACAAATTCAGAAGTGCAGGGCACCCAGATTTTTCTACTCACCAGTTTCATTGTTGAATATGAATGCGGACAATTTGAAATGCTAACATTGTAAGGATAAATCCATAACTAGATCAATTCAGTAAAATATAAAACTGGTCTTGCTTTAGTGATTAAATTAGATGCTTTTAGATCAATTCCCCAAGACCTAATTATTCCATTTTCTTTATTCCTGGCAGGTACTATGTTGAAATTAAAAAGAAAAACAAAAGAAATGGTCTTGTTTTAGTGATTAAATTAGATGCTCAATATAATAATAAAAAATAGTAAATTACAATGTTACTGTATATCTTTTAGAACTTTTCTCCAGTCATTGGAACTCATGGATGAAAGCATCAAATCCCCCCCCCCCCGGGCCCGCATGCCACAGTTGAATTTATTAAGCATAAGGTGTAAATCACATAATTGTATTTCTTTTTTTTTTTTTGATAAGACATAATTGTATTTCTTGTTAATCAAGGAAAGCATTAAATCAATTACAAAAGCAATCCAACCAAAGCTGAACATGTAGACATACCCATTATTGATCTTAGTCTCATTTAAAAGCACAGAAGAACATGATATTTCCTTTTTTCTGATCTCCAAATTATCGGGCCTGGTACAAACATGCACTGCAGTGCTCAATCCAGGCCAGCTTATGATAAAAGATGTACCATTTGGTATTCGATCATAATAAGAGAAGAAAAAGAATTTCATTTAGAAAGAATCATTCACTGGGCCTACCATGGGTACAACATACACATACCTCAAAAACTTTTTAATGTGGGAACATTTCTGCATGCGGTTTGTTGTATCCAATCTATAATGCCCTATGCAGAAAACATTATGCCCTTGACTAAGATTACCCTGGAATCATCATTTGTCACGAGTCTCATAAACAAGTATAAAATTCTAATGAAACAAACCTAATTTACAAATGACCCAGTTCCTGTGTGTGTCCCATAGACTCTTTCAGAATTTTCTCGGCCCTCATCTTCTTGTCATCCTTCTCATTTTCCCTCCCAAACCATGGTGAAGTTACCTCAAAACTCTTTTTCTGAAGGCTTAAATTTTGCATCGTCCCTAAGGACTTCCTTCCAATACCGATCTTAAATTGCACAGCTGGCCTGCTGTTCAAAAAAACCTTTTTTTCTTTTTCTTCAGAATCAAGTAATCTGCTCTCCATTGCTTCAATATCTGGAGCCAATGCCTCTAACACTGAGACGTGATTATCCCTGCCATGATTTTCCATACTAGGATTTCTCATGGTTGCTTCATTTAAAAGCTTCACTTTCGCTGGAAGAAGAACAGGAGACACCTCCTTTTCTCCGAATTGCAGAGGTGCAGCAAGAAACGGATTACTTCCAACTGCTTGTTTTGCCTTAGTAGCATCCCCATGGTTGACTAAGGAGGGTCCTTCCAATCCACTACAAGCTAACCGTTGATGTAAGTTTATCAAAGACCTTTCTACCTTTCTGTTGTGGCTTTCCTGATCAATCTTAGCCGTGGGAGGTTCTGTACTTCTCTCAATCCTAGAAGATGATGGAGCATAAGTGCTGGGATCAGGAAAAGCAGGCAACCAAGCGGGTATATGCTCACCTGGAGGCGCTTCCCCAATTTGTAAAAAACTTGGAGTTAGCTTCCGGTCTTTAGCAACTGGAAACTGTGGAAGAGAATATGCAAATGAGATCTTTTCAGCTTCATCAACATACTGAACAAGTTCCTTAACTGTGCCTGAATTTGCAAGGCAATGCTCAATATCTGAAGCACCCAAAAACCCCTGTGCCAAGCCCAAATCTTCCAACCCTTGAATTATATCAAAAGCATTGCACTCCGCTCTACCTGAAAGATTGGCATAGAAATTTGCAGTCTTGCCGATGTCATAAATGTACCGAACAGCAACGTCAGACAGTGTTTCAAGAGCAGAGTGCTGAAAAGTCTGAAAACCCTGACTCTCACATATCTGTGCTACAGCAAGCCTTGCAGCCGCTCGGGCCAATTCATCTCCACCGGCTCTCTTCTGACGAGCTGGTTTTTCAGGCTTTCTTTCACTCTCCCGACCTCCATCGCTCATATTCAACACCACATATCACTTCATTCGATGTTGCAAATATAAATGCACCATTCGCTGTAAAAATTTCCTCCAAAATCCGCCTTATTCACCCAAAAATCGTCATTTCATCGATGACCTTTCATTGGGTAGCAAATAAAATGTTGGAAAAAAACCAGAAGTCAAAATTTTGAAAAAACCCTCGAAAAAAAATAAAAATGAGAAAGGGAAAGATAATCTTACTGAAATGAGCTTAATTTAGTGTTATTCTAGGACTTTTCGCATTGCTCCAAAAATTTGAGCAACCAATTGGATTTTTAAAACGATTCGAGACACGCACACGAACGCACAGTTTAAACACATGAAATTACTCTTCATGGAAAATAAAAATCTTCTACATTTTCTGAGAAACCAAACAGAGACGTGCTAATATTAAAAGTATGGCCAGCAAACCCTAGAGATCGGCGTTTGCGAATTACACGAAAATAGGAAAAGAATACATAAAACAAACGGAGATTCAGCTCAGCAGCGCTCACCGGTCAGTTCTAGGGTTTGGATCTACTTTGAGCATCGAAGAAGATGAGCTCAGAAGACAGTGCTCCAAAAACGACCAGCTTCAGGTTGAATAAGCCTTAGCCCCTCTATCCCGAAAAGCAAGAAAATTGCTTGATTTAAATTATAGCGTATGGAGGTAGAGATGGTGGGCTTAAACCCCAGTTAAACCCTCTGGGTCGAACGGTAAACTGAGAGAGGAGAGAGGAGAGAGAAAAGAGAGAGCTAAAGACTAGAGGGGTGCGATACTTATAGAAGGGAAGAAGAAGAAGAAGAAGAAGTGGGATTATTTAAGTAGAGGAATGATAGAGACACATGGGTGAGGGAAGAGAGGTAGATAACTGCTTCACTGGTTGACAGCTGTCCCGATTGGGTTTGAGTAATTTTGCGGAGTTATTGTCAAAATTTTGGACCACAAAATTCCAAAACCACGAAATTCTAAAGAAATAACTATAAAAATTGAGAAATTATATTTATAATCATAAAATATATAAGTGTTAAATAATTTTTTTGAAAAGATAAATAAATATGAGATCTATATAAAAAAATTAATTTTTTAATAATAAATCTTTTTTTTTTTTAAATAATTGTGCGACATCTGTACACTTTACGACTGTATATAACATTATTCATAAAAATTATATGTTGTATGTAGATCACATTTAATAAAATATTTATGTAGTATAATTTGATTTAAATCTTATAAAAATAAAATTTAAAATTTAAATCTTACAAAAAATATTGTAATTTAATTAAGTAATGTGGATAGTGTGCCACTTGATAATAAAATAATTCTAATTCTTATATGAAAAATTATATTTATAACTTAGTATATAAACTACACACTTCTAATAAAATTTGATTTGAAAAAAAAAAAATTATAGAGATATAAAACGAGAACGAGAGATATTACCAATGTTATGAACATGAAACAAAGCAGTCACGGCGATGGCAATGATCTGGAAAAGAGGAAACACAAAAACAACGTATACGAAATGAGAGATTCAACTTGTAATTGAGGTTTAATCACGTGTGATAGGTTCTATCTTCAAAAGAAAGAACGAGGTGTAAGCCTCTTATCCGGTAGTGTGAAACAAAGATTTACACCACATTTGTTTAAACGAATATATTCATTTTAAAAATTGAGATTAAAGTTAAAAATTAAAAAAAAATTATTAAAATATATATTTTTTAAATTATTTTAATTTAAAATATTAAAAATTTTGAATTATTTATTTATTTTATTATGTATAAAAATTTTAAAAAGTTGTAATGATTATATGAAATGAGTTAAAGGAATTGTGAAAATAGACAAGGTTGATGTCCTCGAATCTCTATTTGAAATGTAACGGAGATTTAGAGCGTCAGGACATGCAACATAAAATTACATACTCTTATTTATAACAGTTAATATGCAATGCATCTTAACATACAATTAGTGGTATACAATAATCGCAATCGCAAACAAGTTGACTTTTAAAAATATATACCAAAATGAACTAAATAACCCAAATATATTAATAATCATAAATAGATTGCCTCACATAATAAGGCATACATTCAAACATAAGGATATAATTTCCTTAGTGCAAAATAGTAAATCCAAGTTTCATAGTTAGATAAACTCTTTCATACGCTCTATTATATGTAGAGTCAATGCAATAAACATTAAAATTAAATCAAGCATTCACTCGAGATTTGGCTCCCTTTCAACCATCTCTATCCAATGGTCCATACTGTTCATTCTCTACCGGTTTTGATATAACTTCTACTATTTCGGGGGGAATGGTAGTAGGTTCATAAGGGTGAGATTTACTTAAAATCTCAATAAGTTAAACAACCAACTTACACAAATATAAAATATGCATGATTAATGATAAATATGAGATGCATGCTATGTAGATAAGATTTATGTATTTGTCTCCCATCAAGATTCCTCAATATTTTCAAAAAAAATTTGATGCACATTTTCTTACAGAGAAAATTTCTCACATCTTTTTTTCAAAACATAACATTTCAACATTTTTAGAGCCATTATTAACAATAACATAATGTATGGTATTATCACAGCTCCCCATTATGTACTGTGAGTACTTGCCGGTGATCGTAATATAACTCATGTTCAAACTACGTTGTCTGTAGATTCGTTCTCAATGCATTAGTAATATAACATTTCATCATAATATAACATCATAACGTATACATCCACCAGCGTTAGGTGTTATAAATGAATTCGCGCCGGCATTTTTTAAAAAGAATCCATTCGAAATCCATTGACGATTTTTTGTCAACTCAGGGGTTATCACTCTATTATTATTCACTCTAGAGTAGACATAAAAGTTCTACCATGATAATTCCAAATCCTAGCCTTTTGGGTCATGAAAAAATTTCTTTTCATGCAATGTTTGAAAATGTTTTTCATGACATATGCTTGTGAAATATGTTTTATGTAACAGTGACAATTTCATATAATATGGTAAGATTGTGAAAATTATATGTCATATATGCAAGTAAATAAATACTCAATGTATCATATAACATGATGTTTCATACTAAAAATGACATTTATATAATGAATGTGGCATTTATACATAAATTACAAATAAATTATCAAAGAATAAGTTAGAGGTTAACTTACAAATTAACTTTCCGGATGTTAGGAAATTGGTGCGGCTGTAAATAGAGGTATTCTAAGTTAGGAATTGCATAACTAGGAAGATGTTTATAATCAAAAGGATTCAAAAATTGGTATTTACAAAATTGTCCCAATACTTTCTCAAAATTGTCATTTCAGGAAATTTCTCAACTCATCTCATCTAATCATTACAATTTTTTTAAATTTCAATACAAAATAAAATAAACAATTCAACTTTTCAAATTCCAAAATAAAAATAATATTAAAAAAACATATTCTAACAATATTTTATTTAACTTTTTAACTTTAATTTCAACTTATCTCATCTCATCTCATCCACTACGAAAACAAACGAGATAGACCCTAAATTTTTGCTATTTATAATTTGGTCCTAAATTTCACCAAATTTCACAAACATTATGTTTTATATGTTCTAAAATTATCTATGCCCATAGAATTGCAAGAATCAAATCAAAACTAGGTCAAATTCAACCTACCCATGGCATGCATCTATATGGGTCTATATATGATCCCAAGTCTATAATCTCTATGGGTGCATGTGCCCTCAAATTTCATCAAGTGGCAATCATGAATATAATCTTAGGGACATGTTTAGTCATATTAATTCATCCCATCACTTATGTATTGATTGAAGCCAAATCATCACTAAACCATCAACTAAGTATATGCATGATGTTTCTAGTTTTTCCTTGTCAAAGAGATATTTAAAGCCTAAATAAATCATGCATTTTCATTCTTATCCCAATCACAAGGCTTTTCTAAATACTCATTACTCAAGCTTAGGAAATTTAACCAAAATTTCATAAAATAAACTTTGACCAAGTGAAATTGAAACATGCTTGATGTTCAACACAAGATGTGGATTTATAAACATATAATGGCATGCTTTTTACCTCAAGTTTAAACCTTCAAAAATTATTTCAAGACATTAATGAATCATACAAAATCATATCAAGACATGACATGACTAAAATTTTAACCCAAAACAAATTATTCAATCAATACTTCAAATCTGACCCAGTTTTCATCATTCAAGTTAATCCTCATCTAAACTTAATTAAAACCTAAATTAAATCCTAACATGTCTTTCTAACACTTAACAAAAGATAGGACAATATTACTTATAGAAATCGTAGCTCTTGAGCTCCCAAACTCAACTCACTTAAAGAACACTCTCGACTCACTCGGTTTCTCACTATCTTTACAGTAAGAGTGAATGGCCCTCAAGAACACTAGAGGAAGGCTTTGAGAAGTGGTGTGAAGAAGTGATGGTGGTATTTATAGGACTCCATGGAGGGTGAGAGGCGTGGGTTCAGATGAAGGGTGAGGCTTGGGGGTGGTGGACGTGGGCAGTGGAGTGATGAGTGTAAAATTTCAGATTTTGTCATGTTTGGTCAAGTGAATAGTGGTATTTCTCCTCATGATTTCTTCAAGGTCAGGTGTTGCAATGAGTCTATGGGTTCAGGGATGCCTTGGTTTAGAAATTAAAACAAAAATCAAAACAAATCGCCAAGATGAGATCATGCTAGCCGACGGGTTTGAATCTTCCTATGCTGACCAATTTTTGTTCACCTATTTGTCTCATCTTTGTGGCTTTGTTTTCTAGGTATAATGACTTCATTTGGTAGCTTTTCAGGTGGGGAGAGAAGGGTTGATTGGCTTCCATGTGATCATACATGAGCAGAAAATGAAAGGGAAGCACAGTGAAGGTGGTTTAGCCAAGTGACATAACTTTACCTCTCCTATTGCCAATCGGTTGGGCTGCCTTGGGGAGGTAATTGGATAAACTTTCAATTGAGTGTTTTGAATCACTTTCAAAGGAAAAAATGACATGGGTGGTGGCATGGGGAAGTGAGGCAAATAGGAGCAGAAATTCTTTGAAGAATCAAGGTGTAGCCGGTTTGAATACTTGCTAGGTGAATAGTTGGATTTTTGTTTCTGCTTCTTGGAACTGGTTTGCACATTTGCTAGGTTTGAAACTAGGGTGACATTATAAGGATCTAAGGGTTAGAAATCCTCTTGAAAATGGGTTGAAGGGGTGTTGGTTTTGGGTGGTTTGAAGATGGGTATTCGGTTTGCACCAAGGGTGCCGATTGGTGGTTGTGTTGGCATTGACGTGGGTTGGGTTACGCCTAACCTTCTAGAGTTATCTAAAAGTAATGCAAAACAATCATAAAATCCAAAAATTTCAGATCATAAGTATGAAGAAAACAATTTAAAGGAAATTATGCAAAATCATGATGCTTAGGTTATTATTCATGTGTGAGATGAATAGAAGTTCTTAACTCAAGTTAAGAGCTTAACCATAGTTGGGAGGAAACCCTAGGGGTGTGTGGTTCAGCTTAGGTTTAAGGAAAACCAATGGTATGATATATGTGAGTCTCATTTGTAGAATGAAATAAAAGATAAGACTTTGGCTTTATGGGTTGGGCTTTTATTGGGCCATATGAATAAGCATTGGTTGTGAGTTTTGGAGTGAGCTATTTTATGGATCTTATGTCGAAATTTATAGGGCCAAGATTTGGCCTCAATGGCCCACTAAGAGCATTGACATTAGTTTTATCAATATGCAAATGCAAAATCACATATTTTGGAGATTGTCTTTACCATTCAAGAAAAATTCTCACATTGGATTATGCATCTTTGAACCAAAATAATAATAAAATGTCATTTTATTATTATTATTATTATTATTTTCTTAAATTAATTTTTTATATATATATTTTACAATTAGCACCCATTACAAAGATGTTGAGGTAGAGTGAGAGGAGAGAGAAAAAATTAATAAAATACACAATATTAGAGAGAGAAAAAAATTAATAAAATAACATTTGTAGAGTGAACAATGCATATGCAAAGATATATAGTACTATTCATAGCTATAGAAAATATGTATATATGCATAATCCAATATTGTCAATTTAATGGTCTAGTTATGCAAATATGTGTTTGCATTTCATATGTATAAACCAATGCCAATGTTTTAAGTTTGGGTCCTAATGTTCGGTCTTTCTTAGACTGGGTCAATGGCCTTCACTCTTATCAAGTTAGGTCCAATAGTCTTATGTCCATTACATTGGGCCTAATTTCTAGTGTCATTTAAGAAGGGCCTAAGGTCTTAATTTTTCGAAGTTGAGCCTAAGGCTTTTAAATTTGTCCTTAGCCCATCACATCCTTAATAAACTAGGGTTGTAAATAAAAAACTTTTGTGTCTAATCCTTCTCCTCTTTTGGATGGGGATGATTATCTTTATTTTTATGTATATATATATAGAGAATGATACTCTCAGATAAACTAGTTTTGTTAGTAGAGAGTTCCTAAAAATTAAGACAATGTCTGTCGCAAAAAAATTTGTGTGTGAGGAAGCTCTCCATAGATGAGTAGTTTGACTCGTAATCTGAGTTTTTTCTCAGTATAAACCAGTTACAGCTGTAACTTCAATTTCATGAATGAAATTATGTTTATTTCAAAAATAAAAAATAAAAAAACACTTTTGGGCATCTCTAAATCCATCCAACACTTAGCCCATTAATAACATGCCATGTGTCATACTACTATTGACCTCTTGGCATTTATCCTTAAAAAATTAAAAATACTAAAATCTTCTAATTATAGTTCTAGCCAAACCTATGGTGAGAATTCTTATGCAAATTAAGCTCTAAAATTTTCTTAATAAAAAAAAATCTCAACTTAGACTAGCTAGGATTTTAGGTGCTAAGGATCCAAAACCTAAGATAATTTTTAGTGGGGGTTTTACATTAATTTACTTTTAAGAATTGAGAGTACTGCGATGCTAATTGTGTTAGCTATAAATTGGGACCGTAAGAATTTGAAGTATTAATTATATGCAAAGTAATTTCTACGTAGAGCCTACTTGGGGTACTTTCTTTTGAGGGTAGGAAAAAAAAAAACTATTTTGATGCGATATATTAATTACAATTTATGACGTCTGGCTAGTTTTGAAAATGAGCTAATTTATAGAGCATTAATTAATTAATTGCAAAAACCTCCAATTTGAAGCATATATATAGCGTTTTTGGACAGAGCATACTAAATGGCGTGGGTTTAAGCTGGACAAGGAATTAATTAGTAATTCATTCTCCATCTCTCTTTATTTTTTATTTTTTAGTTGAAGTACTTTTTCAAGAGCTCTCTTTTTTCATACCAGCTAACTAGTAATTTCCAATAATCATATACCACATAAATCTCCCTTTAGTGGTAAAATTTAATACGAGGATAATAGATGTGATGATCTCACATTATTTGGAATTGAAAAGTTTCCTATAGCGAAGTATATATATTTGTGTGTGTATATATAGTTTTTCTGCCGGTTCTTGAAAGTCTGTCATGTGCATAGCATATCTTTCATTTTATTGACATGACAAGACTTGATCTGTAAGAAATTTTAATTTTAACTTTTTTTAGCAAATCAAATTTTATGATGTCAGTGACATGAATGGTGTGTTTTGCACTCCGGCTTCTAAGTAAAATTTTTCATATATATATATATATTTATATATATTACTTAATATTATATAATTATGTATAGGCAATATTGTTTGAGGCCACTTTTTTATACTTTAGGAATCTACGTACGTATAAGTTGCAGTACTGTTGGACACTGATCGATTTAAAATTATTTTGCCATCTGTACATTTCAAGCATTAAATTGGTGGGAACTCGCTCAATTTACATTGATCAATTTCATCTTCTAGATTAATATTTGGATGTTAAATTGTCCTACCATGCATTTTCTTTCTGTATGTATATACTTTTCTCATCAAACAAAACCCTAATTATTGTTCATGATCTTGTGATTAATTATAAAAACAAGTCACATATCAAATCTTTACAAATAGTATCATTTTATTTTGTTAGTAGTTTAAGGATAAAACCTGTCACAACTAGCTTGTTTGGGTATACCGTACATATTGCAATTTTTGTAGTTTAAATATGTAAGGTGAAAAATTATAATTTAGAGTCGATGGTTGATCAATATAAACAAATTAATTAATCCTGGCTAGGAGAAATTAATGGGTGACAAAGTGAACACACCATCTAGTAGTGAAAGTTGGTTTTCCAGGTAATCCCAAGCAGTATCTACTTAACCTCTGAAAAAAAAAAATATATATATATATATATATATATCGAACCTCTGAGAATTAAGGAGCGGAAGGAGCCCCTCAGCTCCTCCCTGATCTCCTCCACTCCTCTATTACCATTAATTTCCATAAATATAGCTTGTTTTTTCATTTATTTATTTTCCAACTTTTTTTTATAGGTAAAAAATGTTAGATCTATAGTTTTTCTACAATCAGAGTGATGCTCGTGCTCCTCTAGTAGATTTAAAGGCGGTCGATCTACAACTTTTAGGAGTGACATTCCAAATTAATGTAGCAACGTGTGAGCTACACTTGCTGGCAAAAGCCGTGCATGTTGCTCACACGCCACCGCATATCGGCGCATGTAAACAGTATACGTTTAGTATCGCTCAATTCACCGGCCTCAGATCTTTCCGAAAACAACCTTCGCCTAGCTAGCTCCCTTCCTCTGCCGGTGCGTAAGCCTCGAGTACTGCACGTAGAGACGTGAGATTCTTCATCAAGAAATTTCTCAAAATGATTGATTGCAGCACCCGGTCGTGATGACCTTTGACCTCAACCTTTCTATCCATGCACTTATTAGACCATAACATACCAATTAACTTCCTCATCAATCGGCAAAACCAAAGAACAACGCTCGATCCAGCTAGAACATTAATGGTCTATATATATATATATATATATATATATATTGCTCTTTTGATCTTTTTCTTGTTCTTTTAACTGTTTCAAACACATTACTCATGTAATGCTACGTTTATTCAGAATACCTCAACCCCCGGTACTATATCTATTTCAATTTAATGCAATTTGCTTATTAAGAAAAATTGATTATGGTGAAGAAACACGGCAAACGGCAAACATGAGTGGGATCCTAAACAAATTAAAGCGCGTGGGCATTTCTCTTACTCAAACATCAAACCACAGTACACTACTCATCACCGATGCCTAAAACCCTAATTAGCTTGCAGTTTTCTTTTTTTCTATTCTCTTTTTCTCGTTTTCTTGTCGATGTACTTATACTACTTTATCTCATTTCTTGCTGAGGACAAAAGCAGGTGATCCTCCTTTACCGAATGCCATTCATTCGATGTTATCTTCTTGGATCTTGTGCAATGTTAAGACTCCAGCTTGTCAATCTCTCACATTTGTCTTACTCAGTACTAAAGCATGAATGTCTCCCTTCTTCCTTTTCCTTCTCAGAAGCTTTCGAACTTCTCGATCGGGGGTTAATTAATCATCTTCCGCGCGTTTCTGAGTATTGGGTATTGCAGCAAACCGAAGACAATGCAACACTCCCACAATCGACATATATACTGTCCCCCCCGCCGCCCTAATTACTAGCTAGGGTTTTAGATTTTAAATACTGCTTCGGGGAGGGAAAGAGGGGGAGGGAGAGAGAGAGCAAGAGAGAGAGAGATTCTCTGTGGTCATGGAACTAAAAGTATGAACCATTACCAGTCTATATATGGTGGTGTGTCCACCAATAAAAACCTTCTCGTACAGCAGCAAATACTTAATTCCAAGTTTTTTCTAACACTTAAATTGAAGGTAATTGCACATGTTAAAATTAATAATCGAAACTTTGAAGCAAGCTAACAAGGAATTTAAACATGCAATCAAAACTAAGAAAGATCGATGTCCGCACCAGACAGTAGAATCTCTTCTAATGCACCTTTCTTCCTTTGTGTTATTAAAGAAGATATCTGAGCCATGCCTGTTTCTTGAAACGACGAGCAACCTTTCATTATGCATCATTTAGAAGGAAACTGATCTCGGTCTTCATTTGCCTGACTTCCACTGTTGTTTGGAGAGTGAAGAAGCTTAGGAGTACTCATACTGAAATAGAAGGGTCTTATGGATTGGCTTACAGGGAAAACAGGTGGTGTGAAAGAATTTTGCTGAAGGTTATGAGAGTTTGAGCTCGACATTTGAAAATGGTTAACTTGTCTCGGATCAATCTCCCCAGAAGCCATAGAATGCGAAGGGAAAAAAGGTTGTGTTGTTCCCGGAGGACATACCAAAATTTGAGACCCAGTTGATAAAGACGACGAGGAAGGCAATGGCATGACACTACTGATATTGTGTGTGTCTTCTATTCGGTACGTGTATCCATGGCTTCCTGAATTAGATGGAGGAAAACTTGAGGGATCCCAATTATGATAATTGTAGGGCATGGAACTATTCAGGCCGAAACCAGATGGTAAGGAAGATGAATTAACTCTCGGCAAGAAGTTATTTGATGGAAATTGTGCAGCTTGACCTTCATTGCCTCCTAGTTTACCTTCTTCATTCCCTTTTGTCCAATTTTCTTTTGGACCGATTGTTTCTCTAGCAGATTCTTCTGATTGAGCCCCCGAAAGAGCATCCAAGCTCCAAAAGTTTGGTTTTGGTAATCGGCTAGAACCTTCCCACTGAATTCCACTATTCATTTTAAACCCTTCATCAGAATGAGAAGCACCAACTTCATTATGACAAGTTAACATTTGTGGATGATTTAGGCCAATGCTCCCTGGTGGTAATCGCAGTGGCGGGAGTTCATCAATTTCATCTTTAGCGGCATTGAGCAACCAATCTATAACTTTGCTAGGCTGATTAAGCCCAAGCCTCTCTTGAAGATCATACAATTGAATAGCTGTAGGTACTGAAAGCCTCACCCGCCTGTCTCTCAATCCTCTTATGGTGCAAACTTTGCTATGCCTATCTTTTCCTCCAAAAGCACGAGCCACCCGCACAATCCTTGGATCCTTCAATCTTAACCATGGAACTGTTGAACTTGATGAAGCCTTGGTGATTTTGTCATCATGACTTGAACTGCCTTCCTGCTTCTGTGGAAAATTCGCTTGTTTTGGACTTGTTATCATCTTATGTCTCCCATAATTTATTATTCAGCATATATAGATACTGGCCGCATGGTTAATCAGTAGATCTAGGTTACAGACTTCTTTTCTATTCCTCTATATGAGCGATTCCACTTTGAATTTCGTGTTCTTTTTTGTGACCTTCTGTGACAGGATCCTTAAAAGAAGAATTAATAGATGAATCAAGAGGATCCAGATAAAAGGAAATGATTTCTAGCATGAAATACAATTCTTC
Organism: Cyclocarya paliurus; assembly: GCA_029856935.1. Taxonomy (NCBI): domain Eukaryota; kingdom Viridiplantae; phylum Streptophyta; class Magnoliopsida; order Fagales; family Juglandaceae; genus Cyclocarya; species Cyclocarya paliurus. Next base: position 5,341,783 of record CM056950.1, read on the forward strand.
TAAACTAGTCTACAAGGCAGACCTGATCCTACTCGGATCAACATCTGCAAAATAGGCAAGTATAAATAAAATCATTATCAAGAAATTAAAGCAACTATCTCATCAATGAATTAGCTATATATACTTATGGTCAGATCTACATAAATAGAAGAAAGATATCAGATATACTCTTGTTAATTGGAAAGATTCAAAATAAACTAGGTTTAGTATCAAGTGAACTCACATGAACACCGAATTTCTACTTCTTGTAGCAGATCGACTCTGCAGGTAATTGATTGCATATATAAAGGTATTGGATTAATATGTAGTGCTCATGCAGTACCTATGAACTTCATGTGCCTTCTCAAGTTGATAGCGAACTCAACCAAACTGGGTATACCTTTCAAGCTAGGTTAGAATTTGCTTTAATTGCAGAGAATAAACTGTTGAAGAAATTGAGCCAGATGAGAAAAAGAAGATGCCGGAATTCAACCGACCATGCTCCACGGAAAGATAAAGCAAAGGCGCATATGAAACCACGTGGCACATCTTGCCATCGGTGAAATAAATGTGCTAGTTGATATCTATCTAATGTCTTATCACTTTCTTGATCATCCTGCATGATTGTCTCAACCAATTAGGGTTAGGGTTAATTCTCCTCTCAACATATCACTATAGGATATGTTAAATTTTAAGCAAATAGACATCTAGTTTTAGCATGTTAGTATCGCTTGTACACGAGTCATGGGTTAATATTTTTTACCGGGGACCAGGCTACACATTTTGTAAAGTGGTGTGTCGTGCTTTATCGACAACTACAAAAGGTTTTGTGTCTGAATTCCTGTCACATGGGGCAATGAATGCACGCGGCCTGCTGTACCAAGGAGGAGGAGTCCATGTGAGCGCGCGAAGTCTTGGTAGCTCTGAAGTTTGCAATATTCCAATATCTATCATATATATGGCCTAATTTTCCTGTTCTTATTGTATCAATAGAAATAACTCATGTAACATTGATCAATTTACATGCCCCGGCATACTAATAGAAGCAGTGATCATCATCGCAGCTTGCTTAGACGTCCTTATAAAGAAAAGGCAACCCATTCTTTTTCAAAAAATGCATGGAAAGTACTTGCACATAACACTTTTTCAAAAACTATACTTTTGCATATGAAAATAGTTGAGGGGAGGAGATGGCGCGCAATTGTTATAAAAGTACTACATGCCGCATGTGGTCTTATAGAGAGGATAATACATATATATATATATATATATATATATATATATATATATATATTTATATATGTATGTATGCAGTTTAGGTTTCGCATGGGAGAAGGTTTTAGAGACAAAAAGAAATCCACCATGACAAGTCAATTCATGGCTTAGAAAAGTTGTGGTCTATACTGTAAGAGCATTGTCATCTTGATGTGTATGAAAGCTACCTCAGACAAGTAGAAGCTATCTTATAGGTGCGAGGGACCAATATATTTTCTTTTCAAAGAGTACCCACTGAATAGAAAGAGGACCACACAGCTTTCCTGTAGAGAGATATGAAGAGAGCTGCAAGTTGAAGTCAGAACCTAGCTAGCTAATAGCTTTAACCCCGCAAAGGATTAGTCACTACGTACACTCTTGATCTCTCTTAGAAATTAGTCATGACTAACCATTTAAGATCTAGATACATTATATAGACGTACGCTGTTTCTTTCTCATCTTGGGAAAAACGTACGCATATATGCTTTCACCAATGCAAATAATTAAGCTTTCGCGGTTTGGGAGGTACGTGGATTCCAACTTCAAAACCCTGGCATTTCTCCAAATAGAACTTTGATCAGAAACGAGAGCAGATATCCCATCAATATCAGTTCAAATATCCATACCTTATTGCTTTCTAAATGCTGGTTGATGTTTCCAAATGGATCGATCCTGCATGCAAAGCGACAAGTATTATTAAGTACCTTGTAATTGGGGGCAACAAAATTAAAGGACGCTAGAAACCTTGATCACCTAATACTTCATATTCGGTAAATACGTACGGAGATCAATTATTTCAAACCAAAATGTGAAATGAATAGCCCCCAACTACAAGTGCTTGACCTCTTAAATTTGGCCTGTAATATTAACGGCAAGATGTATAAAGGGATATATATACTTCCCTAGCTAGCATTTTACACAAAGAAATTAAGATCAATTTATGCCTCCATACATACATCTCAAGGGCTTTAAAAATGGACAAAATTTTCGGGAATATTGCTCCTCCAGCATTTTATACACAGACACGAAGACTTTAAACAGAAGAACGTACATAAAGCAAATGGAAAACCCTAAAACATTTTATTTTATATTGTTACTTCGACAAGCAAGAAAGTTTGCTTTCTTGTGGACATATATGTACGGCCAGTTGCACCAACCTAGCTATATATCCAATAGATCATATGATCTATATACAGCATCTTACATCTCTTTCGTATTAAACCAAAACCTTATTTTTCTGAAGCCAAATGAAATTAGTAATTAGTTTACGAAATAAAGTGATATACCCATTTATAGTTAGTTTTCTGACGAAGCAAAACAAAAGGTACTGCAGATTATAAATTTACCGGAAAAGGACTACAAGATAACATAACTTTTTAAAAAAAAAGAAGTAATTCATTGAAATATTTTTTACTTCCTACTTTTTAAGGAAATCAAAAAAGAAAAAAGAAGAGGAAGAAGGAGAAAATGATGAAAACTGCCAAAGACCTTTATCACTTGTTTCTGCAAGTGGCTGAGAAAGAAGCTTCATGCAACTATCAGATCAGAGGTTCTTCGGCGTCTTCAATATTGATCCCTCCTAGCTACTTGATCATTCACACACACAGACTGCATACAGCGAGATCAGAGAGAGATAAGGCCATTCACAGCTTTAAATTAATTATTAGGAGGAAGCACAAATATGAGAGAAAATCCTTAGGGTTTCATCTGATCTGCCATATAAAGACTGCAAACAAGCAGTGGTGGGCACCCCGAGAAGGCGACAGTGAGTTTTGCACAGTACTCTGAGAGACTGACTATAAAGGGGGTGCCATTATTGCCGGTAAAAATGGTCCCTGGATATCAGACATGAGAAGCCTTTAATCAGCATAAGATTAATCTCTCTCACCTTTCTGAAATATGGTAGCAGGAGCAGGGACAGGGCAATATTACTACTCATGGATAAACTAGTCTGGTAAATGTGTATTTAAATAGAAAGATAAAAATAATAAATCATGTAACATATGATAAGCAGAACTTTTCATATATATATATAGGAATATTGTTAACCCTTCGTTTAAATTGAGGCTTCACCGTTTTCAACTGTCTCCTTATAATTAATGTATATGTACTCTCGGACTTTCTTCTTACGGACAACTTTTATGCACATGTCATCCATGTAGTTTGACTCTGAATTGAATCTACCAAATTTGACACCTGAATGTGATCTTAAAGATAGAAACAAGATGATCAGGCGTGAACAGAAGATCATCATATGCAAACAACATGATAAAGATATATGACCTCACATGTAAGGGAAAAATTATTGTTGGTTCAAAAATTAATGGTCACTTGCTCATCCGTCAGGCTCTCTTTGATACGCCTTTAAAACCCGCTGCCCTAATAACAATCCAGCCTGATGATAAATTTTCTAGAAATTCATGGAAATAGTTGGACTGTATAGTAAAAGACTGCTGGTTCCATCTGCCAATTGGACAAAAATATGTTCCTACACACTAATCTCCTAATCCCAATATTTTAGGACTAAAAATGTGGAAAGGAGGCGTATATCGTTGTGTTCCTTGTTGACTTGGGCTAGATGCATGGCGTGACAATACCAATAGCTTTTTGTGGGCTCTAGGAAGATGACATGCATATGTGCATCGATATCATGGAAAACTCTTTTGGAAATACGATTTTCTGTCTTTGCAAAATTGTTTTTTCTCTTCACGATTTGGAAAACTGAAAAAAGAAAGAAAAAAGCACTCAATAACTCAAACATTCAGGGGACTATCTTATTAACAAAAGCTAGCTATCTAGCCAACGATTATGTTTATTTGCAGACTGTAAGGGGGTAAAAATAATAAAACCCAATACAGGGCTCAGCCCACCGAGTTAGTAGCTAGGGTGTGGTCAGGGAGTCAGAAAGGGAGGTGGGGGAGTCAGGGGGTGAAGAGGTGTGGGGATGTCGGGGGGACATGATCGGTAGGTGGCAGGCTTCAGAGCATCAACATGAGTGGCGCAAGTAAGAAGGGAAGGCTTCCTGACACACACAAAGGACCGGTCCTACCATTATCAACTGACACACGCAACTAGGGGTAAAAGGCCCTCAACCAGGTGACCAAGGGGATCTGGGGCTCTTGACTTTTCTTTCTTCCTCTCATTCTTCTTTGTGACACCTCATATTTTAGTGTATTTTTAATTGAATGATTATTTTAATTAATTCAAATATTGGTCCTCCTGTTTTAAAATTATGGGAGTTTTGATATATTATTTTATAATATTTTTAAGTTGTGAAATTTTTTTTTTGATATGCTTTCTTAATATTAATTATTATTTTATCTTTAAATTGATCTTTAATTTAAATTATTTTGTTTATGGGTTTTCAAATTATTATTGTTGATGGATTTTATTATTATTTCATTTAAGCTATTCACTACGTTTGAATTATTTTATTAAACTTATTGTTTTGAAATCATTTTCGTTGAATCAATTTTGTGATCTAAGTTGTGAAGATTAGACCTCATTTTTTTCCCTTCCTTTTTCTTTTTCTCTTTTTTCTTTTCTCCTTATTTCTCCTTATTTCTCCTCTGTTCCTTACTCCCGTGCGCGACGTCTCTCCTCTCTCTTCACCATACGAAATTCCGTCAGACTAATGCACCGCCGTGCACCTCCCGTTACCGACACCACCCCTCCCATCCTCTTCCCCTCCAACCGGTGACCTCACCCTTCCATTTTTAGTCCCTCTTATGCTGCCGTTAACCACCAGGCACAGCTTCAAGCTGCGGCACTCCTTGCGTCCTTGAGCAGCTGTCTTGCCACCTCCGGCCACCATTTTTTTACCACATCATCCTCGACCTCCTTGCAACTTAATGCACCCATCCTTAGCCCCGATCTGCCACCGGTGAAGCCTTTCTAGCTTAATCTCCGATTTAAGTTTTTGGGCCTTCAACCGCCTCCCTCGCCACTACCCACGGTCGAAGGCCACTACCACTAGCTTCACCGACATCTCTAGCCCTACTTTTATAATCTCAAGTCTTCGTTTGACCCTGTTCAAAATCTAATATTTTTGACCCAAGGTCACAGTACATTTTGTACTATTCCGTTGCTGTGTCACCGCTCTTAGCACCTCTGTGATCCTTCAAAAATTATATTATAGCACTGTAAATATTTTTTCAAATAACTTTTGAGATTTAAATATATTTTTGCACTAATTCATTTTACTGTGATTTGGTTGATTGTGCCGGATTGAGTCCGAAGAGTAAGTGGGTCAGATAGATTGGAGGATGGAGTTGTTTGTTTGATTATTTATTGGGAATGGTTGGTTGTTGGATATTGATGTTATGTCTGGTACATTGCATATTTGCACACATGTTCATGTTTGTAAAGGAAAACTGGATTTTCGCATAATTGCATTCATGTTCATGTGTTTATTTGAAAACTGAATTTTCATGTGTAAAAAGATTTTGGGTGCGTGCGTATCACGACCCCAATCCGATATGAGACATTATCTCGATGGAGCTTCTCTAGTTACTCGGGAGTGGAATATACTAAGTGACGTCCCTGGGTTATCGCCGGGCATCAACGGGATCAGACGAGATGGTAACGCTCTCGTGTTGACTCTGTGGCCCCTTTGCTAGCGGGGGCTAGAGGATGCTTGGCCACGAACACACTGGGTGCGGAATTAGGCATCGCTCGTTACGAAATCACATGCACAGTCATTACTCATGGTGTGACGAAGGGAGTTAGGGTGTGGGATGGTCCTTAGGGGAGATCATGGTGCATACGGAATAAAAATGAATTAATAGCTATTTTATGAGAAAATGACATGTGTTGGATAAAATTATTTTGTGTTAATCATTTTCTAAAAAAATGATGGATTATTGTTTTGAGTCATTTTCTGGAAAAATGATGGATAATATTTTGATGGAAATATTTTGGGCCAAAATGGAATTTTAGCGTGTGTTGAAAAATATTCATTTTCAGGAAAAATGATATTTTTGAGTTTAATGCATATTTCATCATATGCATGCATGATTGGTCGCATTAATGTGTTTTTATCTAGTGGTTGTTTGGATTATTACTTACATGCGGTATCGTTTTATGGTATCGCAAATTTTGATGTTGATGATGCAAATGCTGAACCTGAGGATTTTACTCCGCTGAATGAGTGATCTGAGATCACTCGTATTTATTTTTTCAGTATTTGTATTATATCTTATGGGACAACTGTGTTACTTTTAAAACGCTTTGTTTTTGGATATTTGTATTAAATAATTCTGATACTTAGTTGACTTATTTATATTATCCGCTGCGTTTTTGTTGTGCACTTTTTACATGTTGCACACACTTGAGCACTTATTATTGGGATGCGTGACCTGTGTTGTAATCATCCCGACGTCACGATTCTCGTGTTTCCGTACGTGGGAGTCGGGACGTTACATTCTTCTAGGAAAAGGAGTGCACCAGGAATCGGTTTCTTCAATTCTCATTCTACCTCTTCAACGGCTCCTTCAACCCCAAAACAAAGGAGCTCCAGTGAATACTTATTCTCCAGTAAATTTATATTCAACATTATTGTTGTACAATGAGATATGAGGAACCATAAGAGACTGTAAACAAAAACATTATAGTGAAATTTTCCTCCCCAAATGCCCATAGACGTAGGCATTATACTGAACCACGTAAACACATGTGTTCATCTCTTTTATTTCTCTGCATTTATATTTTCCAATCACCGCCATGGATATACACATCACCACCATATAACCGCACCGGAACACTGTCGGGGGCTCCAAATAACACCCTTTGAGGCTCGATCAATCGTTGTTGCCTAGGCCGTGAAACACGACATCAACAGTGACGCCGTTTGTGGGATCTTTGTTGTCCCATAAATAGCGTGTCCTTCGTATGCTGGTAATAACGCGATCTCAAGCCTCACAACGTGAAGAAGAACAGTATGAAGCAATAGAAGGAAGAGCTAACGAATAGATTGCGACAATACAAAAGAAGAATGTAGCAAAGGAGGGAGAATGAGGATTTTCCAGTCCACTGAATAAATTTCGAAAAGATAAATAAAACTTCCTCCAGATAAGTATTCTTAGCTTTTTGAATTTTTACATTCACAAAAAAAATAATGCATCGAAGAAAATGGGCGAGTAATTCTTTCCTCGCCCACGCAGAGAACCGGGCTCCTCACCATTGCACTCGGTTCACTCCAATGAACTATGAAAAGACTAAGCACTCGATAAGGACCGACCGTGTAAAAGTCACAATGCCCGGACACTAGCGGGCAAATACTGTGCACTTAAGGGCACAGTAGCACACAAGCGGCGAGAAACATTTTTGGCGAGGAAAGAGAAAGTCTTTCTCGCCCAAGTGAGGGACTTACTGAACTCCTCGTCCCTACACCCGAATCACTCTATCGCATGAAAGCACACTACTCAGGCACTTACACTTCCGAGTTGGACAAATAATTAAAGTTGCACAGTGCAGCGAGGCAGGGTGCAGTACACAAGTCTACATTGTGCACTTAAATGCACAGTGCCATGCAAGTCCACCATGAGTGCATAGTGATCAGAGGCACCACATGGAACCCAACTTTGCTCATGGCACTCTATGGCTACCTTAGCTCGGGACCAACCTAGTCGAGAGTCTCCATCACAGTCCTTCCCGCTCAGTAGCTAACCCACTCGGGAGTTTCCATCACAGCCCCTCCAGCTCGGGAGTCATCTAAACGGCACCTCACGTAGCATGGGGCCCTCCTCAGCCCAAGACTTATTAAGCTTGGGAAGCACAACTCGGGGAAGTCACTGCTCGACAAACATTGCTCCGCTTGGAACACACCTACCAGGAACTCATCAACATGGGAACAACCTGCCCTACACCCCCACTTCTTAGGAAATCCATGCTCGAGACAAACTCTCGCTTTGCTCAGGAGCCACCTTCGCAGCCCCTCGGTTTGGGACTTCTCTGCTCGGGAATCACCTACTCAGGAGGGAGTCACCATCTCAGGAGTCAAGTGCTCAGGAAACCTTCTCAGCTCCGGAACCTCCGCTTGCTCGGAGCCACCAGCTCAGGAGTCAACATCGCAGCCCCTTGGCTCGGGAGTCTTCTGCTCGAGAACCACCTGATCAGGATCCACCCACTCGGGAGTCACCTTTGCAACCCCTTGGTTCAAGACTTATATGCTCGGGAACAACTTCACTCGACCACCTCCACCTCCACCTCTCAGCTCGGGAACCTCCACCTCCACTCTTCTGCTCGAGAACCACCTGATCAGGAGCCATCTAAGGGAGTCACCATCTCGGGAGTCAAGTGTTCGGAAACCTTCCTCGCCTGGTCTGTACAAGTATAGCCCCTCCCACTCTGGAGTCATCTAGATGGGACTAGCTCACCAGCTCAAGAACCCGCCGCAAGGTTGACACCAATTCAACCCACCAGCTTGGGACCTCTCTTGCACAGGACTTGCTAAGTGGACAAAACATAGCTTGGGAATATAACTGTCCTACTCGGGAAAGTAGTCATCCACTCAGGATCTATCTGCTTGACACAGGACTCATAGCTTGGGATTCTCTTGCTCAAACCCCCAGCACAGAGCTTACCTATGTACGCGGGAATCACAACCTACAGCAAACAACTTTTTATTCAGAGCAAAAAGATTGATCACATCAACTAAAAAATTTCCGGTATTATCTCTCAAGATTAGTGTGAATTTATTTCTACGAACGAAATTACTTCTTATAGTGCGGAGACACTGGACATGTGGCCTCGCGCTCCTGCGAAGCAATTTGGCTTGGACGAGTGCCCTTGTCCAACAAAGCAGAGTCCCTATACTCGCAAGAATATGGCTCCCTTGACTCGCTGTGGGGTAAGGCCAAGTCCCAGGACTTGCCACCGACCCCCTGTCCAATTAAGTTGAGTACACTCGTAAAAAGACGCGTCCTTTGACTCGCTAAGTTGAGTCCTTACACTCGCAAGAAAAATGGTCCCTTGACTCTTTGCTGGGTAAGGCCCCAAGTCTCCAGACTTGCCGTCGATTGGATTTGGTCTTGACCTTTGTCCAACAAAGTCGAGTCCTTACACTTGCAAGAAGAAGAGTCCCTAGACTCGATAAAAGTCAAGTACACTCTCAAGAAGGCGGGTCTCTTGACTAGCTAAGCCGAGTCCTTACACTCACAAGAAGACAGATCCCTTGACTCACTGCGGGGTAAGGCCCCAAGTCTCAGAATTTGGTCATGACCTCCCGTCCAATAAAGTTGAGTCCTTACACTCGCAAGAAAATGGATCTCTTGACTCGGTAAGCAGAGACCTTACACTCATAAAAAGATAGGTCCTTTGACTCACTGCAGGGTAAGGTCTCAAGTCTCCGGACTTGCCGCAGACCCGCCGTCCAAAAAATCTGAGTCCTTACACTAGCAAGAAGACGAATTCCTTGACTTGGTAAGTCGAGTTCTTACACTCACAAGAAGACTGATCCCTTGACTCACTGTGGGGAAATTCTCCAAGTCTTAGGATTTGGTCTTGACCCCCGGTCCAACAAAATTGAGTCCTTACACTTGCAAAAAAATAGGTCCCTTGACTCGAAAATAGTCGAGTATACTTGTAAGAAAACGGATCCATTGACTCGTTGTGGGGTAGGGTCCCAAGTTTCTGAACTTGCCGCCGACCCCCCATCCAATAAAGCCAAGTCCTTACATTCGCAAGAAGATAGGTCCATTGACTCGCTAAGCTGAGTCCTTACACTCGCAAGAAAACAGGTCCATTGACTCGTTGCAGGGTAAGGCCCCAAGTCTTCGAACTTGCCGCCGACCCTTAGTCCAACAAAGTTGAGTCCTTACACTCGTAAGAAAACAAGTCCATTGACTCACCGTGGGGTAAGGTCTCAAGTCTCCGGACTTGCCGACCCCCCATCCAACAAAGTCGAGTCCTTACACTTGTGAGAAGATGGGTCACATGACTCGCTAAGCCATGTCCTTACACTCGCATGAATACGGGTCCTTTTGACTCGCTGCGGGGTAAGGCCCTAAGTCTCTAGACTTGCCACCGACCTCCAGACCAATAAGTTTGGTCCCTACACTCGCGAGAAGACGAGTCCCTTGACTTGCGCCGAGTGCTATGCTCGAGCCATAACCACTTTGCCAGTGGATTACCTTCGAGAACAAGTCTACAGAGTTAACGGGCCTCCTAGCTCCATAATTGCCAAGTTTGGGTTACCTTCGAGAATGAGCCCACAGGCTTGGCAACCGTCTAAAATGGACCCAGAGGGTTGACGGGCCCTCTGACCACTTTGTGCGGGTTACCTCACACAAACTCCAACACTAACAGCAAAACACAGGCATCAAACGAATTTCACGCTTGCACCATAAGTAGTCGAGCCCAGCCCATCGAGTTAGTAGCTAGGGGTTAGGGAGTCATAAAGTGAGGTGGGGGAGTTAGGGGCCAGGAGACGTTGGGGTGTCTAGGGGGGACATGACAGGCAGGTGGCAGGTTTCAGAGCATCAACATGAGTGGCGCAAGTGGGAATGGAAGGCTCCCTAACACACGTAAGAGATTGGTCCTATCATTACTGATTAACACACGCAACAGGGGGGTGGATAAAAGGTCCTCAACCAGGTGACCAAGGGGATCTAGGGCTCTCGAGTTCTCCTTCTTCCTCTTCTTCTTCTTCCAGGGAAAGGAGCACACCAGAGATCGGCTTCTTCAATTCTCCTTCTTCCTCTTCGACGGCTCATTCAACCCCAAAACGGGAGAGCTCCAGCGAATGATTCTTCTTCAGTAAATTTATATTCGGCATCACCATTGTATAGTGAGATATGAGGGACCATGAGAGATTGTAAATAAGAACATTATAGTGGATTTATCCTCTCCAAACACCAGTGGACATAAGCATTTTGTCGAACCACGTAAACCCATGTGTTCATCTCTTTTATTTATTTGCATTTATATTTTTCAATAACCACCATGGACGTATGCATCGCCACCATATAGCCGCACCGGAATAATGTCGAAGGCTCCAAATAACATTCTTTGAGACCCGATCAACTGTTGTTGCACAGGCCGTGAAACACGACATCAACATAGACAAAGATCATTGTCTACTAGCGACAAAAGTCCAATATCAACACATGACCACCCCCCTGGGTGCGCATTAATATGATGCAAATTTTGTCTTTTCAGCCAATAAAATATCTGCCACTTTCAATTTGGCGCGCAAATTAGCATTTGTTAGATATTATAAGTTTTCCTTCCTTCTATACATGTATATATATATATCACGTATGTATTGTTGAAAAATAGAGAACAAAATAGATGAAAATTGAACAAAACTTCAGTAATATGGTGATACTCTCGTAAGGGTATTTGTCCCACAAGTTGGTATGGACAAAGGGGAATTAAGTGTCTTCATTGTGCACCAATGACCTTTATTTATAGGCCATGAGACACTAGTTGGTAAGGGGCACAACCATTGGTAATATAATGGTTGGCAAAAGACGCAACCATTAACAAGTGACATAACCTTGTTGTTTCTCTTAACACTTCCTTAACCATCACCACATAGGAACCATCACCATGGAAAGTGTGTCATTCCAAGGGGTACACCGTTTGGTAATCACACCCCTTATAATTACATTTCCCACTTGATTACACAAAATGGAGATGATCTCGTTGAGTATTTTACCTTGGTACCAATATAAGGTTTCCATTACTTAACTCTCATCTGCACACTCTTACAGTTGGCGTCAGAGCATAACAAGTCCCTACGTTCGCGCGCTTTTGTCATTACTTTATCTGACCGCACCCTCCACCATATGTGCTCCCACTGACCACATATAAAGGGTGACTTCATTTTACTAAAAAAATTTAGTGAATGACATTAATTCTCCTTGACTGAATCAATAATCAATATCCCTATCACAATTGACGATTTCAGCCAAATACATAACACATGTATCGATCTGTGCTGAATTTTCGTTAAGTACTTCCTCTAGAGGCTATTCCTGAGGTTTTCCCTAATCACCTTATCAGTTACTTTACAAATGATCAACCAATAATTTGGTTAATCATCCTGCACTCAAATTTTATTAAGTACTCACCCTAAGGCCATTTATGATGTTTTCCTTAATCACCTTATCAGCGACTTTACATATGACCAAAATTTTCATTTGGGTATCACCATAACTCCAATTTTCTAGGCGTCCTAGAATTTCTTGAGTTATGCATGTCGACCATGAGATTACTTCACCTAGGTTTCTCTTAACCCTATTTTAATCACATGTTCTCTGAATTTCTCCAGAGATAATCATTTGGTCATCCAATTTGCTACCATCTCGGTCGAGAAAATAAAATTAACATCGACCTCGCCTCTTTTCACTATATCTAAAATATAGTGAGAATGCACATCAATATGTTTTCCCTTGGAACTCTGTGTTCCACTTTTTATCAATGAGAAGACAGACTGATTATCACAAAATATATTGATTAGTTCTGTGAATGTATCCAAATTTAAGCTTTCAATAAAACATTTTATCCATACCGCATTACTCCCTGCAGTACTACAAGTAATATATTCTGCTTCCATAGTAAACTTAGCAACACAACCATGTTTTTTACTCAACCAAGAAACTGTTATTCCAACAAATAGAAATATATATTCAGTTGTAGATTTTATATCATTTACATCACTTCCAAAATTGACATCATTATAGCCGATTAATTCTAAATCACTGATCCCAAATCACAATTTCAAATTTTTGGTATCTTGTAAATACCTTAATATACGCTTCATTACTTACCATTGTTTGTTACCTGGATTGGATTGATATTTGCCTACCAAATCCTACTGCATGACAAATATCTGATCTTGTACTTGTCATTTCATACATGAGGTTTCCCACATCTTGAACATAGGGAACTTTAAGCATTTCACTTATTTTCTTCTCATTTTTGGGCACATACTTTTATTTAAAACATGACCTTTGCAAACAGGTGTACTTAAGGATTTACAATTTTTCATACCAAATCTTTTAAGTACTTTTTTTAGATATTTTTTTTTTTATCTAAATACAACATCTTTGAATTTCTATCTCTAGAAATTCTTATACTAAGAACATAGGCGGCTTTACCCATGTCTTTCATTTCAAATTTAGATTTCAAAATTTTTTTTGTTCCATTCATCATATCTAGGCAATTACTTGCCAGTAATATATCATCAACATATAATCATAATAATGTTAATTTATTATCATTTTCTCATATGTATACACAGTGATCTGGTGGACTTATTTCATATGTTATTTGTAAAATGGCTTGGTAAAACTTCAAGTATTACTGTCTTGAAGATTACTTAAGTCCATACAATGACTTCTTCAACCCGTAGAATTCTTCTTCATATCCTTTAATTTGGAATCATTTTAGTTGAATCATAAAGATATCATCTTTTAATTCACCACTAAGAAAAAACTGTCTTTACCAACTGATGTAGTTCCAAATTCATCCTTCCCCTAAGACATTGCAATATGTGTTGTTGCCCATATACACTTTGTGCTCTCCTGCTTGTTTATCTTTAAGTTTGACAAACATATCTTTGTTCATGCATATATGTCTTGTTGTTGTAGAGTCAATCCACCATGAATTTTACCTTGATTCCATGAGCATTACTTCTAAGACTATCATCACAATTTCTTTACTTTCTTGTGCTTTTCTCTTATTAGGACATTGTGATTTGTAATGCATGTCTCTTCTTCCCTTACTTAAAATAGTTTCTAATAAATGGTTTACTTTGTTTCTTTTTCAATCATTTTTTTTTCATAAACTGTTTTGACTTCATCTTGTTTTATGTAGAACGCTTCTCTGATACCACTATACAAAAATAGAAAACAAAAATGGACGAAAATTAAACAAACATTTGGCAATATGTTGACACTCCCGTGAGAGTATTTGTCTCACAAGTTGGTAATGGATAAAGAGAAATTAGGGGTCATTTAGATTCAGAGATGAGTTGAGATAGTTTGTGAATAGTAGAAAATAATATTTTTTAATATTATTATAATTTGGAGATTTAAAAAAGTTAAATTGTTTATTATATTTTGTGTGAAAATTTGAGAAAGTTAGTTCGGGATTTGAAAAAGTTAAATTGTTTATTATATTTTGTGTGAAAATTTAGAAAAGTTGTTATGGGATTTTAAAAAAAAAATTATTATATTTTGTGTAGGAATTTGAGAAAGTTGTAATGATGAAAATGGGATGAGTTTAGAAGAGTTGTGAATTCAAACATCCCCTAAGTGTCTTTATTGTGCACTAATGGCCTCTATTTATAGGCCATGAGACACTAGTTGGCAATGGACACAATCATTGGTAATACAATGGTTAGCAAAGTACACAATCATTAACAAGTGACACAACCTTTTGACTAAATCAAAAGATTGTGTCTCTTAACATTTCCTCAACCATCATCCACGTGGGAACCATCACTATGTAAAGGATATTGTCATTCCAATGTGTATACGGTTTGGTTATCGTTATCACATCCCTTAGAATTACATGTATATATCAAACTCTGCCCTTTAAGTGAAACACAGAGGCATTCAGAAATTTTAATATCAACAATCTACGGTTTGTAATCACACTAAGGGGTTGTTTGCTTTCAAAACCTATCTCATCCCATCTCAACTCATCTCATTTTTATCATTATAATTTTTCTAAATTTCTATACAAAATATAATAATATTTTCTTTTTTCAAATCTCAAAAAAATCTTCTCAAATTCCCACACTAAAATATAATAAACATTCTTACTTTTTCAAATCTCAAAACAATATTCTTAAATTCATACCCAAAATATAATAAATAATTTAACTTTTTCAAATCTTAAAATAATAATAATATTAAAAAATTATATTCATAAAATATCTTATTCTACTATTCACAAACCATCTCAACTCATCTCAACTCTCGTTCCAATCCAAACGCCCCTAATTCTAGTCGATTCTCAATATCGTAAACGACACACTGAAGAACAAAGCCCGTAAAAAAGCGGCACCTTTCCGCCGAGCCAGTAAATGCATTGACTGATCCAAGCAGTTCACTTTCTCTGCATTGTTGCATTAGCCACTGTGTATTGCTATCTCTGCTCTGCTCTCCTCTCCTCTGTCGCTTTCGACTTTCTTATTTTTTCAAGTGCCTCTCCAAGCTTTATTGCTTTACACAAAGTCTAATATATGTGCATATGACCGGAACGGCCAGATCTTCGAAAGGCCCAAACAAGAAATATATATAGTTAACATAGGGGCTCAAACAAAAGACAGCCGACTCGCAACCCACAATACTGGGTCATTTCAGCCTACACATGAAGTGGTATTTTTATCATGTAATTGAAAAATTATTTTTTAGGATGATTTCACATCCCGTACTTAATTTGATTAATAAATCCCCACATGCCAGTTTCAAAAATTATTATTTTTCATAATTTTTACATAGAGAAAACAAACTTCCCACCTACCAAAAACAATTATTTTATAAACTCCCCCCCCCCCTCCGAATCCCAGCTTTAATCTACCGGTAGTTATGTTAACATTTTTTTATATGTATTTTTTTTAACGCTTTTAAATACTTCTTAAAAAAATAAAAATAAAATCACAATATTATTAAAAAATGCTTCTTTAATTACTAAGTAAATAAATAAAAATTCTAGTAGGAGCCACTAGCGGTTGCCCCCACCGGGAAGAGGAGCTTCATGTTCCTTATTTCAATGGGAACCAGATCATTAATTACACATAATTTGCAATTTTTTTATGAACAATTTCAATCTAATTATTTCAATAGGGAGCAGATCATGGTTACACATAAACGGGTCATACATATCCATAGTGATGATCTTTCTCTTTTTATTTCTGTGTTTATAGCATCGTGATGATGAAGACATTGTTAAATAAAAAAATTCTTCTTATCATCTTCTATACCATACATCAATATATGATTTGATAAAAGTGACAGAGACCATGACAACGAGCTGCATGCCAGGTCAAGATTTCATGCATTTGGCTGGTGGGTCTATTTGAGGATGTTATATGCATGCATCCTTGCGATCAATATTGGTAAATCAAGTCTGTTTCAAGTCTGTTTCAAATCAGTTGAAGTTACTAAAAGACAATTACAAAATCTTTGCGAAGATCCACCATGACCATCGTATCAATCCGTGAGGGATAGGGCTGAAAAAAAAATTAAAAATCGATTATTTCTTTAATTTTTATATTATACATAAAATATTTCTTATATAATTTTTATATTATATATAATTTTTTTAAATCGTATATATTATATGTTAAATTACTAATTAATATAAAATAAAATTTTAAAATTTTATTATTCATGACTAATAATCTAATAACATAAAATTAATATAGCATTTGATATAATATATAAATTTTAATTGTATAATATAAAATTAATATAAGTTTGTTTCAAATCAGTTGTGGTCATAATATGTTAAAGTAAGCACTAGTAAAGACGAGCAAAATTTTTGCGAAGACCATCGATCATATCGATCAGTGAGGAAAATACAAACACTTCAGAAAATTATTCTATATTAATTTGTCACGTTCAGGCAATTAACCTATTGTTGACGACCTGAAAATGTATTTATTGGTGTGTCGACTGTCGAGACCACCCTCTGTATAAGGTCTGGCCTTTTTGGCATGTTTGAAAAATAAGAGAAATTAATGTAGTCTTTCAATTTGTCCGCTGTCATATATCATTCAAAGCAAATAATCCCCATTCTGTGTACGTTGAGCTACCGTCTCTTACTTTTTCTTCTCGATAATTATTAAAACAATATAATATCCCTGGCCTTTATGATTTACGTTTCTAGAGGAGCATCACTTTTTTTGTTTTCGTTCTTATTTTTGTTTTTGTTTTTATTTTTTTTATCATTATATTTATATATATATATATATATTTATGTAATAATATATATTTAAATAGAATGATAAAAATGACAAATCACATTATTAATATCGTATTTCGCACGCTGTTTCACTTACTAAGTGAAACGGCGTTTCATATATGTATAATTTTTTTAAAAAAAAATATTTAACCTATCAGTCGGTTCAGCAGTCCGGTCCAGACTCAAATCGGAACCGAACTGTTGGACATCGATTTTGGCCAAATTCAACCGTTGGCTGACCGGGTCTACGCCAATTCCAAGCTTCGAAGGACGGTCTGAGTCAATCCTAGCTGTTTTACAATTTCTTGTACAGCCCTAGCTTTTATCCTTTGTGAGCCGTCGATGTTCTCATGTCAGTGGATCGAGGGCTCTCCATATTTTTCGCTATGTCTTGTGCAAGTTTCCATGACCAAAGTGTGGCCAAGCCTCATCTGGCAGGTTAGTCTTGTCAGTCACTTGATTACTTTCCCTTGTATGCACCTTGCTTCATGGGTGGTTTGGGACCCTATGGTCGGGTATTAGGCCGAGGCCTAGTGGGCTTTCTGAAGTGGGACAAATCTCCTTATAGTTACCCATCAATTCCCTCGGACAGGTTCAAAGGGAATTCTTCCTTCACTCCCTTAGTTTCTGTACTGCAAGACTACTCGGCCTCTTTTATGCTAAGCCCTGAAACGGTTGGTCTCTAGCTTTTATGGCTGCACTGTGACGGTTCTGTTCCGCATTGAATGTGTCCCTTCGGCCCCTTCATCATGACCTCGTGTCAAGTAGTTATTTATTTCTTGCATTGTATCAGCAGATACACTCTATTGAAATCACGATGATCGAGGGATTCTAGTACTTTGTGGGACACGTGGATTTCTATAGCCTCGTAGGTCAGTTGCCTATATAAAGCCCCTTGCCCCCTCTGTGATAGTCTATTGTACTTATTCCCTCTTTTGCATTGTTCTCTATGTTCTTTTCCTGTATTTAGACTCCTTTCTTCACATCGTTCTCTTCTAGTTTCTCACCTATTTTCCTTTCTTTTCCTTTTGGTTACTAATGGTCCCAAATAAATACTTGTGTCCTTCTGAATTGGATGGGCCCTCTAATGATACCCGTGTCGCTGGTGGCCAAGGCGACACCGTTCCGTAGGAGTTTGCCGGCTTTTCGTGGCAATCAATTGTAACTCCTGCCAAACTGGAGTCGTTGATGGAGACCTACAAGGTTCCTCCAAAGGTGGATTTTGTGGTGCCCCCTCTACCAAAGGGGAGGTAGACTCTGAGGGTTATGGCACCAAGATTGCGGTGCACCCTACTATGTTCCTCTATGGCCTCAGGCTACCCTTCTGCTGGCCGATGCGAGAAGTATTGGCCTTCTTCGAGTTGGCGCCCATTCAGCTCCCTTCTAGTGCGTGGAGGATTCTTGTTTCATGCTGCGTTATTTGGCGTCGCACGTTAGAGGAAGCCGAGTCCAACTACCCAGATCTCACAGCGTGCGAGTTCTTCCTTATCCACAACATTATGAACAAAGGTTGGGACATCTACGACTTCAACTTTTGAAACAAGTGATAATTTTTCATTCTTAAATTCTCAACTTTTATAATATTGAATTAGGCTCCAAATTACACTTTTGATATATTACATCGACTCATGAGTCTACTACTTTTCATGTAATTAATGACAATATCGATCTAGTTTGGAATATTAATATTGAAGAAAAATAAGTTAGATTTTAATGGACGGTACAAACTACAAATTTTGGCCACTTTGATTGCGCGTGTCAAAAACATTTAATTTCAATATCATTTTGTAAAATTAATGATAGTTAATTTGAGGATGTAAAAGGATAGTAATTTCTTATTTTAATATTATCTTTTCACAACAATATAATAATATCAATCGTTGATCTTCTGATTGTCCTAATTAATTTCATAGCTTGTGTCATTATTTCAATTATAACTTAATCCAATATTAAGAGAAATATTATAAGCAAGCTTTACACCACACATCACCACGTAACCAATATGCGATTTGTTATTTTTGCTCTTCTAATTAAATATATACATATTTAAGAATTAAAATATAATAGTAAAAATGATAAATCACATATATATTAATTAAATAGATATGTGTGATGTAAGACTTCGACATAAAAATTTTCAAATATTAATAGTTAGGGTTGAGTTTGAAAAGGAAAAACCAATCTTGATCACAATCAAATGACTTCACCAAAAGGTAGGATATGTAGTTTACCCATGCATTTAGAATATTAAATGAATATAGACTTAGATATGGTTTAGATAGTATGTTAAGATAAGATAAGTTGAAATAAAAGTTGAAAGTTAAATAAAATATTATTTTTTAATATTATTATTTAAAAATTTTAAAAAAATTAAATTATTTCTTATATTTTATGTGAGAATTTTAAAAAATTATAATGATATGCGCAAGCGCCATGTGCAATTATGAAACGGAAGGGGACGGAAGGGGAAACTTATCTCCTTTTATACAAACTAATTCAAAATCAAATATAAAAATTAATATAACTTTTACAAATTTTAAAAATAAGAAAAAACCTACTCAATAGCCCGTTTATGTAACCTACACAGCACACTTGACGTGTAAAATCCAGTTTAATCCAAGTCACGATTTAGTCTCACGGTTCAACTAACTCAATCCCTTTCTCCCATTTCCTCTCTTCCATACCAAGTAAACATAGTCTCGCAGTTCAACTAACTCCTTCCCCTCTGAACTCGTCTCTTCCCTCGAAATATTGCTTAGAATTTGCCCCACTAAACTCTTCTCTTCCTTCCCACTAAAATTGATCATTTCTTCTCTCTTACATACATACACACACTTGATTCCAAAGAGAGAGAAGCATCACGGTAAGCCTCCTTGATTCCAGATTTGTCAAAAAATTTAAAGCACGCACACTTGATTCCAGAGAGAGAGAGACATCACGGTAAGCTTCCTTCCTACAAAATCAAACTTTATGATTCCCCAGTACACTGATTTTGGTTGGTTAGGCGTGATTTAACCAGTGGTTTGTGTAATTTTTTGTATGGAGGTTGTTTTGTGTTAACTTTTGCTTGAATGTTTGATTATATTTTTTGTGCCCAACAACTATTTGATGGAATTACTGAGCTAAAAGGGCATTGTGTGTGTGCAAAGTTTGCAGTTTGTGTGTGCCCATCAACTATTTTTTTGTTCCTTATGGTTCCTTTGCATTTATGAATTGGTAGCCCCAAGAGGGTGTTGCACTTGGTGAAGTTCTTGACTCTCTTCATGAATTGAACATTAGTGATGATATATTAAAGCTTTCTAGCTACATATCTGGCCCCTGTGATGATTTTGAAATTAAGTAGAAGATTTATAGTTGATTATAGAATTGATTAATTGCATGTTTTATCTTTTTATTCATTGTCCCTGCTTTTGATTATACACTACCTTCTTTTTTCAGGCCTTTCAATATGTTTGTATTCACGATTACAAACACAAGCATTGGAGGACATAAATCAAAATGCTTAATAGGTTAAGTAGGCATTGCTTCTACACTGCTACTCCTCACACATGGCTCATTTGTAGGCTTGGGGAATCCTGGGGATAAGTACAAAGGAACTAGACACAATGTACTACACAAAGTTTCAAGTCCCTGACTTCAACTTCTTTAGATGCTATATAACTTCATAATTCTTATATATTTTTTTAGACTTTATAATAAATTCTAAACATGGTTTAAACCAGGTTGGGTTCGAGCTAATTGATGCATTTGCTGAATCACAAGGGATCCATGAACACAGCTCATTGCAAAGCTATCTTTGGGCAAGGCATGCTCACTTTTTGTTCAGCTTACCCTCTTTGTATATGCTCTACATTTTTTACCTAAATGATTTGTTTATCTTGGTCAAATGTATGGAGCAATCTCTGTCAAGTTTTATTGATGAAGTCCCTTTTTTTATTACGAAGCCTCAAACTTACGTGAATCTTAGTGGGGAATCTGTAAGTGACTGAGCTATATATTTTCAGTGTCTGAAAAAATTTCACTGCTTGAACTTTTCAATGTGAAGTTTTTCATCTTGTCCATGGTTGTTTGCTCCAGCTAATATATCCGTATTAAATCAAGTCATTTAAATACATATGATTTAGTTCTTATCAGTGGAGCGATTACTCCATAGACTTTGTGTGTCACCAATGACAATAAGTGCAATTTATTTTGGGCTGTTATGTTCACTATATCATGCATACCTATCTAGTAAGACATAAGGCCTATATTAATCCTTTTTCTTGAACTTTTTAATGGTATTGTGTTGGTGATATGTCTAACATTAATGTTTCTTTGATTAACTGGAGACTGGACCACTTGCAGCTTATTATAAGCTACCTCTTAATATTACACCTAGAAAAAGAACAATGTAGAGTCAAGTTAAATTTTCCATTTCACACAATTATCATAGAGCAGCTAATTATTCATGCCCAACAACCTTTCTCCTGTTAGAATTTCTTGTTTTCCTGAATTCTAATTGTTTAATTAGTACTTACTGTACATGGCTATTCTTACAATTCTTGCTCAGATTGTCCTACCAATTAAACAGAGGTTGCAATCTATTTGCTAGCTGACATGAGATTAATGTAGCAAACTAGAAACTTCCAACAATTTAAAGTAATAACCTTAGATTCTTCACAATATCCATAATTCTGATTTTCATTTTAGCCCAGTGATGCACCCATAACTCAAAAAGCCATTATCATTCGCAGAGGTATATGCCAAAGCAACGTCGATAGTAAAGCTATCTTTTTTATTGCTGACTCAATTTTTGTATAACATGGTAAAACTACTTTCTTATGTGAAATGTTCATACTGTGTGCAGGGAGATACGATATGAGAATTTTTCGTAACTTAATTTGATAGAGGAGAACATTTAGAAAAAAGAGAATGCAATTCGGAAGATGGAGGATGACGTATTGCGGAGGAGGGAAGATAAACTAAGAGAGAAAGAGAAAGAGAAATGCTCAAAAAAGGTTAAGGTTGAACAAAATTTACAGAGGGTCGAGAATAGAAATGTGAGAATATTATTATGTTTATACTAGATTGTATCAATTGTAATAGTTTTGACCTGGTTTGGATTAACTATAGGGCCCATGAAAATATGTGGATATTTTATTTATTTTTCTTTTATGGATCAAGTGTAATGGTACTTCCCCTTGAGGCTATGAAAAATCTACTATTTTTTGCCACTTTTCTGAATCTAGTGAGTTATATACATTTTGACTCCATTTTTAAAATCCCCTTTAAGCTTATCTAAGACAATCTTCATAACATTTTGGATTAATATATTATACATGCAGGGTGATAAGTGGAACAAAAATCTATATATCCTATATATAGATTTTTTTTTTCCAATCCATTATAACACAGGATGCTACGTGAACAAAAATTGCACAAACTATGTAGATTGTTTTCCAAACTCATGCACGCATAAACAGTACTCCATGGTAAGCTTTACAACAAGTACTCCATATTCCTGGTCTGGATTCAAAATTGACATTAAACTATGATTGATTTCATATACAAATACACATGGTAAGCTTTACAACAAGTACTCCATGTTCCTGATTTGGAATCAAAATCTATACATCTTCATTGTTAAAGGTCTCTACAACCCAAAATACACAAAATCCATACACAATGGGACACAAAATCATCTACACACATATACCCGGACACAATCCACAACATTTAAATACGTGGATGGTATACACAACTTGCCACAAACATCATATACACAATCTAGCTCGGTTTATCTACACAAGCTGCAAATATTATGTCCACAAAAAATTATGTACAAGTCCAATCACACAATACTGCCAAAAAATCAATTGTCGCCTATCTAGTCACATGATGCTGCCAAGAAACATGGGCAAGTCCAATCAATAACATCGCACACTAATAGTTAACTAGCATAGTAATAATTAAAATTTTCATACATTGACTAAAATAAACACATATTTCCATGGAATTACATTGCATCGATATGATCACACACTTGAAACAGCACAAATAATATTCAATACTAACTTTCGAAAATGAAGGTAGAAAAAATTAAAAAAAAAAAAAAGGGCAAAACCTCACACCTCCTCATTTCCCGATGGCATCGATTGTGTAACAATGTTGATTTGAGATTCTGAAAGGTCATGCAATTGTGATTTATCATCAAATATTTTTCTGCAAGTCTAAAATCACACTGAAAAGGAGACATATATAAGAAATGAATATATACAATAAAACCAAAAAATGAAAGGTACCTGTTTCTTCTCCCTTTTTGTTGCTCCTTTCTCCACGGCCAAAACCTTTCTTTTCGTCGGGGGTCTCCCTTTCCCCCACACAATGTAAGGGCTTAATATTTTTTTACCCTTGTCCGCGACGACATTTGCTTTGACCTTGGTTGAACAAGATTTTGATTCAAGTGTTAAACTTTCAAATGTTTTCTCAAAGTCATCTAAAACGTGCAAGAATACATCGACATGGTAATCACTTGGAAATACATGAGTCACTAATTTCAAATATCTCTTTACCACAACCTCATACCTTCGTGCGTCTGCATTGCTCCACAAGTCATCATAACTACTTTTTATCAATGTATATCTCCTCTTCATGTCTTTCCTCCATCAATCCAATACATATTTTTCTGGCATCAACATTATGTTCTTCATATTACATACCCTAAATTCATGCCTACAAAGAATGCCCCTCGTCTCAAATAATTGACACGTGCATTTAATGTCACACTCCTTTTCATTATAGTAAACTGAGTATTTAAATATTTTGACATGATCATTGATGGAAATTTGATCTAAAGCATCAAATTTGGATATACATCCCTACGTACTGACACGGGTGCAATTACATATAATTATCCCCAACACCTATTTTTGGACCTCTTTAAACTTAGCATTTGTATACATTGTTTGAAACTGTTTCTCAATGTCAGATGGGGATACACATGGGATCATTTGGTTAAGAGAATTGAAATCAGTTGTCGCCTCGACCTCCACCTTCTTTCTGAAAACATTATCAAATTGATCGATAAATTCTTTTAAAGTCAACCAGAATGCACAAACCCATCGAAATAAACATTCATGCTTTCAGAATGTTGTGTCGTGCTCATACCAGCCCAAAATACACTTTTCAAATAAATCAATACTCAGAAAGACCTATCCTCGTATAACCCTACAGCTATGCATTATTCTAAACATTGTACTTATGAAGTAGTTGTCCCCACTTGTCCTCAAATTCAACGCATGAATCATACAATGCACTTTGAATGCTAGACTTCAACCCTAAATTGAATTGGGAGTGGGATCCCAATTTTTCTGACAGTTTCTGCATGATATGCCAAAGACTATTTATGACAACTATCTTGAAATACAGTGATTATAACATTCTTCATTGCTCAATCTTGGTCAATTATGATGGCTTTTAGCGACCAACCATTCATGGACTTTAGCCATGCTCGAAACAACCATTCAAATGTATTTGTGTCCTCGCTTGAAATCAAGCCAGCCCTTAACAGGGCTGACTGTCCATGGTGGTTTATACCAACAAATGGAGCAAAAGGCATACCATATCTATTTGTTAAGTAAGTCATGTCAAATGTGATAACATCCTAAAAATACTCATATGACGCTTGACTTCGTGCATCAACCCAAAACACAGTTCATAATCTTCCCTCATCATCGACATCCATAACAGAAACTAAACCATCATTCATCTCCCTCATTCTCTCAAAGTATTCACCAAGTGCTTGGCCACCCGCTTTACCTAATCGTAAGTGTCTGGTTTTATTAATAAAATTGCGATAATCTTTCTCTTGAAAGTCAAGATTCTCAAACCCCCCCTGGGTGTCTAGAACCAGTGCCCCGATGTTCTTGTTCATTAAAATACTTGCCCTATCATTCAAATCGAACATCCGTTGGCTGTATTCATCCAAACACTTGTGAGATCTAAAAAATCTAGACTTCTTCAGGCTGACTGTACTATAATTGTGAGTATTCTCAATAGTTGTCAAAATCCATACCCCATTCGCAAGTTTAGCATTTACCTTAGCATTACAACTTGTTTTAGTTGTGGGTCGTGGCATGAAGACATTACTGTGGCTAGGCACATACTTGCCGACACATGCACACCCAATTGTCACATATATCGCATTCTCATCTACTCTTCATCTTAAAAGTCTTCACACCAAAACCCGCTTGCTTGGCATATTGTTTGTAATATGCCATAAGCTCTTTCTCATTGTTAAACTCCATACCACATCTCGGTACTTCAACTCTTTCATCATCATCCGAGGCTTTCTTACTCCCTTCAGCCTCTGTCTCTTTAATTACCTCAGATGAAGGTTCTGAAAATGAAAAAGTAGATTTTTATATAATACAAACAAGATGTTAATGTTAACGCACACTAATCAAAATGTCATACCATTAGTCATTTCAAAGTCAACACTAGTAGGCATAGTTGATGACTCACTTGCGCATTGGGGGTCTTTTCAATTGAATGCTGCAATGAGGCACGGTGTTAGAAACACTGAAATGGAATATTTTTAAAAATAAAATATATCAACCTGGCCAGTTTCTTGAAATCTTCTCAATTCCTCCAGATTACTCGAGGGAGGGTATAGCATTCTCGGTCGAATAAGTGGCATCAAGGGATGCTAGCATTAGGCACATTGTTAGAAAACCTCAAAAATTTTTAAAAATAAAAAAGGACATGTACATGGCTACACTCTTGAAATCTTCTCAATTCCTCAGGATTACTCAACGGAGGATATGACATAGTTGGTCCAACAACTGTAATGATTGCAAGTTTTGATAGTATTAGAATGCCTCAAATGCACATACAAAAAATTTTAAAAAAATTAAAAAGGACATGTATCTGGCTAGTCTCTTGAAATGTTCTTAACTTCTCTGGATTACTCAAATGAGACATTGTGTTAGAAAGCCTCAAATGCACATACGAAAAATTGAAAAAATAAATAAATAAAAAGGACATCTACCTGGCCAGTCTCTTGAAATCTTCTCAATTCTTCTGGATTACTCAACGAAAGGTATGACATAGTTGATCCAACAGGTGGCATCAATGGATGTTGCAATTAGGCCTTGTCTTAAAAAGCATCAAATTCACATACGAAATTTTTTAAAAAATAAAATAAAATAAGGCATCTACCTGGCTACCCCAATGATACGGATATGGATTTGAATATGTATTTAGTATAAAAAAAAATGTCTGAGTATGGATTTACAGGACCATGGCCCTATATACAACAATAAAAAATACCTTAATTAAATAGAAATACCAGACATTCCGAGATATCGAAATGAACAATGTGTACCATACTTGGGTCGATGAAATCAATGTAGAAGGCTTGGATGACCTATCATCTTCCTCTTCACCCATCAGGCTATTATAACTAAGAATGACACATACACAAATTTAAGATCTCTTAATTGTTCGGAGCATGTGAGATATATGGATACAAAATAAGACCAAGAGGATTTCTTATCCGAAAGATGAAAAATTTAAGATGAAAAACATTAAATTTGTCTATTTTTTTCGAGTTCTAGATATATAACAAAATCATCATTGCCTGCATTTGTGTAGAATGAGTTAATCCAAATGTAGGACTATTTATATAAATAAGTGCAAAAACATAGTTTTGTTAAACAAATTGTTATTCAAACTTTATTTCTTAAAATTTTTTAAGTTTTACATATTTATTCTCTCCTTCTTGCTAAAAAATAGATATCCTTTCACGACTTAATAAAAAACGAATATTCATTCATTAAAGTCTAAAGATATCATTTTAATGTAATAGAACAAAATTAAGAGTAGGAACAAGAGAGTCTACATTTTCATTTAACACATTTACGCAAAAATTCAGGCAAGTAATAGATGGGCAACAGAGACACAGACGTCAGAGAGTATAGAAATTGGAGGTGGAAACATCTCAAGCTCCAGCTAGAAACTTTTGAGGAAACTAACGTCCACTTTCAATTGGTTCCAGCTAGTTATTGTAGATGACAATTGTGTACTTGTTATAGAAGAAAAAAAAAACAACTTCTAGATTTGTGCAAAAAAAGAAACTCTGTAGCTTATCAATACAATTTTCATTTCATAGTTTCTATTTCACAAACAACTTTAATTCATTATAAAAATCATATTACACTCAACACAATTCATTCCAATCCTTCCATTTAATTCACTATTTTCTTACATTGAGATCATCTACATAACATACTCGTATTGGAAGTTTTACAATTACATGCCACAGCAATGGTTCTACCTACAAAAAATCTGGAACCTCTCCCCCACGCTAAAAGAACAACTACCAATCCTAATGTTCCAAAATAACACCTCGTGACACAAAAAAACCTCATAAGCTTCAATTGTGGAGAAACATTTCAATCTTCGATATTCAAAATAACATCAACACTCATAACTACCCTAAGCTTCAATATGTACCAAACTTAAAATTATAATTTGTAGAAACAGAAAAGAAGCCCTAGTTTTCACAATGACTTGCTGGGAATCACAAATAAGACATGAAAGATCTCAGCTTTACCCATTGAACACCATTACAAATGCAGAGGAAGCCATTGAAAGAGAGCTTAAAGCAAAGATATTATCTTTGGGGGCATAGTTTTCAGAAAAGAATAAATATTTGAAGCAAAAGCTAATGAAAAGAGATTTACCTTGAGAGAGAGAAAGCTGGGCAACACAATCTGAGGCTCAATCTGTAAAAAATGAAAGTTCTGAACAAGTCATCGACAACGATGAAGCTTTCGTCGGCAATTAAGAGAACGGCGGAGGAGTATGTCGGTGTGGTGGAGCACACATGAAGGGTGCTGGCGTGCCGAAAAGGGGAGGGCGGCTGGAGAAGATTTCGAATGGTGGGGGTGCAGAAGATTTCAAATGGGGGTGCTGGAGAGCCTTTTGGCTTTTACAATCTCACCAAAACGCACATTTTAGTAATTAGGGGAAAAAAATCCACCTAAGGTGTGCTGTGTAGGCAGACATATAAAAGTACTCTAAAAATAATATTAAAAAATTGCATTAAGGCTTGATTTGGATACAAGAAATAGTTTATCTCATTTTATCATTACAAATTTTATAAATTTTTAGATAAAATATAATAAATAATTCAATTTTTTTAAATTTTAAAATAATAATAATATTTTATTTATCTTTCAACTTTTATCACAATTTATTTTATCTCAATCTACTGTCTAAACGAACCTAAAAAAATTTAAATATTCTCAAGACTATGACCTCATTTACTTCCACAAAACTTTTTATCTCATAAACCCAAGTCACAAAACTTTTTATCTCAGAAATCCTGTAATTACAGTGAATACAATTCAAGTTTTTTTTTCTCTCCAGAAACCCAAAACCAAGTCACTGGCACGTTTGGTAGGACATGCTCATGAAGCATATTTAAAGATCTTGGAAAAATCTCATTGTATCTTGATCTACGTGGTCACTGACTCACTGGTCTCATTAGCATTATTAGATGAGCATACAATGTTATATAGTACAGCCTATGCAGAACTTCAGACCTCGGAACTAATCCTCGTGTCAGTTGATGGATTGTTAAAGGTAATGCTATCAATCAACCAAATTTGCCAGCTAGAGACTAGTCTACTTCCTTTGGAAATTGCTCTCTTTAACTCTTAAGATTATGTTTGGGAATGAGATGAGAATTTTATGTTTTGTTTTAAAGTTTAAAATATTATTTTTTAGTTTTGAGATTTGAAAAAGTTAAATTGGAATTTGAAAAAGTTATATTGGGATTTGAAAAAGTTGAATTATTTATTATATTTTGTATGAGGATTTGAAAAAGTGTAGAGATGAGATGAGATGAAGATGAAAATTTTGAGTAAAACATGTTTTCCAAACCTATCCCAGATTCCAGCTAGCTATCTAGGTCCCTCAATTAAGGCATGCAGAAGGAAAGACGAGGAAACAACAAATATAAGAACTTGCCCGTTAAAAAAAAACAAAAACAACAGTTATAAGAACTTGGAAAATATGGAAAGTAAGGGCACGCAAAATAGACAGATTAGGATCCATTTGAGCAGAAGTTCAGAATAGATGCCAAGATAATCAAATTACTCATAAATATAACAAACAGCAAATGTTGAGGAACAAGCATTCTTCTTGAAGTCGCGTTCTATCTCTTGAGTGGTTCTGAGCATCTCCACAGCAGTCCACAAGCGTGGGTTATCATTGTATGCAATGACGTTGTAAGCTGTCTGTGGTAGATAAATATGAAAACATCTTAGCTAGAAAGGTATACTGCAAGAACAGATGGATTAGTACAATAAGGCAGTTAAGGGCAGAGAGAGAATATTGCAAGATCAAAGAAAAACTGAAGCTTCCTACATTCCTAGTCTTTGCTACACGCATACAACATAGTGTCTCATCTTTTTAATCATTAGTATTATCTGTTCACGTGACAAACCAGCTCTCTCTTTTTCATCTCTCTAAATGCGGCCTCCACCAAGTCCTTTTGTGGAACTAACTTCTGCTTTGGAAGAAAATTAGCGACACCAATCAGGATTTGCTTGAGTAACCATGGTGGAACCATGTTGTCTGCAATCTATGCAAGAGAGAGAGAGAGAGAGAGAGCGAGAGAGATTAATTGAAGGTCAACTAAGCAGGGCTTCTAACATAGGTTCAGAAAAGTACTTTGCACATAGGCGCTACAAGAATGGCACCATCCCATGCATTAGGTTGTTTCAGATGCACCTTCAGAGCTACAGCTCCACCCAAAGACTGACCGAAAAGGAAGCTCGGGAGAGTACGAAACTCAGGGTTCTCTGCAATTAAACGTAATCAAACATATCATTGTGAACAAACTAGCATAACCAATGGTAAGTATAAGATGATATCTTTATATATCTATTAATAAGACTGTTGCATTATGTACTCGGCCACAAATTTTTGAAAAGTGAAGAACTCAGCCAAAACAAAGACAACAAAATTAAAGGACCATGAACCAAATAAATGAACAGTAAGAAGTATCTTCCACATAAAAAGAATGTTGAAGCTCCCCTCTCAGACAAAGCATCATAATTACCACACACACGATACAGAAACAATGAGAAAGAACACAAGATGCAAAGTCATCCGTATTATGTTCCCTGTGACTGCAATAGACTTTTGCTTGAGCCAAATGGATGACTTGCAGTAAAAGACACTTTTGTCCACCGACAATGAATTGAGTTGTGCACATGGTTACCAAAATATCGATGTGGGAAGTTTATAAAATTTTTCTGGGACCAAAAAACAAACTAGGCCTCATTTCACGACCCAAAAGTGTATCTCAGCCTTCTCTGAGTTAACACCAAGGTTGGGAATAAAGGGTGCTGCAGCAGCCAAGAGACAACATGAAAAGAAAAATTGTGGACAGCCATTATCAACACCCACTATTAAGACAATTAGTTCAGTTACTAGACCCAACATCTAAAAAGATTGGGAACAAAAGATATGCCTTGAAATTTTCCTTCCAATGTAGCTCAATAATCCCTATTTGCTGATTTTGATTCTTGCAAATAAAACGACCTCAACTTCACTTTAATCTGAATCAAAATGCCACTCACAACGTCATCTAACCTACAACCTAATTGTTCATCCCAAAATGAAAACAGACTCTTTGAGGAGACAGAAATTAACCATTTTTCCATAAAGGGTAATGTAGTCATTTTTTATTTCCAAGATAAAGGAAAAGAAAAAAGAAATACCGTCACTATTTAAGAATTTTTCGCAGCAGGTTCAACAAAGATGCCAGAATAGACTTGTTTATATGTGAGATGAGATGAGATAAGAATAGCTTACCTTTGACTTTTGAGTAATTCTAAATAACATCATCAACAATCCAGTCAAAGCTGGGAATATAACCGTGCAGACCTTCTGAAAGACCAAAACCTGGATAATCCATTGCAAAAACACCATATCCAGAAGATGCCAACTTCCTTGCAATTCCTCTCAACAATGGCATGACCAAGTCAACAACTAAGTTCAATTATCATTCAACGCCACTAATTGACAGCAGTCACTACTTAACCAAAGAAGGAGGAGGGGGGCGGTGGAGTTCCATGCCTTCAAAGAAAAATGTGCAAGTATCTCCATAACCATGACAATAGCACACCACTGCTTTGAGGTGAGAGCTGAGGGGAAGCCAACACTTTGAAAAAAATTTCAATCCTCTAGAGTTCACTTCATATGACTGCACAAAAAATATCAATGATCGTTTCTGTAGAAAAGGAAAATAATAGCAACTTCACAAAACTATACGGGATTGACACAGAAATTATAAACAAGGATACTAGCATCATAAATGACAGGATTTGTAAGAGATGATCAGTTCCAACTAAATAGAGTTAAATGGCTAAAACAAAAAAGACAATGGAGAGAAAAGAGAGAGAACTGGTCAGTTTCTAGTTGCCTTCTGCTTCTATTATTTTTTGGCTAAGTCCAAGTTGCTTATGGTCATTCGTTTGTTTATAGCTACCTTTTCAGTTACTGATAAAAGAAAGATGAACAAAAAAGGATATGTTTGCAAGAATTTAAGTTTTTTATAACAAAATAGTAAACAATAATGAAGTTTCTTGACTTATTATAAAAGGAAGGAAAGCTTGCCATTTAGAGATAATAAGAGAGTCAAACTGTTTCTCTAAATTGTAATTTAAGCCAGAATTAATTTTGGAGATCATTTACTTCCAAATGAAGATGGCCAATAAACCCGAAGAAAAAGAAGTGGTGCTCTGCACATATAATAAGCCTTCTTTAAGCTGCATAAGCAAATGTTTTCCATAACTCCAGGTGGATTCATAATAACAGGCCATCTTTTATTGATCAGATCACCCTTACTCCCCTGCAATAAACCTCAGTCCACTGACATCACCATCATGCAGCTCTACCTGTTTAAGCCAATTCTAGCAACAATGACTTGCTAGACTCTAATTGTAGGGGATAACGTCATTGCATCTCACAAGTGAACAATTAGAGTCATTGCATCTCACAAGTGCACCTCTCTATGCTCTTCACTCTTCAGTAAGTAGAGGATAACGTCCAAATTATGAAAGCCTTAATCTAAAAGAAATGCAATTTCAAAGATTAAAATAAACTAAATCCAGAGTTCTTCCCTCCCTTATTTCTAGTCCATCACACGGTGTCTGCAACACAGTGGAAATATAAAGTAATCAATATTACTCAACAAACATTTGTTAAGAGTCAATATTAAAATTTACTCTAGAAGTAAGTTTAAACATTTGACTGAGGATAAACATTAGACAAATTAAGTTCATCAGCCAATACCAATTCAATATATAGTCCCAAAGGTAGAATGGTTCGATGGACTCTAAGAACTAGTCGTTTGAGTAAATTGATACATTTTGATGTGTGTTACAGGCACGAAGTTCATCGTGCAGACTGGATGTAGTAAACCAATTTAAAACCCGGTTTCTTACAGACTCTGGAATAATAATTTAAGAAAAAAAAAGACACATGCTTGATTCACCAATTAAATAAATTGATGCAACTGAAAGAAACTTTGATTTTTGAAAGCAATACCTAGAGCAGAAGTTAGTATGAACTATTCAATTCATGAGTGCACCGTAGAAGACATATGTACTATAATGATTTATCACACTGATGTAGTTTGGATTCGGTCAGTTTGTCAAACAGCGGTTTGAAAGATTTGGCTTTATAGTTATCCACATATGAACAAAGCATTAGTATTTTTTTTCCACCCCAAATTGTTGAAATTCGCGTTATAAAATAAATTATGCGCCTTGATAATAAAGCATAAAAAACGCAGTTAGCAACGTAATACATTCAACTTGAGTACAAAAGGAAAATGCAGCAGGTGAAAAACGTTGAACTTTTGAAAATCTACAAAGTTCGAATAACTGTGAATGCAATAAACCAGAGCAACAGAATAATATATATATATATATACAAACCATAAAGCAATACCTTGAACAAAATGTGATCAATCCCAAGTTGAATATCCTTGAAAGAGTCGCGAGCGCGCCTTCTGGCTGGCGCTTCGTCCATATTAGCCTCGAGAACCTTCTGCAACTCCTTGTCAATCCCAGGGAACTTCCCCACCAGCGGTGCCATCACCTCTCTCCTCCCCTTCTTCCTCCACCGACTTCAAACCCTAGCTCGAAATTCTACACCGTTTCAAACCCACCTCTAAAAACATCATAAAAGGGGAAAAAAAACCGAAAAAAACAGAGGAAGCAAGAAAAAACACCAAACACTTCCTATATTTTCATATCGACTCTGACAATATGTTTGGTCGTTTTTTGCATTTCTTTGTTTGAATATGTGGGAGTACCTTCTATTAAGTGGCGCCTGCTTAGCTTTGCGGGTTTCAATTTCAAAGCCATGTGGGGTTTATAGAGTTCTTATATGCATCCGATATTGTAGTGATGTGCAACTTTGCATACTCTACGTGGCCTTTTCTTTTTAAAAAAAATATTAAAAATGCATGGTTTTGCACCGTATGCATTTTCAATTCTGGTTTCAATTTCGATTTCGAAACCGGCCCCCCTCCACGTCGAAATTCCTCCCCGCCCGCTCTCCTCTCCTCCTTGCCCACATCGAACCTCCTCTACCCACCTGTTAGGACCCCAAGGATAGTAGCCCATAGCCGAGCTGCCCATGCATCATCCTAGCACATCAATGAGCCAATGCATGCCGCGGGCCACCTTGGCACTTGCACCTATGTTATTGTTTTTTTATTTATTTTTATTTAATTATTTTGCAAGCGACCTATTGGGGGTTTCCACTTTGTAATCTCTATAAATAGGACCCTTAGACATTTAGTTGGGATCTTTTGACAATTTGGCAAATCCCTTAGTGAGCGGCTTGTGTTCTTGAGATCACCATCGGTGCTTAGCACTTGAGCTACTTGGGTGAAATTCGTGAATCCTTAGTAGATGATCATCACCTTGCAATTCGTGAATAGGTGGTGATTCAATCTATCTTGTTTCTTTGCAACTTTGTGAAATTCGTGAATCAAAATTGTTTTATTATTTCTTTTGTTCCATTCAATCTGTCAATCTCTTGTTTATGTTTTCCATTCTATATTCAAAATCCAAAAATACATTGCTCTTATATTTTTCATCTTGTTCATCTATTCTTTCTTGCATATCAAAGACATCTTAAACCTTAATCTTAGTATTCTTTGATTTTTCGAAATATCCATATAAACCATAAAGAGAGTCTTCATATTCTTTTGTTGAGTCTATTCATCCATCGTTCATATATTTTTCTTGCATTTTCTCACATACCACACACATCCTAAGCCTCCATCTTTCCAAGGCCATATTTCTCATAAACTCCACATACCAAAATTAGCTTTCCCTCACCCACATTAGCCCTTGGCCGAAATTTACTATTGCCATATACATTCCATCATTTTACCTATTACCATATACATTCCATACACATATCTTGCCTTAGAAATCACTTGACCTAGCCTCCATCATATCCATTAACCCTAGCTGAATCCACTAAACCTCCATCTTGTCATACACAAATCTTGCCTCATTTGGAAACCCTAGCCTAACCTTCCATAAGGATCTCCTAAACTTTAGGAATCCTAACCCTAGCCACCCTTCATCCAACTAATCCCTAGAGTCC
Source organism: Cyclocarya paliurus (assembly GCA_029856935.1). Lineage (NCBI taxonomy): Eukaryota > Viridiplantae > Streptophyta > Magnoliopsida > Fagales > Juglandaceae > Cyclocarya > Cyclocarya paliurus. The sequence continues at coordinate 5,376,625 of CM056950.1, forward strand.
CACAAGGTAATTCCTACCACTTAGGAATCCTTGACTCATCTTTAAATTCAATCCCTTGATTTTAGGAAATTTCATTACATCTCTTATCCCTTAAATCTCTCAATCCCTAAAATCACTCAAGTCAACCCAAGACCTTCTTCACTTACCAAAACTGAAACCCAATCTTCCCTCAATCATATCCACCTTTCCAAATCCTAACAATCCCAAATCATCTCCTACAACTTAGGAACTCATCTTCTATCTTCCAATTACTCCAAATTTGAAATCCAACGATTGTCTTAGTCAAACTTCCAATTCCCAGCAACTCACATGCATCTTACCATTTAGAATCAAACCCTAGCTAACCTTCAAGAATCTCCCTTTGGCAACTTCCTTAATTTTAGGAAAGTTGACTCATCCCACTCAAATCCCTTGATTCTGGAACTTCCTTAGAATCATTCAAACCCTAAACCCAAGGAACAACCCTAGGCTCATTCAAACTCCGTCCCATCTTCCATATCCAATCCCTAAAATCACTTCATCCACCTAGTCAACGAAAGACTTATTCCACTTACCAAAACCCTAGCCACCAAACCCTAATCTCACCCATCCACATCTCTTCCAAACCCTAGCAACTCATCTTACACTCCAACCCTAATCCAACTCTTCCAAATCTTGAAATTCCCCATAGCCACCATCCAAACCCTAGTCTATATTCACCATACCAACCCTAATCACCATCCAAGTTGTCCCAACATCAAGGGCAACCCTTAAGCCGTTCCACATTGCATCAAATACGCATATTCATTACTTAGATCACCCGAACTCATCAATCATCATCATCATTTCCATCACTAAACACCATACCTTCATCAACCTAGAAATCCATCATTGTCATTATACGTGCAAGGCCAAGCAAAAAGGCTTGACACTCAGTCACCATCATCACCAAGGCAAGTTCGTAGACTTAGTGTTTAGGGATAATACTGGGGTCCCTAACACCACTGCCACCGGCGACATCGTCTCTCTTTCAAGCGACACCGAGCCCGTCTGCACAGCGTCGCCACTCCCCGCGTCTCTCTTTCCTCCCTCCTTGTCGCCCTCATCGTCCCAGGTGCGTTTGTGCATGCGTGTGTTTCATTTTTTTTTTCTTTGCATCTCCTCACAGTTCCTAACCATCTTCCCTGCTTCAGAATCCTCATCAACGATCCCTAGAGTCCCTGCTTCAGAATCGATGGCAACGCGCCTGTTCTCGGCAGATAGGTGAGTGGTTTCTTGCCCTAGACTGTTTTCATTCTCTTAATTTGAAATATATAGTAAGGGAATGTAAGGGATGTGGAATTTGTTGGTTTGAACGTTCTTCTTGTGTACTTAGAGAAGTGATTTTTGGGTTTTGTGAGATGGGGGTATTGCGGCTTAGGGCACGGAGAAAAAATTGTTCTTTAGGTTTCGCATCGTTGTCCTCGGCCTGGGTAAGGAGAAACATTTTAAACTGGAAGCAGCTACATGCTTATATCTCTTAAATGGTGTCCTTACTTTATCCATATTGCTATAGAAAATCATAAAGAAGACCTACTCGCTTTAAATGGACAAACGTTTCATGCTTGTGCTCACTGAAAATTCTGATACAACTTTACTAATTATAATCTAAATGGTAAAACAGGGGATCAAGGGACTTGATGAAGGGATCCTGAGCATGAAAGCAGGAGGAAAGCGTCAATTGATACTTCGATTGATAAAGCTTTTTTTACAAACTCCTACACAAAGGATGTTGGCAAATGAACTACTCACAGTTTATAGATTATGAATCGGGAACTCTATAGTACGTTTCACATAATTTCTTTCTCAGATTTTATAGACTTTATGAATCTGTTCTGAGTATGATGCAATTTTTTTCAGCCTCTTTTAATTGTATAATGATGGTTTTACCTCATAATGAACTTGGTATAAAATGGGAGTTATTAATTGGTAATAGTTTGGTGTTTTGGGTCTTTGGGTTAGTGATTGTATTATTGTGATCTTATGGAAAGTTTGGACAGACATTTGCGGATCATAATCTATGCCACACTAACTTCAGATCCCCAAGTCCCAAAATGGCACTTAGCCATGCTCATGGACATAGCTTGGTGTGCCTTCTCTCTTGCTTCTAATGTGTTAAGAGTTATGTACTTATTTTCTCCCTTTTTCCCCTGTTTTAGCTTTGAAGTGTTTATTTGTTGGTTTAAAGAAGAAAATATGAGTCCATTTTGAAAATGATGCAAACTTTCTATTTTGAATGATTTAATAGGTGACTATTTTGATATTTGATTGTTTCGCCATGCATAGAAACAATAGCTACAACTCTTGCACTTCTTTGGTCATTTCCTTTCTAGTATATTTTGATTGAACTATATATTTTAATTTGATTATGGCTATCAAATATCAAAGATGTGTGTACTTTGCTATTCAGTAAAGCACTAGAGAATGAGATAAATGTTATGTAAGAATAGGTTGAAAGGGGTTTTTTTTGCAAGTAACTTTTCTTGTTTTTGTTTTTGTTTTTGCCATATTCCTTAAAAAGAATGCAATGACGTGCCTCTCTCAATTTTCAAGAGCCAAAGAATCACTTGTAGCAATGTCATTGAAGCACTTTTTTTCAATATTATTCTTCATCTTATAATTTATCATTCTCAAATCATACTTGTCATCATTTCTTTTCTTTCACATTTCTTTTTTCCTTTTATGACTTAAAGCCTTCTTTTTAGATATTTGTATTTCTCATTGATTTGGCTTTATATCCTCTAACATTGTATGATTGGCAATCTGCTATAGCAGGAAAGTAGTTCTTTTTTGTAAGTAACTTTATAAGAAAAATTTCAGGGCAGACGTTAGTGTATTTTGTACAAAAGAGTTTGTAAGAAATAGATTGATAGCTGAAACTGTAATATTTTGTACAAAAGATTTTGTAATATTTTCTTGTCTTTAGGTTGCAATATGATTTATCATTCAGAAAAGTCTCTTTAAATGTCTATAGGAAATAGTTGAAATTGATTAAATGGAAAAATGAACCACTTCACAAAACACTTCAAGGCCCAATGACTTGGGTAGAAATATGGTAAGGGAAGAGTGATTGAGCAACTAGTTTTTCATTTGTTAATAAATTCACAAAATACAATGAATAGAAGAAACAAGTACCCCGTTGATTTCAAGAGTATGTTATCTAGAGGATGTGGTTTTGTTGGAAACAATCATGGGGGTTCTTCCTTGATTTCAGACTACCTCTACTTCAATTCATTTTCCTCCCAATGTTTAGGCTTTAAACTCATTAAATTGGGTCAATTTCTTTCCTAACAGTGTAATGTCTTGTTGACTGACAAAGTGACATTGTTGCAAAAATTAAAGCTGAAGCATCTTTGCTAAAGTGATTAAGATAGTGATTTCTTATTTCCCTGTGGTTTCTTGTTTCTAGAAAGATTCAATGGAAGATTCTGTTGAGATAGTGATTGAGAGGCTGCTTCATGTTACAAAGGAATTAGAACCAGGTAATACAAAATTGCTTGCATATGCTAGTGAACTCGGAACCAACTTAGCAGAAATGCTCTACATATTAACTGGGGAGTACATATCTCTATGAATTTCTAATGTTAAGGGTGCAGTTTTCCTTATCTTACAGAATGGAGCTTCAAACCCATTTGAAGGGAGCTCGAGTTCTTAGGCCAGTCTTTTGCTTTAGTGTTGCTTTGACTTGGAGATCCTTCCAGTTATCAGCCATCTCAAGTGTAAGGCAGCACTCCAAAATGTGGCTGTGGAGTAGTTTGTAGAAAGTGTAATTTGTAATTTGAAGCTTGAAGAATTTTGAAATTTGTAGTTTTTATCAAATTGTGGTTGTAAATTTGCAATTTGTAGTTTGAAGAATGTTGTATCTTACGAGTCAAGATCTCCAAATTATACTCGGAACATTTTATCTTGAAAGTATGAATACAGTTGGGCTGAATTGTGACAATTGTAACATGAAAATATTGTCCATCGATAGCCATGATTTTGTTGTACTTTTACAAGTTCTTTTCTTCTTTCTTTTGTTGGATTTTGTTTTTTAACTGCTGATTGTGACATCCATTTCCACTTTGGCTTAATGATTAATGGCCAGATGAAGAGGAATGCATACAATTATGCTTGCTGATTTTTTAGCTAAAAAGGAACCATTTATTTAGATGGAAAAGTAATAATATCTTATGCAAGCTAAATTCAGGCAGAAACTCACATCAAGACCAAAGGTTTTTTCAATACAAATGTTAAAGTGATTTTGACATGATGCTTTCATATGTTGATCCGAACCAACCAAAAAAATTACATATTTGATTTTGATACTATGCTTCCCGCTATTTACATATTTGATCCAAACCAACTAGAAAAATTACAATAGATACAACCCAATGTTAAAGGGATGGCTTGTAGTATTTTGTTGGCATAAATGGCATCTTGAATCTCACTGTCCTAGTTAGAAAGCACTGCACTCCATTGATATCCAAGTTACGGAACTCCCCAAAGAATATCTTGCTCAAGTCTTCTTTTGTCAGGTGCTGAAGAACCGGGCCAGCTAGAGATGTACCAGATAAATCAAATTAAACTATTAACAAAGTATACATGTAAAATCATAGCTTATGGTTTGAAGCACAATCTTTTAATCAAAATGCAAGCATTAGCACACTTCATTTCCAAAAATCATAGGTAATGGTTTGAATGACTTATAAGCAGATATAATCCAAGTTTTTAAGCCAAGCTAAGAGATAGGAGAACATGATAAAAGGAATCTAGGAATCTAGCATTTTTTGCCGGCAAGTACTAGCTTTAAAGAAAAGTATTGACTCTAAAGATGGATATATATTTTTAGCATAATACCGCTTCCAACATTTGCACGCAAACACATCATACCTAACCAGTTGCTAAAGGAAATATGTTTGGAAACAACCCAGGAATGGCTGGATTAGTCCCAGGAAGTTGACCTGCACATAGATTTGACTATTTAGAATACAACAGTAGCATAAATCTTAGTTTACTTTAATGTAGCTAAACTCTTATCACTTGATTTTCCATGAAAGCACATTAAATTAAGCAGATCCTAACATCTTCAATAAGATTTATCAAATAAGATGAAAGGAATATATTATATACAAGTTATGGATGCAATATTCATAAGACTACCAAAACAGGCAATAGTTCCTGGTTAAAGACGAACAAGACCCATCAAACCGGTGCATTGTTTCCTCCTTGTACATAAAAGCTACAGAAGTCGGCTCACGCCCACTGTCAGCTCAATGGGGCAACTAGCCGAACATTGCCTTCTTACAACAAAAGACATGACATAGAAACAAAACAAACAAACACTAAACACAACAAAAAAAACCAGAAACATCTCTTAGTTTTGATTCTAGAATTATTTCACCAAGTAAACAAAAAAAGAGTACAGTCATCCAGAGACCATAGCTTTGCAAATGAAAGAACAAAAGATATAGCTTACCAAATCGCACCATTCAATTTGATTTGAACTTTCCACACTATATCCAAAAAAGGAAAAAAGCAGTTAACAAATCCTTTCTAAATCAAATTAACAGTTACAAAAAGCAAGCAATATAAACAACTAAATGAAATTAAACAATGTGGTGATGTGGTGTGCTTGAAAGCGGTAACAACCTAGAAATATGCTCGCAGTGCAGAGGAGTTGGGGCCTCGAGGTGAGAACCGAAGTCGAAATCACAACAGAAAACAAGAGGGAGGATCTATCTCGGCAGGAAACTACTAAGACGAAAAGCAATTTCCATAGAATCTGATTTCAAATATACAAAGGTAATAGATATATCTACATCAAGCAACAAACAAAATCACAAAGTTGCTAACCATGTACACGAACCTTTTTTACGGAAGAGAGTATCAGAGTGTGGGAGAGAGGGAAGTAGAGACTTTGACAGCCTTCATGAAGATGTTTCCAGAATCAAATTGAATAAAAGAGGTCAATAAATTAGCATACCTTGGGAAAATTCAAAATCTGTGTCGTAAAGACTGGCCAAGCTGAAGTTAGGGTTTCAAAATTTGGAAATAATTACAGAGACCTTCAAAATGTACAACCAGTTCATCTTACCCACAGAGACATTCAACATATAAAACCAATAAATCAATGGAAAAGAAATCACAACCGTAGAGGAAGGGAATTCATATAAAACCAATAAATCATAGAGAAAAAATCACAGCAAACCAAGAAATCACAGAGACGACGTGCTTGGGGTTCGGGGTTTGGACTGGAAGCTTCTTTGCTTGGGAACTTTGTCTTCCGTTGGGTGAGGTCGAAAGTGCTTGGGGTCGGGGTGAGGTTGAAGATGAAGCCTTGAGGTGGGGAACTGTGGTGGGGTTTGAAGATGAAGGCGCCTGGGTTTTGCACAAAAATGGAGGTTGAAGATGAAGCCTACGTGCTTGGGATCGGGGTCGGGGTGAGGTCAATTTCGAAGCCTTTGAGGTGGGGACATTCAAAATGCACCTGGGTTTTGCACGGGAAAGGAAAAAATTTTAGAAGGAATTTCGAATGAGAGAGGAACCGTGTGATGGGGTCAAGCAGGAATTGGCGCCACGTTAGGTGTGCGTCCGGCTGATGCTGCACAGTGGCAGATGCCAAGATTTATTGGGGGTTTATAATAAGGAAAACTCTCCACGTCAGCCAACCACACCTTACGTGGAAAGGTAAGTCATTTTTTTTTCTTTTTTTTCCCTCATTTCTCTTTCTTCCCATCGCCCGTTCCTCTCTCACCCATTTTGAAATTCTTCTTTAAGCCGTGTCTCCCATCCTCTCTCCCACCTCCACCCCCCACGTAGCCGTCGACCCTCCCTCTTCTGCAGCGACTAGACCACCCCGAAACGAGCGAAGAGATCACCCTCCCTCTTCTGCAACGTGCTTCATCCCTCTCAACCACCCTGCATCCAGAGGTCTACGGAAGAGAACAAAAGTCAGAGATCTATTTTAGGGGAAGGCTCTCTCCACTGAAACAAACTTCCCCTCATCATGTTCCTCTCTGTCTCGGTTCCTTCTATCTCTCTCTGTAAGTCCAAATCTGCGGTAGAGGAACCGTGCCTACGTTGTAACCTAGTCCAGTCCAGATCTCGATTCCTTCCTCATCGTGAACACATGTTTGTTGTAACCCATTATAGTGACGGGGTAAGCTAATTTCTATGCTGGTTAAGGCTTTAAAAACCTTCCAAAGGAAGCCAATCAGCGATGGGAACGAGTTGCAGCAGTGGTTCCTGGGAAGACTGTGAACCAGTGTAAGAAGAAATTTGCATTGTTGAAAGAGAGCTTTAGAAGTAAGAAAAATGCAGTATAGTTTGTTGGGCTTTGTCTTTGAGGGTGCATAAAAATTGACAAATGTGCGCAAGGGGACTATTTCAGGGTTATTCATCATATATTTAGTTCTTTCAAGGTAGGAAACATTCAAGTTACATTGAATTTGAGATAAATTTCTCCTTTTAGGTTTCTAGCATCCAGATTTTGTTCCTATGGCATATGGGCTTTATAGTTAATATTTTTTTTTTTTTGAAAGGGAGAGTTCATAGATGGGAAGAGTTCCAAATTCTCTTGATCTACCGTTGGAGATCTCTTTTAGAACTTGGTGTGTTTCAGATGATACTTCGTATTAATAGAATGTCGAATTATAATTCAGATTGATATCAGCTGACAGTTTCATGTAGGGGTGGGTTAATTTGTTCAATCTTCTTTGATGGTAGTTAAACTAGCTCTATTTGTGAGTGCCTGGTAGTCGCGCTGTAGGATTGCCCTTCTGAAGAAACTATTTTGATCAAAGATATATTTTTAATTACAACAATAAATTTTTTTTTTTCAGGGAAAAAAAAAACTTCATCCTGGAAAAGATAAATGCAGAAAATTCTATTTATAATTATACTCTTTTAAGTGCAACACCTGTTTAATATACGCATATACAAAGAAAAAAAAGCCTAAATCAAGGTTGATGTGGAAGACATATTTGGTGTTAGGCAGGTGTTATAAGAGTGAGAAATAGCATGACCCGATATTAGCATGCTTACCTTTATAAAATGAAATTTGTCTTTACCAATATGCTAGTTAGATTTGAATTGGTCGACGGTGAAAAGGCAAGTGGATTGAAAGATACTACTACTATATATCTATATATATATTGAATTACTATTGATACATGTAGTTGAAAATTTTTTTGGCTATTAGAGTTTGATGATCTAGGCGAATTTTTTTTAGAGAATGATGCTGGGTAGTTTGCAGAGTTTCTTTACCCCTTCTCAATTTTGCACCAAAGAAGCAACCAACTGCTCAGTAGTGTCTGCAACACCCATGGCTCAATCTCAAGATCTCAACAGAGGATGAGATGAAAAATGAAGCTAATCTGGGAAACGTGAATGTTGGCTTGGTTAAGATAAATAGTATGTAAATAGTACGTTGTATGGAGTGGATGGAAATTTTTGAATGCACCAACTGTAATGGTACTTCTCAAGTTGTGACCTTTGTAATGACCTTTCAATGAAAAGTTCTGTAATGAAAACAGCTTAGCTCCAGACTGGTTTTCTTACTTTTCAATGAAATTTGTATAGTCAATTTTGGTAACATTACGATTATTGTATATTAGATCTATGCTTGCAAAATTGCACAGAAATTAGGACTAAAGAATGATGCCTATACAACCAATCAACTTGAAAAAGTGAAACAATCAACTTGAAAAAAAAAATTATATAACTAATGACACTCAGCATTCCATTGTTCATTTCTTATCGATTCTATGAGCAAGACGAATATGCAACATGTTAACAAATACTTTTCAATTTATTCCATCTCTTGAATCCTAACTTGAAGCTTTGCTATTCTGTAAAGCACGGATGCAAGCAATTAAGATTATGTTTGGAAGTTTCATCTTCAATAAAATTCTCATCTCATCTCATCATTACAACCTTTTCAAATTCCTATATAAAATATAATAAATAATTCAACTTTTTCAAATCCCAATACAACTTTTTCAAATTTCAATTTAACTTTTTTAAATCTCAAAACTAAAAAATAATATTTTAAACTTTAAAACAAAACACAAAATTCTCATCTTACCTTCCAAACATAATCTAAATATCTAAATTTACGCTCAGTCAATTCATTTTCATTCCAAAGCCAGAAAAAAATTGGTGACTCAGTCAATTCATCTTCAGTTTATCCTTCCGAGCTTCCAAGCTTCCGAGCTTTACTTTTTCAATCCAGAGCACCATCAGCTTCCGAGCTATACTATTGCCTCCATTACTATTATGATTCATAGCATCACTCTCCTGGCAAACAGATCGCCACATATAGGTCACAGGATCAATTGACTGAGATATAGGTGCTCCAACATGACAAAGCTGCAAAGAAAAAGGAGTTCATATATCTTATTCCTCAAGTAATACTTATTCAGGAGAGAGCGGTTCGTGAGATTGCCTACCATCACACTTCCATATATGGAGCCAGAAATAACAGAGTGAGAAATAGCTTCAGAAAGAGCTGAAGGGGAAGGCGCCATCACCATTTTTAGAACAGACATTAAAGAATCCTAGAAGCATACACCAAAGATTAGAGTACGAATCTCGCAACAGAATATAGTTGCCCTGCAGTTTTATTGGGCTCATGGTGTTTGAACGACTCTAATGAGAATTGGTCAAAGATGTTACTTCCTCAATCAAAGAGGTCTATTTTAAACTAACAATTTGAATAGAATGAGGAAAGAAACTCTCAACTATAAAATAAAAACAAAAAATTAAAAGGAATTAATGTTTACCTCAGGACCCTCCAATTGGACAGCAACATGATAGCTTGCGTCATGTACAAGGACCCCTTATTTAAACCACTTCAAGACTGCCCTAGAACCTCTTCCTCTACATGATAATACAATTTAAAATCTAAGCGAGCTAGTAAAAGTTAGACACATTGTCCCTCGTATACAGAAGAGAACTAAAAGAAGCTTAAAACACATACACAAACTGATTTAAAAAAAAAAAACATGCGGCACACACATTTTTGTCAATCCATCCGATTCAAGCACCTCCAGAAAAATTTGATAAACCAAGGAAAACATTTACATGAAAGTATGAAGTCTACCAAAATGATAACAGAACAAATTCATGGACTATGAAATATCTCAAAGTCAATTAAACAGAACAAATAATAATAATGCATTACCTGCCCTGCAGACCCAAAGGAAGGTAAAAACCCCAAAGCTTTGACATTATGAACCGCTTCGTATGCCAGACATGTGTTTTCAACCTCTTCGTACCGTCTCTAGAAGTACAAAAACCTATTTCTAGATGAAGCAGCTTTCTTTTTTTTTATATAATAAAAACAGAGGAATCACCACTACAAGAGAATAATCACATAAGTTTTAGTTTAGTTTTACTAAACTCCACATCATCGCTACTACTCAAAATTTATTGCTCACAAAGAAAAGTGCACACAACAAAGAATATTCCAAAAAAAATTAATTAACAACTCATGTAAATCAATCATATAAAACTTTTATGTTGCATTAAATTTATTATCTTTGTCGTCGAATCACATTTACAACTTGCATACATAAAATATATGTGAAGAGAAATGGCCAAAAAAATTGAAGTTCTTTACAATATTTGGAAAAATTAATTGTGAAATTAAAATGATCATTCTCGAAGTGACAACAATGTACTCACAGGAAAGCAAAGTTCATCATCAAGTCACTTCACGAATGCCTTAGCAAAGATGCTTGAGCTTTAATTTTTGCAACAATGTCACTCTACCAGTCAACAATAAATCACACTGTTAGGAAAGAAATTGACCCAGTTTAATGAATTTAAAGCCTAAACTTTGGAAGGAAAAAGAATTGAAGCAAAGGTAATCTGGAATCGAGGAAGAACCCCCATGATTGTTTCTAACAAAACTGAGGAAGAATAGCTTTAAATAACATTTCTGTACTCGTTGTCGATAAATTATGAAAAATGAACCACTCGTCTAAAGAAGGATAAACAAAATTATACCCAGATAAACTAGAGGCATAGATAAGTTGCACTAAAAGGATTAGAAATAATCTATCTTTTGGCCATTAATCCTAACGAAGATAATACCATAACTAAATCAAATAATATGATTAGAATATCTGAATCCCTAATATAAAATAAAGGAAATCATCACAACTGAAGCTCCCTATGTAACATTTTCCCAGTAACCAAATAGACAAAGCATTAGGCCACCAAATGCTTCCATTACAAAGAATAGTTGCAGATAAAACCTCAGAAACCTTAGCAAGAGAAGCCGAGTGAGACTCCAAAGAATCAAGCCTGCAAGCAAGGTTCCTCTTTTCAAGCTGCTGCTTCTTGTTCGGGCGCCTCAGCTCCACAACCTCCAAATTTCAGCCAAGGGAGAACCCATAAAGAATTTGAAGCGAGATGGAGCTACGAATACTAAATATTTGGAGCAATTTCTCACTCTAAAGAAAACCTAGAAAATAATGAGAGGAGCACTTTCATTTTGCTTTAACTCTTCCAAAATATGAGCTGAGAAGAAAATAAGGGGAAAGATTTGAACTGTGCAATGGAAGGCTTGCGGGTGAGAAAACGAAAACACAAAAAAATACTAGATACGGGATGCTAGGAAATGGAAACGAAATGGAGAGAAAGAGAGAAAAACACAAACCGTTCTTTTGAAATAGGCCGTTGTTGGTGGCCACAGACGGGGCCATTCGGGAGAGGAGCGGTGAGAAGCAACACTGCAGGCTGTGCGACGAAGCCTTACAGAAAAGGTTGGTGAGGAGGTTGTATAGCATATTTCGAATGGGGAGATGAAACCCAGTTAGGAGGGGGGTCTTCGCGGGATTCAAATTTCGTTTGCTCCGTTCAATGAGCTCGTGGGGAGTGGCGGCACTGAGCAAACGGAGGAGCGTCGCTCGATGGAGCTGAACGGAGAGACGACATCGTCGGGTGGCACTGAGCAGAGAAAGGTGACGTAATGCGGGTTGCTATCGAGGGAGGAGGGAGTTTCACGGGGAAAATTTTGAATGGGAAAGAAAAATACGCGCCGATATTTATTTGAATCAAAACGCACGTTTTGTTAAAACAAACCATGTAAGGTGTGTGTTGTGTGTGTTGCTACAGTGGTGGATGCATATCAAACCTCTTATAATAATCATGTCTTTTGAATATTAAAAAAGATAATGAGATTTGACTTAGCTTCGATAAAACAAAAGGAAAAATCTAAAGGAAGTCGATTTCGCATACTCCCCATTGCGTACCCCCTTACCTGGCAAGGCTAGCATGCCACCTACAGCATGAAAACAGGGTGTTTTAATTTTGAGTGGGAGATGAAATTAACAGTGGGGTGAGAAGAGAAAATCAGTTAAAAGATACAGAGAAAAGTTACATTTCCGGAAGTCTTACCCTCAACTTCACCGTCTTCATCTCCGATGACAATACTGTTTCCTAAGAAGCACTAGAGCAAATCTGAATCGGAATTCCAAAGATCTCTGAAGCCCACTTCTACTTCGGCTTTTGTCTTCTTTTTCCGACATTTCTTTCGAATTTTGGACGAGCATTTTATGGGGATCATCACAATTTGAATTTGGTTTCTTCCATTGAAGATCCATTAGTGCTAGTTTAATTAAAGCCAAATACTGAAACTGGGCCTTTGACGTTTTCGAATTTTGTTGTTCCAAATTTGTAGTTTCTTGAGCTTATGGGCTTTAATGGGTGTCTTCGTTACCACTGAAGAACGAGAAGGTAAGCATTTTTGTTCATCATCCTTAATAAAAGTTCTCTAAATATTGTTTTTTTTTTTAAGAGCCTCATTTCCTGGAAGTAGTACTTTATTTAATCGAATCTCCACCAATAACCCAACCCATCCATCTCATTCCTACGTGAATGTTCTTTTCAATCTAATCCTAGTTCTAATTATCATATTTTTCATTCACACATTTTACTTTTGCTTCGTTTCCAATCCAATCTTGATTTTGTTTTTGGGGGGGGGGGGGGGGTTAATGGAAGTTCGAAGCAAAAGCAATGCTGGCACTGGCAGAGCCCCTATTCCCCTACCCCCGAAAGCTACTATATGCACATCCACTACCACCACAAAGCTAAGGCGATAGCTACCACGTTGTCGCTCTTACCTCCTCCACATTGGGTTCAATCAAGCTCGAGCCTTCCACCCAAATCAACCATTTCAACCACATTGGGTTCATTGTTGTCGACGATGATCTCACTAATGGCGATGGCAATTACACTGGCTATGTCGAGGGATTTTGGGGAGGGGAGGCAAAAATGAATTTGGGAAGTCGATTGTTTTCTTCTCTCTCTCCTTACTGTTTTTCTCTTCTGTTTTTTTTTAAATAAAAAATACTCTGACAGCAATAACCAGGTCAGCTTTCGTATGTGGATTCATCTGCCAAATCGTTCGTACCTAGACAAACTCGAAACAAAAACGTTGGGGATGATGGGTTGGTTTTTGTTTGAGTTGTGATTGGGTGTTTGGCTGTGGTGCTTGGTTGGTGTGTGTGGGTTGGAAATGCCATTTGCGACTTCGTGTTGCTATCGGTATGAAAGAGAAGACGTCACGACTCGAGTAACATTTGCCTAACACACTGACATAACATCTAGTCAAGTCAATTATTTTTTTATCCTCTCAAAAATAATTATTTTTTTCATAATTGGTGTGGCATATTTATCATTATAATATTGAAGTGACCCTCCTTGTCAATACAAAAATTAAAAACCCCACTGATTGCTCTTAATGATAAGGATATCAATAAACTTGTCACATGCTCTTTGAGCACATGAGAAATAAATGTTTTTTAATTAAGGGATACAATAATTTTTTAAATTGTACTTTTTAAAAAAGATGTGTTTCTTACATGGCTAGTGAATACATGTAAAAAATAATGTTTTGATTACAAATAGATTACATAAATATATATATATATATATATATATATATATATATATACAAATTGACATGATTTGATTCTCCAACTCGACTAAATTGCATTAATTTTGAACCTTGAAACACAAACCATTTGAGTGTGTTGGGTATAGACATACATGATTTGATATCTAAATATAAACTTGAGTCTATCTTATCTCATCTCATTCGATCTCTCGTCATCTTAACAATATTCCTTGAAGTGACCATGCACCGACACAAGCACAAAGACAAAGAGCCTGTGGAATCCACCACTTTCTCAAATTCTCATAAAAAATTAAAATTATCTGGTCTCTTTTTTGTATCCAAACATATTTCTTAATGAGACCCACTAACTTTTACAAAATCATCTCAAATATCTTAACTCAAATCATTTCACTTTCATTTGTAAATTTTTCATCTTATCTCAACATCAGTGTTTTAAATACCATACCGTGCTGGCTGGTACAACTGGTATTTTCTGTACTGGCCACGGGTCCAGTACAGGTGTTATACACATTTCGTACGCGCCGAAATACCAGCCATATCGGCTTGTATCAATCGTACCGGCCGATATTTCAACTTGTATTTTGGCTCGTATCGGCCAATATTTTGGCCTTTTTTTATTTTTTTAAACTACAAGTTCATTTTTTGACCTCCAATTCAGACTAGATTATTTATAATTTATATATCTATATATTTATATATAATTTATTCATATATCGACTATCTCGAAACGGTACACGAAACGGTATCAATATCGAAATATTTCATTCCAGTGCCTTAATCGATACAGCGTCTGGTATGGTATTCAAAATATTGCTCGGGATTTGCTACACAACCTCCTACTATTCATCCACACTCCACACTCCATACTTTTTAATATTTTTTAATATTTTTTTAAAATTTTTTTAAAATTTTTTTTTTAAATATTTCAAATTTTTTATTCACTATTTATATAAAAAAATATTTGATAAAAAAAATTAAAAAAAAAATAAAGTGTGGAGTGTGGTGAATAGTAAGAAGTTGGGAAGATTATTTCATTTGGTTGCTTTCGAGCTTCTTTTGGATGCGTGCGATCAATGTTTAGATTATGGGTCGGTTTCACATTCAAATGAAATGACATTATTTGAATAAATTAAATAAAATATTATTTTTTAATATAATCATTATTTTAAAATTTTTAAAAAATTAAATTATTTATTATATTTTTTATATAAATTTAAAAAAATTATAATAATGAGATATGATGAGATATTTATCTATCTAAACAAACCCTATTTGTTTCATTGCTTATATTTTTGCATCTCGATATCTATTTTACCCCAGACAAGCCCTATTTTCACATACTGTGTAGAAAAATCCTGCTTAGCAGCTCTACAACGTATAACTATCGAAGGAAAAATAAAATAAAATAAAAAAATTATTTTATTCAACAGTATAAGACTGTTGAATAGAATAATTATTTTGTTTATGTAAATTAAAATTACTGGAGCATTCAATTGTCTAAAATCTACAGTGGTCCTCATGACCTACAAAATAGGAAGAAATGTGTCATTCGCTTCCTACTCAAGTGTTAGCTTGTTCTCGATTGATTGGAATTGGTCAATTTTTGTAATTTGCGTTTCTTAAATTTAAATACATCTCTGTTTTCCTAAACATTGTACCTAAGATTTTCATTTATTAGAAGTTAAGGATGCAAAATACATTTATTTAGAATTGTGACGGGCTTACTCTACTACATTAAGGCATGTAAATCTATATATTGGTTAAGAAATTTAATTATTATTTAAAAAATTCATAAAGAAGTTGAAAATGTCTCAAAATTGTATAAAAATAAGAAGGTTATTACAGATATAAAGAAATTATATAAAAATAAATTTATAAATTAATATAATTTCACACAATTTATAAAATTTATTTTATATTAAAAATAATTTTACAATCTAACTAAATTATATTAATTTATAAATTTATTTTTATGAAATTTAATTAAGAAGTATGGACGGCCACGAGCATGATGCACGTGTTAACATTTATGGGAGGAGAATGATAAACATATAATAATTTTTTATATAATTATATTTTAAATAAAATATGTTAATACTGCTTACGCAGGGGCACGTTTCATTATCTTACTGGAAGTCAGTGTACGACAAGAGGTTTGATATCTGAAACATGGGTACGTGGTAGGACCTGGGACTGTCTTCTTCCTCGTGGCGCCGATCTTCCCTGCCTTCATCTCTCCGAAGATTATTCATATTTTTTAAAATTTTTATATAAAATATAATAAATAATTTAATTTTTTTATATTTTAAAATAAAAATAATATTAAAAATATATAGTTTATTAATATTTTATTAAATTTTTAATTTTTAATTTATCTTATCTTATTTATAAAAATAAATGAATAAATATTTCAACGCTGTGGAAAGTGGCGAAGATTCCCAGTCTTATAGGACCGATGCAAGCCTAGGGAACAGCACTCTCAGCAAGTTATTAAGGAGAGGTTTGAAGCAAGTTATTAAGGAGAGGTTTGAGAGATGAGATGAGAATTTTGTGTTTTATTCTAAAGTTTAAAATATTATTTTTTAGTTTTGAGATTTGAAAAAGTTGTATTGGGATTTGAAAAAGTTGAATTGTTTATTATATTTTGTATGGGGATTTGAAAAATGTATAATGATGAGTTGAGATGAAATGAGAATTCTTGCCCCCCAAACCAGCCCTAAGTTTATGATCGGGATAACTATGAGATTTCTCATTTCTATCTTTATCTCTATCTCTATCTCATCTTATTACTATAATTTTTTTAAATTTTTATATAAAATATAATAAATAATTTAATTTTTTTTAAATCTCAATTCAATTTTTTCAAATGTCAATATTTTAAATTAATATTTTAAAATTTTATCTTAATATTATTCATAAATTTTTTAAAAATTCTCATCTTATTTTACCTACCAAGCATAACTGTATATCTTCTTTATTTTGGAATTAGCAGTTATTTTTTATGTTAAATATTATTGTGTTTATTCAAAATATTCACAATGATATAAACACAATAATATGAAATACTGTTATCTAAGAATAAAAGTATCAAAATTTTGGGCTATTTCGTTTTGAGGGGGGTTTTCCCCCCCTATTTTAGTTAATTTTTTTGTGTAGGATTATTTTGTTTTTTTATTATGCAAGAAGTTTGTAACACCTGCATTCACATTGAAACTTTGCTTTGATGTTTGTCTTTCTTAAATTTCTCAATCTGTGGTTATTATCAATGTATTATAATTTGTTTATAATATATGATTATTAGTTTATTTATAGTTTGAAAAGTGATTGATAGTTTCAATCATATTTTTTTCCGGTTTTAGCATTCACAGTGGAGTTTTACTTTGAGGTTTGTCTTTTTCAAATTTTCAGATTTATAGTTACTACCAATATTTTTTAATTTCTTCATAACATGTGATTATTAGTTTATTTATAATTTAAGGAGTGATCAAGAGTTTCATATTTATGATTGAATGTACTTTTTTCTAACCTTTTTTTAATCAATTCGGTTTTATCTTCTTTTGGTGCTATGATTTGCACATGCAATTTTGTATTTGTGTTTTTTTTTTACTGTAAAATTAAATTTTGTTTACATAGATAGAATTTTTTCAAATCTGTTTTATGAAATTTGACTTGTGTTAACTTATTTTTTCAGGTATAATGCAGTGTTCTATTTTCTTTTTTATAATGCAATGTTCATTTTTTTTTCATTCTGTGATTCTTTTCCCCCTTTCTCCTTGTAAAACTTTTTTTGGTTGTATCATTTGTAGTTTCTTTTTTATTTTTTGCTTTCTTATAATGTAGTATTTGTTTTTATTGTAAGGTGACGTACTTCATTGATTTTATTTTTTAGGAAAAATTTGGGCTGTGATCCCACTCCTTTGGTTTAGTGTCCCAAACTAAAAGAATGAGATCAAAGCTCAAATTTGCTAAAAAATGTATATTTAGCAGTTTAAAATTTTTATATTTTTAACTGTACTTTATAAAGATCTGTTGAATTTTTAACTGTCATTTTCTATTTTTGCTCTCTTATAATGCAGTATTTGTTTTTATTGTAGTGTGGTGTGCTTAATTGATTTTATTTTTTCAAAGAAAATTTTGGGCTGTGAATTTATGTTTTTGTCCCCTTTTTTCCTCGAATATCTGTGTTCCATTTTATTCCGTTTTCCACGACTTTTTCAAAATATTTATTTCCCATCTTTATCAGCTTCTAGATCCCTCTTTCCTGTTTTGCACTGCCTTCACAGTCTTCATCTTACAAGATACTAATATTTTTTCACATTTCTTCACCGCTTCAATTTTTTTTTTTTTTCCTCTGGTGACCTTGTCTACCACTTCCACCGCTATTTTTTTTCCCAATTTTTGTTCCACTATTTTCTATCGCTTTCTCGCTTTCTTTTCTCTCCATCTTTATCAGATTCTAGATCATTATTTCACGATTCACATGTATATACTTTTTTTTATCACGTGGAAATTTTTTGTTTATATGCATGTGTATGTACTATTTTATGGAGCGTAGGAAAATTCATATGTTTTTCTGTAAATGTACTTTTTTTCTTTGTAACTGGTTTTATTTTGATTGAAGAGGATGTGTTCTGATTTGCGATGTTCATTTTTCTATAATCTAAACAGATCTTCACATGTTTGACTTTGTTTTGTTTATTTTCTCTTCTTTTGTGAATCTGTACATTAATACCTATTATAAATATCATATAGAAACCAAAATTTTGGCTGAAAAGGAAGATAAATGTACTTCATCTCCAACAAATCTTCTTTTATGTCTTGCATCGAATGCAACAAACAAACAGACTATGATTACAATGAAAAATTTTCATGTTACCATTGTAAATATATGAGTGTTGCACAACCACAGTATGTACTTTTTTTCTAAACCTTCAGTTTACATCACTCACAAAATTTAACATATCTTTTCTATACATTCTAACAACTAATTATATTTTTGTTAATAATAGTTGTCGAGTATATGTTGAAGTTAATAATGGTACAGGACAACTAGCTGCAATAGCATTTGGCGAAGTTGCAGAAAAAACGTTGGGTTATTCAGCGATTCATCTTATGAATTATATTGGCAATGTAATATAATATTACATTTTTAACTCTTTTAATTCAAATAATACAATTATAAATCAAAACATAATTTTTTTAATAATTTTTTTTTTTATAAGACCATCTACCATTCTTGGAAACTATGGCCAAAAAAGTCTCAAAAAAAGAATGGATAATCAAATTCCACGCAAATATAAACCAGATGAAGCAACAACGCCATAAGAATTTTAATATCTTATTAATTGATTCTGCAAAAGGAAAAGAAATATACTGATTAACTAATATTTTAGTATAATTTTTTTAACTTTACTTCCTGTTTAAAATTTAAATCGAACTACATTTTATAAACTTATATCAAACTTCTTTAGCATATATATTACTATGGTTGTTATATATATTATTTGTTTTCTTTCTTCGTAATTTACTATTCTTTTTCCCAATCAGGTCATAACTTTTTTTTACTCTATGATTAGGGATTTATGAGAAAATGTGATCTTTTTTATAATGGAATTGTCTTGTTTATATTTCTATCTATATATAGTTCATATATATATATAATTAGCATATATATTTTCTCTCCACTAGGCAAACGTCCCTTGGACATTTCATTACTACTAGTATAGTATTTATATATGTGTGTATATATATTTGTTATGACCATAAATCCCTCCTATTTAAGAATTTGATTCACATTCAATAGGAAAATCACTTATGTACCAAGAGATTTGGTACTCGTGGCTACTCCCATATCAATTATCATGTAATTCATTAATAATTTAAAAAATAATTAAAGCATCAATATTTTTTTATATTGATTCAAAAAATCTTCCGTATATGTATTATATATATATATATATATATATATATATATATATATATATATTTAAGGAAATGTCATCCTCATATCAACCATTTGGAGCTCTACCAGTACACTACTGGATTTGTCTGGACTTCACTGCTGCTGATACTCTCTACAGACAAACTTGCAAGAGACACCACTCTACCTAAACAGAGACTCAACCTCACCCTTATAGAAAGGAAGGACTCAACCTCTACGGAAAAACCATCTAAGAGATGAACTCTTTTTTTATTTTACTATACAATAAGGAAAACTAGAACGAAAAATGATGGATTACAGTTTGGACCAAATCCGGTAGATTGACGATGCGTGAAGGCAACAAGCTTGTCTCTTTTCAACCACGAAAGTTGGATCTGAAAAATCTGGTGGCAGTGATTCCGGTGTTCCAGTGCATGAGAACCACGCGCGGTGATTTCAGTAAAATTGCCACTATTCTCCAAACGATTTGCAGCTTGGGAGTTTTCTTGCATTGCGCGCGTTTCTCAAGAGTTGCCTGAAAACTGTAAATCTGACTTTTTCGGCCTTGAAAGAAGAAAAATAACCTAAGAAAAGAGGGATAATGAGGGAATGATAGGGGAAGGAGGAGGAAGTCGAGGCCTCTTCCTCTGGCGAAACTCAGATCTGGAGGGAAGGAGAGTTGCCTGAAACTGTAGATCTGACTTTTTCAAACTTTTTTCAAAATGGCGCGAACTGGGAACTCAGCCTTATTGGCTTCATTTCCAGGGAACTCCCATCCTTGAACAGAAACAAGAAAGAACTTTTTCTACCACTTTATGGCATTCGAATGATGGCGTGTGAAGGCAATATCGATGATGGTGGGAGTGAAAGCTGCAAATGTTGCCTTCCAATGCCCTAACTGCGTGGGCAGCAAGGAACTCACGGGCGATCAAGTCAGGATATCCCTCTCTAGTGGGTTCCAAAACCGTTCTCCACACAACACAACAATACATAAGGATTCTCCAAGCGTTAGAGTGAAGTTAAGTCGGCACAAACTTTTGATAGTTAAGAACATCGTGCATCGGTCGATTGAAAGGAAGCCGTAACCCATAGGAAAGGGAACAGGCCGTGAGAGCCATCTTCTCACCAAAGCCCTCAGCGTCGCTGTTGACGGTCCCTTGGGAAGAAACCTCAAGAATCACCATGTCAGGGATTGCATATAAATCCTTCAACTTTCCAAGATCAGTCGTGGTAAGAACAGACGACCAGTCATAACCTTCGTAATAGGGTACATTGCGGGCGGATGAGGACTTTGGTGCCAAAGAAGACCCCATCGAAGGGGGAGGAGGAGATCTACAAGAAGAAAGTCTAGAAGCGTTCAAACGAGCCATTGAGGGAAATAAGGGGTTCTAGGGAAAAGAAGTTGGGTTTCAACAGAAAGTATAGACAATGTAGAAGGGGAGTAAGAATGAGTGAAAAAGGCAACATAAATGAGGAGAAGTGTGACACCCCGTATTTGCGCACATTTTAATTAAATAATTACTTGATTTATTTTTATAATTGGTCCTCTTGTTTTAAAATTTATATGAATTTTGTTATATTATTTTATAAGATTTTAAATTGTGAAATTATTTTAATGTGTCTTTCTTGTTATTAATTATTATTTATTATTTAAATTGCTCTTTAATTTAAAGAGTTTGTTTATGGGTTTTAAAATTATTGTGTTGTTGAATTTTTATTATTTTATTTTACTTAGTCACTGTGTTTAAATTAGTTTTATTTAAATTACTATTTTAAAATTATTTTCGTTGGATCAATTTTGTAATCCAAGTTTTGAGAATTGGATCTCATTTCTTTTTCACACTTTTTCTCTTTCCCTCTTTTTTTCCTTCTTCTCTTTTCTTTTTCTCCTTCTTTCCTATGTTTCTCTCCCACCCCACGTGAGCTCCTCCTCCTCTCTCTTCCCGTCTGAAATTTCGTCCGCCTGTAGCGTCGTCGTGCACCATCTGTGTCAGCCACCGTCCCTTTCATTCTTTTTCCCTCTAGCCGGTGACCTCACCCCTCCATTCTCAGCTCCTCCAGCGTCGTCGTTTGTCCCCATGCACTGCTTCAAGCCACACTACCTTTTATGCTCCAGCCCCACCATCGCGCCACTTCCGGCCACCATCTTTTCACCACATAACCGGCAGCCTCCCAGCAACTTAAACCACATATCCTCAACTCCGGTCCGCCACCGGTGAAACCTATCTATCTCCATTTCTGATTTGGGTATTTTGGTCTTCAACCGCCGCCTATGCCGCCACCCACGGCCAAAAACCACCACTATTAGTTTCAAATATACCTCTAAGCCCTTCCTTAGTAATCTCTAGTCTTCGTTTGTCCCTGTTCAAAATCTACCATTTTGAGACCCACGGCCATAATGCATTTTGCACTGTTTGGTTGCTGTGCCACCACTTCTAGTACCTTTGTGATCCTTCAAAAATTATATTATAGCACTGTAAGTATTTTTTTCAAATAACTTTTGAGATTTAAATGCATTTTTGCACTAACTCATTTTTACTGTGATCTGGTTGGTTATGCTGGACTGAGTCCGAGGAGTAAGAAGGTCGGTTGGATTGGAAGATGGAGTTGTGTGTTTGGATTGTGCTAGATTTTGTTGGTTGTTGGATATTTGTGTCGTGTATTGTATATTGCATATTTGCATGCATGTTCATGTTTGTAAATAAAAACTGAATTTTCGCATAATTGCATACATATTCATGTGTATATTTGAAAAACTGAATTTTTAAGTGAGGAAAAAGGAAAAGAGACTGTAGGGATGGTAGTAAGCAGTGATGGTGGTATAGTCCCACCTGTGATTCCTGCCTACGGTGCATTTGGTAGGGATGGTGGTAAGCAGGGATGGTGGTAGAGTCCCGCCTGTGATTCCCTCCTACAGTGTACGATAAATATTTTTATATGAATCATATTTGGAAAAATGATGGATTATTGTTTTAAGCTATATTCGGGAAAAATTGTAGAAAATGTTTTAATGGAAATGTTTGGGCAAAAATGAGATTTTAGAGTGTGTTGAAAAATATTCATTTTTCAGGAAAAATAATGTTTTTGGATATAATGCATATTTTATCATATGCATGTATAATGATTGGTCGCATTATTGTATTTTTATCTTGTGAGTTGTTTGGATTATTACTTACATGCGGTACTATAGATTTTGATGCATATGAGGACAACGAGCTTTAGGGATCGGCTCCGCGGAAAGAGTGACATATGGTTACTTTTTGGATTATGGGATTTGCTTCCCTTTTTGTCAATGTATTTAACTTTTTACTTTATTTCACGGATAACTATATTACTTTTTAAAGGCAATTTATTTTGGATATCTGCATTTAAAATTCTGGTACTTAAATGACTTATTTATAATCTCCGCTGCATTTTGTTATGCACTTTTTGCGTGTTGCACACACTTGAGCACTTATTATTGGGATGCATAACCCGTGTTGTCATCGTTCTGACGTCATGATTCCTGCGCTTCCATACGTGGGAGTCGGGGCGTCACAAAAATGCTACTTATAACAAGAAATGCCACGGTTGAAATGCCCCAAGGGGAATGCATGCAGTCTAACAACATAATCGCTATGTACAGATCGCACGATTTGGTGACATGACTAGGTGCAGACGCAAAGCTGTTACAACCTCCATCAGCATAAAAGCATGAACAACCAATCAAAATGAATGATGTGACTGGCAAGAACCGTTTGTAATCTTTAAATTCCCGCCACGCCAGTGTGGCGAGAAATTGCCCAGTAACTAGAGTGGCTTTTTCATCTCTACTAGACGAGCCCAATTGTGCCGAATAAGAGGCCCATATTATGGCCCAACGAGTTAGAAAACTGGAGCTGCACTATACACTCGTTACCATGAGTTCGTACCCCCCAATGAGATTAATATGGCAATTGTCACCAATCAAAGATATTTACTCCTAAGGAAATAACGAGATATTCGAGATGTTTATTTTCAACATGTTAATCACTTCCTTCTAAAAGCATATCCAAGGAATTTGACAATCAGCAACAATCGACCTCTACATATAGGACCAAGTTAGCAGTCCAAGGAAGTATATTCAAACCCCTCATTGTAAGATAATACAGATATATCTCTAATTTAGGCATTAGAAGTGCACCAGGCACACTGAGCTACCCTCTTCTTTGTTGTAGGTTAGCAGTCGAGATCAGTTGGAGATGAAATATGTCCAAAACAGATTGTAAATTAAAATTTGCAAGGTTAAACAAGGCAGGGTCATGCCAGAAGCGAGATAGATCTAGCATCAGAGAATCAGGGAATCTTAAAGCAATGCATGCTTCTTTGAAAGGTCATGCTAGGCCTACCTACACATTGTCTTGATGTTCTTCAGAGTGTATTCTAAATTTTTTTTTTTTTACAGACATTTTTAATACCCTTAAATATTCTTTTTTAAAAAAATAGTACAACATTAAAAAATACTTTATTAAAAAGTACTTCATTAATTATCAAATAAATAAGGACAATATCTCGATACCCATAGCATTTATTTCTCTCTGAAAACCCAACTCAGATACAAGTAAACCCACTCATGTCATTTGCTGTGAATGATGAAGCCAATTAGACAAATTGTAAGAATATTTTATTTTTTAATTTGTCCAACTTTTCAACCTCATAAATATGATGGTCTCTCGATCGCGTCCCCAACAGGCAACAATTGATAGATTTGAAAAATTCAGGCCTATTTTCTGACTTTAAATTTCTTGATTATATTAATTGGATGGAAATGAGAGTTCAATGTCTCCATTTATCCCATTCCTTTTGAGATTTTTTATAAAATGAGTGGGAATTAATTTTATGAACAATATATCTTTCTCATGACATATAAGATTTAGGAATATAGTCCAACCAAGCGTAGGAATCATGGATCGGCACAAATATCAATAATCAGAAATGAAAAAAGCTAACAATAGAAGAAATTAACCAAAGATCTTACAAGTTTGACATACAATCCAACTAAATAGATCATGAGATATCCATAAAAAAAAGGTACAGAAGAAATTACCTGATTCATAATTGACACATAGCTTTCATCTGAACAGGATAGATGTTAATGGCCGGAGTATATATCACGTGGCTTTACAGATCACCTTCAAGACCTTTGGCAAAAAGTGAAGCAAACACTTCCATTTCAGGTTTCTTCAAAACCAAACCTACTTCGACTTCTCCAGCACCATCTCTAGTTTCAGAAAGAGATATAGCCCCCGTTTTATCAATGGATATCGTGTCCACCTTCATTGGCTTTCCCCACCCAAAATCAGTACTGTAAACCTCAAATCGAGGTGAGCCCGCAACGCCAATTACTCTAGTATTCTTTGTAGTGAACATTATTTCAATCCATTTTTCGGCCCCACTTAGGACGCCATCACCTAAACTTCTGATTGCTTCGCTGATAGCCTTTACTGCAACTGCCATTCCCTCTTCTCCCGAAAGCTCGTTTCCCTCTAAAGTGGCCATACGACCTCCTACGCAGTTTCCAAAATAAGTCCCAGGGATAGGAGCCTCTAATCGATGCCTGGCGTCCACACTAACGACAATTAGGTATTTGGTGTTCCTTGGTTGTTCTGCCTTCGCAAGACAAACAAACGTGTAGGCATAAGTTAGTGTATAAGTCGACAAGTGCAATGGTTGCTTTTGTTTATTCTTCTCCTCCGGCATGCTTGTCATGATCAATTGCCTGAGCTTTTCCAGGTTGGCACGAGTCAACTTGAAGGTGCCTCGAACCGTATCTGGTGGAGTTTTTACTTCCCATACCATTAAGCTCTTGTTGTTTGGACCATTCTCGTTCATCCACTGGTTCAGGTAGATTGCCTCCAGCCCACTCGGGTCCTTGATAAGCATCCTGTCATAGCACGGTGTTAGCTCCGGCAACGAGGACAGAGCATCTCGTCCAAGTTTGCAGATGCGAGCCCATGACTTCATAAACATGGTCGAACTTCTCCCGTCAAGAACAGCATGGTGTGCGGTGATTCCAATACAAAACCCGCAGTTTGAGAACATTGTGACTTGTAAAGCTAACACAGAACAAGCTTCGGTGGAAGTTGCCAAGTGGGGTACGAGAGGATGGTATTCGACAGTTTCGACAAAGTTGTCGCCTGAGAGATGGTAGAAGTTGGCGTTAGACTCAGCTACAGAGAGTGAAACTGCATCGCCCTCGGTGTAATTGATGATCGGTTTGTGGGAATCCTTCGGCCATCTGAGGGTACCGGCAAGTGGAAGATATTGTTGGAGGTTGAGGGAGAGAGCATCTTTGAGTTTTGGAAGAATGGTATCCAGGAAAGGTGAGTCAGTATGAGAGGTTTCGTAGAAGAAAACACGCTGAACGGGAGCAAATCTTAGCCAGAGTACATCAAAGAAGGTAAGAGGAAGAGTGGTTGGAATGGCCGAGACAGGGGTCTTCTGTGGGGGAGACACCCTGCAAACCTCAAGTATTTTAACTGAATTTTTGGTTGCCATTAAAGGGAAGAGATATTGCAGAAGCGCAATGGCAAACCTATGCTCCTCACAAGTGCTATCTTACTCCCCAGGTTTCGACGCACACCTACTTCTCGAGTTTTTTTTCTCAGCAAATATAATCTAGCGGTTCCAAGATTTAGATTATGTTTGGAAGGTAAGATGAGAATTTTGTGTTTTGTTTTAAAGTTTAAAATATTATTTTTTAGTTTTGAGATTTGAAAAAGTTAAATTGAAATTTGAAAAAGTTGTATTGAAATTTGAAAAAGTTGAATTATTTATTATATTTTATATAGGAATTTGAAAAAGTTGTAATGATGAGATGAGATGAGATGAGAATTTTATTGAAGATAATCTTCCAAACATAATCTTAATGGAATGAGATCCCTACACAAACCAACATATTACAAAATGAAAAAGAAAAAGAAGTTTTGGAGTAAAAAATATGGCTCCCGCCTATTCCCCAGGGAGACTGTTTGACAATGATTTTTATATAATTACCACTAGAAATCACAATATACTGCTATTTGTTGATCAGGATTGACCGGAAGAAACTACTTTTCGAGTTAGTTTGACATTAAACTCTTTTTGACGGGATAATGATATACAATTTTTTCAATTTTTTCGCATAATATTTTTTTTTAATTTTTAATTTTTTTTAAATTTATTTTTTTTAAACTAATTAAATTTTTCTAATCATTATTCACATATTAAATATTTAAAAAATACTACTATGCCGCCTAATAATTATCTCTCTATTAACTACTTAATAATTTTTTTATTTTAATAACAAAAGAAGTACTTTTAAATATATTAGTATATTTTTTTATTTTTTAAATATATTAAAAAATTATAAATAAAAAAATTATAAAAACAACTAACAATATAAACGAACGGTGCTATTCCTACAACAGAGTAACACCGTTCTAAATATTTCATAAAAGAAAAAAATATAATAAAAATAAAATAAAAAATTGTAATACGTGGTTTGTGGAGATTGCTTAGATTTCTCTTTTCGATAAAGTTCTGAAAATGTACAATCATTTCCCATGTGCAATTGTACCTGTCTTTCTTTCTCTGTAATCTATATTACGAGGGTCCCTGCTTCTGGCGAAAATAGGACAAGCCAGTTTGCAGAATCTTATCCTGGACAATTAAGGCTGTGTATGTTAGGTGAGTAGGTTAGAATATTTCATCATTATTTACATATAGTTTATTATTATTTATAAATTATTTTTTATTTTTTTAATTACTATTTACAGATTATTCAAGATTAACTAAACGTCAAAACATAGTTTATTATTATTTATAAATTAATTTGTATTTTTTAATTACTATTTACGGATCATCCAAAGCCAACTAAACGTCCAAACATAGCGCAAGTCCTCATTCCTAATAAGTCGAAACTGTCAGAATTTTATGATACTGCATGAGCCTTATATGCGTTACTTTTATTACTTTTATGGAAAATACTACTTTATCTATTTTATTTGATAACTCTATTTGGCTGCTTAGTTTCACATTACTTAACTATTAACATTGTATTATCTTGACCTCTTATATAATAATTGACTTAAGAGATTAAAATAATCTAAAATTTAACTCTAATAAGTTTATATTTTTTTTAAATGTATAAATTTTAATTTATATTATAATTTTAGTCTAAAAAATTATTTTAGACTAAAATTTTTTTTAAATAATAATTTGAGCGAGGTGCGAGGCGGGATGCGGTTTCAACCGCACCCTCAATAGCAGGGCGGGATGCGGGGTATTAAATCCTTCCACCCGCATGGTGAGGGGCGGGGGCGGGGGGCTGGGAGGGGGTGCCCCGTCCCATACCATGCGGATAGCACTCCTAGGATAAAGTTATTTATTTACTTTTTTTAGAGCTAAGTAGGATAAGATTGCATGTACCATATCCACTACTTTCTAAAATATTTGGAAGGAAAGAAATTTGAGGCTTGCTTGGAACTTACGAAAATTATCAGGTTCTTAGGCCTCTAATATTTTTACTGAGATGCATTGATATTAAAATTTAAAAATTAAATAAAATATTATTAAAATCTAATTTTTAATATTATTTTTATTTTAAAAATTTAAAAAGTTAAATTATTTATTTTATTTTTAAATATAATTCAAATGTAAAATAATTTTAAATTTTAAAATTTTTAATTAATTAATATTTAAATACAAAAATTAATAAAACTTTTACAAACTTTAAAATAAAATATAAAAATTAATATAATTTTTGTCAAAATTATAATTTTTTTAAAAATTATATTCGTGTCCTTCCATTTGAGGGGAAATGAAAAAGGATTTATTTTCACCGCCGTAAAAGTAGTTTGATGGAATTCACGTCAGCGGCGTGGAATGCCAAATTAGCAGCCATTAATTTTCCACATCATTCGGTAATCGATAAAGCACTTCGCACGTTGAAATTAATTTTGGATTGAAGGAAGAAGTAGTTGTTGCAGCCACGTATAAACATGGCATCAATTTTTTTTTTTTTTTGAATGGAACAGAGATCATATCATTAATTAGAACTATTAGAAGATTGTTCTTTCAACACTAACATTGAATACTCTGGTCGTTTGGATTTGGAGGATTTGGAGATAAATTGAGATAATTTGTAAATAATAAAAAATAATATTTTTTAATATTATTATTATTTTGATATTTGAAAAAGTTAAATTATTTATTATATTTTATGTGGAAATTTAAGAAATTGGTTTTGAAATTTAAAAAAGTTAAATTATTTATTATATTTTGTATGAAAATTTGAAAGAGTTGTTTTGAGATTTGAAAAAAAAAATATTACATTTTGTGTAGGAATTTGAAAAATATGTAATGATGAAAATGAGATGAGTTGAGTTGGTTTGTGAATCCAAACCACCTCTCAATAACATCTTCAATCCAACAATGAAAACCCTATTTTCCCATAACCATCTTAGCTAAGTAGTGAGCCACTTTATTACATTCTCTATGAACAAACTTAACATACCATCTTATTTTGGATCTAATAACCCTTTTGATATCTTCCACAAGTAGTCCATAATATGCCATATTTAGTCCCTCTTGGCTTATAGCATTAATCACTGAAAAGGCATCCCCTTCAAATAGAATTTTTGAAAAACCTAACTCTAAACACAATTTGACAACCTACCATCTAGCCAAACATTTAGCTACAACAAGTTGGTATCCACTAGATTGTTGTTTACATGCTGAGGCCATAACCTTTCCTTTGCTATATTTGATGATGACACCAATGCCTATCTTGTTCTCCTTACACTGCACTGCAGCATCAAAGTTTGCTTTGAAGACACCATTTTCTGGTACATGCCACTGTTGCTCCTTTCTGAAGTACTTCTAGTCATCTTCTTCAGCACCTGAGCCTCTTTATAATCCATCAAAGAATTTGGTGTAGCTCTCATCACCAAACTAGGGCTTAAGAAACAGTCTTCAAATAAATATCTATTTCTTCTAAACCAGATCCTTTTCATAATTGTGGTTATCACCTTAAGTTGTTTCGTCTTCAATGTACTAGATTGAATTCTCCAGAGCTCCATGAAATCTTTACCTTGGCTAGCCATCTTATGGACAAGGCTACCATTCTCTGCCCATACATCTCTCGCAACAAGACAGGACCAGATTGCATGCATCACAATTTCTATTTCCCTCATGCATATCCTGCAGTGTGGTGAATCAATAACCTTTTGGCTATATAAGTTTGATCTTGTAGGTAATATATCGTTTGCAGCTTTCCACAAGAAAAATTTCACTACAAGGGCCACATTCATATACCATAAATTCTTCCAAAAATCATCAATTTCTCTGTTCATAGAAGTTTCCCCTCTATCACTCTTCTTCATAGTTTGAGCCAAATGATACGCCCTCTTCACACTAAAACCTCATTTTTGGTGCAATTCCATATCAATTTGTCCTCCCCTCCCAGTTCACTCAGTGGTAAGGAACAAATAAGTTGAGCCTCTTCCAGATTAAAAATATCTTCAATGACATCCTCATTCCAAATCTATGAATCTTCTGTGATCAAACTATCCGCATGTGCATCAAGATTTAGAAACTTAACTGGAGATTGAATAGCAAAGGAAGATGATCGTGGCACCCATTTATCCCCCCAAGTCTTGATTAGTTTACCATTCCCAACTCTCCAAATCAACCCTTCTTTCAATAGACTAAAAGACGTCCAAATGTTTTTCCAGACTAGAGAAGACTACTGTCCCAACCTAGTATCTAGTAGTTGTACACTCTAGCTACCAAGGTGTTAGGTTTCTATAAAAATCTTCAGCTCTGTCTTGCAAGCAAAGCCATGTTAAAGTCTTTAATGTCCTTAAATTCCAGACCCCCTTTCAATTTTGAAGATCCAAACTTACTCCAATTAATATCTCTTTCCTTCTTGTTTGTACTAACATGGCATCAAATTATTCATTAAAAAAAGCATCGCATTTGGGACCTAAGACTTTTCACCAGGATTCCGGTCTGAAAATCTGGAACACTTGAACCAGAACCCAGTTTCAAACCCGAGTCGGTATCTTGATGAATTCTGCCTTTTCAAACCTGAAAATTCGGATATCGGATTGTACCCGGCCCTATATTTTTATTAATTTTCTTTAAGAAAAAAATAATGTTGAAAAGCATATTACTAATGCATTAAGAAATTTTCATACTAATAAAAATATATCAAAATGTAAAACTAAATTTTATGTAAAAGCTTACTAAACCTAGAAAAAACTAATGACCTCTTTAATTAAATGTATCTAAAACAAAAGAATGAAAATAAAAATCTGATATTCATCATGTAAAAGCATGCAATACAATTCAATTCACCACATATTACTTTGTATGGTAACTATACATTATATTACAAATCACAAAATTACAAGATATTAGTTACAATCAATAGCATGGTCTTCCATGAGTGATTTAATCTCATGCTAAATAGCAACTTCAATTAAGGGGTCCTTGTTTCTACCTGGACTTTCAAAATTTCAAATCAAAGACTTAGGGTATGTTTGGAGAGTGAAATAAGATGAGAATTTTATGAATAATAATAAAATAATTTGTAAATAGTAGTGAGATAATTTGAGTTCCATTTGCTTATACAAAACCCATATCTCATCTCATCTCAATTATTACAACTTTTTCAAATTTTCATACAAAAATATAATAAACAATTCAACTTTTTCAATTCCCAAAATAAAAATAATACTAAAAAATATATTCTAACAATATTTTATTTAACTACTATTCAAAACATCTCATCTCATCTCATCTGAATTGTGAATCCAAACTCAACCTAATGTTTTATGAGATTTTGAGAAAGGAGAGATAAAAAGTTGAATAAAAAATATTATAAAATTAAAATATTGTTAAAATATAGGTTTTAATATTATTTTTATTTGAGAATTTGAAAAAGTTGAATTATTTTTTATCTTTTGTTTGAAAGTTTGAAAAAATTGTAATGATTAGTTTGAAAGTATTTGTATTTGAGTGATGTTTGGAAAGAAGATGAGATGAGAATTTTGAGATGAAAACTTTTTCCAAACAAGCCCTTAATTTGTGCCTCAATAGCCTTCTTTTGGCTTTCCCTATAAGAAATAACCAACCACAAAACATATTTAAGCTTGGTTTAGTTACACAGATAAGATGATATGATATGAAAGTTGAATGAAATATTGTTAAAAAAATTATGAGTAATGTTAGATATGAGTCTCAATTAGACAAACTTCATACAAGCCTTTTGAAAAAAGGGGATCCTATAATAAAGAATAGTATTTATATATATATATATATTTTTTTTTTTTTTGTGGTCTACTATTTTACAAAAACTTATATAAGATTTGTCTATTTAGAATTTGTATAACACATTTCTCAAATTGAATATACCTCTTTCTCATACAGGCGGTACATTGTTTTCAAATTCTTCACTCTAACAAAATGTTAATGATGACTGTTACATCTATAAAATAATTACATAAAAAAAATCTTATAAACTGACGTGATTTCATCTAATCTGTTAGATCTACTTTATAATAAAATTAATTTATAATCTAATAAATCATATTAAATTACGTCAATTTATAAGATTACTTTTATATAATTATTTTGTGATTAGAGTATTTTTCGATTCTAATTTACCTCGACGATCATAAGCTAATATAAAAGTAACGCATATAAGGCTCATGCAGTATCATAAAATTCTGACAGTTTCGACTTATTAGGAATGAGGACTTGTGCTATGTTTGGACGTTTAGTTGGCTTTGGATGATCCGTAAATAGTAATTAAAAAAACTAATTAATTTATAAATAATAATAAACTATGTTTTGACGTTTAGTTAATCTTGAATAATCTGTAAATAGTAATTAAAAAAATAAATAATAATTTATAAATAATAATAAACTATATGTAAATAATAATGAAATATTCTAACCTACTCACTTAACAAACACAGCCTTAATTGTCCAGGATAAGATTCTGCAGATTGGCTTGTCCTATTTTCGCCAGAAGCAGGGACACTCGTAATACAGAAAAAGAAAGACAGGTACAATTGCACATGGGAAATAATTGTACATTTTCAGAACTTTATCGAAAAGAATAAATTCACGCAATCTTCGCACACATTATATTTTTTTTAATTTTTATTCTGTTTTTTTTTTCTATTCATATTTTTATAATATATTTAAATATTTTTTAAAAATAAAAAATATACTAATATATTTAAAATTATAAAAATATACTAATATATTTAAAATTACTTCCTTCATTATTAAATAAAAAAAATTACTGAGCAGTTAAATAGAGAGATAACTATTGGGCGGTATAATAATATTTTTCAAACATTTAATATGTAAATAATGATTAAAAAATTTAAAAATTTTAAAAAATATAATGCATAAAAGTTGAGAAACTTGTATAGGATTATCCCATCAAAAAGAGTTTAATGTCAAACTAACTCGAAAAGTAGTTTCTTCCGGTCAATCCAGATGAACAAATAGCAGTATATAACTTTTTATTGTGATTTCTAGTGGTAATTATACAAAAATCATCATCAAACAGTCATCCTGGGGAGTAGGTGGTAGCCATATTTTTTTACTCCAAACCTTCTTTTTCTTTTTCCTATTGTATTATGTTGGTTTGTGTAGGGATCTCATTCCATAGGATATGTTTGAGAGGTGAGATGAGAATTTTATATTTTGTTTTAAAATTTAAAATATTATTTTTTAGTTTGAAGATTTGAAAAAGTTAAATTGAAATTTGAAAAAGTTGTATTGAAATTTGAAAAAGTTGAATTATTTATTATATTTTATATAAAAATTTGAAAAGGTTGTAATGATGAGACGAGATGAGATAAAAATTTTAAATAAAATGAAACATAATAACCTAAATCTGAGAACCGCTAGATTATATTTGCTGAGAAAAAAAACTCGAGAAGTAGGTGTGCGTCGAAACCTGGAAAGTAAGATAGCACTTGTGAGGAGCATAGGTTTGCCATTGGGCTTCTGCAATATCTCTCTCCTTTAATGGCAACCAAAAATTCAGTTAAAATACTTGAGGTTTGCAGGGTGTCTCCCCCACAGAAGACCCCTGTCTCGGCCATTCCAACCACTCTTCTTCTTACCTTCTTTGATGTACTCTGGCTAAGATTTGCTCCCGTTCAGCGTGTTTTCTTCTACGAAACCTCTCATACTGACTCACCTTTCCTGGATACCATTCTTCCAAAACTCAAAGATGCTCTCTCCCTCACCCTCCAACAATATCTTCCACTTGCCGGTACCCTCAGATGGCCGAAGGATTCCCACAAACCGATCATCAATTACACCGAGGGCGATGCAGTTTCACTCTCTGTAGCTGAGTCTAACGCCAACTTCTACCATCTCTCAGGCGACAACTTTGTCGAAACTGTCGAATACCATCCTCTCGTACCCCACTTGGCAACTTCCACCGAAGCTTGTTCTGTGTTAGCTTTACAAGTCACAACGTTCTCAAACTGCGGGTTTTGTATTGGAATCACCGCACACCATGCTGTTCTTGACGGGAGAAGTTCGACCATGTTTATGAAGTCATGGGCTCGCATCTGCAAACTTGGACGAGATGCTCTGTCCTCGTTGCCGGAGCTAACACCGTGCTATGACAGGATGCTTATCAAGGACCCGAGTGGGCTGGAGGCAATCTACCTGAGCCAGTGGATGAACGAGAATGGTCCAAACAACAAGAGCTTAATGGTATGGGAAGTAAAAACTCCACCAGATACGGTTCGAGGCACCTTCAAGTTGACTCGTGCCAACCTGGAAAAGCTCAGGCAATTGATCATGACAAGCATGCCGGAGGAGAAGAATAAACAAAAGCAACCATTGCACTTGTCGACTTATACACTAACTTATGCCTACACGTTTGTTTGTCTTGCGAAGGCAGAACAACCAAGGAACACCAAATACCTAATTGGCGTTAGTGTGGACGCCAGGCATCGATTAGAGGCTCCTATCCCTGGGACTTATTTTGGAAACTGCGTAGGAGGTCGTATGGCCACTTTAGAGGGAAACGAGCTTTCGGGAGAAGAGGGAATGGCAGTTGCAGTAAAGGCTATCAGCGAAGCAATCAGAAGTTTAGGTGATGGCGTCCTAAGTGGCCTGGGCCCAAAAATGGATTGAAATAATGTTCACTACAAAGAATGCTAGAGTAATTGGCGTTGCGGGCTCACCTCGATTTGAGGTTTACAGTACTGATTTTGGGTGGGGAAAGCCAATGAAGGTGGACACGATATCCATTGATAAAACGGGGGCTATATCTCTTTCTGAAACTAGAGATGGTGCTGGAGAAGTCGAAGTAGGTTTGGTTTTGAAGAAACCTGAAATGGAAGTGTTTGCTTCACTTTTTGCCCAAGGTCTTGAAGGTGATCTGTAAAGCCACGTGATATATACTCCGGCCATTAACATCTATCGTGTTCAGATGAAAGCTGTGTGAATTATGAATCAGGTATTTTCTTCTGTACCATTTTTTTATGGATATCTCATGATCTATTTAGTTGGATTGTACGTCAAACTTGTAAGATCTTTGGTTAATTTCTTCTATTGTTAGCTTTTTTCATTTCTGATTATTGATATTTGTGCAGATCCATGATTCCTACACTTGCCTGGACTATATTTCTAAATCTTATATGTCATGAGAAAGAAATATTGTTCATAAAATTAATTCCCACTCATTTTATAAAAAATCTCACAAGGAATTGGATAAATGGAGACATTGAACTCTTATTTCCATCCAATTAATATAATCAAGAAATTTCAAGTCAGAAAATAGGCCTGAAATTTTCAAATCTATTAATTGTTGCCTGTTGGGGACGCGATCGAGACGATCATATTTATGAGGTTGAAAAGTTGGCTAAATGAAAAAATAAAATATCCTTACAATTTATCTAATTGGCTTCATCATTTACAGCAAATGACACGAGTTGTGCGTTTACTTTTATCTGAGTTGGGTTTTAAGAGACGAATAAATGCTATCCGTCTCGACACATTGTCTCGACTCATTTTTTTTTTTAAAGTATTTTTTAATAAAATTGTGAATTTTTTTAAAAAAATATTTATGAGTATTAAAAAATTTATGAAAAAAAGCCAAAAAATAAAATAAAATGGACATCGCGACAATGTGTCGGTAGGCCTAGCATGACCCTTTCAGAAAAGCATGCATCGCGTTAAGATTTCCTATTCTCTGACCCTAGATCTTTCTCACTCTTGGCATGGCCCTGCCTTGTTTGACCTTAGCAAATTTTAATTTACAATCTGTTTTGGACATGTTTCACCGCCAACTGATCTCAACTACTAATTTACAATAAGAAAGATGGTGGCTTAGTGTGCCTATGCACCTTAGATATCTAAGTTAGAGATATA
Organism: Cyclocarya paliurus; assembly: GCA_029856935.1. Lineage (NCBI taxonomy): Eukaryota > Viridiplantae > Streptophyta > Magnoliopsida > Fagales > Juglandaceae > Cyclocarya > Cyclocarya paliurus. Next base: position 5,412,891 of record CM056950.1, read on the forward strand.
TTTGCATTGTCTTGCAATGAGGGGTCTGAATATATTCCCTTAGGCTGCTAACTTGGTCCTATATATAGAGGTGGATTGTCGCTGATAATGATGGTTCAACCCTTCCCCAAATCTCGGGGTCTTGATTGTCAATATAACGCCCCGGTCCCGCATGGATCAGAGAATTAATTCTTTTCACTTAAAAATCATATTCCAACCATACAGTCATAGACTCCAAGCTTTTAATGATGCATATGACTCTCTATTTCAAATTAAGTACTCCATTATAATTATTCTAAACACCACAAAATCTCAAAATAAATATCAGCCTTCCAAAATACCCAGTCGCCAGAGCAAAACAAAACTACTAAATAAAATTCTCTAATAACCAAAGTACCCACTTTGTACTTAATCCACCATTCTCACGTAGCCTTATACATGCTTTTGATTCTTGATCCTCAATTGAAACATTCAAACATCTAAAAATATTGTAAAGATAAGGGGTAAGTTATTAACAACTCAGTAAGCAAAAAACATATAATAGTATGTAAACATGAGTGTTTTTAGAGACCCTTTGGCATAACATGACTGAACATCTTCATCTTATTATATCATATCACATCATATCATATCGTATCGTATCATATCATATCATATCATTTCACCATATCATGTCATATACCATGTTTAACCCCCGTGGTAGGGTTGTGAAATCCTCGGTGGCTAAACCAAGTAGTATCAGAATATGAAACTTTCCTTTATTTATTCTCGGAGTCCCGAGTGTGCACACAAGAAATAATACCAGAAAAATCACTTTGTTTCCAAAGTGAGTATACTCATATCATATCAGAAGTGTTGGTACCAACTATATAACAGAATCAAAAGTATCTTATCAAAACCAGAATTAGAATCAGAATAGAAATATAAAGTCATGCTAAAGGTTTTTTCGATGCATATCATATCAAACAAAGTACTGAATATATTCATATCATTTTCATATGATCAAAAACAGATCCAACATTTTCGTATAACATGTACAAAAATTCTTAGATTTCATATTCACTCTTTTGCACATTTCAAAAACATGTCAAAATATTGCTCATGTTTACATTAGCCATGTCAAAAAGTTTTTTTCTCTTTCATAAAGATTTCATGAGTGAATGCAAAATACATAATTGATGTTGTTTTCACATTTTGTTTTAAAACATAATATGTACATTTTACAAACCAATAGCAATTCATTTTTTTTTATACAAATCTAGGATAGAAATCTCGCTTACCTGGACTTTTTTGCCTTTCAGAATTTTCCCCAACAATGTCAAATGAATATTACTCATCACCTATAAGATATTCACGTAACTTCCATAAATTTCCCATTAAACACATTTTGATACTTAAACTTTAATATTAAAATAACTTATTTTTCCTAAAAATCTAAATATTCTTGTAACCCTAAAATATCATCATTTTCTCAAATTCATCAATTTTCACTTAGTTTCTCCGATTATTTAAACTTTAAATTATTTCTATAAATTAAAATGCATGGCTAACATTTATAGTCAATTAAAACTAAGTCATGTAAAATACGTCTCCAACTTAATATGCACTAAACATAATCCTAAGTCAAAATAAATTTCAATTAGAGACCAAACCTAGCCCAACGATAAAGGCCCACGTAAATGACAGGCTGATCTTAGAATCAAGCCTAACCAAAATAAACAAGACCCAACATAAATTCACAAAAAATATTATTTAAAAAGAAAACTTATTCTGTTCGGCAAATAATAAGGGCATCATCGTAATTACCATTAGAAGACCCAAAGCTTAGGAAACTTATTTTTAAGTTTGAATGCAGGAGGCATCTTAGTTGAATAAACGAAGGCTGCGACAAGGGCTTACCGAGGAAGGAAAATGCGGTGTAGACTCAGGAAAATGCGGTGTACGTAGACTCAGGTGACGCTGGGCGGCTGGGTAGGCGCAAGTGGATGGATAGAGGGATACATGCATATGTCCGGGCAAGGAGGTTGTTGATGGAGCAACCATTCGGTGCAACGGTGGGGACCCATGATGGCTGAGGAGAGGTTGCCGTTTTGGGTGGTTTACGGTTGGACTGGGTGCGTGGTGATACGGCATGGAGATTCTGTCATGGAAGGTGAAACTCACGGTGTGGAGAGGGGTGGTTGTCTTTCAATCCCACGGAGATGCTCAATTGGATGACAACAACGGTTGGCGTGAGCTCTTCATGGTGGAGCTACTTAGGCTTGTGAGTGACGATCACGATGATAGGTCTGAGCAGTGGAGGTTCACTCGGGTGGTTCCGTTGTGGGGCAGTGGCTGAGGTAAGTTTTGGATCGAAGAGCTGTGCTCTATTTTGAGTGTTGAAAATAGGGGTCTTCTGCAAGGTTGAGTGCGTTGGTTTCCAACGTGTGGGTTGCTGTGAAGGAGTAAGGGTGGTGGAGGGTGGTTCGAGGTGTCTCAGCGTGGGCTTCTTGTGGTGGTTCTCGGCTTGGTTGTTGAACTTCACGTGTGTGAAAACAGCCTACAGCCTGGGGTGCTTTTGCCATGTTTTAGTGGTGCTACGCATTGCCGTTGGTTAACTCGTGTGTGTGGTGCCAGTATGGTGGCTCGTATCTTGGCTGTGGGGCTCCCATTTTTCTGTTATTTGAAACAGTTTCTTGTATGGTGATGTTTGAGTCCATTACGGATGCTTGCTGCAAGCGGTGGAGAGTAGAAGAGTATCACCTTGTGATGTCTTGGGCTATTGGTGGTTTCTAGATAGTTTAAGGTGAGATGAGTCCTAGAGAGAGAGGTTAAACAATGAGCTACGTTGGGTGATTTCCAAGTGAGCAACGTGGGAGAAATGGTGAGAAGAGAGAGTTCGTGGGGGAGTGGGGGAAATGGACTAACGGGAATGAGAGAAATGCGGGAAGGAGAAAAACTGAGAAACCATCAAGGAAAAAAAAGAGGAAAAATAGAAAAGAAATTCACTTACCAAAACAATGTTGTTTTACAGTCGGGTTGGCTCTTCCCGGGCCTAAGTCAAGTTTGGGCCTGGGTATTACAGTCAAACTCTCTGGATATGCTTTTAGATGGAAAGAATTACCATTAGGATATGTTTGGAAAATATATTTCACCTAAAATTTTTATCTTCATCTCATCTCATCTTTATATTTTTTTAAATTTTCATACAAAATATAATAAATAATTCAACTTTTTCAAATCCCAATATAACCTTTTCAAATTCTAATTCAATTTTTTCAAATCTCAAAACTAAAAAATAATATTTTAAACTTTAAAACAAAATACAAAATTCTCATCTCATCCTCCAAACATATCCTTAAACTCTCTTGTTCCTCTCTCCCTCTTCTCTGTATAGGCTTTTAGCTGTTTTCTGTGGAAATCCATTGGAAGATGAAAACCCTTCTGCGTTTTGATCTGTTTTAAGCTTATATGGGTGCTTTAACAGATTCAAACTTTTTGTTTTAATTTTGATGATTCAAATAATCTATTTTTCATATCTGGTTAGTATCATTTTCTCTCTCTATCTATTGATTTTTTTGTTGTTCCATATATTGCTTTTATTCTTGGTATTTCTAGGCTATGAAAGTTGAAACTCGTTGGAGATTGTGCTTTTTATCAAAGCTTATTTTCTGGTGCTTTGATCTTCAAGATTTGATAATCTCATGAGTTCATTTTATCCTTTCGTTGATTGAGGTTTATGTGGATGTTACTTTATAAAGATTTTAGTTTCAAAATTTATATGTCGTTGTGCATTAACCAACTAAATGGAGTACGGATTCTGTGTCTTCACCATGGAGAGTGAATATATAATTTGTTTGTTTGGTGCAGAAGTATAAGACAGATGCTGCTTTGAGGCTTAAATGTTGAACTGGAGCAATTCCTAAAAAGAAATGAAAGAAAGAAAACTAGTATTCTTTGAACTTGCTTATTGATACCTGGTACTTGTTGAACTGTAAATATGTTGAAAGGTGGTACTAGTATTCACTTATATAGGTTGGCTTTTAGGTGTGAACCAGGAAGGTGGTTTGCACGAATAAAAAGACTTGTTGAATTCTATGTTTTTGTAGTCTTATGCCCCCGTTGAGTGTAAGGCCTTGAAAATCCCTCTCAAGTTCTACTAATTGAACTTATAGACACCAAGTTTCATCTTCTGGTCTCTGTCGTTCGAGAATCTCAACCAAATGGAGATTAAAGGAGTTTTTTTGGTCAGATATTTATCTTTAGATTATTCATATGCAGTTTATAAGTTGTTTCAAATATTTATCTTTAGGTTATTCATATGCAGAGTCGTCAACATAATTTATGTATGTTGGAGACTAAGTACCACACATTATCCTTTAGATTGCTAAACGTACTCCTTTATGCATGTGAAAATTGCTTTGTTGCAATTGCCGTAAAAGACAATATGGATTCATTTTGGTTTGCAAGGCAACTGGTATGCATTTGTATTTGCTTTGCATTTGTCCTCTCACTTTACTTTTAAAAACAAATTACTTTTAAAAACGAAGGCAACTGATATCTATCATTTCTGGAAAACCAAAGCAGAGTCCTCTCACTTTACTTTTAAAAACAAATGGCTTTGCATTTGGTTATTGTACACTTATAGCTATTGGAGAGTGATCATGATCAAAGTGTTTGGTGTATTCAATGTTTTTGGCCTAATCTCTTGTACCAATGTCTAATTAAGTTTCTTTCCGTATTTCTTTATTGGAAAAAAACGTTGTTTCAAAGCCAAAGAAGTCAATAGTACTAAAAATAATGGGAGACATGTTTGTTTAGTACTATGTTTTGTTGGATTGAAATGCAAAGCTCTCTTGCCATTTTTACTCTACCTTGAACAATGTATTGTGTTGGGTGAAATTTGGGACTGCATATATGTTGATGTTATATTTGGTGATAATGTGGTGATGGGTGGGACTGCATACATGGGATTGTATGAAGCTGGAATCTTGTGAATGTGCTGGAATCGAAATCCCATTTCGGCGGTATATCGTCATCTCCTTCGACATCTTATGGAGGTGTCTAACTTTTAATGTTGGTTGTTTTAAATTTTTTTTGGAATTTAGTGGTTGCCCAGCCACATGTGGGCTAGATAAATATGTGGCTGGGTAGCAACTAAATGTGTAGACTGTGGATATTATCTTTGTACTAAAAATTGAATTGTGTTGGTAATTTGTGAATTGTTTTGGTAATTTGTGAACTGGACATTATCTTTTACACTTGAAACTGTGTTGGAAATTATCTTTTGCTATTTATATAGATTGTTTTGGTAATTTGTGGAGTGTGTTAGTGTCGTGTGTTGCTAGTTTAGCTTCACGTTGGAGGTGTTTGTCAAGTGGACTGTGTTTTGTATGATTTAATTATTCATTTATATGTCTTGAATGATTTACCAAGTGCTTTGTAGACTGTGTCTTGGGAATTTGGACTTGAATTTAGAATCTTGTGAATTTGGACTTGAATGTGCTGGAATCTTGTGAATTCCTTTATATGAATTCAGTTCTTGAACATTAAACATGAAGTGAATTTGGACTAAAAGAATTCAGTTTTTTTTTTCAAAAAGAAAAAAAAACATGAAGTGCTCTTTTTTCACAGGTTCTTGAACATGCTAATTAAGTTGATGATCTACTTCTTTGAATTATCTCTAAAAAGTCCTCGAGGATTCATTTCAAACTTAAGGGTATTATGTTTTTCAAGTTGGCATCATGTTGGCTTCACAAAATTTTAATTTGATCCTTAACTATTAGTTACAACTATAAAAGTTGGCAAAAAAATAAGGGTTGGCAAAAATTAGTTTGTTGGTTTCAAAAATTGCGAAATAAAATATTTTTTGTCAAATATTATTAAAATATATAAATTTTATTTGCAAAATATAAAATAAAATGCCAAATATTATTAAAATATATAATATTTTATTATTATTTTGACTTTAAGATGGTTAGTCTAAATGTGAACTCACCTAGTCAAAAGTTGATACTATAGTCAAATATTGAGATTGCCAAACTTTAGACTTGGCAATGCTCTTACTGATGCATTTGCAGTTCACTTTCTTTGCATTGTTGCATTATAAGCCACTGTGTATTGCTATCTCTGCACTCCTCTCCTCTACTCTGTCACGCACTTTCGACTTTCTTGTTTTTTCAAGGGCCTTTCCGTGCTTTACGCAGGGTCTAATGTATGGGCATGTGACTGGAACAACCCAGATCTTCAGATGGCCCAAACAAGAAAGATAGTTAAGATAGGGGCTCAAACATAAGACAAGCAGCAGACTCGCGACCCACAATACTAGGTCATTTCAGCCTACACATGAAGTTGTATTTTTATCATGTAATTAAAAAATTATTTTTTTAGATGATTTCAAATCCCGTACTTAATTTGATTAATAAATCCCCACTTTCCAGTTTCAGAAATGATTATTTTTCATAATTTTTACCAGTTTCAAAACTCTTATTTTTCATGATCTTTCTCTTTTTGTTTCTAATTTGTTGATACCATCGTGATGATAGATGAAGAAGACATTATTCATTAATTGATAGAGTGATAGAGACGATGACAACAAGCTGCATGCCAGGTCAATATGTGATGCATTTGGTAGGTTTATTTAATTGGAAAAATGATTCTTGCAACCGGCCTGTGCAATTGGCAAGGAGTCTCCACGTCATTAAATGAAATACTGTATTTCTTTTTGCCTTGCAGTCTATTGCAGGGAGAAGGAAATAGAAGAAAGGAAATGAATGGGAGAAAAAAAGAGTCTATCGGTCGTTGTGTGGGTGGACTAGATTTCATCCAGTTTTAAGCAATCCAATTTGTTGATTCTCCCATGGTCATCTTTGATTGAAGTGACAGTAAGAAGATTCCAGAAATGGGTACCGTCCTTCTTGTAGTTCAAGAGCCTGCCACTGTAGCTCTTCCCGTTTTTAATTGCATCTCGTATTTTGGCCACTTCACTTCGTTTTGTTTCCAGCCTCTGAAGAAATCGTTTGCACCCAAAATATCTCACTAAAGTCACAATTCAAGTTCTCTCATTCTTTTCATGGGAACAATACTATTTGAAAATTTTTCTCTTTTTTGCTTTTCATAATTTTGGTGCCCACTGCCCAAACTCTACTAAACCTTGAACTCGGACAAAGAATGGATAAACCCAAAAGATTAAAGAGCGATAAAGAATGTTGGTGTACACAAAATCCATATCAACGGGTCCAACTTCGTCGACAAAGACCACCAAAAGTCCCTTTGGTCCGCTGGATTATCTTCTTCTCGAGTTCTACTTTTCTCAAATTTCTCTCTATTTTGTTTTTAATTTTTCTGACAGATGCTGACGTAGCAGTCAACTTGTTGAACGGAAGTTGCACACAGCAATTATACGTAGCAGTTCTAATTTAATTGGTGACGAGGACGTACTTACGTCGATATTCTTAAGATTATTCAAATTTCTTACTATTATTTTTATTTTAGATTTTGAAAAAGTTGTATTATATTTTTATATTTTGTTTAAAAATTTGTAAAAATTTCAAGGATTAGATAATGATTAGATGAAAAAAATAAAAAATTTAAATTTGAAAAATATTTTGAATTTGAGTAATATTTGAAAATAAAATTTTTTAAATATATAAAAATATTTTAGAATAATTGATCAAATAATAATAATCGTGTTTACAAACCTTTCGTAGTATTCTTGGGATTAAAATCATCTTAACCCATATTATCTAATAATTACAAATTTTTTAAATTTTCAAATAAAATACAATTAAGAGAGTGGCTGATGAGGATGGATCGGGAAGTGTGCAACTCGGGTCTAAAGATTACATTGATATTGGTAATGCACATGCCAATGGTGTTGAGACCATTGCTTTGGAGGGTTTCAGAGCTGCAGCTCCAGAAGATACTCATTCCGAATATGAAGTCGAGAGGGATAAGATTAGGGACGATATGCAAAAGGACTACAGTACAGATTCAAAAATTCCAAAATTGACAGATGACAAGTTTTTGAAAAGGAGTTCCACTAGGGTGGTGGTTCGCCCTTCTTAACTCAACTTATTATTAGTCCTATAATTTTTTGGAATATAAGGGGAGTTTGAACTTCTCAATCGCGCTTGAGAAAGATCATTTCTAAGTATAGGCCTAATATTTAGTTTTGGATGAGCCCTTCTTGCTGGAGGACATAATTCCTAGTTGTTTGAGAAAGTTTTCTCATGATTCTTTTCTTACAAATGAAGAGTATGGTGGTAAAATCTGGTTTTTTTTTCTTTTTTTAATTTGGCAGTATCAGTGCTTTGGGTGGCAGGATCTAATCAATTTGTGACTGTGCAAGTTGAGAAGAATGGTCATGTTTCCATTCTCACTATTGTTTATGCTAAGTGTAATCAACTAGAGAGGAAAATCCTTTGGGATGATTTAGAGGTGAGTGGCAATGTTAACCTTCCGTGGCTTATTTGTGATGACTTTAATATCATTAAAGATGATTAAGAGAGAAGATGTGGTCATCCTTATCAGTTTGCTACAATGGAGGATTTTAACTTCTGTATTCAGAATTGCGGCTTGCTGGAGATGTGTTCTAAAGGATTGAGGACGATTACGTGTAATGGCCAAGGCAGTTTGGCTCGAAGCTGGGCAAGTTAGATAGATGCTTTATTGATTCTAACTTTCTTACTTGTTTTTCGAATGTTTTTTTATCAGGTTTTGGCGCGCACTACTTCAGATCATTCTCTTTTGCTGATATAAATGGGAGAGGACCCGTTTAGGTATGGGCCTAGCACGTTTAGATTTCAGTTTATGTGGACAGATCATATAGATTTTCTTCATCTCATGGAGGGAGTGTGAAAGCAGGAGTGTATTGGTTTTGGGATTCATAAGTTGTCTTTTAAATTGAAAATGGCTAAGATGGCTTTAAGGGAGTGGATTCAGCATGGTTTTGGCATAACTAATGTCATTGTCCAGGAATTAGAGCAACGTTTTAAAAGATTGGAAAACAGTCTTCAAGGTTGCTTTAATTCTGAGGATGATAATGATCTCATGGTGTCTAAGATGAAACTTTTGACTTGGATGGGTAGAGAGGAGACGAGACTTTCTCACATGGCTAAAAAAAAATTGGTTGAAAGATGGGGATCAAAATTTAAAATTCTTTCACACTATCTTGAATGCTAAGACGTGAAACCGGGTTAATGATATGTGTTTGGCCGGTGGTACTATGTTAAGTACTCTTGTTGATATTCACCATGCTACTGTTGAGTATTTTTATCAATTTTTGGAGAATAATAGTAGTCGTGATTTGCCTAGTTTAAGTAACCTTATCTCTCCTGTGATCTCCGTTGTTGATAATCTGCTCATTTGTAAAGATCATTCTCTTGAAGAAATTAAGTATGCTCTTTTTAGTATTTTCGTTGAGAATAATCCTGGCCTGGATGGTTTCGGTTTGGATTTTTTTTTCAGTTTTGTTGGGATTCAGTTAAGGAGGATTTATTGGAAGCTACTTTTGAGTTCTTTCAAACAAAATCCCTCTCCAATTTCTCCACTGCTTCCTATATTGTTTTGATTCCTAAGGTGGAGAACCCTACTGGTTTTGACAAATTTAGGTCAATTAGTCCCTGATCGATTTTTTTATAAGATCTATGCTAGGATTATTGTGGCCCGTATGACAACCATGCTTTCTAAGATGGTTTCTCAAGAGCAAGGGACATTTATTCTTCGACGCAATATTTTTAAGAATATTAGTTTAAATCAAGAGCTTGTTCATTCTCTTGAAAAGTCTAACAGGGGTAATGTCTTGATTAAGCTGGACATGTCTAAGTCCTATGACAGAGTGGATTAGAATTTTCTCTTACATGTCTTAGAGGCTTTTGGTTTTTCAGCTCAAGTTTGTGCTTTGATTAAGACGTGTATTTATTCGCCGTGGTTTTCTATTATGATGAATGACACTCCTTTGGGTTTCATTAAATGAGAATGTGGCTTGCGGCAAGGCGACCCCCTTTCGCCCTATCTGTTCATTGTTATGCAAGAGGTTCTCTCTCGCCTGCTTAAGAAATCCTTCGAGAATAATAAAATTGGGTAGTTTACTCAAGCTCGAGGTACTTTTCTTGTTTCACATCTTATGTATGCTAATGATATTGTTATTTTTGCTAATGGTGGTCAGAGGTCTACGAGAACTTTGATGTAGGCTTTGAATTGTTATGAAGAATGGACGAGACAGGTTCTCAATAAATACTAGACGACACAAGCCATTTTAAACATATTCCTGTCTCTAGAAGATGCTCTATTCTTCATTTTATTGGTTTTTCTGAAGAGTCTTTTTATTTTAAATACTTGGGTGTGCCTATTATGGTTGGTAGACTGAAGGCTTGTGATTTTGGTGATTTAATTGGAAAATTTAAAAAGAAAATTACAGGTAGGAAGATGAAATTGCTTTCTGCTTGTGGTAGAACTATTTTGTTGTGTCATGTTTTATCTAGTATGGTCACTCATCTTTTAGCTGTTTTATATATTCCTAATGTCGTGCTTAAGTCGCTGAATAGGCTCCTAAGTTCTTTCTTTTAAGGTGAATCTGAAGGAAAATGTAAAAGGAACAAAGAAATGGGTGGCTTGGAATAGTATTTGTAGAACTACTGGATAAGGTGGTTTGGGCATTCGAGATTTTGGGGATATTCAATGGGCCTTACATATGAAACTTGGTTGGCGCTTGATCTTAGGTAAATCTTTGCGAGCGGATTTTTTTTAGAAACAAGTATGTTAGGGATAATCATTTATCCCTCTTGGATCCTAACAAGGGTACTCGATTTTGGATGTCTATTGTTAAATGTATTTCGGAGGTCTTAGCTAATTCAAAGTGGCTTGTGCGTGAGGGTAACATCTCTTTCTGGTATGACAATTGGGGGGAGGGTGGACCCCTAAAAGATTAATATCCAATTATAGAGTATCCCTTGATTAAGATTAAAGAGTGTCGTATTGAAAATGTGTAGAATATCCAATGCTTGGCAAGGTTAGTGGGTCCATAAAAAGCTAATGATTTGTATAATTTTTTGGCTAAGCGTAAAGAAGGTCAGGATATTCTTATTTGGAAAAAGAAAAGTGATGGAAATTTCACTATTAAAAGTGTTTGAGATTGTATTAGAGTTCGGGCGCCCCCTTCACCTTGGGCCCATTGGATTTGGCATACTAACCTTCTTATAAAAATTTATATTATGATGTGGAAACCTACTAATAATTGTTTGGGTGTGGATGCCAAGATTAAAATGGCTGGCATTCCTATAGTTTCAAAATATAATTGTTGCTTTTCGAGGCATATTGAGGATCTTAATCATGTGCTTTGTACATGTGATATTGCTAGACATATTTTGGCGCCTGGCTTCGGGTCAGTTAGGTGTGCATATGGGTATTTTTGTACTTGGCAGGAGCAAGTGAATTTTTGGTTTCGTTGTGTTGGCAATTATACTCAAGTTCGAACTATTTTTGGTCTTCTTCCTTCCATTATCTCCTGAAAACTTTGAGACTAACATTGTAAAGCCAGGTATGAAGGTAAGTGTGATACGGTTGATTCTGTTTGGCATGTTATTAAATTATACATTTATAGATTTATGTAGCTAAACATAAGAACTGTGAAGCTTCCTACCAACGATATTGATATTTTAAAGAGGTTGGATATTCTGGTGCTTTTATCTAAACTTAAGAAGGTATCTGTGGTGAAATGGATTCTGCCACAGCAGAATTGGGTGAAGCTTAATACGGATGGTAGAAGCTTAGGTAACCCAAGGTTGACAGGAGCTGGAGGTGTTATTCGTGATGTTAGTGGTAACTTCCATGCGGTTTTTGCTGTGTTTTTAGGCCATGTTTCTAACAATTTTTATTGAAATGAGAAGTTTGCTGGGAAGGGTTAGGAGGTGCTGCCAACTTGGTTTTTATCGAGTTCATATTGAGACAGACCTACAAATTCTTGTTAGCTGGCTTACTAGGGGAGATTGTAATATTTGATATCTTGAGGATTTTTGGGTTGAGTTTCATACTTGCCTGGGAAGCATGGATTATAGAGTGAGTTATGTGTTTTGTGAAGGAAATCTTGTGGCTAGTTTTTTAGTTAAGCAAGGAGCTGAGAGTTTAAACATGGACTCGATTGAAGAGAGAGATATGTTGCCCAAATAGTTGAGAGGTCTTCTTCGCATGGACATAATTTGAGTTCCTTTTTTGTGAACTTCATAGTGAGGTATTTGTTTGATTGCATCTGTTTTTCTTTGATATTTTTTCTTATAAAAATACTTTACATCAGTCCCTGTTTTGGCATCAGCCAACCCACATTTTACGTGGCATCTCCCTGACCACTCACTTCAAGTTATGAGAGAGAGCTGATGAGAGAAAGATTGAGGATAGAGAGAGACCGAGCGAGAGAGAGGTGATGAGAGAGACTGAGGAAGGAGAGAGAGAGAGGTGATGAGAGAGACCCGAGGAAGGAGAGAGAGAGGTGATGAGGGATGAGAAAGATCTGATGAGAGAGAGAGTCGAGGAGAGAGAGAGAAGATGAGAGAGAGCCGAGATGGAGAGAGAGAGACGATGAGGGATGAGAGAGAGAGAGTGAGCTGATGAGAGAGAGAGAGTGAGCTGATGAGAGAGAGGGGTAGAAGATAGAAGCAGGTCTAGTGCAAAGCGCACCAAGGAAAAAAAAAATTAAATTGTAGACACGTAAGGTGTGCTACGGATCAGCCGTGAATAATAGTTGATTCGTAGCACAACTCTTTTTTTTATTGGTGTGCGCTGACGTTTACTTGCAGGTTGTTTTTCTTATTTTCTAAGATTTGCTTTATTGTTGATTTATCTGTAATTCTTGGATATTTGTCTATTGGTTAAATGTTTTAGATTTTTTATGCTTGGGTTTTGATCATTTTTTATTATTTGTAACCCCAAGTATTTGTTTGTAGTCACGGTTTTTTTCTACCACAAATGAGGACTATCAATAAACTTGGAGTATTGTACTCTTAAAAAGATCAATTTTTTCAAAATTTAAAATAAAATAATTTTAAAAATTAATATTTTAATAATATTTTATTCAACTTTCATCTTATCTTAACTTATTATTCAAACTTTCTCATCATCCCACACACCATAAGGCATACACTATATTTATTTTTAATTTATATTTTTTTATTTTTTTAAAATTAATTAAATTATTCTACTTATTATCTATATATTATATATCTGATGAACAAAAGTTAAAACATTATATATAATGTGTGACATAAAAATGATAGTAAAACTTTTCATGTTCAAAAATTCTACTCAACCTCTTACTATTCACACTACACTCCACATTCTATCTTTTTTTATTTTTTATTTTTATTTTTTTTATCAAATATATTTTTATATAAATAGTGAATAAAAAATTATAAATAATTTAAAAAAAATAAATTTAAAAAAAATTTTAAAAAATATTAAAAAATATTAAAAAGTGTAGAGTTGATGAATAGCAAAACCCTTTCGTATTTAATACTGTAAATTTCATCACCACAGGATAAGGACAACCTGTGGAAAGTGGCGAAGAAAGGCCAGCCTCTATAGGCATAGGGACCAGTGCAAACCTTGGGAATTGCAGTACCCTAAGCACATTGTTGTGCAGGATAAGATTCCACGTACCATATCCGCTTATGGATTAGGATTAGCTTAAGAAAATTTTGCAGGAAGGACTTGTTTGTATATATACTACAAAGGAATAATGAACCATTCTTCTATGAGAAAATTTGGGGAGCGGTCCTCCCTCTCATTACACAACCCTTTAATAGTTGCCTATCACATAAGTATTTTATAGTATTTAATCTATACTTGCGTACACCTGATTATATACTCATACAGCTCCTCTCTCACTCCTTCATCTTCCAGGAGATCCCAACTCAAACGAAATCCCATCTCTCTCTCTCTCTCATCTTCTACTCCCCCCTCCTGAATGCCTCTTGCGTGCCCCTCTCTCTCGCGAATAATCTTCTCTCATTTTCTTAATTCTCCTTTATATACTCCATGGCTCAAGACCCATTTCTCCTCCATTAAAATCCTCCACCTAGAATTGTTCTGATGCATATGAACGGTTGAAAAGGCAAAAAGAAAAAGAAAAGATCGAAAAAAGAAAATAAAGAAAGAGTGAATTTATATACATTTACTGGAGCATTTAATGTAAAGAAAGGTGAAAGAAAATAGAATCACTCGCACATATGCATGTATAGTTGCAAGTGAAGAGGCCGCCATTCTCTTACAACTACAGTGATGGCTTCTAGTGGAGATTGCCGCAATAAATCTTCAACTGATTTGGTTCAAGCGGAAAGCATAATAAGAAGATGAAGACACAGAAAGCGGAAGAGATGAAGGGGCATTAGACGGAATGGGTCACTGGAGATGAAGGAGAGATAGACGAAATGGGTGGAGATGGAGAGCAAAGGCAGTTGTGCGAGAGGGGGGTTCCCTGCTGAAATTGGGTTGTGCAATTCTTGGAGAGGGGGGCTAGAGAGACAAAATGAGGAAGAGCCGTGTGGTGATTCTGTGCAGAGAGGTCTAATTAATCTATTGTGTTTTTTCTTACGTGTCACCGTCTAAATAGAGTGCAGCTATTCTACCTTTAATAGGCTAACCATCTCGCAACGTTTCTCTTCTTCTATTATTTTTTTATTTTTTTTAATTTCTTTTAAATTTTTTTATTTAATAATTAATAAAATAATTATTAATAAAATTATATCTTTTTTATTTTTTTTAAGAATATTAAAAAAATATTTAAAAAATAAATAAATAAATTAACAATTATAAAGATGTGGACCATGGTAAAAGAGTCGAAAGCCTATCATTACCTACTATTAAAGTTGTATGATTCTTAACATTTTTAAAATTTTATTTTTATTAAAATATAAAATATCTTTCAATTTTAAATTTTTATTTCTAATCAATCTAATCATTATTTAAATAAAAAATTAATACAAATCTTTTAAATTTTAAAATATGAATTATATAAAAAAAATGCTATAATCAATAAGAAAAGGTATTGTAATTTTTTTTTAAATATTTTTTAAATACTCTTAAGTTAAGTTTGAATTTTAAATTGAATTGAATTGGGATTGTAAAATATTATTATAATATTATTTTTTAATATTATTAATATTTAAAAATTAAAAAAATTAAATTATTTATTATATTTTATATTAAAATTAAAAAAATATAATAATTAATTATCTTAAGAACGTCACTTTTCATAATATTTTATATAATAATATTTTAGAAAGAAAGTTATTTTTATAAAAAAATAAAAGTAACGGCGTAACAAATTATTGCAGCCACCTATTAACGTCGCATCAAACTATTAATCAGAAAAAGCATCGCAATAAATTATGTCAAACTGATTTGACAAGTTGGTATGCGTTGAAATCTCGGGAGTACTAGCAGTTTTTGTGAGTGCTGAGGTGCATAGGTTTACCATCGGGTTTCTGCATCTCTCTCCTTTAATGGCAGCCAAAAACTCTGTTAGAATACTTGAGGTTTGTAGGGTGTCTCCCCCACAAAACACCCCCAGTGGCTCGGCCATTCCAACCACTCTTCCTCTTACCTTCTTTGATGTACTCTGGCTAAGATTTGCTCCGGTTCAGCGTGTTTTCTTCTACGAAACCTCTCATACTGACTCACCTTTGCTGGATACCATTCTTCCAAAACTCAAAGATTCGCTCTCCCTCACCCTCCAACAATATCTTCCACTTGCCGGTACCCTCAAGTGGCCGAAAGATTCCCACAAACCGATCATAAATTACACCGAGGGCGATGCAATTTCACTCTCTGTAGCCGAGTCTAACGCCAACTTCTACCATCTCTCAGGCGACAACTTTGTCGAAGCTGTCGAATACCATCCTCTCGTACCCCACTTGGCAACTTCCACCGAAGCTTGCTCGGTGTTAGCTTTACAAGTCACAACGTTCTCAGACTGCGGGTTTTGTATCGGAATCACCGCACACCATGCTGTTCTGGACGGGAGAAGTTCGACCATGTTTATGAAGTCATGGGCTCGCATATGCAAACTTGGAGGCAGAGATGCTCTGTCCTTGGTGCCGGAGCTAACACCGTGCTACGACAGGATGGTCATCAAGGATCCGATTGGGCTGGAAGCAATCTACCTGAACCAGTGGATGAACGAGAATGGTCCAAACAACAAGAGCTTAATGGTATGGGAACTAAAAACTCCACCAGATACGGTTCGAGGCACCTTCAAGTTGACTTGTGCCAACCTGGAAAAGCTCAGGCAATTGATCATGACAAGCATGCTGGAGGATCAGAAGAACAAACAAAAGCAACCATTGCACTTGTCGACGTATACACTAACTTGTGCCTACACGTTTGTTTGTCTTGCGAAGGCAGAACAACAAAGAGACACCAAATACCTTATTTGCTTTAGTGTGGACGCCAGGCATCGAGATTAGAGGCTCCTATCCCTGGGACTTATTTTGGAAACTGCGTAGCAGGTCGTATAGCCACTTTAGAGGGAAACGAGCTTTCGGGTGAAGAGGGGATGGCGGTTGCGGTAAAGGCTACCAGCGAAGCAATCAGAAGTTTAGGTGATGGGGTCCTAAGTGGGGCCGAAAAATTTATTGAAATAATGTTCACTATAAAGAATGCTAGAGCGATTGGCGTTGCGGGCTCACCTCGATTTGAGCTTTACGGTACTGATTTTGGGTGGGGAAAGCCAATGAAGGTGGACATGATATCCATAGATAAAACGGGGGCTATATCTCTTTCTGAAACTAGAGATCGTTCTGGAGAAGTCGAAGTTGGTTTGGTTTTGAAGAAACCTGAAATGGAAGTGTTTGCTTCACTTTTTGCCAAAGGTCTTGAAGGTGATCTGTAAAGCCACGGGATATATACTCCGGCCATTAACATCTATCGTGTTCAGATGAAAACCATGAGTCAATTATGAATCAGGTAATTTCTTCAGTACTTTTTTTTTTTTTTATGGATATCTCATGATCTATTTAGTTGGATTGTCCGTCAAACTTTGTAAGATCTTTGGTTAATTTCTTCTATTGTTAGCTTTCTTCATTTCTGATTATTGATACTTGTGCCGATCCATGATACCTACGTTTGCTTGGAATATATTCCTAAATCTTATGTGTCATGAGAAAGATATATTGTTCATAAAATTAATTCCCACTCATTTTATAAAAAATCTCAAAAGGAATTGGATAAATGGAGACGTGGAACTCTTATTTCCATCCAATTAATATAATCAAGAAATTTCAAGTCACAAAATAGGCCTGAATTTTTCAAATCTATTAATTGCCTGTTGGGGACGCGATCGAGACCATCATATTTATGAGGTTGAAAAGTTGGACAAATTAAAAAATAAAATATTCTTACAATTTGTCTAGTTGGCTTCATCATTCACAGCAAATGACATGATTTACTTGTTTTTTTTTTTTTTTTAAGGAAATAGACTCATTTCATTAATAATTTGAAGTTACAACTGTGACTTATTAATATATGGAATAATCCATACTATAAATCAAACTACGCCGAGACTCTGGGGCTCCTCTGCACACTAATTTCAATGTAGCAGACATTGTCTTAACTTCTCAACAAACTCTCTCTTAACAGAGAAAGCATTCTGTAAAACATAACTTAAAGGTCCTCTTTGTCCTCCCAAGGAGGAAGAGTATGGGACACTACTATAAACACTAAATCTAACAGCCTATTTCTAATTTATTGAACCTAAATAAACATAAAATTACAATAAAACCATTAACAACTAAACAACTACTAACTAACAACTAAACTACAGAACCACAAGCACTGGTGTGACCCTGGACGTCACGCCCACTGCAAGCATCGGCATCTTGAGCCCTGACAGCACGAGCACTCAGCTTACGCACAGACACAACAACCTCCACTGCGGAGGCTACACCTACGCGCAAGTACTGGTCGTACGATCACCAGCCATGACATCACCCACCACTCTCGAAAAGCTTTTGCCCCAATTACGTCCGATCCGATGGCACAACACCTTACTCGGGTCAACAAAAGAACAGATAAATGAAGAACAAACACTACCATAAATGGAATAACAGAAACACAGGAAATAAAAAACAGACGAACAGTGCTCGAAGAGTAGGCAGTGGCGTGAGCAGGCACTAGTCCCTCGGGGAGGAAAACCGATGATCAATCTTGGAAGCCCCGGAGTCAGGGAGCTCAGAGAAGCCGAGCGTGGTGTCAGCCGAGGTCTCCTTGGTGGCGCGTGATGACCACGCGCCGACGGGGTCCATAGGATTCGTCCCGCGTGTGCAGGCTACGAGCCACTCCGATGGACGGCAGATTTGGTGGTCTTGAAGATCGGCGACTAGGCGTCATCCTGGTTGGGCGCGTGTAGAGAGTTGATGACTAGAAAGACTTTAACGGCACTCCTCCTTTATTTGACCTGAAAAAAAAAAAAAAAAACACTACAACTGAAAGTAAAAAGTACAGAAGAGAAGGGAGGGGGAGGAGCCGAAGCTCCCACCCCCGTTCGTCGGTCTTAATTAAAGAAGGTTTAGAGAGAAGCGGGAGGTTTTTTCCTAGAGAGAGAAGCAGGAGGGGTTCATGAGTGCGGTTACTTGAATAATGCTCCGCTCGCCGCTCCGAGCTAGAGCTGGGAGCTACAGCTCGTTTTTTTTTCCTTATTTTTTTTTCATCATTAAAGAAGTATTTTTTAGTAATATTGTGAATTTTTTTAAAAATATATTTAAAAGTGTTAAAAAATATATATATAAAAAGACAAAAAAAAAACACTAAAAGCTACCAATGGTGGTTGTAGTGACTTGTTTTTCTTATAATTTTTTAAGGAAAATGATACTCTCACCACTAATTTTTATCGCTTGGTGTTATTGTTGAAATTTTTGATTTTATTTTTTAATTTTTCTTTTTACTTAATGATTAAGGAAATATTTTTTAATAATATTGTATTTTTTTATTTTTTTTAAATATTTAAAAGTGTAAAAAAATACATATAAAAAATATCAAAACAAAAAAGACTAATTATGCCTAACGACAGCTCCTAGTGGGGGCTGGAAGCGATGGTCGTAGCATCGTCCGTGTTCACTTTTCTATGAGTTGGGTTTTCAGAAAGGAATAAATGCTATGGCTCCCGACACATTGTCTCGACTTTTATTTATTTATTACTTAATAATTAATAAAGTATTTTTTAATGATATACTAAATTTTTTTTAAAAAAATATTTAAGGGTATTAAAAATGCTTGAAAAAAAACAAAAAACAAAAAAAGTTGGAATACACTTCTAAGGACATCAAGATTCAAGACAATGTGTAGGTAGGCCTAGCATGACCCTTTAGAGAAGCATGCATCGCTTTAAGATTCCCCGATTCTCTAATCCTAGATATGTCTCGCTTCTGGCATGACCCTGCCTTGTTTGACCTTAGCAAATCTATTTTTAAAATTTGATCATGTTTCATTGCCAACTTATCTCGATTGTTAACCTACAACAAAGAAAGAGGATGGCTTAGTTGATTTATCATAATATAAAACTAATGATAGTTGGAAGATGAAAATGATGTTTTTCACTTAAATATTATCTTTTCACAACAATAATGAGATATATCTATCATTCTTCTCTTGATCAACAAATTAAAACAAAACAAAAGCACCTCAAGCAGTATTAGTGAAAGGCTATGAATCTTTCAATTCTTCTACAAGTTGTCAAGTTGGCGCACACCTTGTGCACTCCTGCTGACATGGCAAGGCAATTTTGTAAAATTAGACAAAATGAAAAACAAGCTAAATGTAACTCGAGGGAGAAGACGTCTGGAACCGAAGCTTGCTTCCCCCCACTCATGAACCAGCTTACTTCGACGACCAAGTTCTAAGCAGCTTGTTCCAACGATTTTCTGGCACGTCTCTCTCACCCCCAGTAATGATTTCTTGCTCCATTGCGAAATCAAAAATACCAAGCTTGAATAGCCGCAATCTGTCTTTCTGCTGCATCCACTCTTAAACTATAAGAGAAAGGGTCATCTGTTTTTTTTTTTCCACTTATGATTTGGGAAGATGTGAACTACCATGGTTGATTGGTAGATTGATTGAGAGAGAGAGAGATTAGAATATTGATGAATCTGGCTTTTTCTCTTTTGTGGTCCCTTGTCATGTGATTCCTGAGGTTCCACTTTCACTTAAAGTTATTAGATTCCCACGATTCACCAATTTTTTTTCTTTTTCTACTTTGGCAGGCTGCAACTTTTCTACTTTAACTACTTAACTAGTATTTGATTGATTCTAATAATTTTAATTTCGTGTAAGATTGTTTTTTATTTTTTTGGGTAAAGTTTTAGGTAATTATGGATTCAACTTTTGCTCATAGACAAAGAACAAGAAAGGGTGAAACTATTAATGAATGGATTACTAACTTGTTTTTATTTCTCTTTTAAATTTTCTATTTATTTTCTTTTCTTGTTGCCCCTTTCTTTTTCCCTTCCATTCCCCTATTTTCAAAAGTTATTAGGGTCGAATTCAAAAGATATTAACATCCACCAAGAAAGACATCTTTTTTTGCCAACAACAATTAAAAAAACTCAAATCATCTCACAATACAGAAAAGATATGCAAGGGCTTTCCTTATTACCTAGAAAAAACATTATGGGTTCTCTGTTTTTATCTTCTTTTTTTAAACATGGGTTTTGGGATTTTTTTTCCTTCTTGACATTTTTTTAACTTGGGGGTTTTCAAAATAAACTGAAGGAGCTAAGAAAAATAAAATGTAGCATAACTCATAATAAAAGAGGAAAGAACGTCGGGGTATGCATCGTTTCGAAGAGGACCTGCGAAGAGAAGAGGACCTATAAAGAGAAATTGTTCTCAGTTCATGCGCACGATAAATTGCGAAGAGAAAAGGAGCTGGATTTTTCAAATCTATTAATTGTTGCCTGTTAGGGCTGCGATCGACACCATCATATTTATGAGGTTGAAAAGTTGGATAAATTAAAAAATAAAATATTCTTACAATTTGTCTCATTGAATTCATCATTCACAGCAAATGACATGAGTGCGTTTACTTTTATCTGAGGTGGGTTTTTAGAGAGGAATAAATGCTATCCGTCTCGACACATTGTCCCTACATATTTTTTTTAAAGAAGTATTTTTTAATGATATTGTGAATTTTTTTTAAAAAAATGTTTATGAGTATTAAAAAATGCATGAAAAAAAGCCAAAAAAAAATGGAATACACTTCTTAGGACATCGAGACAATGTGTCGGTAGGCCTAGCATGATCCTTTTAGAGAAGCATGCATCGCGTTAAGATTCCCCGATTCTCTGACCCTAGATCTTTCTCGCTCCTAGCATGACCTTGCCTTTTTGACCTTAGCAAATTTTAATTTACAATCTGTTTTGGATATATTTCACCGCCAATTGATCTTGACTACTATTTACAACAAAGAAAGAGGGTGACTTAGTGTGCCTGTGCACCTCAGATATCTAAGTTAGAGATATATTTGTATTGTCTTGCAATGAGGTGTTTGAATATATTCCCTTGGGCTGCTAACTTGGTCCTATATATATAGGTAGATTGTCGCTGATAAGGATGTCTCGGGGTCTTGATTGTCAACGTAACGCCTAGGTCCCGCGTGGATCAGAGAATCACTTCTTGTCACTTAAAAATCATATTTCAACCATATAGTCATAGACTCCAAGCTTTTAATGACACATATGACTCTTTATTTCAAATCAAGTACTCCATTATAACTATTCTAAACACCACAAAATCTCAAAATAAATATCAACCTTTCAAAATACCCAATCACTAGAGCACAACAAAACTACTGAATAAAATTCTCTAATAACCAAAGTACGCTCTTTGTACTTAATCCACTATGCTCACGTAGCCTTATACATACTTCTGATTCTTGATTCCTGATTCTCAGCTGAAACATTCAAACATCTGAAAATATTGTAAAAATAAGAGGTGAGTTATCAACATTTCAGTAAGCAGAGAACATATAATAGTATATAAACATAAGCCTTTTTAGAGAGTTTAGAATGTAGAAACAAATCATTTCAGTTTTAATATGCAGATCTCAAAAATGTGTTATCAGAATATTATAGCAACTTTTCAAATTTTTCATATTCAAAGACCCTTTGACATAACATGACTGAACATTTTCATCATACTATATCATTTCATATCGTATCGTATCACATCATATCATCATATCATGTCATGTACCATGTTTAACTTTCGTGGTAGGGTTATGCAATCCTACGTGGCCAAACCAAGCAGTATTATAATATAAAACTTTCTCTTATTCATTCTCGGAGCCCCGAGTGTGCACATAGGAAAGAACAACAGAAAAATCACTTTGTTTTCAAAGTGAGTGTACTCATATCATATTAGAAGTGTTGGTACGAACCATATAACAGAATAAAAAATATCATATCAGAACCAGAATCAGAGTCAGAACAGAAATAAAAAGTCATGTTAAAGGTTTTTCAAATACATATCATATCAAACAAAGTGCTGAACATATTCACATCATTTTCATATGATAAAAAACAGATCCAAAACATTTTCGTATAACATGTACAAAAATTCTTAGATTTCATATTCGCTCTTTTGCACATTTCAGAAACATGTCAAAATATTGCTCATGTTTACACCAGTCATATCAAAACATATTTTTCTCTTTCATACAAATTTCATGAGTGAATGCAAAACACATAATTGAGGTTGTTTTCACATTTTTTTTTAAAACATAACATGTACATTTTACAAACCAACATAACTTCATCTTTTTTTATGCAAATCTAACATAGGAACGCCGCTTACCTAGGCTTTTTTACTTTTCAGAATTTTCCCCAACAGTGTCAAATGAATATTACTCGTCACCTATAAGATATTCATGTAACTTCCATAAATTTCCCATTGAACACATATTTTCATACTTAAACCTGAATATTAAAATAACTTATTTTTCCTAAAAATCTAAATATTCTCGTAACCCTAAAATATCGTCATTTTCTCAAATTCATCGATTTTCACTTAGTTCCTCCGACTATTTAAGCTCTAAATTATTTCTGTAAATTAAAAAGCATGGCTAACATTTATAGTCAATTAAAACTAAGCCATGTAAAATACATCTTCAACTTAATATACACTTAACATAATCCTAACTCAAAATAAATTTCAATTAGAGACCAAACCTAGCCCAACGATAAAGGCCCATGTAAATGACTGGCTGATCTTAGAATCAAGCCTAACCAAAATAAACAAAAGCCAACATAAATTCACAAAAAATATTATTTAAAAAGAAAACTTTTTCTGTTTGGCAAATAATAAAGGCATCATCGTAAGTACCATTATAAGACCTAAAGCTTAGGAAACTTATTTCTAAGTTTGAATGCATAAGGCATCTTAGTTGAATAAACGAAGGCTGCGACAAGGGCTTACCGAGGAAGGAAAATGCAGTGTAGACTCAGGTGGCGATGGGCGGCTAGGCAAGCGCAATGGTGAGAAGTCGGGGCAGTGGGTGGCTGAGCTGAGGTTGAAGCTTCGAGATGGAGGAGACACCATGGGTGACAGAAACTGTCGAAGAGAGCAGAATGGACCCGTGCAGAACGTGGCGACGGCGTTGCATGGTGAACAGACTGAGGGACACATGCATATGTCCAGGCATGGAGGTTGTTGATGGAGCAACCATTCAGTGCAATGGCGGGGACTCATGATGGCTGAGGAGAGGTTGCTGTTCTGGGTGGTTTACGGTTGGACTAGGTGCGTGGTGATATGGCATGGAGGTTCTATCGTGGATGGTGTGGAGGAGGGGTGGTTGTCTTCCAATCCCGCGGTGATGCTTAATTGGATGATAGCAACGATTGGCGTGAGCTCTTCATGGTGGAGCTACTCAAGCTTGTGAGTGACGATCACTGTGATAGGTCTGAGCAGTGGAGGTTCACTCGGGTGGTTCCGTTGTGGGGCAGTGGCTGAGGTAAGTTATGGATCGAAGAGTTGTGCTCTATTTTGAGTGTTGAAAATAGGGGCCTTCCGCGAGGTTGAGTGTGGTGGTTTCCGACGTGTGGGGTGCTGTGAAGGAGTAAGGATGGTGGAGGGTGGTTCGAGGTGTCTTAGTGTGGGCTTCTTGTGGTGGTTCTCCGCTTGGTTGTTGAGCTTCACGTGGGGGAAAACAGCCTGCAACATCGGGTGCTTTTGCCATCGTTTAGTGGTGCTACGCATTTCCGTTGGTTAACGTTGTGTGTGTGGTGCAAGTATGGTGGCTCATCTTGGCTGTGGGGCTTGTACTATTTCTGTTATTTGAAACAGCTTCTTGTATGGTGGTGTTTGAGTCCGTTACGGATGCTTGCTGCAAGCGGTAGAGAGTAGAAGAGTATCACCTTGTGATGTCTTGGGCTATTGGTGGTTTCTAGATAGTTTATGGTGAGATGAGTCCAAGAGAGAGTGGTTAAACAATGAGTTACATTAGGTGATTTCCAAGTGAGCAACGAGGGAGAAATGGTGAGAAGAAAGAGTCCGCGGGGGAAATGGTGAGAAGAAAACTAACGGGAATGAGAGAAATACGGGGAGGAGAAAAACTGAGAAACTGTCAAGGGAAAAAGAGAGGAAAAATATAAGAGAAATTTACTTATCAAAACAACGTTATTTTACAGTCGGGTTGGCTCCTTCGCGGGCCTAAGTCAGGTTTGGGCCTGGGTATTACAGTCAAACTCTCTGGATATGCTTTTAGATGGAAAGGATTAACATATCAAGGATAAACATCTCAAATATCTTGTTGTTTCCTTAGGGGAAAATATCTTTGATTGGTGACACATACCATATTAATCCCATTGAGTGGTACGATCTCATGGTAACGAGTGTACAATGCACCTACTTTTTTCTAACTCATTGGGTCCATCATATGGGCCTGTTACTCGGTACAATTGGGCCCGTCTAGTGGAGATGAAAGAGTCTCTCTAGTTACTGCATAAATTCCAGCCACGCTGGCGTGGCAAGAATTTAAAGATTACGAATGCTTCTTGCCAGTCGCATTATTGATTTTGATTGGTTGTTCATGCTTTCATGCCGAGGGAGGTTGTAATGGCTTTGTGTTTGCACCTAGTCACGTCACCAGATCGTGGGATCTGTACATTGCGATTAAGCTGTCAGACCGCATGCATTCTCCCTAGGGAATTTGAACCATGGCGTTTTTTGTTATAAGTAGCCTTCTCCCCATTTATGTTGCCTTTTTCACTCTTTCTTACTCCTCTTCTTCATTGTCCATGCTTTCTATCGAAACCCAACTTCTTTTCCCTAGAATCCCTTATTTCCCTCAATGGCTCATCAGAACACTTCTAGACTTTCTTTTTGCAGATCTCGTCCTCCCCCTCCGATGGGGTCTTTATTGGCACCAAAGTCTTCCTTCGCCTGTGACGTACCCTATTTTAAAGGTTATGATTGGTTGTCTATTCTTACCACGACCGATCTTAGGAAGTTGAGGGATTCGTATGCAATCCCTGACTCATTAATTCTTGAAGTTTCTTCTCAAGGGACTGTCAACGACGATGCCAAAGGAATTGCTGAGAAGGTGGCCCTCACGACCTATTCCCTTTCGCATGGGTTACGACTTCCTTTCTATCAACCGATGCACGATCTTCTTGACTATTTGAAGATGGTAACGACTCAATTTCACAGTAACGCCTGGAGAATCCTTATGTATTGTTGTGTTGTGTGGAGAATGGTTTTGGAACCGCCAGAGAGGGATATCTTGACTTGACCGCATGCAAGTTCCTTGCTACCCATGCGGTTAGGGCATTGGAAGGTAACATTTGCAGCTTTTGCTCCCTCCATCGATATTGCCTTACTCGATTCGAGGGCCGTCATTCAAATGCCATAAAGTGGTAGAAAAAGTTTTTTCTTATTTCTTGCCAAGGATGGGAGTTCCCAAGTAAGAAAGCCAATAAGGCTGAGTTCCTATTCGTGCCATTTGGAAAAAAGTCCCCGACAATAAAGAGGTAACTGTTACTCTCTTTCAACGAGAGCAAGCCCGTGTTGCTTATGAAAAGGCCAACTCTTCCTTTTCGTGTGGACACCAAATATATATATATAAATATATATGACAATCCTCCTTATTGATACATTCAAAATAATAATCTCAAAATCACGTAGTCATCTTTTCCTTCGGTAACCCTCTCTCTTGCTAAAAAAAAAGCCTCCAGATTTGAGTTTCGCCAGAAGAGGAGGCCTCGGCTTTCTCTTCCTTCCCTCTCTCCTTCCCTCCTTTCTCATTTCTCCTCCTCCATCTCCTTCCCTCATTTCTTAGTTTTTTTTTCTTCCTTCAAGACTGAAAAAGTTAGATCTATAGTTCCCGGCAACTCTTGAGATATAAGTGCAGCACAAGAAGACTCCTAGGCCTCAAATCGTTCAGATGATAGTGGCAGTTTTGCTCACCGCATGTGGTCTTCATGTGCCACTCACAACTGCGCGTGGTCCTCACGCACCATACATGCCAGATCACCGGAATCACCACCACTAGATCTTCCATATCTGACTTTTGTTGCTGAAAAAGACTAGCTTGTTGCCTTCACTCACCGTCAAAGTCTACTGGAGTTTGTCCAAACTATAATCCATCATTTTTCATTCTTTTTTTTCATTATTGTATAGTAAAAATTAAAAAAAGAAGTTCATCTTTTGAACAGTTTGTCTATAAAGGTTGAGTCCTACTGTTCTATGAAGGGTGAGATTAAGTTTCTGTTTAGGCAGAGTACTATCTTTTGGATGTTTATTTGTAAATAGTATTAGCAATAGTGAAGTCCCGACCAGTCTAGTAGTGTACTGGTAGAGCTCCAAATGGTTGATCTGGGGATATCTTCGCATGTATCCGATCATGCATGTAAGTTTATTCTGATGAATGAATGAATGATGATATTTTTCTTAAATATATATATATATAACGCTTATACGGTAGATTTTTTGCATCAATATAAAAAAATATTGATGCTTTAATTATTTTTTAAAATTATTAATGAATTACATAACAATTGATATGGGAGTAGCCACGAGTACCTTATCTCATGGTACATAAGTGATTTTCCTATTGAATGTAAATCAAATTCTTAAATAGGAGGGATTTATGGTCATAAAAAATATATATACATGTATATATATTGTATGTATGTATAGAATTGTGCCCCTTTAAGTGGAACACAAAGAGGCATTCGAAGATTTTCATATCAACAATCTATGATTTATAATCAGTACACAGTGAAGAAAAAAGCCCATAAAAGAGCAATAGTACCTTTGCGCTAAGCTAGCAAATGCAATTAGAGCATTGGCAATAGATTATCAAAATATCAATGTAAGTCTAAATTTTAATTATATGTGAAAAAAATATTCATATTAGACTAGTAAAAGGTATAAAACTCAACACTTCAACTACAGTAATCGTTGGCTCCTCTCCACACCTAACGAGTTACTATTTGCACTGAAAGTAATATTTTATTATTTTACCTCGCCTCTTTTCCTCTCGTTCTTTTCTCTTTCTTCATCCCAAAGAGTCAACTTTCCTTCGTTTTTCCTTTCTTCACCCGAAAGTCCCAGCAGGTTGATCCTTCGGCTTCGTCTTCTTCAACCTGCAAGCCCTCTTCTCTCTGTCCATCGTCCACGTTACCGTCGTCTTCCAGCCCAAACGGTAAACTCTCTTCCTCGCTCCTCTCTCCCTCTTCTCTGTGTAGGCTTTCAGCTGTTCTCTGTGGAAATCCATTGGAAGATGAAAACCCATCTGCGTTTTGCTCTCTTTTAAGCTTATATGGGCGCTTTAACAGATTCAAACTATTTGTTTTAATTTTGAAGATTTGAATAATCTGTTTTTCATATCTAGTTAGTACCATTTTCTCTCTCTATCTATTGATTTTTTTATTGTTCCGTATATTGCTTTTATTCTTGGTATTTCTGGGCTATGAAAGTTGAAATTCAATGGAGATTGTGCTTTTTATCAAAGCTTATTTTCTGGTGCTTTGATCTTCAAGATTTGATAATCTCATGAGTTCATTTTACCCTTTACATTGATTGAGGTTTTTGTGGATGTTACTTTCTAAAGATTTTAATTTCAAAATTTCTATATCGTTGCGCTTTAACCAACTGAATGGAGTATTAATTTTGTGTCTTCACTATGGAGAGTGAATATATAATTTGTTTGTTTGGTGTAGAAATATAAGACAGATGCTGCTTTGAGGCTTAAATGCTGAACTGGAGCAATTGCCAAAAAAAAAATTGAAAGAAAGAAAACTACTATTCTTTGAACTTGTTGAACTGTAAATATGCTGAACAGTGGTGGTGTGAACCAGGAAGGTGGTTTGCACGAATAAAAAGACTTGTTGAATTCTATGTTTTTGTAGTCTTATGCCCCCGTTGAGTGTAAGGCCTTGCAAATCCCTCTCAAGTTCTCCTAATTGAACTTATAGGCACCAAGTTTCATCTTCTGGTCTCTGTCGATAGATTATCTCAACCAAATGGAGATTAAAGGAGTTTTTTTGGTAAGATATTTATCTTTAGATTATTCATATGCAGTTTATAAGTTGTTTCAGATATTTATCTTTAGATTATTCATATGCAGAGTCGTCAAAATAATTTATGTATGTTGGAGACTAAGTACCACGCATTATCCTTTAGATTGCTAAAAGTACTCCTTTATGCATGTGAGAACTGCTTTGTTGCAATTTCCATAAAAGACAATATGGATTTATTTTGGTTTGCAAGGCAACTGGTATGCATTTGTATTTGCTTTGCATTTGTCCTCTCACTTTATTTTTAAAAACCAAGGCAACTGATATCTATCATTTATGGAAAACTAAAGCAGAGTCCTCTTACTTTGCTTTTAAAATCAAATTGCTTTGCATTTGTTTATTGTGCACTTATAGCTATTAATGGAGAGTGATCATGATCAAAGTGTTTGGTGTATTCAATGTTTTTGGCCTAATCTTTTATACCAATGTCTAATTAAGTTTCTTTCATGTATTTCTTTATTGGAAAAAAACGTTGTTGTAAAGCCAAAGAAGTCAATGGCACTAAAAATAATGGGAGACATGTTTGTTTAGTACTATGTTTTGTTGGATTGAAATGCAAAGCTCTTGCCATTTTTACTCTACCTTGAACAATGTTGTGTTGGGTGAAATTTGAGACTGCATATATGTTGATGTTATATTTGGTGATAATGTGGTGATGGGTGGGACTGCATACATGGGATTGTATGAAGTTGGATTCTTGTGAATTTGGACTTGAATGTGCTGGAATCTTGTGAATTCCTTTATATGAATTCAATTCTTGAACATTAAACATGAAGTGAATTTGGACTAAAAGAATGCAGTTTTTTTTTCAAAAAAAAAAAAAAAAAAGCATGTAGTGCTCTTTTTTCACAGGTTCTTGAACATGCTAATTAAGTTGATTATCTACTTCTTTGAATTATCTCTAAAACGTCCTCGAGGATTCATTTCAAACTTAAGGGTATTATGTTTTTGAAGTTGGCATCATATGTTTGTTGGCTTCACAAAATTTTAATTGGATCCTTAACTATTAACTACAACTAAAAAAGTTGGCAAAAGAAGAAGGGTTGGGAAAAACTAGTTTGTTGGTTTCAAGAATTGTTGTATAAAAGTTTTTTTTTTGTCAAATATTGTTAAAATATATGATATATGAAGTGTATTTGTAAAATATAAAAAAAAATGTCAAATATTATTAAAATATATAATATTATATTATTATTTTAACTTTAAGATGGCTAGTTTAATGTGGACTCACTTAATCAAAAGTTGATACTATAGTCAAAAGTTGAGATCACCAAATTTTGGACTTGACAATGGCTAGGGAATGCTCTTACTGATGCATTTGCGGTCAACTTTCTCTGCATTGTTGCATTATAAGCCACTGTGTATTGCTATCTCTACTCTTCTCTCCTCTGTCGTGCGCTTTCGACTTTCTTGTTTTTCAAGGGCCTCTCCATGCTTTACATAGAGTCTAATGTATGGGCATGTGACCGGAACAGCCTAGATCTTCGGAAGGCCCAAACAAGAAAGACAGATGAGATAGGGGCTCAAACAAAAGACATGCAGCAGACTTGCGACCCACAATACTAGGTCATTTCAGCCTACACATGAAGTTGGTATTTTTATCATGTAATTGAAAAATAATTTTTTAAGATGATTTCAAATCCCGTACTTAATTTGATTAATAAATCCCCATTTACCAGTTTTAGAAATGATTATTTTTCATAATTTTTACCAGTTTCAAAACTCATATTTTTCATGATCTTTCTCTCTCTTTCTAATTTGTTTATAGCATCATGATGATAGTCATAGATGAAGAAGACATTATTCATGAATTGATAGCGTGATTGAGACGATGACAACAAGCTGCATGCCAGGTCAATGTTTCATGCATTTGGTGGGCCTATTTAACTGGTGGTGAGGACGTTTACCCACGATTGGGTCTATTCAACAAGGTGCTCACCTCGAGGAAGATTCCCTTACCTTAGCAAATTTAAATTTACAATCTCGAAATAGAAATTTTCTGCGTAAACCCTTTATAATAGAGTCCAACTAGAAAACATAATTTTCTTTATACTTTTTTAATAGGGAATCTACTTTTTTACAAGAGAAGTGATAAGCATCCGTCACTGTAGCGGTGTGCGTTTTCGCACACCTTACGTGACAAGTCCATGTTTTTTTTTTTCTTCATCCCTCTCGGCTCTCACCCGTTCGTCTCTCTCATCTCGCTCTCTCATCTGCTCGTCTCAGTCTCCGTCTCTCTCTCATCTCACTCACTCTCTCTCTCTCATCAGCTCTCTCTCCTCCCTCACCGTCTCTCTCTCTCATTCTCTCATTCTCTCTCAATCCGAGCTCTCTTTCTCTCATCGTCGCTCTCTCTCATCTCGGTCTCTCTCTCTTATTGCCGCTCTCTCTCTCATCTCTGCTCTCTCTCGTCGTCTCTCTCTCTCGTCGGTCTCTCTCTCATCCCGCTCTCTTTGTCTCTCTCTCTCATCGTCTCTCCTCGTCTCAGCTCTCTCTCTCATCATCTCAGATCTCTCTCACTCATCGTCTCTCTCTCTTATCATCTCAGCTCTCTCTCATCATCTCAGATTTACCTCTCATCTCCGAGCTCTCTTCTCTCTCAATGTTTTGAGTTTGAAACGTGTGAAATGAAAAGAAAGTGGGTTTTATTAAGAGGGTATTTGAGTCATTTTACAATTAGTGTGTGTTGGCTGATTTTAAATAGTGGCGGACGCCCAGATTTATTCTTTTTACAAAGTCCATTCAGGGACTTTGTTAGCTCACTCTTTGAGAGCAGGTTAGATTGGGATTATAGTGTAGCCTAGGTCTCTTGCATACTTTAACTCCTCGCAATAGTACTCTCCAACAAATTACCCAGTGCAGTTTCAGTACAAGCCCTATTAACTATTCTATTCCCAATTCCGAGAGTGATGAATATAAGTGCAATTTAAAGTCTTGAGGAGTTATAAATTTTTATTGATAAGACCATTCACTATTTCTTGAAGCTCGATCTCTCCCCTGGATGAACCATATAGCCAAGAGAAACCATGAACCAGAGTAGGGCTAGGTCTCTTGCATACTTTAACTCCTCGCAATAGTACACTCCAACAAATTCCCCAGTGCAGCTAATGAATCCGCATATGTTGTCCTTGGTTGTCTTTCGTACTTGCCTAAGTTGTTGTGGTTGTAGCTCAATTAGTTAATGTTTAAGTTCCTATTCACAAAACAATAAAAATAAAACAAGAAAAACATATTTTTTCGAAGACTAGTTGTTTATACAAAGACAAGCTGATTCAAGCGCATACGCTACTTCTATAAGACTCTACAAAGACATTATTACCTCAATAGATCAACCAATCACAATACTATAGCATCACTCACTCTCAAACACAAGCTACAATGCGGATCTACATGTTGAAGTGCCAAGTCCATTGCTAAAGATGAAAGTACTATTGCACTCAATAAGGGTGGCGGTTACAGATCAAGTTTAGGAAGTGGGCTATACTTAATTCATCAAATGGAAATAATAAAGCAATGCTTACAACTTTGTAGGTATATCATCAATCAAAGAAAGTACTAGCCGACCAATTCAAAAGGTTTTATAGACAGTGGAAGGGAACTTCAACAATTAGTCTAGTCTTGGCATAAAGCTATCACATTGGAATCTAATGATAGAAGTTCAGCAGCTCGAGAAAGGTAGGGGTAGATTACAAGGTTTTGATTCCAGAGCTGGAGGTCTACTTTATCTTTCTTTGTAAATATTCATTTGAAAAATATTGTGGAGTTAAAAGGTGAATTATCAATAACTCAGTAAGGATATAATATATACTAGTATGCAAATATGAGTATTTATAAAGTTTAGAATGCACAACAAAATATTTATTTTCAGAATGCAAAAATCAAAACATTTGCTTTCAGAATGTAAAATCAAAATATATTGTCAAAATATTAGAGCGAAATTTTCAAAAATATTCTTATTCAAAAATTCTTTGACATATCATAATCTGAGACATTATTTTCATATCATATCAGAGCATCACATCGGGATTGCAACCATGTTTAACCCTTATGGTAGGGTTATAAACAACCATTATACACATGGTGGGGTCTTATACCACTATTATACTTATAGCAAGGCCGTATACCATTATTATACCTGTGATTGTGTCGTATACCACTATTATATCCATCATTGGGCCGTATACCACTATTATACTTGTGGCATGGCCGTATACCACTATTATCCGTGGCAGTGCCTTAACGGAACATGTCAGAAACAGGATAGAATCAAATATAAATACAGAATCAAAAAGTAATCCTAAATAATTTTAGATGCCACATCATATCAAAACAGAGTATTGAATAGATTCAGATTATTCTACATATTTAAAAACATATTCAAAACATATTCACTTCATCAACACAAAACTTTTCAGATCTCATATTTGTTTTTTTTCACAGTTCAGAAATAAAATGCTAAAATTAGCTCATATCTACACTAATTATAACATAAAAAATATTATCTTCTTATACAAAATTTCATGAGTAATGTAGAATACAGGGCTGAGATTGTTTTAACATTTCTTTTCAAAAGATATCATGCACATTTTTTATAAAATCAACCTCAGTCATTTATTTTATGAAAAGTCTAGCATATGAGTTCTGCTTATTTGGATTTTTTTATCTTTTTCTGAAATTTTTCACAACAGTGCCGAACGAATATCAATCGTTACCTATAAAATAGACATGTAACTTAAATATCTAATTAAACACATAATTTGATATTTAAGCCTAAAAGACTAAAATAAACTATTTTTCTTAAAATCTAAAATTCTCGTAACCCTAAAATATCATCACTTCTTAAATTCATCAATATCCACTTAACTTCTCCGACAAATACATTAAAATCTAAATTATTTCTACAAATAAAGTGTATGGCTACATAAGTACTCAATCAAAACTAAGCCCATCTAAAAATATACCTTCACTTAACATAATTTCAACTAAATCACAAGTCTACTTATAATCAAGCCTAACTTAAAATACGTGTCCACATTTTCAAAAGTCAAGCCTAGCCCCTATTTTTCAAGGCGTTCTTATTAAGGGCAATAATGTAAAAATATTTAAAAGGGTTTGAGGTGCTTTACGGATAATCAAATGACCAAAGGACTTGATAGAATTTTCATAAATACTAGGGCGATCATGTCCATTAGGTTTAAAGCTAGCTAAAAGCTATTTTTCAAAGAGTCAAAGACATATACCTATTTTTGGAGAAAGAAGAAAAAAAAATTGAGAGAAAGAGGTTTAACAATAGGAGGAGGAGATTACTGGGAGGCAGAGATTCGGGCGGAGTTGGGTGGTTGAGCAATAAGAGAGAGCGAGAGAAAGTGATGAGAGCGAGAGAGTGTGTGAGAAAGGGAGTGAAGAGAAAGAGCACGGTGTGAGGGGAAGATGAAGATTACTGAGAGGAAAATAATGGACTTGGGGTGGCATGAGGTGCTCAACGACACTTTCTATGTAGGTGGTGACGACGTGGAGGGGGGTTGTGTTGGGATCCCATAAAAAACCGCCCTAGGACAAGGTCCTAGACAAGGTCCTAGCCATGCATGGACAACAAAGATCGGACCACTTCCATGATCAAGGCTAGCCAAGGCCAACCAAGGGCCAAGCATATCACGGGCCACATTGGCCATGCAAGACCATATCATTTATTTATTTATCTTTATTTATTTTATTTTATTATATTTCAAGGGACCTATTGGGAGTTTCCACTTTGTAATCTCTATAAATAGGACCCTTAGGCATTTCATTTTACATCTTTTGGCAAATTTCCTAAGTGGGTAGACTATTGTTCTTGATATCACTTTTCGGTGCTTAGCACTTGGGCTACTTGGGTGAAATTTGTGAATCCCTAGTAGAGGATTATCACCTTGAAATTCGTGAATAGGTGTGATTCAATCTATCTTATTTCATCATCGTGAAATTCGTGAATCGATGGTGAATTATCTATCAATCTTATGAGTATTATTTTTGTTTCATTCCATTTGTCAATCTCTTGTCTATGTTTTCCATTCTATATTCAAAAACTCAAAAATACATTGTTCTTATCTTTTCTAGTTGTTCTTATGTTTTCCATCTTGTTCATCTTTACTTGTTGCAAATCAAAGATATCCTAAGTCTCAATTTTTGTATTATTTGGTTTCACAAAATATCCATAAAAATCATAAAGAGAGTCTTCATAGTCAATTGTTGAGTCCATTCATCCCTTGTTCATAACTTTTCCATTGTTCATACATTGTCTTGTATCCTTCCATATCATAAACACAATCCATTCACCCATTTGATCTGTCCCACTCATATATTTTGGCCATCACATTGTTTGTCCCATTTTTCATATTCATCATCTCCATAAAACCATAGCCGAAACATTATATTTCTCATAAGCTCCACTTCCCAAAATTAGCCTTCCATCACCCACACTTAACTTAGCCGAAACTTCCCTTGTCCACCCATCTTTCCATAATTGCCACTTACCATAATTAGCCACCATCATACACCTTAGCCCTAGTCGAACCCTTGTCTTCCACAAACCCTAGCCATCCCTCAAGAGTCCCACTAGGCAACTTCCTTAACTTAGGGAAAGTTGACTCATTCCAATCAATCCCACAAATCCTACCAATCCCAAAACCATTCCTAAACTTTAGGAACCCTAATCACCCCATATCTATCTTTCATTCAATCTTACATTGACCTAGCCAAATCCCACATTTTCCATATTGGCCACTTACCTAAATTAGCCTTCTTCCACATTCCACCTAATCCTAGCCAAACACATATTCCCTCTTCATTCAAATTCAAATTCGGCCACTCTTGCCTTATTTGAATTTGACCTAGCCGTCTACCAATCTTTCCATACTAGTGTTTCCATAATTTGGAAACCCTAGTTGACCAAATCACACCATATAGCCGGCCACCACACTATCCAAAATCAAATCCCAAGATTTTAGGAAACTTTCCTAAACTCTTTCAACCTCCCAAGTTTGGCCAACCCTAGCCGCCCATCACCATCTTCCAAACCCTAAACCTTTCTTCCATCATCCAACCCTAAACCTAAACCCCAAAGTGACACCTACTCATATTTGATCCTACAATCAAGGGATCACAATAACCACTCCCATATTCGGCTAACCCTAGCCCCCTTCATCCAACTTAACCCTAGAGTCCCACAAGATAATTCCTACCACTTAGGAATCCTTATCCCATCTTCCAATTAATCCAAATTCGAAATTCATCCATTGCCTTAGTCAAACACCAACTTCTCAACAATTCTCATGCCTCTTACCATTTAGAATCAATTCTAGCCACCTTACCCATCATCCCAAACCTATCTTCCAAATCCAGATCCCTTGATTTAAGGAATTGCCAACCCATTGTCAATCCCTTAAACCTCCTCATCCCTACAATATCTCTATCCAACCAAGACTTACCTCAATAGCCAAAACTGAATCCCAATCCCTCCAATCACTCAACTTTCCTAGAATCACTTCATTCCTAGAATTTCTCAAGTCAACCAAAGACTTTCCACCTCTTGCCATATTCAAATCATACCTCCCTTATCTTACCATAACCAAATCTCATCTTCTATATCCAATCCCTCAAACCACTCATTCCCTAGAATCACTCAAATCAATCAAAGACTATCATCCTATCTTGCCATATTCAAATCCCATCTTCCATCTCCAAATCCCTAAACTCAAGGAACAACCCTAGATCCATTCAAACACAACTCATCTTCATCCTTAACCTAATTCCCATCTTTCCCAAAGTGGCTCATCAATCAAGGAGTCCTAGTCTCATCCAACCATATCATTCCCAAACCCTAGCAACTCATCTTAGAAACCAACCCTAAGCCAACTCTTCTAATCTCGAAATCCTCCTTAGCCACCACACAAAACCCTAGCTACACTTCATCAAACCAATCCTAATCATCATCCAATTGGCCCCAACATCGAGGGCAACCTTCCATCCATTCCACATTGCATCAAACACTCATATTCATCCATTAGATCACTCGAACTCATCATCGTCATCATTCCATCACTTCAACAATAAACCTTCATCAACTTAGGAACCCATCATTCCCACCATACACGACCATTATTATCCAAAGACCAAGCAAGTTGGCAAGGTCACTCGGTCCCATCATCACCCAAGGCAAGCTCGTGGACTTAATGTTTAGGGACAAGACTGGGGTCCCTAACAGGTTGGCGACGTGCGGTGGCTTCTCGAGATGCAATGGTTGCTGGTTTGTGGCTCATAGTGGGGAAATTAAATACTCTGTTTCGTTGTGGTGCAAATAGAGGACATGCAAGTGGTGTTTGATGGCGGCTTGGTAGTGTAGGGGCAGCGTTGTGGAGAAGTTTGATGTTGCATCGAGGCTGAGCAGTGGGAGGAGGTCGCGATGTGGTGGCTAGAGCAGCTGAATGTGGGTTGTTGGACTTCACGTAGTGCTGAACTTTCTCAACGGTAACAACTTGCTATTATAGCTGAGGTCATGAGATGGGGGTAGTGGCACACAATGGCGCTTTGAGCTTAAGTGATGGTAGTTTACATGAGATGGAGGTTGGCGGTTTTAGGGTGAAAAGGGCAGCAGGGTGGTGGTTGTAGAAGAAGACATGGCTGCTAGAATTCAACGTGGCTAGATTGTGGGGCGATGGAAACTTACGGAGAAATATAGGAGTGAGAGAGAGAGTTTGTGAGGGAGTGTGGCACGGCAAAGGTAGAGGCATTTGTGGAGAGGAAAATTTGAAATGGATTGGCGTGAATGTGGATGAGATGGTGAGAAGAAAACTGACGGGAATGAGACAAACACAGGGAGGATAAAACTAAGAAACCATCAAGGGTGAAAGGAGAGGGAAAAGAGAAGAGAAATTCACTCATCAAAACGATGTCGTTTTACAAGCGGGTTGGGCTCCTCCGCAGGCCTGGGTGTTACATATATATATATTACAATCCTCCTTATTAATATATTCAATATGATACAGATCAATGTTTTGAATATCGTGCTGTACAAGCCGGTATTTGTCGTGCCGTAGTAGTATTTGGCACATGAGAGATAGATGTTTCGTACCAGGTCAAATATTAGTCATTTAGGTGCATTTCGGTCAATACCAGCTAGTTTTCGATATACCGGCCGGTTTTCAGTGTACCAGCCGAAATTTTTTATTTTTGTATTTTTAGTGTATTTTCATAATTTTCACTTATTCTCACATCTGAAGACTTTTTTCTTAACTTTTTTTAATCTTCTTTTCTTGAGAACTGGAAATCAAATCCCTACTCCTCTTTTTGTGATGAAAATGAGTGATTTTCTTTTTTAATAGTTGGATTGAGAACTTAGAAATATTATTGAGTTTTATAAATATGTGTTTTAACTTTTTAAAACTTGCATTGATGTTAATTAATTATGAAAAGCAAATCCAATACTGAAATATTTCGTTTCAGTGCCTTAACCAAAATAATAATTGAAACAGTATTCAAAACTTTGATATAGATACTGATGATGTTCGCATCAATATAAAAGATTATTGAGGCTTTAATTATTATTTTTTAATTATTAATGAATTACATAATAATTGATATGGGAGTAACCACGAGTAGCTAATCTCATGATACATAAGTGATTCTCTTATTGAAAGTAAATCAAATTCTTAAATGAGAGTGATTTAACCTAGTTTGGGTACTAAGAATATCTCAATATTAGTCATTATTTTATTATTAATTTTAACTTAATTTTTACTATTATTTAATATTCTATCATTATATTTTTATTACTTTTTCACTACTATTCATAGAATATCTAAAAATACCTCACTACCTAAATACAAACTTAAGGTCATAACAAGTAATAAGCAAGATTCTCATATAGAAATGCTTCTAACCTAATTATAATTATTAGATTATGTTCGTTATGATTTATAATTTGTTTCATTCAAATATTTTTTAAAAATCCGAGTTTTTATATATTTTTCTCTATTTTGATTCGTTACGATAAAAATGAGTGAGGAATTATTAAGATCTCATATGCTGACTTACCAAATGAGATGGGCCGGAGATGACGGGCCTACACCCTGATGGGCCCGATCCACATATTACTTGAGAGAAAGCTATTTTAAACTTTAAACACGCTTTGGGTATCAGATAGCTTGGATTTTTTTAATTTAATTTTTAATTTATAGAAAACAAATTTAAATGACGTGGCCCAGTAGTTGTTTCCAAATATCTATCTCTATTTTAAAATTAGTTTTGTTTATTATTATTGAATTTATTATTATTATTATGCAAACCGGACAAACTGCACAGAAAGTAACATGACCTAAACTTAATCCTCCTCCTAATAGTAGGATTTAGAACGGGGCAAATTACTCAAACAGAAACCTGACATCTGCTGCGTACCCTGGTCGAAAGAAGTTACATCACAGTCCGGAGGTAGCTTTCGGGCTCGTTTCTTTTCGTGCTCTCTCTCTCTCTCTCTCTCTCTCTCTCTGCGCTCCGGTGGTGAAGGCTCTGCACCATCTCATCTTCGGTCAATCCCTGTTCCTTACAAGCCAATAACATTCCCTTTAGGAGGTACTCTTGAAAGCTCTTTCTATGTTTTCAGATAATTGTATATAGTATAGTATCTAGCGGATTTGTATATAATTTCTACAGCATTTTATTTGCTCAATATTATTGTGACATTAATATCTTTTTGCTGTTTCTAAAAAAAATTGCTTTTTATTATTTGCTTTTCGTTGTACGATAGCTCGGTCTTTATTTATTCTAGTGGTTTTAAAAAAAAAAAAAATTATGTCTTAGTTGGTCTGAATGTGGGGAAGAGGGCTTCTTCATTTATCGATATATCTTGTTTCCTCAAATGGGTTTTGTTTAATTATTGTTTTTGAGATCGGTTAGGGTTTAGTTTTTGGGTATTGCTTTGTTTGGATGTAGGGAATGTACTGGTTTTATTTCGAGGATCTAAATTTTTTACAAATGTTTGCGCCGAATTTTGCGATGTATTCGAATCCTTTCAGATCATGAAGTCACAAATTGTCTGGTTCTCAGTTTTTTGATTATTCATTTTTCAAAATTATAGTTTTTGACTGATCTTTACCTTCGGGTTTCTACGAGAATGTGGCTCTATAATTAGCAAAGCCTGGATCTTTGTCCCCTCAAAGAATGTGTTTGGGTTATATAACTTGCTCTTTTTGCTGCGGTGTCAATATCAATAGGCCATTTATGTCGGATGAATGAATAGCATTTTTCTCCGTGCTATTATAGTTTCTTCCCTTGTTTCTTTCTGTAAGTTTCAATTTCTCCCTCATTCTTTTTTTCTTTTGGATTTTTTTCCTTTCTTTTTGTTTTTTTTTCTTTTTTTTTTGGGGGGGGGGGGGGATTTCAGCATCTTCGCTTATGAGCATTCCAACAAGCAACTTGATTAAACTTAAGGGGTCAGCTGCATTGATCTGCTAACGAGAATCAGTTCTCTCGCCAGTCTCCAGAGCCATGCATATAGTAAAACCAACATATGGATAAATGGTTCTAAAGGCCAACCTAGTTCTTGAAGTAGTGTGCTTGTTTGGAGACTGTAATCTTTTTAAATCCATAAGTGTCCACTTACAACCATCCATGAACAAACTGTCGCAAGAGAGATAATAGCAGTCATCGTATTCATTCTTATAGTTTGATCCTTATTTGGCCACAATTTTTCAACGTCATTGGTTTGGAATGTTAAAGGTGCAAAGATATCTTTGTGATCTTTTCAAACCCATTGATTGTTTAGGTGTTATTTGAACATTAGTGATTAAATTATGTGCTTAAGGCTTATTTGTCTCATTTATCTATTAGGCCTAGTTATTCCATTTTCTATTCTATTCAAATTTGTTAGTTCCAAAGGA
Organism: Cyclocarya paliurus; assembly: GCA_029856935.1. Lineage (NCBI taxonomy): Eukaryota > Viridiplantae > Streptophyta > Magnoliopsida > Fagales > Juglandaceae > Cyclocarya > Cyclocarya paliurus. Next base: position 5,453,320 of record CM056950.1, read on the forward strand.
TGCAGAGAGAATTTTGAGAAACAATATTTATGTGGTGGTATTTTGGTAGAATGGCCATACAAACAGAAAATCCTCCTACTACTCCCAGTGCCCAAGTGGTTGGAAATGCTTTTGTTGAGCAGTACTACCATATTCTTCACCAGTCACCAGAATTGGTATATAGATTCTATCAAGATTCAAGTGTGCTAAGCCGGCCTGATTCTAATGCCGTGATGACTACAGTAACAACCATGCAAGTACGTTTCCTGTTTCACTGTCAACTGATGGCTTATAATTTTATTAGTGAACTAACCACAAATACTCGTGGAATCAATTCTTGTATGATAAATAGAGGAGCATTTATTCATTGCTCTTTATCTCACGATTGCCATTTTATGTTAGATAATAAATTCCTCCAATGGTATGGAAAAGTGATTAAGCCTTTCAGATATTTCGTAATTCATTTTGCAATATCATTGTACTACTTTTTGCATCAATCTGCAGATTTTGTTAGCTAAGGAAATTCATGGCATATAGTTAACTTCAAAATGCTCATGCCTGCATTATTCCACCATGCACTAGATGGCCAACTGCTATGTAATTTCTAGGTCACTGACTTCCGGGAGATTCCAAATAATGTCCTAGTATAGAATAGTTTGGTGGTATACTGATATTACATTCAGGAAATATCATTTTCCTAGTAAATTATGGCTGTAATTTAATATCTCTTTTTTAACCCATCCATGAGAATGCAACAAATGTGCTGGCAATTGTTAGTTTTGTTGAATGATAATGTTTAACCCTTACACCAAAGTTAAGATTCTTGCAAATTCCTCCATGGCACACATCCATTTAGGATGATGATACTGACCATTGGTGCTGGTAACTAAAATTGTTGAGTGTTAATTTGACAATTGTAGAGACATAACATGGTATTGAATCTCCTCACACTTCTACATTTTTGCCACACCTTGATCATAGCTACTCTTTCTATCTCCATTTTCCTCATCTCTCTTTATACCATTCCCCCTCCCAACCTCCCTCCATACTTCAAAATTATTAAAAGGCCTTTCTTGGAGCAGGGTATCAATGAGAAGATTCTTTCTTTGGATTACAAAGACTATAAGGCAGAGATAAAGACTGCAGATGCTCAGAAGTCTTACAAGGATGGAGTAATTGTGCTGGTAACTGGATGTTTAACGGGCAAAGATAACTTGAGAAGGAGATTCACGCAATCCTTTTATCTTGCTCCACAAGACAATGGATACTTTGTTCTTAATGATGTTTTTAGGTACATGGATGAGGATGAACCATTGGATGGCCATGCAGTCAGTGGAGAGAATGTGACAACTGCTCCCTTAACTCCTGACCATGGTAAGAACATGCTACTGCAATTGTTCATCGTTGTTCTTCCATTCTGACATTGCATCGTAACTACTTTATCATTGTCTTAATGTTGTTTTCATTTTTAATTTTTAATTTTTATTGCGTGTAGAGCCAACTCATATTTCTGATCCTCCTGCCACTGTTCTGGAAACTTCAACTGTGGAAGTTGATCAAAATGTTGCCGAGAAATCGTATGACCCGTCTGAGCAAGAGAGATGCTTAGCTATTGGAAAAGAGACTGTCATGCCATCTCATTCTAATTCAAATGGTAATGATCTTTCCACAGCAGTAGAATCATCTTCTTCTTCAGGCCAAGATGATGCTCCAAGGAAGTCTTATGCATCAATTGTGAGTTCGTGGCCAAAGACTTTGTCTAGCAAGCATTGGCATAGAATTATCTCTTGAACTTGATTTTATGGTATTGTAGGTTAAAGTAACTAAAGGGAGTTCAGGGCCAACTAAAATTTATGTACCTACCAATACTATAAAGGTGGCTCCTAAGAAAACCGAGAACCAGTCACTTGGGTCAGTGGCACCTTCTTCAGTTCCTGAACCATCAGCACCAAGCAGTGTTGGTACTCCTGAAAGTAGCAATACTCAAGATGAAGGTGTTTATATATATCTCTTTGTTCTGTTTCTGTGCTTTTCTTATACAATACATGGTGATCTTCCCCATGAAAGCCCATGTTTCAGATTTGAAAATACATTTTCTAGGATGAAAAGCTTTGTGCATCATATGCATTAACTTGAAGATTGCATATAAGAGAATGCAATGGTGGGACTACTAGGGTCTATATGCTTGCTCCTAGGATTGAAGTCGTAGTGTCTGGTTTCTAGTTAACATGTTGCCAATTTTAATAACCACATTCCAATCCTCACAGTTGAGGGACACTCCATCTACATTCGTAATTTGCCCTTCAGCGTGACGGTTGAGCAGCTTGATTTGGAATTCAAGAAATTTGGACCGATCAAGCAAGGCGGCATCCAAGTTAGAAATAATAAGGTTTGTTTCAGATAAATAAATTGCCTAGAAAACCCTTTCAGTTGAGCATTTCCTGACCTGATTTTATTCCTTCCCACCACCCTCCTGGCTTTGGGGCTGTGCAGCAGCAGGGATACTGTTTTGGCTTTGTTGAATTCCAGTCTTTGAGCTCCATGAATAGTGCAATTCAGGTATATCCCTTGGTAACCAACATTCCTTTTTTAATAAATTTAATTTTTATATATTAATGTTGAGATGTTTCAAGGTGATTCTTCTGCATTTTTCATCTCAGCTGCCATCAAACTCTAACATGACTTATTTTGCCCCCATTTTGGACATTCTTTCTAATCAAGCATGATATAGATAACAGCATACACACTTACAATATATATATATATATATATAACAGCATACACACCATCATGCCTTTTATCAACCTTTGTGTGTGTCCTCTCACTTTTTATTGTTACAAATTTGAGTATGCCGCTATTCTCAATTAGTTTTGTTCCTTGTTTTGATGTATAATTAGTTGTGAATGCTTCAACCATGTATAGTCTAAGCTCAAGACATATAACAGTGGGTTTTAAGTCAATTAACGGTGTAATGTGATATTTCAGGCTTCACCAATCACCATTGGGGGCCGTAAGGCTGTTATTGAAATAAAGAGAACTACCACTCGAGGTAATTGGGAAGCAACTGTCATATCAGTTCTCTTCCATTGACTGAATCATTAGGAACTAAATGATGATAATTACTGTTTGACTGTTAAAGAGACTCCATAGAATTTGGGATGGTCAATCTCCATGCTTGGTTGACATTGTAGTGCATGTTCTTTGTTCTTGCAGTTGATAGTAGTGGAAGAGGTATCTTCTCTCCTGGAAGGGGAGGTTACCGTAATGACAGCTTCAAGAGCCGTGGGAATTATGGTGGTGGCCGGGGTTTTGGTAGAAATGAGTATGGAAGCCGGAGTGATTTCTCTGGTCGAGGGAGGTTACGGGGTGATTTATCCAGTCGAGGGAGGGGCCCTACTGGGCGTGGTGAAGGTTATCAACAAGGCAGAGGGAGAGAAGGCCGTCACATTGGACCAAATCAGAATGTTTCCTCATGAAACTCTAGGGGGTGAATTTTGGGCATCTATTTTTGAAAACATTGTTTCTATGGTCAGTGTCAAAGAAGTCAAGTGATCTAATCTGATGAGATAATTTAACTTTTGGGACCTGAATTTGAGTGAATTTTGAGATGTAAAGGCTCTCTGCAGTTCAGAGTGTTATTTTTATTTTTATTCTAGTCCATTAGCAAGTGAATAGGGGAACAGTTCTGTCACTTTTTCTCCCATTTAGTACAAATGTAGTCTTGCAGAATCTGCAAGTCATCCTCCAGCTCCATAAACAACAAAGAAAAGAAAAAACCCTGATGTTACTCCAATGGAAGTTGCATAGTGGTAGTTTTTGGTAGTTTCATGTAATGGATGATCTTAACCATCGAGTAGTTGGAATGTTTCTCAATTTCTTTCGAACGCAGCATACAGTGGAATGATTGGTCAGAATTGTCGAAAAAACATCTTGAATTGATGAATTTAGACACTCAACCTCAACAAATTCTTGCATCTTTCGTTGTGTCCATGAATTGGGATGTGAAGGAGGGGGTCTGGACTCTGTACAGATTCATGAGATTCTGGTAATATTACTGCAGTCCATTTGTATTCCTTTCGGAAAAAGTGAGGCCACCATTAAAAAAATAAATTTTCCTGTAGATCTTAGTTTTATCTATTTTTTTCAAATGGAATACGCGAAGACTGAATATTCCAGGACTGTAAAAATGATGGATGGAGCAATATGTTCGGTTTGAGATTAAGATCTAAGAGATTTTATTTTTATAATAATCAAAATATTTACTTTATGATACTCGATAATGAGAGTCTAAATAGTGTATGAGATCACATTTCTTGCGAGTAAACAATTATTATTTTTTATAATACTATCTACATATAGTCATAGGGATTTAAGGTGTGCAACTATGGTGGAGTCCATTTAAGAGAACTTATCATGTAAATCTTTTTGAAGTGAATTTCAATTGTATCCTACTAATTTTTACTAACTATCACTTTCACGTCTCTCTCCCCACATGAGTGTACGTTTGGCAAATGAGATGAGATATAAAATTTTTCTCATCTCATTATTATAATTTTTTTAAATTCTCACATAAAATATAATAAATAATTCAACTTTTTTAAATTTTAATTCAATTTTTTCAAATATCAAAAAAATAATATTATTAAAAAATAATATTTTAAACTTTTATCTAAAACTAAAAATTATCATCACTTTCACGAGGCAATACAATCAAGCTTTTCTCCCCCACACGGCACACGCCGTAGGACATCCTTCTTTCAAAAATCAAAATGGAGAAAAAAGTACCCGTAAGAGCATTAGTATTGGTCTATGCATATGTATATGTAAAATTATCTCTTTTGCATAATCACTTTGTCATTCAAGCAAAACTCCCACATTGGCTTATGTATATTTGAGATTAAATAATAATAAAATATTATATTATTATTATTAATTTTTTTCTAAAATTAAAATTTATATATATATTTTGTAATTAACATCCACTACATACATTTGACATTAATAATACAAATGCAATAATAAAAAATATAATTTTTTTTATATATTATATTAAAAATATAAAAAATAAAAAAAATAAAATATTATAATAATAAAATGAATGTGTATGTGAAGATTTGTTGTGTTGTTGAGGGAGGGAGAAGAGGAAAAGATTGAGAGAGAAAGAGCGGAAGGAGAGAGAAATAACAATTTGGATAGCAACTGTTCATAGTTAGCTAAATTTTTGCATATGCATAAGTCAATGCAGGTGATTTTAGGATCATATTATGCAAATATGATTTTACATATACATATACATATACATAGATCAATGTAGATACTCTAAGCTGAACCCAGATAACTCGTGAGAGAAAAAACAAAAAGAATTAGATACTAGAAAATTTCTATAGAAGTCCATATTTTACTCAATAATGCTACTCGTTTTCTTTCTTTATCATGATTTTCTCATGTCACCATTCTAGCATCTGTTTTTAAATAATTAAAAACTCCATTTGTGGGTCACTCATTTGATATTACGGTTAAGGGAGGTTTACATGATGACAATTAAAAAGACTATAAATAAAATTTTCTATTTTGACACACTTAAAATACTACATATCCTCTCCAACTAATAAATGGAATTTTAATATTTTTATAACTAACTAAATCTAGTCTTGCAACAAGAGGTGTATTTTTATAGGAGTAATGTTACATATAATTTCAAGGTATTTAAATTTTATGTATTTAAAAAAAAAAAGTCTTTAAAAATTTATTTATTTTCATAAATAAATATATGGAATTTACACACAAAATTACAAACTGCATTAATAATTTATTAGACTGCACAACCAAATTGGAAAAGAAAAAAAAAAAAAAGAACTCTAGATAAATAATTGTGCAACTTGGTCTGGTTGGGCCATGACACGACTGCCCGATCTCTGCCCTTTGATTTCCTTTGCGTGTTCCCCGGAGATTCTTTCGGCTTGTCTAAGGTACGCCATTCGTCCTTCGATGGATAAGTTTGGGACGTTCCTAGCCGTCGCTTGTAACCATAACTGTGGAACTGACTCATTCCACGGCATAGATAAGATGTTGGTCGGTCTGTGGGGTTAGCTTTTACAGACAACAATATATTCTGTTGTGATTTCCTGATAATATACAACACAACATCATAAATCAAGAAATAATATATACAAATATATATATATATTTGTACCACAGTCCATTGATTGCAAAAAGAGAATATCGAAAATGTTAGTTTTTTTACACATTTTGACTGTTTGTGTGTTTAATTTTTTTACTTAATAATTAAGAAATTAACTTTTAGTGTATTAATATCTTTTTTTAATTTTTTAAAATATTTAAATATATTCAAAAAGTATGAAAAGAAAAAAATAGAAAGTAAAATTTGTACTAAGCAGCACGCTCAATTGTCAAAGCTGAGCGGTAGTCTAGCACAACTCTATCTTCAAAAAGGACTTGGTGCACCACTTGATAAGAGGTTGACACGGTCTCGTTTGTTTCATAATTATTCTCAACTCATTTCATCTCATCTAATTATTATAATTTTTTTAAATTTTCACACAAAATAAAATTAATAATTCAATATTTTCAAATTTCAAAACAAAACTAATATTAAAAAAATATATTCTAACAATATGTTATTTAATTTTTAACTTTAATCTCAACTCATCTCATCTCATCTGTGAAAATAAATAAGATATGCTCTTATTGTTTTTGAAGTTGGAGCCTATCACATTAGATTAAAGCCAAATTACAAGTCTAATCTCCTAATCTTGTCTTTGTGTTTAGCGCCCCTCTTCTCTGCACTATTGTCGAAAGGAAAATGAGACATACAGGAGATTTGGGGGAGGGATTGCGCACGAACGGTGAAAAATGAAACGGTGCGTTTCGTACAAACCCTCGCATTCGGATTGCACTTGCAGTTCCATCCCCATCCATTCTCCTCCATCTCACTCTCCTCTCCGAAGCTTCCCCAGGTTGATCGGATTGCAGTTCCATCTCCCTCTCCATTCTCTTGCATCTCACTCTCATCCTCTGTGAAGCTTCCCCAAGTCAATTAGTCATCCTCGATTAGTCAAATCTTTATGGATCAAGGGTCTTGATCCATCGTTTAGAAAATGACTGGAACAATATATAATATTTTTGGCTCTGGATCAAGTGAGTACTCTCCACCTAGTTATATATATCGTATATATAATAAGCGCCAATAAGCAGGCAGGTGTCGTACACTTTTTTCTTTCCCATTTTTGTCCTTCATTTTGTACTTATTTCTCCTCTTTGTAATTTTCTTCCCTTTTTGTCCTCACCTATCCTTTAGGTTTTTTTTTTCTTTTTATGGTTTTGGCCTTTTCTATTTTTACAGTTTTGCCCTTACTGTTTATTTCAGCTGCTTTTTCCCCGCCGCTTGCACCGAATGAGTTTGTGTATAATTAGGTGTCGTACGCTTTTTTTTCCCATTTTTGTCCTTCATTTTGTACTTATTTCTCTTCTTTGTATTTTTCTTCCCCTTTTTGTCCTCACCTATCTTTTAGTTGTTTTTTTTAATGGTTTTGGCCTTCTCTATTTTTACAGTTTTGCCCTTACTATTTATTTCAACTGGTTTTTCCCCACCGCTTGCACCGAATGAGTTTGTGTATAATCAAATTTCTGTTACCGGAAATACCCCTAAGATGTGGCGTGTTTAATCTACAATATATGTTTGCCATTTGTTATCTTCTTTTTTTTTTAGGTTCTGTTTTTTTCTTTCTCTCTTCCACGATGGCTTGCACCAAATGTCCAGAAAACTAAGGAAGAATTTTTTCCTTCCTGCTGCTTCTTATAAAAAACTACCATTTCAGCTTACATTTATGCACTTACAAAATCTGACATCCTTTTCCTTTATTGCCTTTTTTTTTTTTCCTGTTTTTAGCCCTGAAGTTGTATTTAATCATATTTCCATATTCTGATTGCATGCAACATGTAGTATGTGTGCATGGCATCTTGAGGATGCAGCTGACATGTGGTAGGATCTTTGAAACAAATTTTATTATAATGTGAACATGTACAACCAGGTGACATGCAGGTGGCAGCTCCCTCCTTACTGTTTATTTCTAATGCTTTTTCTCCACCGCTTCCATCACATCAGTTTGTGTATGATCAACTCTCGAATCAGTTTCCATTGCTTCAGCTTCCATCGCATTTCTTTCTTTTAACATTCTCAAATCTGGTTCTAAATTTGGCTCTCAGCTCTCGAGTTTTACAAGTATTTTTTTTTATCAATTCTGCTACAGGTACCCGGCGTTGGGTACCTGTTGCGGAACCGTGTGACATGGCTAATGCCATGTCACTTTTATATTATTATTTTAATAATAAAAAAAAACAAATGACGAAAGCTTTTTTGAAAACCTGATGAAAAGTATCCGAGATCCATAAGCCAAATCAAATTCGATGAAACAATATCAGCCTCCAATAACCCATCCATGGACATGCAACGAAAGAACAAAAGGCAAGGAAAGAAACCCACTGATCATAAATCTAGATACCCAGCTTTGAAATTTCCGTAAGACATTTAGAAGCTCATAAACCCATGGATTTATGATCATCCTTCATGAAAATCAAAGAACCATTGAAATCCTTGAAGATCGATCATGAATGAGACAGCCCCAAAACCTAATTTCATCTTCATCAGAAGCAAAATCCCTCGAAGTCGAAACCCATCATAGCCCATCCAAACACAGACCTCCCAGACATCAAAATTTGCTCATCACGGCCAAACCCAACAAACCCTTTTGGCTTCAAAGTCAAATCCCACTTTCCGTAAAAGATTGGAAAATCCCAAACAAATACCCACTAAACAAATCAATAAAAAAAACTCGTCTTCATGTTTCGTCTTCGTGGTTGTCTATGGGGAAGCTTGCTTCCGAAGCCAAATCTGTGGGTATACGAAAGAGAGTGAGTGCTGCGTTTCAGATGAGAAGATAACGATGAGAAGTAGATAAGAAGAAAATGTGAAGAAGGAGAAGAAGAAGAGAGGCATTTGAATTTAAACGGAACGCACCGTTTTATTTTTACACGTGGATGGACGTGTACGCTGATGGTTCGCAACCCCGGGTGCGAGTAGAGTTTTTCTTTTTTTATAGGAAAAAATAAATAAATTAAGAAATCCTACTACGAATAAGAACAAAAAAAATTTAAAGCAAGTTCCTTTTTTTGTCCCTATACATGTCAGTATTGTTGTTCTTTTCCCGTATAGGTGAATGAAAAAATTGCAATGCTCATCCTTCCAGATTTAAGTAGCTAAAAAACAAGACGGTATGTTTCTGTTTGTTCTTTTTCTCTGTAAGATATGAAGTTCTATATGCTCTGATCAGAAGATATAAGCAGCTTCAGTTAAACATGAGTTTCTCTATGTTCTCATGAAATATTTCATACACATGCATGTGAAATTTTTTTTACCAAGGCTTGAAGTACACATATTGAGAAGGTATCTAAACAAATATAAAACATAGTAAACTATCCTAAAAACAGTACAGAGACATATATAAGAAATAAATTTGAGTATGCTGAAAATAAAACAAAAAAATATCAAATATAATTTACACACGACCAAAAAAAAATGAACCCACTAATTACACATGTTCAGATCATATCCAAACAAATATCAAATGTAGTAAAGTATGCTAAAAGAATAAAAAAGCATATAAAAATAAATAAATCACAACAGAACAAACACAGATGTAAACATTTATACCAACTTAAAAAATACAAAAACTGGAACAAAAACAATTACCACAACTGATAATCACATTTCAGATAATCGCATCTCAGATATGATTATTCGAATATTTATAAATAAAAAAAAGATTAACCTGATAATCACATCTCATATATGTTGAAAGCTGGAATAGAAAACAAACGAAGTTATTTATTTCAATATCTACCCAACAAAAATATTGAACTGCAAACCCAAATTGAATAACATAATCAGGGGAGACAAAAAAAAAAGCAAAGGGAATTAAAAAATTTTAGATACTAAACATCTCAGATTTCTGAAAACAAAACTGTGAAACGTAAACAACAGATCCAAAAATCTACAAAACATAACTTCTACTTACATGTTAAGATCTATAGAGAAAAAAAAAAACAAAAACCGAAGAACAAAACTTGTAATTACACATGTAAAGATTTATAACCAATCACGCATTTAAAAGTTCCATAATCATAAAATACATATTCGGTTTCATGGGGAGCTATAAAAAAAATCAATAAAATGTAAACTCTAATAAGATTTTGAAGTCTGCAAAAAACCCTAAATCTCAAATCCGCAAATTTGCAAAAAAATAAAATAAAATCAAATGAATCAATTAGCGATGAATTAAATTAAAACATTGTAATGACTGAATAAATGTAAGATTTCAAAAATAAAAAAGCGTATATATGTTCACATACCGATTATCACCGAGAGGAGGGAAAAAATATCTGTGATTTTCTAGCCTCCGGAACAACTAGAAGTGGAGGATAACAACACGGACCAGTAGTGTCGACGGCGATGTGCTGTCGACGGCGTGAGAGAGAGGTTGAGTGTGAGAGATGGCGTGATAATCATAGAGAGTTAGACAGTTAGGGCACGGAGACAACACAGGAAGCTTGGGGTGGAAGAAGGAGGTGGAGAAAAGGAGAAGGTGGTCGGTGGTGGAAGATGCATTGCGTGGCTAAGGGTGGCGTCGGCAGCAGCTGCTGGAAGAAGAAATCAAAACAAATGAAGAAGAAAAGGAGGAGCAGGAGAAATGAGAGGAGGTCAGCGCAACAGAGAGATATGAAACCCTAGGGGATTTCTCCAAAACTCGCCGTTTTCGGCTAAATAACAGGTCCTGGGCTTCGATCCACACGGGCTGTGCCCTTAATTCCCATAGCTGGGCCATTATTTCACACACGGGCTAGGCTATAACTTTGTCCAAATAAAACACACACAAACCACAGCCCAAGGAAATAAAAGCACTACAAAATTTAAACCCCAATCCGAACATATACCAAAATAAATTAAAATACACATCAAGTAAAAATAATTTAAAACTAATAATAATGATAATAATAAATTGAAATAAAATAGCTACTAAGTACAATAATTAGAAATACTAAAATTTAGGGACCTGACTCATTAAATTAGTAAGTATTGTGTATCAAAATGAAATGTAAGATAATGGGTATGTTTATTTCTTTGTCTTCATATACGAAGACATGGTATGAGAATATAGTAAAAATGTACCAGAAATAAATTTGCAATCGCAGATACAATAAAAAAAAATTTATTGACAATTTCTCTAAACAAAAAAATTTAACAATGCCATATGGAAGAACAAAAAACGAGAAAAAGAACAAATTGGTTGAAAAATTATAAAGAAAGATTTTATTTCTAATATATAGTCATCGATGTTTGGATAATATTATATTTCTTAAAAAAATTCAATAAAAAAATATTAACAACTTCAATTGTAATATAATAATGATAGTATTAATAATAATAAAATATTGATAACTTCTACAAAGCAAAAAAAAAACTTAACAATGCCATATCAAAAAACAAAAAGAAGTAAAAAAAAAAAATTTGTTGCAACATTAGAAAGAAAGATTTTATTCTACATATAGTTATTTTTGATTGGATAATATTATGATTGTTAGAAGAATTTTAATCAAAAAAATATCAACACCTTCAATTGTAATAAGATAATGCATAATTATTTAACAAACATTGGTAGATGACTGAAATTATAATATTATTTTTTTTCACTGTTTTCCAACAGAATTCTTACTTTTGTAATTATCTCCCTGTTCTTCATTCTGATCTTCGTTGATCTGCTCTATCTCCACTGATCGTTTATTTATCCTCTACATCCAGGTATGTTTAACTATTATAGCTATCTCTTTTAAATATAGATAATTGTATTGTTGTTCGTTTCCTATATATTTGTTTGTCTTCTACGTTTGCATATTTGATATATTTGTTTCTTTCTTTTTATTAGTTATTGAAATTGCTACAAAATTTATAGCCCTTCTTTACAATGCCCACCGGTAGGTTATTTTTTATTAACAAAAAATTTCGAAACTTTATACCTGTTCTCGTCATTAACGTTTATCTAACACGCTTTAAAAATAAAATTTGAAGAATCTATAAATAACGCTAGGAAAAGAACTTGGTATGCTTGTTAGTCGGAGGAGAATAAGGAAGAAAGACGTCGAAAGATAAGAAAAACATATGCAGAACGAAAAGAATATAGAAATAAGCAAAATCAAATAGAAATAAGATTCCAGCATAGTTTATCTTATACTCAGAGAGATGATCGAATTATTTCTATAAGAGAAATCGGATCTTCTTCAAATTCTCATGCCTTTGATAATACTGCGAATAGAAACACACCTGTTCTACCAAGGGTAATGAGTTCCAACTTCGACAATATTATAGCTACTCCAAGATTTACAACTTCTTTAAGACAAATATTGAAAAGTACATTTGCGGAGCCAGATCACTTACCATCAGTTATTTCGTGACGATATTGTGGAGCAAAAAGAATTTATCATGAACCCAACGGCTTCTGTTGTGCCGACGGCACAATATCATTGAGTTGTAACCAACTTTAAGACGACGTTTACCAACTGTTTACTTCTGATTCAACTGTGTCTGCAAATTTCCGTACCTATGCATATACGTACAATAACAAATTCGCTTTCACATCGTTTGGAGTTACATTTGACACAGACCTATGTAGAAGAAACAGAGAGATTTACACGTTTAGAGTTCAGGGACAGATATATCATTACATTAACAACTTAATACCTGAAGATGGACACCCTTCATATTTACAACTATATTACTATGATACCGAACATGAACTGCAAAACCGTATAGACGATGCAGAAAGATTAGATGATTCGATCATTGCTCAGTTAATGACTATACTTGAAGATAATCCATACTGTTGTTTTTTCCGAACTCTCAACAACATTCCAAATGTTCAACATCATACAATTCGTATAAGATCAGACATTGATTTAGATCAACGTATTTACAATACTCCCTCAGTATCACAAGTTGCAGCTATTTGGATAGAAACTGACACAAGTACTGAACAAAAAGGCCATGACATTATTGTTTTTAACAAAGCTGGTGGTAATCATATTGTTCAATACTATTTTGGTTGTTACGACCCACTACAATATCCACTACTGTTTCCTTTCGTTGATCCTGATCGGCATCAAGGAATTAAAAAAATTGAAAAAAGCACAGTATCAGTAAGCAATCAAACGTTAGAATCACGTCATATTGAACATTCAAATAGCGTAGAAGAATTTCTACAGAATGAACAATAAGGTAATGATGTGTTCCTATCTATTTAATCGTATATTCTAATATCATATAATTTCCCTAAATTCTATCTTACATTATTTTTAGTTCTGGAGAAAAAGAAAAAAGCGCCAGCAGTTTCTTGCCGTGAATATTACTGTTTCAAATTACAAATGAGATATGCACACAGATCAATTTTGTTACTATCTGGCCGTCTACTACAACAATTTGTTGTTAACATGTAGATTAAAATTGAAACATCAAGACTAGATTATTTCCGTTCAAAACAACATGAAATAAGATCAGATATATATCAGGGTATTGTAGATAGTATTTCAATTGGAGAAACTAGCGCTTCCAAAATTGAAAAATGGATTATCCTACCTTCATCTTTTATTGGAGGTCCAAAAGATATGCGCAAGAGATATATGGAAGCAATGGTTTTGGTTCAACATTTCGGCAAACCTGACATTTTCCTAACTATGACATGCAATCCAAACTGGAATGAAGTCTTAGAACATCTACATCCACGGGAAGTTCAAAATCGCCCTGATTTAGTTGCGAGAATTTTTAGAGCCAAATTAGAAGATTTAAAAGTTGATTTATTCAAACGACAAATTTTTGGCAAAGTTGCAGCACATGTTTATACCATTGAGCATAAAAAAGAGGTCTACCGCATGTTCATTTCTTAATTATACTTCAGAGAGATTGAAAAATTTATGCCCCTGAAACTTTTGACGAAATCGTTTTAGTAGAACTACCTGATAAAACAAAAAATTTACACTTGTATAGCACCGTGGTTAGGCATATGATGCATGGTCCTTGTGGAATTTTGAATCCAGCCAATATATGTATGAAAAAAATTTGCACCTACAACAACTGTTGGAACAGATTGTTTTCCGCTGTATAGGCGTCGTGACAATGGAATCACTGCTAAAATTAGAGGTCAAAATTTAGACAACTGTTGGGTTGTTCCATACAATCCATATATTCTTTCTAAATATAACTGTCATATTAACGTTGAGATCTACTCTACAATTAAAGCTATTAAATATTTATATAAATATATTTATAAAGGACATGATCGCATTGTTTTCAATATTATCAATGAAGAAAACAACGAACAGATTGATGAAATTGAACAATTTCAATCAGGCAGATGGATTACTCCCTCTGAGGCAATGTGGAGGATATACGGTTTTACACTTAATGAAATGTATCCATCAGTGTATAGTTTGCATCTACATCTTGAGAATCAACATTTAGTATCTTTCCGTGCACATCAAAATCTAAACACTGTTTTAAACTCTTGCTTCTCGAATAGATCAATGTTAACAGCGTTTTTCCATAGGAACCAAATTGATAAGAGTGCACGAAATTTGTTGTATAAAAAGTTTCCTGAAAAATTTGTTTGAAATTCTGAATATAAAATTTGGACTCCAAGAAAGAAAAAAACTGTTTAAGGTCGAATTGTTACAGCTAACCCATTTGAAGGGGAAATATATTATTTGTGAATACTATTAAATCAAATTAGAGAACCAACATCATTCGAAAAATTAAGGACAGTTAATGGTGTTGTGTTACCAACATATCGTGAGGCAGCTACTTCACATGGCTTGTTAGATAAAGATAGCAGTTTAGAAGATTATTTAGAAAAGGCTTGTCTATATCAAATACCAAGTAGTTTACGACATCTTTTCTCAACAATTTTAGTTTACTGTAATCCTACAAATTCGAAGGAACTTTGGGAACGATTTAAAAAAGAAATGTCTATAGATTTCCTTAGAACAAACGTACCATTACCAACTGTTAGAAGAATGGTTATACAAAGTATTGCTTCCACACTTGAATCTATGGGAAAACATATAAATATGTATCATTTTGTTCATGCTGATATATTTTATGATCACGACGAATTTCTTAATACAGAAATTGAGGATGAATGAACTATCATAATTTCAGAAAGAAGATTTACTTGCATCAAATTCCTTAAATTCTGAACAAAAAAATGCATACAACTTGATAATACAAACCTTACTATCAAATGAATCTGGTGCATTTTTCGTCGAAGGTCCTGCTGGTATTGGTAAAACTTTTCTGTACAAAACACTTTTAGCTACAATTAGATCAAGAAATATAATAGCACTTGCCACTGCATCATCCAGTGTTGCTACATCGATCTTACCTGGAGGGTGAACAGCACATTCAAGATTTAAGATTCCATTAAATGCAGATAAAAATAGCACCTGTAACGTCGCCAAGCAAGGAAGTCTTGCTAAACTATTACGTCTTGCAAAATTGATTATATGGGATGAAACCCCTATGTCTACAAAATATTCTATAGAAGCATTAGATAAAATGTTGCGAGACATTAACGATATAGATCTCCCTTTTGGTGGTAAAGTTATTATTTTTGGTGGAGACTTTCGCCAAGTATTACCTGTAATTCGTAATAGTACAAAAGAACAATAAATCGATGGAAGCTTGGCTTCTTCTTACTTATGGTCTTTCCTACAAAAAATTAAATTAACAGAAAACATGAGAGCCAGATTAGATCCAAATTTCTCGCACTATCTAATTGAAATGGGCAATGGAAATCCTCCAATAACTGTGGATGAAAATATCAAGATCCCAAGAGAAATGCTTGTTCCTTATAACAATGACGTTGAATCTCTAAATTCTTTGTTAGCTGCTGTTTATGGAAACATTTCCAACTACTCGAACAACTTAACAGAGATGGCAAACCGAGCTGTTTTAACTCCAAAAAATCAATCGGTTGACGAAATAAATGCTATTCTCATTGTCAAATTTTCCGGCGATATAGTGCGATATCATAGTTTTAACGAAACCGTTGACATATCTGAACAGGGCATGATGGAAGATTTCTTAAATACATTAACACCAAACGGATTGCCACCACATGAATTATTACTTAAAAAAAAAAGTCCTATAATGTTGATTAGAAATATTAATCATTTAGAGGGTTTATGCAACGGAACACGGTTGACTTGTTGTAACTTTAGCCGTAATATGATCGACGCACAGATTTCATCTGGCCATTACAGTGGTAAAAGGGTTTTTATACTTAGAATACCATTTTTACCGGAAACAAATGAAACTAATGGCTTCCCATTTAAAAGAACACAATTTCCTATTAGACTTAGTTTTGCAATGACAATAAATAAATTGCAAGGACAAATATTAAATTCTGTCGGAATATATTTACCAGAACCTGTATTCTCTCATGGGCAATTATATGTTGCACTGTCAAGAGCTAAAATTGATAAATCAGTTAAATTGCTTATAAGACCGACAACAAGTTCTGTTTCCGAAAGAAATTATACAAAAATATTATATATAGAAATTTCTTGAGATTAATAGATTCGTTGTGATGTAGTGTAAGTATTTGAATTCTTTTAACATCGTTAGTACTGATAAAGTTATTCAATTGTTTTATTAATATTGTTGATTTGTTGTTATATATTAACATTTCTCTATTTTGTGAGTTTCATTTGCAGTAAACATGCAGACCATCTTTACATCTGTTAGAGACATCAGCCCAACCACCAAAAATTAGAAAATAAAGATGATTGTTGTCGAAAAATACCAAAGCGTCAAGCGCAATATTTCCCTACAAAATATCAAAATTTGCTGCTTATAGATGTTGATGTATTAAGCAAATTTCTTTACTTCGTTACCATTATTTTATTTATCATTAAGAATTAAAGAAATTAACATTACCTTTATTTTTTTACAGGGAAATCGCGTACAGGTAGTTATTTTTTAGAGAGATATTGATTTACGTGACGACACGCTTCAAATATACCAATCTTATTACATTGGCAATGCCTTTGTGAAGCCGTTGGATCCAAGACATAGAAGGGAAGCGTATGAGTTCCAGTGGATAATTAACTCCAGAACTATTGTTGAAAACATTCAGGATGACGATGCACCGCTTAGAGCACCAGATTACAATATCATTCCTTTTCACGAACTTCATCTACACAAAAATACAGATGAAGAAATAGGTAACTACTATATAAATATGTCTCTATCTTTAAGTGTTTCTTTCTTATTACAAAAGAATAATAAAAATTTTGTAAATTAGATATTTTAGACATAGTAATTCATATGAATATGGCAAGAGAAGTGAACACGAGTCACGGGAAATAACTGGTGCAAGATATATATGTGCTTGATCCAAGGTATTAATATATATAATCTCAGATTCATCAACTTTCAACTTTAATATCCTATGATAATTTTATTCTTGTGAATTTAACATTATTGCTCATTTTGGTAGTCAAAAAGTTTTACATTTGTCAATGTGGAATCGCTTTGTCAACGACGAGTGTCGTCAAATATATAACATTCTTATGAACAAGCCAGTTATTCTTGGAACAAGAATTAGAGTCTCTTCCTATAATGGTACTTCTTCTTAATTAATATTAACACTTTTATTTATTACTTATCATGTATTTGTATATTTATTCATATATATTTTGAATGTAGGCATATCCTTATCCTCAAGAACAACAAGCATTTTTACTGTTGAACCTTTTCTCACATCCGATGTTCCATTACGTACATGGTAAATTGCATACTTAAAATAAGTTATTACATTTATTATTTAGATGCAATATACATTTCATATTCTTTTCTGTCGATTTATTATCACATGTATCAAACATGTATTTTCTCATCTTCCAATGTTTTGGTTTAATTATTAATCCAAATTTTCAGGGCAACAGAAAACTATACACTGGTTGAAGAAATAATTACGAACAAATTTAATAGGCCAGGCGCGTCAATTTCAGCCATTTCTACTGATCCATTAATAAAAAATTCTGAAATTGCTGAACCCTTGAAATCTATGCCATCAATGACGGTATAATTTTATTCCCTAAAATTATATTTCTTATTTCTTATAAATAATTTTTCTTATCAAATTTTTCCTTTCGTATCTTCTTTTGAAATATGGAGATTGGAGGTTGGTTGGGATGAAATGGAGATGGAGGATGGGAACTTCTTAATTGTGCGTTGTGGTTTACGAACAATGCATATTTTATCAATTCATTTAGTTGTTTAGTTTTAGTACAGTGATCTATATTTTTTATTGAAATTTTTTTTCATGCTCCTATTTTTGTTATTTACTTTTCAAATATAGAGATTGGAGGTTGGTTGCGATGAAATGGAAATGAAAAATGAGAACTTCTTAATTATGCATTGTGAATTTGGAACAGTGCGTGTAGTTACATCTAAAATATTTGTTGTTTGTTAGGTTCAATTACTGTACTAAGATCTAACTTTTATTGATACATTTAATTCTTAATTCTAATGCATTGATTATCAATTCTGTTTATAGTAAAATTTATGATATATATTCACATGAGTAGTTTTATTACATCAGCCAAATCTACTTTCTTATGCATATTTTTTTATATTGTTTCCAAATATATAGATTCAAAGTTTTTTGGGATAAAATAAAGATAAAAGATGAGAATTTATGAATTCTGTGTTATGGATTTACAACACTGCAGCTAATTAAATGTATAATGTCCATTGTTTACCACGTTCAGTTGATATGGTAATATTGAGCCTTTATTGACATATTTAATTTCTTCATTTTAATGCAAATAAATATTCTTCTCAAATTTTTTTTTCCTATCTTCTTTTGAAATATGGAGATTGGCGGTTGATTGAGATGAAATGAAGATAGAAGATGGGAACTTCTTAATTGTGTCTTGTGGTTTTCAAACACTACATGTGATTAAATTTAGACTTCCCATTGTTTGTTACGATTCAATTAATATGGTGATACTGAACTTTTATCAATTCATTTAATTCTTTACTTTTAGTGCAGCGATGCATATTTTTGATTGAAAAAAAATTGTCGCACTCCTATTTTTTTTTTATCTTACTTCTCGAATATGGAGATTGGAGGTTGGTTGGGATGAAATGGAGATGGGAAATGATAACTTGTTAATTGTGCGTTGTGAATTTGGAACAGTGCGTGCAGTTACATCTAAAATGTTTGTTGTTTGTTAAGGTCAGTTAGTGTACTAACATCTAACTTTTATTCGTACATTTAATTCCCAATTCTAATGCATTGATTATCAATCCTGGTTAGAGTAAAATTTTTTTAGGATAAAATTAAGATAAAATACAAGAGTTTGTGATTTCTGTGTTATGGATTTGCAATACTGCAGCTGGTTAAATGTATAATGTCCATTGTTTACTACGTTTGGTTGATATGGTAATATTGAGCTTTTATTGACATATTTAATTCCCTTATTCTAATGCAGCAGTCGACATTCTTGGTTAGAGGGAGATTTATGATGTCTGATCTACATCAGCCATTTTATTATTTATCATATGGAAACTACAGCAAAACTACTGGGTACGAGAAAGATGAACAGTTCTTATGCTATAATTGCAAAGAACTAATAACTGCACAACCGAGCTAAATATTTTTGTTCATATTTTCAAATAAACAATTTCTACATTCTAATTATAGTATATTATTTGCTAATATCATTAATTAATTAATTATTTATTATTCCTAGATGTCGAGTCTATTTAGAGGCCTTTGATGATAGCGAGTCAACCGTAGTGGTCACTTTTGGATCTACAGTAGAATAGATATTTGATTGCACAACAATAGAACTTGTGCAACATATAGATGAGGTAACATTTATACTTTTAACCAAATTTAAGAAATGCAATTAATTTTTTTATATATGTTTTTATCATTACAGGAAGACCTATCGTATATGGAAATTCTTGCAAATACAATGCCACAAAAAGAGTGGATGATCATTTTGGCCGCATCTATGAATAAATTTGGAAAATTGCGCCAAAATAAACTTAATGTTGTATCTGTTAATGACGTTACTCAAACAACTGAATAGATATTTTACAAATTCCCTTCCAGAGTTCATGTATGTGCACTTATAAAAACTGTTATGTTGTACTTACGGAGTGACCCTTTTCTAATCATATTTGTCCATTTTCTCAATTTTATTCATCTTCTTTGTCTTTCTATTTCTTACTGACAACTTTTAATATATTTTCTATTATACTTTAAAAATTTATGTCTGAATGCCAAAACGAGAAAAAAAAAATTAATCCCCCTAGATGGTGATAATCCAATAACCGAAAGCATCACTAACTTATGCTCTGACCTGAGTAGCATGGGACACGTGGAATTCCGTCTGAATCAGCAAGGACCACCTTCCAAGGCTAAGTGAATCATCAATCTCAGATATAAAACGATGCCGTTTTTAGTGCAAACTTGTCTAACACTTGCGAACGCATTTAAAGAAGAACACTGTTTTAATTAGGCACGCAACCGACAAATTTTACGAATATCACTGCTTCCTTCTTTCACCCAAACCTAGGTGACACATTCCGCGAATCCAGGCGACAACTTCTGTGATTTGCTCAGGCTGGGTCTGTCAATTGCAGTTATTTATCCCCCCTAGAGTGAAACCGATGATGAAAATGGCTGCTTCAGATTTTTCTTGCGGAGCTTGCAAATTTCTGAGAAGAAAATGTGTTAAGGAATGCCTTTTTGCTCCTTATTTCAGCCATAAACATGGAGCGACCAATTTCTCCACCATTCATAAAGTTTTCGGTGCAAGTAATGTATCGAAACTCCTTTCTAATCTGGCAGTGAGTGATCGTTTTGAAGCAGTTGCCACAATTTCGTATGAAGCATATGCTAGGCTTGAAAATCCTGTTTATGGTGTTGTTTCACATATTTTTGCTCTCCAGCAACAGGTATTCACCCTTTCACTTCCTATTTTATTTATAATGAT
The DNA here is from genome assembly GCA_029856935.1 of Cyclocarya paliurus. Lineage (NCBI taxonomy): Eukaryota > Viridiplantae > Streptophyta > Magnoliopsida > Fagales > Juglandaceae > Cyclocarya > Cyclocarya paliurus. The sequence goes on from CM056950.1 coordinate 5,474,437, forward strand.
TACAATCTTAATTTCAATTAAGTCCTAATTAATAAATTATTTTTTACTTTATTTTTTACAGGTTCTAAATTTACAAACTCAACTAGCATCTCTAAAGGAATCACAGGCAGCTCAAAACTTTTTTTATGGTTCTGTCAATACAAACCCTAATGAAAATTGTTACGGAAGACCTTCTCACCCAAAAGATTCCGAAAGTTTGTCTCAATAAAAAATTAGCAATTACATGATGCCACAATTCAGTACAAACAATATCTCGAACAATGCCTCAACAATTACGTACGATAAGAATCTGTTGATGGAAAACTATTTTGGGAATTATCAAAGCTTATTCAACCTTGAGGAAAATGCTTTACATACCTCTTTTGGAAATTACGAAATTTCACCCAACCCTAAAGAAAATGCGCTTGATGCTTCGTATTTATTTTAGTTATAAGGTTTTTTATTTGATGTTATTGTAATTTGAACTTATAATTTGAACTTATGCTCTGTTAGACCTTTCATATTTAAAGTTGTAAATTTTTGTACAATTGAAGTTCTAATTTGTGCTTTTGGAATTTTGACTTATACTATGTTGTACTTTTGCACATTTCTCTTTTATTACATCTTTTTTTTCCCAACCTTTGTATTGTTTATATTTAGAAGGTCGTAGAAAGTTCCCAAAAATTGATTTATATTGAAACATATTTTAAAACCATTGGTAACAAATTTTGAATTAAAAATATAAATCATATTTTGTTCCACATTTATTTTTTATTAAAACCAGAGATACTGGTTTAGAAACTTAACCTATACATAACCGATTTTAGAAAATACAAAATGCGTACATATTGGTTTGGTTGTAACTTTATAAATTTGTTCCTTGCATTCTTTATTTAAAAATAAAGTTAAGAAATTATATCGATTTAAATGATCATTTTCTTATTCAATGTGAATTGCAAAATAGTAAAATTTCCATATTTTTTCAATCGGGCACACGTGCAATGCACGTGTCTGCCCTTACTAGTATATATATATATATAAAAGATTCATACTTGATCTTTCAACCTGGATTTTACAGAAGGACCAAAAGATTTGAAAATCTAATTTTCTGATTTAACTTTGCACAAACATCTAGGCTTTTTAGTTTTTACCCAGTATGAATTTATCACTTCATCTCTTTTCTGATCTGTACGCACACTGAAGTAGGTTGAAGGTAATGCACAGATTCAACAATAAAGATGAGAACTTGAACCCAAAAAAATCATTATCAATGCCCTTTATAAGTGCCAACGATTGAACACCGCATTATCCACTCACTGAGAATTTTTCTATCAGAAGGATAAGAAGGCTCTTTGAAGAATCAAAGCCCATTCTGGTATGACATAAAGTTAAGGAAATGGGTTGCAGTTCTTCTACGAACAAGGGAACGACGAACGCCTCTTCTATTTGTGATTTGTGCTTTTCAGCCTTTATTCCCAGTTCCGTTCGTGTTGGACAATTGTTATCTTCTATTTTATTTTATTTGTTTTTATTTCTTTAATCGTAGTTGACGTGGAATAAAAAAATTTTCCGCAGTCCCTACGCAAAGTTCCTTGTCCGTAGAAGAATTGTTGTCGAAAAAACACATCTAAATATTTAGAAAATGGCTAAAAACCTTTGGTGTTGATAGCTCTTGTATCCAGGTATGACTTTTGGACTGAGATGAGAGATGAAATTATATATGAGATGATATGAGAGATGAGTTATGAGATAAGATGAGATTAGACAAGAGATGAGATGAAATAAGATGAGATGAGATTAGACAATAGATGAAATAAGACATGAGATGAGATGAAAGATGAGATAAGAGGTTAGATGAGATGATAGATAAGATGAGATGGGAGATGAGAAAAGATATAAAATGAGAGATGAGATGAGATATAAATGATACGAGATGAGATCTAAGACTTACCAGAAAGTAAAATCTATTCACAAAAGCATATTATGTAGCAATTCATCCAGAAAAGTGTCAAAATTAAGTAAAATCTTATAAGATATGGTCCTAATTATTACATGCAGTCTTAGGATGGGAACAACTAATGTTGGATTTTCTTTTATTATGCATGTTACTGTTCTTTAAACGCCATCCTAGCTACAAATTAGTTAAGCAAAAGAAACAAGTAAACGCATGCGCACAGAAAATGAAAGTTTTAATGAGGAAATATCAATGCATGATGGGTGGCGCCTCTGCTTTCCTATGGTTTTTTTTTCTCATTCCAGCTCTTGATTTCAACCCTCTATCATGTCTCCACCCTTCTCACCGGCATCTGAATACTGCTGGTGAATCAAGAATGACACAGTAAATGCGTCAAGGTACTATATTTGAATGTAGATCTTTTTTTAGATTTTTTTGAAACCTTTTTAGAAAACTTTGGTTGAAAGGCCAAATATCCTATAGATTCATATATATAACAAAGCCTATAACCTATAGATTCATATATATAACGAAGCCAATAACCTATAAAAGATTAGCAAATGATCGACAGTAAATACCAACCAAACAAAGCTGGTATGCTCCATATAATAGCTCTTCAATGAAATTACTTTGGTTCATTTATATGTCCTATTTGCATTAGACATGGTTGAAAACTAAGGATGAAATAAAAGCAAGCATTCTCGTCTTTGTACTTATAGCAGAACCACTCTCACTAATTTGAAGCTTCTAACAATGATTTAGTACTGCTAGCTTTAGTATTTATACATATGGAGAATGATGTCAAAATTTACTGGGAGTCATGATAATGTGCTTTAGTATTGAATAGATTCTCTTCTATTTCGTTGAATACTTGAGTTTCAATAGGCCTACAAACAGATTCTTTTACAATCGAGAAACCTTCCTAAACCATTATATCCTCCAACGTGAGAAAATGCTTCTGTCCAAGGAAAAATACATGTGTTGGTCTTAGAACACCACCCATAAGAAATACCAATAACACTTTCACGATTCATCTGGATTGGTTCAAATATGCTGGATTTCTTCCACAAAGATTAATACTTCAGACACACAAAATGGACCCACCTTATCCGTTTTCCTGGGTGGTATCACTAGCCATTGAATCTGACCTTCAAAAGTCATTTTGAAGGTTCAAAAATGGAACATGTCGTAATAAACCGATTATTAAGGCTAATTTGAAGTATAACAACGGAAGCAAACAAAAAATAAATAACGACAAACAATCACATATAGAACATCAAGATTTAAGTGGTTTAGCTCAATGTGAGCCTACGTCCACTAGCGAAGTCGGTCTTAATGAATTCACTATCAACAAAAGTGGAGTACAAGAGATCAATCACAAAAATCCCCAGTCCCAAAGCCCCAGTACATCCAATGAACTTTGAGATTCTCACAAAAGGACTGCTATCTCTCTACTATATGTATACGGTTGCCTCAAAATGCAAAAAAGTACAAATACAATTAAAATAGTTTGTATTTATACTGAAACAGTGCATAACCCTCAAAGGGAACATTCGCTCGAGTGATGTGTCGACCAATGCTTAAGTGAACGTTAGTGCTGGCATACCGCTTGAGCTGACTTTTGAGTGGATCTCAAGCGAACTCACATGTTACCATCTCGCTCGAGCTGACTGTCAAGCAGGAGTCGAGCTCACGGGTTGTGTCTAGCTCGAGCTAACTATCAAGTAACTGATGAGCGAACTCTCAGGTTGAAGCTTGGCTCGAGCGGCAAAGACACCACTCGAGCGAACAATCTATACTTTTTCAACAAGATTCAAACCACCTTTCAACAAATCTCCACCTTGGCTTGAATTCCACCAAGCCTAACAAAATCCATTAACCAAAGAACCGACCCCCTCCACCAAATCCCCTAAGGGAGTTACAGACCGCGAACACCAATTAAGTCCCAAACATAGTTTGAACTTATACACTGAAACTTGCTTTGTCATCATATCTACTGGATTTCAATAGTAGCAATTTTCTGAATTTCTAATACACCCTCTCTAACAACCTCTTAAAGAAAATGATATCTGATATCAATATGCTTTGTCCTCTCATGATACATTTGATTTTTGGTCAAATGTATTGCACTCTGGCTATCACAAAACACCGAAATTCCATCTTGTTGTAGTCTCAAATCACTTATCAGACCTTTCAACCAAATGGCTTCCTTAACAACCTCTGCTACTACCATATATTCTGCTTCTGTAGTTGATGAAGCAACATTAGATTGTAGTGTTGCTTTCCAACTAATAGCAGAACCACACAAAATGAAAACATACCCTGTCAATGATCTTCTCTTATCTAAGTCCTTAGCATAATTAGAATCAATATAACTAAAAACCCTAGAACTAGAATCAATATCACAATAAAAAACTAAGCCAAAATTTGAAGTACCTCTCAAATACCTGAATATCCATTTCACAACCTGCCAATGGGCCTTACCCAAATTAGTCATGTACTTGCTAACAACACTCACTGCCTATGAAATATCTGGACGGGTACAAACTATTGCATACATAATACTACCAACTGCATTGAAATAGGGAACACTCACCATGTACCGTTCCTCCTCGTCGGTCTAAGGGAATAGGAATTTTGAAAGTTTATGTAGCAAGCGGTGTACTTTCCTGGGACAAGTATAACTTTCCAGCTTTTCTATCTCTGTGAATCTCCATCTCCAAAATCTTCTTTACAGCACCTAAGTCTTTCATTTCAAACTCATTACTGAGTTGGGTTTTCAACAAGTTAACATCAGATATGGCTTTAGCAACAATAAGCATATCATCAACATAAAGTAACAAATGAATGAAAGACCCATAAGATAACTACGGTGATAAATGCAACTATCATGGCTACTCCTGAAATAACCATGATCAATCATAAAAGAGTCAAAACGTTTATACCATTGCCTGGGAGACTGCTTCAAACCATACAATGATTTCTTTAATATGCACACATGATCTTCTTTTCCTTCAACAATGAACCCTTCTGGCTGATGCATGTAAATGGTCTCTTCAAGCTCACCATGAAGGAACGTTGTTTTAACATCAAGTTGTTGTAGCTCTAGGTCATACAATGCCACCATATAAAGTAACACCCTGATTAAACTGTGTTTCACAACTAGAGATAAAACCTCATTGGAGTTGATGCCTTCTCTTTGACCGTAGCCCTTTGCAACTAAGTGTGTCTTGTACCTTGCATCTGCAACACTCTGGATTTCCTCTTTTCTTTTGAAGACCCATTTGCAACCAATAGTTTTCGACTTCTTAGGTAATTTAACCAACTCTCAGGTTTGGTTTTCGTGAAGAGACTCAATCTCCTTAGTCATTGATGCGCACCACTGTGCAGATTCCTTACTCTTGACAATTTCTGAATAACTGGAAGGCTCCTGACCAACAATATCCTCTGTTGTAGTAAGTGCATACATCACCATATCTACATGAACATATCTATGAGGTGCATATCTATGAGGTGGTCTGATCTGTCTTCTCTGTCTACCAATAGCTATATTGTGGTCTTGCTCTCTTTGTGCACTATTATCAGAATCAGAATCATGCTCTTCAACAATAGCATGATCTTGGGTGCCGCCTGACACTCATTGTGAAGCCTCAACCTGCAACTCCACCTTCTTGCCATTATATGTAGGTACAATAAACTCATTTCTTAGATTAAGCATGGATTGTTCATCAAATATAACGTCCCTACTAATTACAAACCTTAGTGATTAGGATCATTACACTACAACCTGAATCCTTTCACCCCACTGGCATATCTAATGAATATGCCCTTCTTTGCCCTTGGCTCAAGTTTTCCCTCATTAACATGAAAATATGCAGGACAACAAAACATTTTCAAATTTGAATAACCACCAAGAGTAGTAGACCATACCTCATTCGGAGTTTTCAAATCAATAGTTGTGGCTGGAGAGCAGTTAACCAAATAGCAAGCTATGTTGACAGCTTCAGTCCAGAAATCCTTAGACAAGCCAGCATTCAAAAGCATACTGCAGGATCTCTCCAAGATAGTTCTATTCATCCATTCAGCTACCCCATTTTACTGTGGAGTATGTCTAACTATGCTGTGCTTGAAAATACCTTCATCTTTGCAGAATTCATCAAACTCACTTTCGCAAAATTTCATACCGTTGTTAGTTTGAAGTCGCTTTACCCTCTTACTTGTCTAATTTTCAATCGAAGTCTTCCACTGTTTAAAGTTAGCAAATACATCGCTTTATGTTTTAGAAAATAAACCCAAACTTTTCTAAAGCAATTATCAATAAATATAAGCAAATATTGAGTTCTACCTTTCGATGAAATAGAAGATGGACCCCAAAGATCAGAATGAATATAGTCCACAGTACTATTTTTAAAATACTTAATGTTCACAAAATTCAAGTTTTCCTATCTTATGGTCACACAACAAATCCTGCTTATTCAGAATAGACATCCCTTTTCCACTCATATGACCCAAACGCATATGCCACAACCGAGTGATATCTGAGTCTAGATCATCTGAATAGACACTGCAGCTACACCTATCACTGTACTGCCTTGAAGGAAGTAAAGATCATCTGTCTTATCTCCTCTCATTACAATCATGTAGCCCTTACTGACTCTAATAGCTCCACATTTGTCGGTGTACCGAAAGCCCAATGAATCAAGAGTGTCCAAGGAAATAAGATTTTATTCAAATCTAGGATGTGTCGGACGTTAGACCATGTCCTGACAATCCTATCAAACATCTTAATCCTAATTGAACCAATCCCAATAATTTTACAAGCCATATCATTCTCCATCAGAACTGAGCCACCGTTGACTGGCTCATTATTAGTGAACTAGTCCCTCTTGGGACACATGGGAAAAGTATAAGTTGAGTCCATGACCCACTTGTCACCAAAGCGACTATTAGAGTCGCTAGTTACTACGACTATATCTGAGCCGTTAGACTTTTCATCAGCATACTAACGACACTAGAGGAACTAGTGCCTTCAACTTTATTTTTCAGTCTAAGACACTCATTTTTGTAATGACTAAACTTATGATAGTAATGATATTTAACATTTTTTTGACGTCCCGACTCCCACGTATGAAAAATCTCAGAAATCGTGATGTCAGGATGATGACAACACTGGTCACGCATCCCAAAGACAATTGTCAAGTGTGTGTACAAACAACAGTGTACAAAAAAAATAAGCAGCGGATAATAAATAAGTCAACTAGTACCAGAATTTTGTTCAACTACAAATATCCGAATGCAAAGCGTTTAAAAGCATAAACCAAATGTCCCAAAATAATACAAGAGCTGAAAAAGAACATAACACGAGTGATCCTAGATCACTCCTCAGGCGGAGCCAAATCCTCAGGCTCGGCATCTGCATCTTCATCAACAAAATCTGTAGTACCATTAAATGGTACCACAGATAAGTTATAACCCAACCAATCATGAGATAAAAATACATTTAATGCAACCAACCATGCATGCATATGATGCAATATGCATGAAATCTAAAAATATCATTTTCTCCGAAAATAATATTTTTTCAATACACACCAAAATCCCATTTGACCCAAAAACATGATCCAATAAAATATTTCCACCATTTTTTCAGAAAATGACCCAAAACAAATATCCATCATTTTCTCAGAAAATGACTCACACAAAATTCATATCCAACACACGCTATTTTATCAGAAAACAGCCATTTTCTATTAATCCATATGCACCATGATCTCCCCTAGGGACCATCCGCACGTCCTGGCTGCATAACGAGCGATGCCCAGTTCCGTATCCAGTGCGTTCGTGGCCAGACATCCTCTAGCCCCTGGCAGTAGAAGGGCCACGGAGTCGGCACGTAACTCATCCCATCCCGTTGTCGCCCGGCGACAACTCAGGGGACGTCACTCAGTATATTCCGCTCCCAAGTAACCAGAGGTGCTCTACCGAAATAATATCTCATCTCAGCTTAGGGTCATGATACACAAGCACCAAAATCCATTCCACACATGAAAACCCAGTTTTCAAAATATCCACATGATCATGAATGCAATTACACGAAAATTCAGTTTTCAATTTACAAACATGAACATGCGTGCATATGCAATGTACCAAACCGACAACAATATCCAACAACTAACCAAATCACAATATAACCAATCACACAAATACTCCATCCTCAATCTATCTGACCCCCGTACTCCTCAGACTCAGTCCGGAATAACCAACCAGAACACAGTGAAATCAGTTAGTGCAAAAATATATTTAAATCTCAAATTTTGTTTGGAAAAATACTTACAGCGCTATATATTAATTTTTGGAGGATCAATGATGAACTAGAAGCGACAAAACAGCAACTCCACAGTGTAAAATACGCTGTGGCCGTGGGTCTCAAAAACTCACTTTTGAATGGAATCAAACCAAGACTTGAAATTGATAGGATAGGGCCTAGGGAGGTCAGTGAAGCTAGTGGTGGTGGCCTTTGGTTGTGGGTGGCGGCGTAAGTGGCGGTTTAATGCCAAAAAGGGTGAAATCAGAGTTGTGTTTAATGCGGGTTCACCAGTGACAGATCGGAACTGGGGTTGGGTCCTTTGGATTGCTAGGAGGTAGAGGAAAAAGTGGTGAAGATATGGTGGCCAGAGGTGGCCGGACGGCGACGCTAGAGCGAATGGAATGTCGCGGCTTCGGACGGTGCGTGCGGGCTATTGCCAGCGAGGGAGAGGCTAAGGTTGGAGGGGTGGGGTCACCGGCGACTGGGGAAGCTTTTGGGCAGGGCGGTGCTGACCACGGCGGCGTGCGGTGGTGGCTAGGTGGAGAGAGGCGTTCGGCTGAAAGAGAAATGAGAGAGAGAGAGATGTTCACGCGTGGGAAGGAACAGAGGAGAAATAGAGAGAAAAGAAAGAAGAAGAAAAGAAAAAGAGGAAAAAAAATGGAGGGAAAAGAAATGAAGTTCAATCCTCACATCTTGGGTCACAAAAATAATCCAACAAAAATAATTTTAAAACTGTAAACTAAATAAAATAATTCAAACGCAGTGAAAGACTTAATTAAAATAATAATAATTTTTAAAACCCAAAAACAAACCAATTTAAATTAAATATCACTTTAAATGAAAAATAGTAAATAATATTAAGAAAGCAGATTAAAAATAATTTTCACAACTTAAAATATTATAAAATAATATAATAAAACCCAAAAAATTTTAAAACAAGAGAATCAATTTTCAAATTAATTAAAATAATCTTTCAATAAAAATATACTAAAATACGGGGTGTTATAATTTTTCTTGTTAAACTTCGACTGTGAAATGCCTGTTCTTCTTTGAACCCTTCTCACTGGATCTACCCCAGCTAGAGGAACCCTTAACAAATAAACCACTGACTTGATTATCCATGCCCTTCACATTTCATTTAGTTATCAATTCCTTAGAATTCAAAATAGATTTCACATCTGCCAAGGGAATAATATCTCTACCATACAGCATGAAATTCACAAAATTATCAATTGACATAAGCAATGAACACAAAACAATTAAGACTTGATCCTCTTCTTTTAGCTTAATGTCAATATTCTTTAGATTCATAATAATTTTATTAAATTCATCTAAGTGTTCAGAGATAGGAGTATCTTCCTTCATTTTGAGCGTATATAACCGTTGCTTTAAATACAAATGGTTGGTGAGAGATTTTTTCATATATAGGCCCTAAAGTTTAGTCCAAAGACCAACAATGGTCTCCTCATCTGCAACCTTCTTCAAAATTATAAATGTGAACCATACATATGACTATAAATGTGAAAGTTAAATGTGGGCATTGAGACTTTCAACAAAATCAAGTCTACTTTGGAGTCTTTGACTCAAAAGTTATCACTTCAAAGGAAATAACTTTCTACAACTCTGAAAAATATGTGAAATGAAGTGGTGAGCTGCCACATGCTCAATAAGTAGCAATTTAATGGGGTGTGAAAGTTGGTAGTTTTTCTTGACTATAAGAGAATGAGTAAATATTCAATAAAATAATATGAGCAATACAATTTTATCTCAACCAAGATATTTAGCCAAATATCATGTCACATGATAATAGGGAAGTCACTGATATATCATAAATATATCATACCACAAAAAAATTATATCGTAAGGGCATCAATATACCACAAAGACATCATGCCACGAGGGACATCAAACATGCCACAAAGACATTCATATCATGAGCTCAAGAATAAATAGCATGCTCACATTTAACATTCAAATTTAATAAGCTACAAATCATTTCTCAAACATTCCAACCATTATAAAATTTGCACATATCTTACAAGCAGAGCCAAAATAGTATAAGAATGTGCACAAATCTAAAGTTTACACAATTTTGAAATATAATACCCAAGTCCACCATTCTAAATAAAACCAACAGTTCTTTTTATTAAAAACTCATTAAAAGGCCACTTACCTCGATTACTAGTCAAAATACGATATTCCTTCGCCAACGATCAGTCGAAACCTATTTCACAGCGATTATAATCCGTCAACTTCTACACTAAAAATGATCTCACTTAACTTTAAAATTTTATATAATCCTTAATAACATGAATTTAGATTTGCTCTGAAAGATTATCCTCCAAAATTGATAAACTTCAAATATCTAGGTGGCGACTATGCTGCCGAACAACACATACACTGACCTCTATTCCCTTATTATTTCAACGTAAATTAGTTCTACACTCAACCATAAAACAGTGGCATAGACCTAATTCTAGTTAATACCCACCACTACTTGAATATTATATTAATTTTCAACACATCCTAACAGTATAATCAACTAATTACATTCTCAACAATTCACAACACCAACTCTTAACAAATATTATATTCAAAATTTATTAAATATACTATTGATGAGGGATGTAAATTTACCTAATATTGTCGTTAGTGGTGATGAAACAACAATGAGCAGTGGCTGTGGGTGGAGATTACACACACAAACAGAGAGAGAGAGAGAGTAATTATATATATATATATATATATATATATATAGTGGGGGGATTGAGAGAGATATATACAGGGGAATTGAGAGAGTAGAGAAGGGAGTTTGTAGTGAGAGAGAATTGGAGAGGGGGGGAATTCTGGGAAGGAAAGGAAGGGGTGGGGGAAAAAGAAAAGAAAAAAAGTGGTTGGGTTGGGCTTTGGGTGGGCTTGGGCTATTACAATCTTTTCTTGTTTAGAAAATTTTGTCTTTAAAATTTGATATATTATCCACATAAAAAAATTTTGATATATTATCCACATAAAAAAATTAGAGGTATAGATTGATGGCTATGCATGTATGTATCCATTAAATTCTAAATAATTACATATGTAATATGTATGTATGTATAGATAACATGTTTATGTATATATGTATATTGATAACAGTTTTATGTATATATGTATGTATGTATGTAGATAACAGGATTATATATATTGTTACTTTATGGAAGGGAAACTCTTCTGTCCAAATGCAATTACTTCCAGACACGAGAAAGAAAAAATAGAATGAAGACAGAGACTTTAATAAAAAAAAACAGCCATCTGAAACCATGAGACTTCAAACGGTAACTTATTGAAAGGCCATCTGAAATCATCAATCCATAAAGTAATTTTATTCTTCACTGAAAAAAACAAAACAATAATAGCACAAAGTCAAATTCATCATCTTCATCATCTGTAAAATCATAGAGCCAAAATAATTTGATGAGAAGGGTTTCCAAATTCATAGAATCACCAAAAGCTCGGACTCGTGTGAAACATCCAAACGGGAAAGAGAAACACTTACTGAAAACGCATTAGCAAAGGAAGAGATGGTGGGTTTCGCTGTTTTGATTTAGCCTTTTTTGGTAGGAGAGAGAGAGAGAGAGAAGAGAGACAAAGAGATACAGAGAGAGCACTTAGAGAACTTGCAGACAAATACTATGGCGATGGAAATGTTTTTCAACTTCCAGAAAGTCACTGTGGCGGTGAAAGAAAGCTGATGGATGAAACCGTAAAATGAGAAACACAGAGGGATAAAATTAGAAAGCAAAATGTTAGACAAAAAAATATTATTACTTTTCGGATAGATGCTTTTATATATAGAATATAGAAAAATATTGATAGAAGCTACTATTTGCAGCATCTATTTTACACACATCATGTGGTTTTATTCAAACCATCAATTTTTCAAAATCAGGAAAAATAAGAGAAGGAGAAGAAACCACATAGTGAGTACAAAGTGTGTACTCATAATAGTGATTTCTCTCTAACATTACTCATAGAATATATATATATGTGTGTATATGTTTTGTGGGATGGGCTTAATCTAGGGGTGCTACCCGCCCCATACGGGGCGGGGTAGCCCCCTCCCCGCCCCCCGCCCCCGCATGGGACGGGGGGAGAACTTCGTCCCCGTACCCCGCCCCCGGCATGCGGGGGCGGGGTACCCCGTCCCGCACAGCGGGGTGCGGGTGGGGGGGTCAGTCCGCCCGCCCCCCCGCCCCCTACTGGGCCTTTGGCCCATAAATGATTTCTGGGCTATTTTTGGCCCAGAAACCATTCAAATGGGCCATTTTGGGCCCATTTGAGCCCATAAAAGGTTTAAAATGGAAAGAAGAAAAAAAAATAAAAATAAAAATAAAAATAAAAAAGATAAAAAATCATATTAAAAAAATAACATGAATAAAAAAAAAATACAAATTTACACTAGTAGCATACTACTAGTCTACTACCTAAGAAACTAATAATATTATAATAATAATTAAGCTATTACAAAATTACAAAATTGAAAGGCTAAATAATTACAAAATTACAAACATAGTTACATAAATGTCGAATGGACATTGTATCAATATTACAAATCATTGATAATTCAGATTTGAGCCTTGAGCAGTGAGCACATATTTATGAAGCAGCGGAGGTAGATGTCGTCTGACTAGTCTCATGTGATGCTACAAGTTACAACACTAAAATTAATACCGATAAAATCAAAATGAATATAAATAAATCAAAATATATTAAAATAAAAACAACAATTACCAGGTGGTCCAGATCCAGACTGCTCACCACCCTCCTCCTCGTCAGTCTCCTTAAAATCCAAAACATCCGGAACATAAATATCCTTTCCCATCGTCCAACTCTGTGTACATATCAATGCCTCCACAGTCGAAGGAGACAATGAACTACGGAAAGGATCCAATATGCGCCCTCCGGTACTAAAGGCTGACTCTGAGGCAACGGTGCTAATAGGGATGGCCAAGATACAACGGGCTATCTCAGAAAGGATGGGATATTTCTTTGCTGCCGCCTTCCACCATACCAATATATCAAAATTGTCATCATCTTGAATAAGATCCCCTGACAAATAGTTGTCTAACTCCGAAACCACCTCCGTAGATTGACGGACTAGTGTGGGATTATGTGCAAGGGTCTTAGTCCACGATAATCTACGCTTTTTTCCTGGCCCAGTGTCTGAAGGAGGCGTTGGGGTAGGTGTAGGTGTAGTAGATCCAGTACCACCCTTAATTGTATTAAACTCATCATACAATTTAGTAAGAGTATCTCGGGCCATATCACCAATAAGATCAGCCCATCCCTGATCGTGCGCAAGTCCCAAACCATATAACATGCCTGAAATTTTCAGGCGGGGATCAAGAATAACAGCCACATATAACAAAATATTCAATCTGCTCAAATCTCCCCAATACTTATCATACTTGACCCTCATAGTCAATGCCATCCCCCTCATCCTTATATTGGAACCCCTACACATGTCGTCTAATTCCTCTTTTACCCTACATATTTGTTGACAAAACTCATGGGATGTAGGGTATAAGGAACCAGATAACTTCAATGTGATATCATGAAAAAGCCCCAGAAAATCAACAAAAGTAGAAACTACCTCCCAATCATCATCACTAGGCTTTCCTAAGCCCCCGTGCTCATCAAAGTATTTGACATATTGAATGTCTTCATCCCCCAATAACTGAAAGGCTGTCTTATATTCTTGGGCCGCCTCTAACATCAAATAAGTTGAGTTCCATCTGGTAGGAACATCAGTACAAAGACCCTTCTTCGATGTTATGCCCACACTCTTCGCAGCAATCTTGAATTTCTCCAATCTAGAAGGAGAAGACCTCACAAATTTTACAGCCATTCTAACTCGTGCAACCGAGTTATCAACATCTTTCAACCCCTCAGTAACAATTATATTCAAGATATGTGCAGCACATCTAACATGCACATATTCACCACCCAAAAATGTTTTATTCGCCTCTCTAAGATAAGTTTTCAAATATCCCAAGGCGACATCATTAGAGGAGGCATTATCAACAGACACTGTCAAAACCCGTGTCAACCCCCACTCCTTTATTGCGGCCTCCAAGGCCTTCCCAATAGTCTCACCCTTGTGATCAACTATTTGACAAAATTTAATAATTTTTTTGTGAAGAATCCAATCAGAATCAATAAAATGGGCAGTCAAAGACATGTAATTGAAATTTTGGACAGAAGTCCAAGTATCAGTAGTGAGGCAAACTACCATACCCGCCAATTGGCCCCTCAAAACATCTTTAGCTGTTCTGTACATCTTTTTAATATCTTTTGCCACAGTGTGGCGAGAAGGAAGCAAAAATCTAGGTTCCAATTCTCCAACCAGTTCCTTAAACCCTCTCCCTTCCACAAACTGAAAAGGTAGCTCGTCTATGATCACCATACGAGCTACCTTCCTTCTACACTCATCGGGATTATACTTCGTAAACCCCTTCAACGTTGGACCACCACTACTCCCATCCGCCATTTTTTTTAGTCCAACTTCTAGTCTAGATTGATTCTTCTCCAATAAAGATCTTAATATTGGACTCTTCTTGCATTGTTCCTCTAAATGGACCTTTAGCTGGGATGTACCGTGTTTCCTATAGTGACATCCATATATTTTCCCACAATAATTACATTTGGCTTGAGGGTTATTGGGGTCACCATCCTCTAGTTTGGTAAAGTGAGACCAAACTATGGACACAGGTTTCTTGCTCTGTGTCGGTGGGGGGATGGGGGCGGGGCAAGGTGTACTTGAAGGGGTTGGAATTGGCTCAGTAGGAGCCAATTCTGGGGCAGGAGTAGGGATACTAGTAGGGGTAAGAGAGCTGTCACTGTAATCCCTTTGAGAAGACATCCCTGATTTTTCAACACAAAAAAATTAAAAAAAATTAAATAAGGCACAATGCAAAGCGAACACAACAAATCAATTTGGGGTTTCAATTGAAACCTCTAAAAAAAATTAGGGTTTCGGATTGAACCCCCAAATCAATTTGGGGGTTCAATCCGAAACCCCTAAATAAATTGGGGTTTCAATTGAAACCCCTAAACTTCAATTGAAGGGGTTTCAATTGAAACCCCTAAAAAAAATTAGGGTTTCGGATTGAACCCCCAAATCAATTTGGGGGTTCAATCCGAAACCCCTAAATAAATTGGGGTTTCAATTGAAACCCCTAAACTTCAATTGAAGGGGTTTCAATTGAAACCCCTAAAAAAAATTAGGGTTTCGGATTGAACCCCCAAATCAATTTGGGGGTTCAATCCGAAACCCCTAAACAAAATTAGGGTTTCGGATTGAATCCGAAACCCCTAAAAAAATTTCACACACAGTCAAACACATGCACAAGCAGAATCCACAGCACACAATTTCACAATCATTCCCATCCTCCATCTCCGATTCAACCCATCCTTCCTCCAATCTCCGATCCAAAACTAAAAAATAAAAAATAAAATCGAAACGAGAGACAGAGTGCGAGAGAGTCAGAGACTGAGAGTTTTTCTTCTTACCTTTGGAGTTTGGAGTTCGGCGCAGTCGTGCGAGAGGGTGAGATTGAGGTCTGAGTCTCTAAGAGAGCCGCCAAAGAGAGAGTGCGAGAGAGTGAGAGAGAGAGAGGAGTGCGACTGTGCGAGAGAGGGAGCTTGAGGTCTGAGAGAGCGCGAGGGCGAGAGAGTCAGAGACAGAGTGCGAGAGAGTGCGAGAGAGCGCGAGAGAGAAGCTTCGAGCCTTCGAGAACGACGAGAGGAGTGAGGGGAGGGGGGGTAAACCGGGGTTATACCCCTTATTAGTGAAACGGCGCCGTTTTCTCCATAGACAAAACGGCGCCGTTTCATTAATAAGGAGTTTTTTTTTTTAAATATATAATATAAATATATATATATATAATATATATATATGTATGCGGGGCGGGGCGGGGTAAAACCGGAGCGGGGCCGTGCCCCCTCCGTCCCCCGCCCCCGTTTCTCTTCAGGGTGCGGGGCGGGGCCACCCGCACCCCGGGGTGGCGGCCCGGTTCCCCCGCCCCGCTTGGGCGGGGGCGGGGCGGGCGGGGCGGTGCAGCGGGGTGCGGGGCCCCGCTGCCCACCCCTAGCTTAATCCTAGCCTAGGAGGCGGGGTGTGGAGGGAGGCGGTCTTGGGCCTAGTCTGCCCCCGCTCATGCAGGACGCATGAGCGAGTGGGTTGCTCACGATCAGAGCGGTGAACGGCAGGAGGCAAAGCCCGTCAGCCAACCCTACCTTAACATACTCGTTGCGAGGTTTACTATAATCATAAAAGTTATAGTATAACTATAATTTATCATTTTTATTATTTTATTTCAACCCACATATTTAAATATTAAAATTAAAAAAATAATAAGTCTAGTATTAATTAATTGAAGTCAGAAGGGTGGTGTAAAAAGAAAAATCTATTCATCATCTCAACTTCCATCATCTTATGATGTGGCATTACATGATTGGTTCACAAGTAAAATATAATAAATAATTTTCAATCATATAATGCCACATCATGAAATAATGAAATGATAATGAAAGTTAAGATGATGAGTATCATTATCCGGTGTAAAATGTTCTCATTTCTTTGTCTTTCAGCAGCGTGACACGTCGATCAACAGACGGCGACGAAAATCTGACTCGATTCCCGAGTTTCTAGCGTACCTGTCGTCTGTGGTTCAATTTCAAATAGGAGAGAGAATTGTGGCTTTACGAGGCCAATTTTATCTTCGAAACGTGGCAATTACTGGACTTCCTGATTCGTTGAACGACACGTGTGCTACTGGAAACCGAATCCGGTGTCTTTTTGGCTTCTGAATAAGAAAACGAGGTGGGGACTCTTTGTTTGGTGTCTCCTCCAGATTCGTTTCTCAAGCCGACGTGGTCCTCTGGGGCTCTTCATGACCGCCACGTGTCGCATATCTGCGATTTCAATTTCTGAATAAGCAAGGTTGTTGAAGTAATTTCGCTAGCCTGCAATCCATTACCCTTCTTTTTCCGTGACGTTTGTTTCGTCTCATGGCTGGGTTTGTTCTCCGGGAGAGTTTATGCCGGGAAAGATTTCTTGGTTTGACAGAAACAATGTTGGAACCAGTTTTCAAAGGAAAACATGTAGCTGATAGGTTATTTTCTGCTTTGTTCTCCTTATTTTTTTAATTTTCTATTTACAGTCATCTTTCTTTCTCTATTCTCGTTTTTCGGGGTTGTCTTTCTATGATTCTACTCTTTTCATCAAGTTTGCAAAATTGGGTCTTCCTAAATCTCAATGGCACAAGCTGAGGATATTGGAAGCAGAGAACCCCAACAAACTACCAGGCAAAGGAGCAATATTCCGAGGGATTTGTTGCAGGGATTTATATCTGGGAATCATTTTCCGAGGAAATTGGAAGACCCAAGCGAAGATACGGAGGACATTGAGCTGACCCTCGGGCTCTCATTAAACGGTCGGTTTGGGGTAGACCCTTCAAGAGCCAAGCAGCTCAAGAGGTCTTCGTCGATACCGGACTTTTTGAACCCGGTAAGATATAAAGACGCAGCGTGTGTGGTACCTATGGCTTGCGCTCCGCTCATAAGGACCTGTTCTTTGCCTACGGAGACAGAAGAAGAATGGAGGAAGAGGAAACAGTTGCAGACACTGAGAAGAATGGAGGCGAAGCGGAAGCGGTCAGAGAAGCAGAGGACTTCAAAGGCCACGAGGGAGCGGAGCCGGGATTTTTGTGTTGAGGAGAGCGGGGAGGAGGATAAGAGGGTAGATAATGATGGTGGGAATTATCAGAAAGAGCAGTGTGGGAAGGTTGTCGAGGAATCTTCGTGCTCGGTGGCGTCGCCTTTGGGGGTTTCTGCTGTTAGAGGATGTTGTGGTGTTGAATCGAAGGGTGGAAACGGGAATGGGTTGAGTTCTGGTGGTTTGGAGGAGGAGCCCCAACCACCGCCAATAACTCAGGGGTCAGTTGGTTCCCAAGGGAGTGGATCTT
Source organism: Cyclocarya paliurus (assembly GCA_029856935.1). Classification (NCBI taxonomy): domain Eukaryota; kingdom Viridiplantae; phylum Streptophyta; class Magnoliopsida; order Fagales; family Juglandaceae; genus Cyclocarya; species Cyclocarya paliurus. Next base: position 5,492,684 of record CM056950.1, read on the forward strand.
CTGGGATTTCGGAATCTGAAAGCCAACCGACTCAAGGTAATTGCATCATCTTTCTCTGTTCAACAGCGTTATCTTTTCCTTGGCTTTTGAAACATCTTATGTTTAACTGCGTACCAAATGGATGATGCTGTTAATTTTGGTGTCTGGCTTTTACATAATTTCCAATAATGAAATTTTGGCAAGTAGGAAACTTGGGGTGGGTGACATTTGAGTGCTTGCATCTGTTGATTCTATTTACGTTCTGCCACTTTTTATTTTTCCCAATAGTTCTTCCTTCGTTTTATTTAAATGATCAAGATGGGTTTTCTGTATTGAGTTTGGATGTGTTTTATCGAGTGTAAATGACTGGCTGTTGACCCATGTTAGTACAGAGGTGGCTGATATTCAAATGTGTTCTAAAGAGTTATAGAAGGCTGACAGGATTGGGTTCCAAAAAGGCTGAGTACTTCTATTTAACTTCACAGTGATATGATCAAGAGTCTAATTATTATGAATAGTTATTTTTCCCCCCTTCTTATAGTGCGACTTTGAGTACTCCTTTGTCAAATTTAGCTTTGCCAAATGTGTTAGTATTCACTCATTATTCGTTTCACACTTCCTTTTCTTATTGCTTCTGTTTATTTATAGAACGTTTCATTGTTTTTTGTTTTTTATGATCTTAAGGTGAATGTAGTTTTGGGTGGGGGAAGGGGGCGTATTTTTCTTGACTTGCTATTTGGATACTTGATTCTTTGGTAGAGATGTTCTCTCTTCTTGACCAAGCTATCATCATATGGATTTTGAGTGCTAGTAAACTTTCCTAGGTATTCTAGACAATCTTTGGCACACAATACTGTTAATGGGATACTATTCACCTATAATTCTGTATCAGCAAAAACCGGCATGATCTTTAACCGATCAAAGGGACTGTTAATCGGTCTTTGGCTACCAATCATTGATCAAGACTATAGAGAGGACACATGGCTCCTCCATATTCTTAAGTTGGGGTGCTGTCTGGATGTTAATTTCCCCAGTAAAATACACAAGATATCCTTGTACTTTTTAGTTTGGATATTTTCAAGAACATTGGAAGAGAAATTATGAAAAGCTAAATTATGGGCTTCTAAATTTCTAATCATCCATTCCGAGTACATTGGGGTTCTTCACTCTGGGTCAAACAATATTCATAATCTGGTACTTAACCGTCTCTCCACTTAGCACTTTCAAATCTTCCTGTAGCTTGGAAGTAGGAGATTATATGATGATAATTTCTGCCATTGGGCAACAAATTGGTGGCTACTAAAATCTGGAAGTGCTTGGACCTTGTATATTACTCATTGACAATAGATGAAGTCTACTAATACAATAATACGATACTTCGAGGAAATATAAGCCTCGTAAAAGTTCCTCAGATGGGAAAAGAAAGTTTAGTACAAATCTCGATGTCTTCTGTATTTATTGAGTCGGTGAACCACTGGAAACCTTGTTAATTCTGCTTCATAATCTTGATCTCTTCTGGATTTTATAAATATGTTTGAAGTTTTTTATCAGAAAAAAGAAGAGTAGGATCCATACTAATTGTGTTGGAACTTGCCACCATGAATGATGGCATGCAATCAGAGAGCTATCCGAGCACCCTGATGGCATCCTAAGCTAAAGCAGTAGATGAGGCTTTTGGTGTTAAACGGTTCAGAATTGTGTTGTATTTGTTGGGCCTTATAACTAGTTCCATATTGATATTCGGCATTAGGATGCGTTGTTGGTGATTTATATATGAGACAGTCATGCTTTCCAAGTTTCAGGTTATCTAGTTGGAATGAACAAAAGCAGAGAAGCGGGAAGTCCAACCAGTGTGCAGTCTTCACTGGACAGTGAGCAGAAACCGCCAGTCTACACGGGAAGGACAATCACGGGAAAATCAAGCAAATTCTCTGCAGTTCCAATGAAAAATCAATCCAATAAACCTACAGATGTAGACAAAGGAGCTAAGGAGACTGTGAGGAATGTGTTGGAAGGTATGCCAAGTGTGTCAACCAAAGGTGACGGCCCCAATGGGAAAAGGATAGAAGGTTTTCTTTATGGATATAAGAAGGGTGAGGAAGTGAGAATAGTTTGTGTTTGTCATGGCAGCTTTTTATCTCCTGCCGAGTTTGTCAAGCATGCCGGTGGTGGTGATGTGGCACACCCTCTAAAACATATAGTAGTAAACCCTACTTCCTTTTTGTGATGTAATAGTCCATATATGACGGAAGAAAACCAAAATGAATTCTCTCTTTCATGTTTCAGACGTTAATTTTCTTGTCTTTCAAGACGGTCAATGGTACTGTATTCAGTTCACGAAGCAAACAGCTGCTAAGAATGGTAAAAAGGGTCATGAAGGTGACCTCATTCTCTCTTTTTTTACGAGAATTATGTTACAATATTTGATCGGCTTTGCCTTTTTCGTTGATAATAAACTCTTAGTGCCAACAGCCATTGAATTTGGACGTCATTTTCTTCAACTGGGTATACGAATCATCCAAGGGTATGAATAATTTGTATACATCAAACAAAAAATAAGAAAGAATCGGATTATTAAGCGATTACACGAAATCTCCTAGGCATCTCTATCTATTAGAGAACAAAAAAAAAAAAAACTGTCGTACAAGTATAAAACGAAGAAAATAAAATATCTGCATTCTTTTGCAGATTCATCATCAGCAAGCCCCCTACCTAATCAGGGATATAAAAGAAACTTGAAAAAATGGGGGCAAAACTAAATTACAATTTACAAGTGGAATAACTACAATTGGCAGCCCACAAAAGACTCAAAGAGGACTGAGTGCACAAGCACAAACTACAATGGCACTTGCCTTCCTACAATTGCTATGTTTAATTAATGGAAGTCTCGCCAGGCACCTAGCATGATGGGGGTTGAAGTTGCTTCAGCCGTCGTACAACTTGCTTCATTGTGGGTCTGGTAGAGAGAGAGTCAACTGTGCACACCACCGCCAAGTGTAGAACTTCTACTAAATCATCATGGGGACCTGCATTCCATAACCCTGCAGTAAAGAACTCCTTTGCACGGCCCTGTCTCAGTTGCATGCACGCCCAAGCAACAATGTTGAAACCCTTCCCATATGAAGAGAATGAAGGATCCAGAGCTTTCTTGTCTGAGAGTAACTCAAGGAGCACAACACCATAACTGTACACATCAGCCTTGTCGGAAACACGGCAAGTCATTGTATACTCTGGAGCAATATATCCAAAAGTTCCAGCCACACTGGTTGTGGCGTGCGTTTCTGAAGTGCCCAAAAGTCGGGCCAATCCATAGTTCGACAAATAACATTGAAATGATCATCCAATAAGATATTGCTTGGCTTAACGTCCTGATGAAGAACACGCGGAACACACTGATCATGTAAGTAGGCAAGTGCACGGGCTATATCCAATGCAATCTTGTGAAGTGTCCTCCAGTCTACTGCCCTTGTCGTTCTTTCCTGGATGAACTTTTCCAAACTATCACCCGGCAAATAATTATAAATAAGGAACATCCCTGTTTCGCTGGCATGATATCCAATCAAAGTAACTAGAATTGGATGGCGGAGCCTTCCAAGAGTTTTAATTTCTACATGGAACTGTTGAATCCCTCGGAACCGTCCCACTGCAAGTCGTTTTATTGCCACTAGGATTCCAGGCGAGATTTCAGCCTTGTAGGTTGCCCCAAAACCTCCATTCCCAATGCAGTTGCTTGCGTTGAAATTTCCTGTGGCCCGCACAACATTTTCAAAGGACAACTGAATCCCAATGTCTATAAATATAGTTACTTCCTTTCTGACAGACCAAATAACTCTGGACTTGGGGTTCCACTTTCTGGTATAGAAGAATAGAACAATGAGAGCAAGGAGTATCGAAACAATGGCTGATGCAGATGTTATGGACACGATCTCAATCGAATTCAAACCACTATTCTGAGTTCCTTGGGATGGAACTCCTGGTGCTGAAGCAGCAGTATAAGACTCTGGATTGCTATCACTTCCTCTTAGATCGGAAGATGGTACTGCCAGAGAAAACATCTGGCAAGGCCGTAGATATGGATTACCAAGAACACTACTGCATTTCATCAGGCTATTATTCACTGGCACTGACCCAGACAAATTATTATATGAAACTGGCTCGTTTGGATGTTGGAAGTAGTTCAACTCAGTTCATTTTGAGACCTCACCTGCCATCCAAACGCATTTTGAGCTAAGTTTAAATCCGTAAAAAGCAGTCAACTTGATTTATACTGTAGACTGACGTAACTTCCTGACTTGGAAAAGATTGCTGACTTCCGTAAAAGGAACTTTGAAAAAAATTCCGTCCTTCTGTTCTTTAAATCTGTAAAAAGCAATCAATTTGTTTTATATTGTGAAAAAAAAACAACTCAAATGTAGTCAATTTGTAAAAAGTAGTCAATTTGTTTTCGTTCAGCCAATGGCTGCAAACCACGCAAATGTAAAGTTTTTTATTTTGCTGTATGCGCCGGAACTGCAGACTATTTCTTGTCAGGTGAATAGTATAAAATAATTGTGGGACCCCTTTTTTTACAATTTTTTATAAATATATCTACACTCATCTTAACATCAAAACTTTCTTGTCAGGTGAATAGTATAAAATAATTGTGGGACCTATTTCTTTTTCAATTTTTTATAAATATATCTACACTCATCTTAACATTTAAACACACTTTAAACTCATTTTAAGTGGACCCCACCAAACTCATTCAACCATCTCAACTCACTACTATTCATAAAAAAACTCAATTCAACTCAACTCAGTTCAACATCCAAACGCAACCTAAATGCTGATAGCGTGGTCACATTGGCCAAACCAGCAGGAATCCTCCTAGAAAGATTGTTGTTGTTGAGCAGAAGAAGTGTCAGGTGTTTCAAGTTCACTAAATCTTCTAGTATTTCCTCAATGAGAGAATTTGAAAAAAGGTCAAGCTTTTCCAAATAGCGCAACTGTCCTAAGTTGGAAGGAATGAAGCATGTCAAGTTACTACCCGCCCAATTGAGATACTTCAATTCCCTTATTTGGCTGAGACTGGTTGGAATTTGACTGTGCAATAGGTTCCAACTCAAGTTAAGGGCAACTAGAGATAATTCCCCGAAACTCGGAGGAATATGTCCACTAATCTGATTCACAGATGCATCAAACAGTTTGAGAGATTTGCACATTGTACCGAATTGAGCTGGAATCTGATCAGATATCTTGTTGTTGCTAACATTGACAATCAATGTATTCAGTCCTCCACACTTCTCAAATAGGTTACCAAGAAATGGTCCGGTGAGTAGGTTTTCTCCAACAAAAAATGTGTAAGTAGTTTGCTTTCCCAATCTTTCAGGTGCAATTGGCATAGATTGGATAGTTCCAGTAAAGTTATTGTGCCTGATATTGTGAAATAGAGCAATACCACTTTCTACTCCAAGTGATTGAGAAGGAATTTCAACTTGGGCTTTCGAAGTGAAGAATGATAGATACAGAGAGGATAGGTTACTGTTAGGTTCAAAGGGACTTCCATTCAAGTAAGGGACATGAGGGCAGGTACTGAATGAAGCTTCTTGCAGTGGCTAAGCACATCAGGAACTTCCCCAATGAAATAATTCTAAGCCAAATTGATCATCTTAAAGTTCTCACAAGCACCCCAACTGCTTGGGAACTTGCCCTCAAGAGTTCTCACAAGACTCTCAGCTTAGGAAGCATTGTGATTTCTAGGGGAATCCCACCTTGAAAATAATTAAAATCATCACTCATAAGACCAAATTGATCTAGTAAAGAATCCCATTTTCTATTGTTAACTTCTGGAAGGGGTTCAAATAGATTCGATAGAACCAGGACAGACAATTTAGAACAATTGCCAAGCTCAGAAGGTAATGAACCACTTAAAGTATTCCTTGAAACATTCAACACTTAAAGCTTTTAAAGCTGACCCAGCTCAGTAGGAATGACTTCTTCCAAAATATTAGAATACAACAAAATGGACTACAATTCCCCAAACTCCTCAGAATCCCATGGACCAAGAAATTTCCTGACAAGTCCAACTGCTCAAGTTTCCCACAATGGTCCTCAATTTAGCTAGGAACTACCCTAGTAAGCCGATTAAACAACAAATGCACCACCCTAAACCCACCAACGAAAGTTGGAACCGTCCCGTTCAAGTCATTTCTTGCTAAATTCAAGATCTCCAAGGTTGCACAATTCAAAAGCGAGCTTGGTATCCCTCCCACAATCCTATTAAAACCGAGATTAAGAACCCGCAAATTCTTTAAACCCCCAAAATGAACCAGCATGGACCCAATTACCAAATTGACCTCTAGATCAAGAACCTTGAGCTTATCCGTTCCCCAAATTTCACCAGGGATTTCACCATCAAAACCATTAAAGGGTAGTGATAAAATCCTAAGCTCACTAAGTTTTGCAATCACATGCAACAATTTCCCGACCAATTTGCCTCCACCATTCAAACAGTTCTTTCTAACCCCAAACCCATAGAGCAGAAATTGAGAGAAAATTACATTGGCAGCCATTTCTCGTAACGTTTAGCCAAACGACCCAAGAGTTCAAGTTGCAAGAGATGCCAAACCACAAGTAGTGCTTAGAACTGTCGAATGCCTAGCTTGAGAGACTGGAGGAGCACCGATTTATCGGAATCAGCGAAAACGACAATGCTCTGGGGAGGAAAGAAGGCCCATAACAGGAGGAAGAGCTTCAATATGAGTAGGGAGGACATTGATTTGTGGAAAGAGTGTCATTTGATCACCGAGAAGAAAGAATAAAAGGAACCCATTTCTGAACACCTAAACAGGTGTCCAAAAACCCAAAGAATTAAGCCATAAACCCTTCCCTTGTTGGTTGCAGATAAAGATGAGGGTCTTTCGGGGAGAACCCTAACCTTAATTTTAGTTCTTTGGAGAGAGAGAGAGTGAGAGTGAGACGAAGAGTGAAAGAGAGGAGATTCAACTCTATTTTTCAAGAAAACGTCTTTTTCTTTTTCTTATTTATTTATTTTGGCTTCATTCTTGTTTTTCGTCTTTTTCATTTTCTTTTTTTTTGGGTGGGGATGTGGGTCTTGTGGACATACCCTAACCCTTCCCTAGATGTGGGCTCCAACGCCGGTCAATGACTGCCTCAGCCTCGTCAATTTTGGGGCTCTGCTTTGCGATTGGTTAGGTCTTAAATGAGCTTCAAAAAAGATTCCTTAAAGTCCAACACGTGGCTGTAGGTCAAGGACTCTACGTCTAATGCTCTTCCAGAAGGTGTTTTGAGAGCCCCACGTACTTGAGCTAAAATTGGCATTTAGCTGCATTGTAGGGGTGGGTAGCGGAGGCCGCACCCCGCCCTGTCCCGTCTGTCCAACCCCCGCCTGGTGAGGTGGGCAACGATAAATCCTAATGCTAGGGTTAGCCCACCCCCCTCGCTTTGCTGGTGCATATATTTATATACAATTTGTTAAACTTGTATTTATAAGATTGTATTGCCTTAACCTCCTAAATCAATCTTTATATATAGGAGATTAAGACAATACAATAGTCTTACTTGAATAATGTGAGACTTAATCTAATGAATACAAGTCTAACAAATTTAAAAACTATATTATTAATTTTTAAATTATAGTTATATTTATAAATTTAAATTTATAATTTAACTTATATAATAGTTTGGGTTAAAAAAATATTTTTAGACCCAAAAATAATTTTTAGGCTTAATGGGCCATGGGTATCTTTGGACTGGACAGGGGGTGGCTCATTCACCCCCACCCCCACCTCACGGGGGTGGTTATGTTAGGGACCCCGGTCTTGTCCCTAAACACTAAGGTCCACGAGCTCGCCTTGGTGATGATGGTGACCGAGTGTCAAGCCCTCTTACTTGGCTTTGCACGTATAGTGGCAATGATAGATTCCTAGGTTGATGAAGGTTTGGTGTTTAGTGATGAAAAAGATGATGAGTTCGGGTGATCTAAGTGATGATTTTGGTGTGTTTGATGCAATGTGGAATGGCTAGAAGGTTGCCCTTGATGTTGGGACAACTTGGATGAAGATTAGGGTTGGTATGGTGAAGATAGGCTAGCGTTTGGATGGTAGCTATGGAGAATTTCGAGATTGGAAGAGTTGGACTAGGGTTAGAGTGTAAGATGAGTTGCTAGGGTTTGGAAGAGATGTGGATGAGTGGGATTAGGGTTTGGGAGATGGAAGATAGGTTTAGGGTTTGGATGAGGTGGCTAGGGTTTGAGTTGTAAGATGGATTAGGGTTTGGAATTAGGGCAAGAGTGTTGGGTGGCTAGGGTTTGGTGTGTAGGATGAGATGCTAGGGATGGAAGGATGTGGTTGGATGAGACTAGAACTCCTTGATTGATGAGTCACTTTGGGAAAGATGAGGATTAGGTTAAAGATGATGATGAGTTGTGTTTGAATGGGTCGAGGGTTGTTCCTTGAGTTTAGGGATTTGGAGATGGAAGATGGGATTTGAATATGACAAGATTAGATGATAGTCTTTGATTGATTTGAATGATTCTAGGGAATGAGTGATTTGAGGGATTGGATATGGAAGATGAGATTTGATTATGGTAAGATAAGAAGGGTATGATTTGAATATGGCAAGAGGTTGGAAATCTTTAGTTGACTTGAGAGATTCTAGGAATAGAGTGGTTCTAGGGGAGTTGAGTGATTGTAGGGATTAGATTTAGAAGATGGAAGAGGATTGGGATTCGGTCTTGGCTATTGAGGTGAGTCTTAGTTGGCTTGAGATATTGGAGGGATGGAGAGATTCAAGGGATTGACATTGGGATGACAATTCCTTAAATCAAGGGATATGGACATGTATGATAGGCTTGGGATGATGGGTAAGGTGGCTAGGGTTGATTTTAAATGGTAAGATGCATGAGAGTTGTTGGGAATTGAGAGTTTGACTAGGCCAAAGGATGAATTTCGAATTTTGATTATTTGGAATATGGGATAAGGATTCCTAAGTGGTAGGAATTACCTTGTGGGAGTCTAGGGTTAAGTTGGATGAAGGGTGGCTAGGGTTAGGATTCCTATAGTTTAGGAGATCCTTGTGGAAGGTTAGGCTAGGGTTTCCAAATGAGGCAAGATTTGTGTATGGCAAGATGGAGGCTTAGTGAATTCGGCTAGGGTTAATGGATATGATGGAGGCTAGGTCTTATGGTAGTAATGTGTATGGAAAGTAGGGCAAACAATATGTTGGTCGAGATATGTGAGTGAGAAAGATTAAATGGGTGAGTGGATTGTGTTTGTGATATGGAAGGATACAAGACAATGTATGGACAATGGAAAAGTTATGAACAAAAGATGAGTAGACTCGACAAAAGAATATGAAGACTCTCTTTATGGTTTTTATGGATATTTTGTGAAACCAAAAAATACTAAAATTGAGGCTCAGGATATCTTTGATTTGCAACAAAGTAAAGATGAACAAGATGGAAAACATAAGAACAACTAGCAAAGATAAAAACAATGTATTTTTGGGTTTTTGAATATAGAATGGAAAACATAGATAAGAGATTGACAAATTGAATGAAACAAAAGCAATACTCATAAGATTGATAGATAATTCACCATCGATTCATGAATTTCACGATGATGAAATAAGATAGATTGAATCACACATATTCACGAATTTTAAGGTGATGATCCTCTACTAGGGATTCACGAATTTCACCCAAATAGCCCAAGTACTAAGCACCGAAAGGTGATCTCAAGAACAATAATCCACCCACTTAGGGATTTACCAAATTTTCAAAAGATGTAAAATGAAATGCCTAAAGGTCCTATTTATAGAGATTACAAAGTGGAAACCCCCAATAGGTCCCTTGAAATATAATAAAATAAAATAAATAAAGATAAATAAATGATATGGTCTTGCATGGCCAATGTGGCCCGTGATATGTCTTGGCCCTTGGTTGGCCTTGGCTAGCCTTGATCATGGAAGTGGTCCGATCTTTGTTGTCCATGCATGGCTAAGAGCTTGTCTAGGACCTTGTCCTAGGGCGGTTTTTGATGGGATCCCAACAGGTTAGCACCCCTCTCCCTCTCCCTCTTGAAGATGATTAATAGGAGTGTTATCCTCTTTCCATAATATATATATACACACACACACACATATGTATCAGCCCTATAATAAGACTAGCTAGGAAATGATCAGTTTCTTACCAAAACCAGGTAATATTTCCAATTGTTATGAGAGTATTTTGTTTGAATTTTTCATGTTAAAATGTTCTTATTTATCCTTTATTCATTCAATGTAGGTGAAATTCAAATCATTTCAGCCATGCCTCTCCAAAGAGATGTGGTGGTGAAACTCTCATCCTGCCCGCCGATCAACAGATCTGCAGATTATGGCCTTTCTGGATACAACATCCATATCAATTGAAAATGTTCACTTGAGGAGATTTACTTATACCTTAATTATAATGCTCCATGTTGTTTAAGTTCCACATTGGCTTGGTGAATTATGATACAACTTACGGATTTGATTAAATATATTAGTTGTCAATCCACATTGGCAAGCAAGCAGCATTAACAACCTGAATTAGAAAGGAACCGCAAGACAATTACAAGAGCCCAATATAGCAATGAACATACATTGAGGAAAGAAAACTTCAAATCATTTCAAGAAAATTTTCCAGAAACTTAATCATACAAGAACAAAATGATAGATATCAAGCTAATATTGTAACCATCTTTCAAAATCTGATAGAGATATATGTATATATACTAGATCTTTGCTTTGGCAATCATAGGGAAAAGCGAAAACTGATTGCTCCCACAAACATAAGTGGGGAGAATCCTTAAACAGTACAAGATAAGATTCTTGCATTTGGCCTCATGCATGTTAATTATAATGAGATTGAAATGATGCGTGTGTGGATAGGAATTAGCTGATTTTGAGGTCCAGACCAGTCAGGCAGGAATCCTGAATGAAGTAGGAAAATCTTTTAGTCATCCATATTGAACAATTATATATATGGACTACATATTCTCCCTCCACATTCAAAAACATCGTGAGCGAAAACTGAGGCAATCAAACATTTTGACCCAAGCACGCTTTGAATAAATCCGTTTGTTTTGGGGTTGTGATTGCTGCTGCAGTTGCTGCCTTTTCAAGTCCATTGTCACGGGGCTACTCAATCCACTACTGCCTGTCAAACTGGAAACAACCAATATGCAGTCAAATACAAATGCTCTAAATACCTCTGCAGACTCTATATACTTATCAGCCCTATCATATTCAATCCATAAGATAATTAGCTAAGTGGAAATATGGAAAGAGGAATGCTTCGATTGTGTGAAAGGAGAAACAAATCAAAGCAGATATTATAATTCCTGCAGCATTGATGGAGGTTTTGGTATCACTATTTCTAACTACTATATAGATTGAAATTAAACAGTGCTTACAGTGGGAAATTGAAGGAGTGGGCGCTGTGATTGCTCTCATCAGAACGGCATGACATTGCATTAGAGTTTCGGATCTGCACAGCAAGAGATACTTTTCTGATCATGTCATCATCATATTCAGGACTTTTCCACCAAGCTACTTTACTGGTTTGGCTTGATGCTTCTGTTACTTCAGAGTTCCTCCCTGCATGATCAGCACTCTCACTTTCATCCAACCTTGGCAACTCTCCAGATTTGTTTAACATGATAAAATTATCTCTGGAGAAGCTGTTGTTTTCAATTTGAATGCTGAACAATGATTCATTTGAGGCAGTACTCCAATCCATAGGAGTTGTGGGTATATTAGAAAATATAGATGATGGAATTCTATTTGGATCATAGCCTGCAGGTGTCCCCATAAATTGAGTCTGAGCAAATTGTGTAAATAATACATTTTGGTTGCTCAGAAGAGGAGTATCAGCAGCATGATCTGCTGCTGCTGATGTTGGTCCTTGCATCTCAAGGCCGCCGGCGTTTTCGTATTCAGGAGAGACGCCATTAAGGATATTCTCAATGGCATCTAGATCCAAAGAACCCGACGATGCAGAAGAAACTGAAGTTTGGCGAGGAGTTGCGGGATCAACTTCTTTAGAAGGGATATCAAAATGCACCCTTGGATTCCTACTACTACCTCTCTGTTGTTCATGATCCATGTCGCCCTCTCTGTTGTTCATCAGTTAAACCAAATCCTCGAAGTTCCTATGAAAATTCATGAAAAAAAAAGAGAACCGAAGCAACTTCCAATGTTAAATGTTTGAAACCAAATATAAGTGCTAATTGAAATGAATGGTCTGAAAATCAAACAAAAATTCTTTAAAAAAGTGGACCAAGCACCTAAATGCCTCAACAGGCATGGTCTCTCCCTACAACATTTCACACAAGAGCAAATTTCAGGCATGAAGTACTTGATTGATTGACAAGATTAACCATATCGTGTCGTGTGTTTTAATTTGTTTGAGATGATAATCCCCAAGTGGAGGATGATGTGGCATAAATTTCTTTTCTAATCGTTTATTGCTAATTATGAAAGTTTCTTGCATGTGTTGTGGGTCGATTATTATCATATGCATGGGTCAGGCCCTGGATTTGGGCTTATGGTCAGATTCTATTGTGTAAAATTGTTGGAGATTTATGAAAATAGCATAAGTTGTGAAGCCCTTATACATTATTATAGTTCGAGGGCCAATTAACACCTTATTCCAGTTGGTCCTTAGACGTAGGATGTTAGTGTAAAGTGGGTCAATTATTATAGTAATTATTTGTATTCATCTCTGGGTGGAATACAATTCTCTATATTTTTCTCGAAATGAATAGTATTTATTTAGTACGTTTTAATAATTTTTATATAATAAGAACATATGAAATGATCAAAGTATCTCATATATTACATTAAAGAGAAATAATATTTGTAGTGCACAAGTGCTGCAATTCCTTAAAAAAAAAAGAGTAAATATGAAATTCATATAAAAAAATTTATTTTTTAATAGTGAACCTCATTCTTTTTAAAAAGAATGCACGACGCTTACACAATATATATGACTATACCTAACATCACTCTACATTAAATAGATATTTATGCATTTCACTAAAAATCCTATACGTGAGTTTATAGTAAGATCGTGTTGTTTTTCCTTTGAATTGATGAATAATATACGAAAGTGAGCTAACAATTGGGTCGTCCACAAAAGGCTTAATCCCTAAGAGAATTAGAGCATCGCCTTGGATTTCAGATTAGTGGTTTTTCGATCAAAGGCCAGACTTGATCAAGACCAAAAAAAAAAAAACACACAACAATAATCGACAAAAGTAAAACAAACTTACTCGAGTTTTGGAGAGCCCATGATCTGGTAATTGATCACCACAAAAGGAATTAAACTTGAGAAAAGAATCCAGGAGCTAGCCCTCTTCCGCGCAGAATTCACAACAAAGCTTCAGAAATATATATTTCTTTGCATGCAATGTTGGAGGTATGCATGCATGCCAAAGAGAGTAATTTAGTCACAGGACTAGGAAACGTCGGAACAAGATAGATACTAGGGGAACTTAAACTAGTTAGGATTTGGTTGTTTTCTTTTTGGGTCAGTTTTTAAGGTTTGGAGGCTTAACAAAAGAAAGGCCAAGAGAGGATATCGGAGGGTAGACTGACTTGGTTTCATCAGCTTCTGCAACGGAGTAACCAATTAACCCTAGTTGTAGCCGATGATGCTATCTCTGACTCACATTATAGGCAAGCTTTCACCTACGTGCGGGAAAGGATGTATTTCAGTTGGACAGTTAGTTTAATTTCGGACCACCTACGTACGTCGCATGCACGCAAATCTGAAGACCATGGATGCATGCATGTTTCATATTGTACCTCGTAGGGCACCACAACAATATTATGGACATGAATAATATTCTACGTTCCTGATTTGTCTCAGAATGTTATAACTGACACAGTCTCGATTTGGCACCGTCAAATGCAAAATTTAGAATTTTCATGAGTAGTTAGGATCGATATTGTTATGAGTCTTGACCCATGTCATGAAGGACTCAAGGTTATGGTTTTACGGAGAATTCGTACACATGATCTGAGATCAGTTGGGATCGACCCTTTTCCTGGATTAATGGTTTGGGATTTTTTTTTCATTGACAAAAGTTGCAATATGCATGCAGGCACTGCTTCTAATAAATGAATGATTATTGGGACCCACGTCTGGGTGAATATTTGGTATCTTTTATATATAAATTTACTGGTAATATTTTTTTTAGTTAGTGATTAAGAAAGTATTTATTTTATAATATTATGAATTTTTTTAAAAAAATGTTTAAGGTTATTAAAAAAGTGCAAGAAAAAAATAAATAAAAAAAAGATAGATTACACTAATCAGGATTCAAAATCGGTAGTTGTAGTGCCACCCATATAATAGTATAAATGTATATATGTATGTATATATGAATTTTCTCGTTTCAACGTGTAAGGGGATTGTCTCCCCCTTAGATCTAGTGGGTCTGAGAATAACAGCTAAGGAAATTAAGACCAAAAGTCTAGTCCAGAACGAACAAAGTTTTCAACCCGACCCATGGGTAGGGTCCTCTGGACTCAACCTACAGGAGGGGGTGTGTTGCAAGGAATGGAGCTCGTTAATCTGAAAGCCTATTGAGTAGTGTCCAGCTCTCGAGTGCTCGTTCACATAGTGAGCATAATGTGCAGGGAACTTTCGATTCTCTAATAGGAAGGATATCGACGAACCACCAAGGATATTATCTAGAAAAAGAAAATCGAAAAAACACGCCACATTAATGACACTACTATCCGAGCTATACGTCACATTAGTGACGCCGTCGCAGAGTCACATTGCATTAAAGGCCTCTGACACAGGAAACAATATGAAGGCGGACTCCATGGGGGCAAACACAATTTGTACCCCCAGACTTTGGGTATAAATAGCAAATCCCAAGTATGAAAACACTAATCTGTGTATCGGAGATTACTGGGATAATAATTTTTGGAATGTTGATCGGTTAAAAGAGCTTGTGGGAGAGACGTCTACAACAAAAATTATTCAGTCCAGGTTACGCATTCGGGATGGGTCAGATATATGGGTTTGGAAACCAACTACAGATGGAAAATTTTCAACAACCACGACCTAGGAGATAATTCGAAACAAGGGTGATTTTGTTACTTTGGCATGATTGGTTATGGAATGGTATATTACCAAAGAGGGTGTCTCTTTGTATATGGAAAGCTTGGTTTAACGGGCTTAGCGTGGATGCAAGAGTGCAAAAGAAAGGAGTGTCTTTGGCTTCTACTTGTGATTGTTGTAGCCAAAAAAAATCAAGAAACTATTGACTATGTATTATCTTCGAGTCAATTAGCTAAGGAGGTATGAACTCAAGCTAGTGCTATTCTAGGAGTTCCTTGTATGCGGCAGAGATCATTGAAAGCTTGGCTCTCAGCATGGTTAATTTGTGCAAAAAAGGCAACGCCAAAAGGCTTATTCATTGGTATTATTCCTTGCCTGATTGTTTGGAGTCTCTAGAGAAGACGTTGCAAGGCGAGAATGGAAGGGTTAAAAGATAGTGTTGAACAAGTTTGGCGGACGGTGAGATTTTGGATCAAAGTGCTTGTAGATAGAATCAATTATTCTCGGCCTCTATCTCAACAAGACCTTCTCTTATTGGATGAGTTT
Organism: Cyclocarya paliurus; assembly: GCA_029856935.1. Lineage (NCBI taxonomy): Eukaryota > Viridiplantae > Streptophyta > Magnoliopsida > Fagales > Juglandaceae > Cyclocarya > Cyclocarya paliurus. Next base: position 5,508,309 of record CM056950.1, read on the forward strand.
CGGCTGGATAGGCCGACCATGGTAGCAAGAAAACAAAAATTAGTCAATTGGCTGAAGCCTCCGAGGGGTTGGATCAAATTGAATTGTGATGGTAATTGTGGAAATCTCGGAAGTTCAGGGGGTGGTGGCATCATAAGAGATGATAGGGGCAATTTCAAAAGGGTTTTCTCACGCCACTTTGGCTTTGGTACTAATAATGGGGTGGAATTGAAGCCTCTTTTGGAGGGAGTGAAGTTGTGTAAAAGGCTACGCTATATCGATATCATCATTAAAAGTGACTCTAAAGTTGTAGTGGAGTGGTTTCGATCAGGGAGATGTTCTCTATGGTACTTCTGGGATGAGTTAATCTCAGTGATAGAGGGGCTTAATGTTAGAGTGATCCATCAATTTCGGGAAACGAATCAAGCTGCAGATTTTATGGCTAAGTAAGGAGAATTGGGAAGAAATATTATTTATGAGGTGAGTCAATAAATTCCTTCGTTTTTAAAAAGTATTGTTCGGGTAGATAAGGTGGGTTTTCCCGCTATTCGTTTATAATTCTTTTAGACCTGTTTAGCATGTTTTATTTATCTACTTAGGCTTGTTGGATTTACTTGTGTTTCTTCTGATAGGCTTGTTTAGACTTTTTGGAGCTTTATTTTTTCATGTTTTGCTTTTGTTGGTTTATATTTGAGAGGATTTTATTGTTCTTACCTGTAATTGCTTAGATGTTTGGCTTGTAACTACGGTATTCATCCATCACAAGTGAGGACTTATCAATAAATTTGGGACAGGGCCACTATTGAACATATGGATAGCGACTTTTTAAAAAAAAAAAAAAGCCTCAAGTACAAGAAAACTTTCTCTAATCCCTAGACTTTTTTACTTACTTACAAACCTCCAAGAGAATATACTAATTTTGACATCAGAAACTCCCCGACCCCAAGGCTGCCCTTTCCTAGCTGTCTTCCCCTTTATCTTTTGTAGACCCATTTTGAAAAATCTAAGTTGTCAGAACCTGGTCTAAAAGTGTGTGAAACACGACGTTAACACAACAAAAATAAGATTTGAATTCATTGCATTAATTTATTTCATAATATTTTAAACCTATACGCCAGCTAATTATATATACAACTAATTATTAGGGAAGAAAATTAAGGTAAGAAATATTTCAGTGTTAAATTCAAAAACACGAGATGATCTTTCAGGACAGTCATTTAATCTCTGTACATTTTTAAGGTTGTGTTTAGAAGATAAAGTAATTTCAGATATTCTGTAAATAGTTATAAAAAGTAATGAAAAAATATTAAATAATAATACATAATAATAATAAATAATAAATAGTATTTTTAGTACGAAACCGAGTATAAGACACTCAAGTGGCCAGTATGTCCAGCCATTTGAGATGTGGGCTTTTGGCATTTTCTTTTCAAAGAGTAACAGAGAAAAGAACCCAAGAGGGTAGTTCTGTAAAAATAATGATGAAAGAGGATAAGACATGTAAGACATGGTAGGAGGCGCAGTTTGTAATGATATCTCACCATTTTAGCATCCATTTTGATTTTAGAGCTTTTGGAAACTAAACAAAAATGCTGAAAGTCTCAGGCAATCTGATTCCCGGCCTGGGGGGAGCTTTGGAAAAACAGCTGTTCAGAGGTGGAGTTCATAACCTCAACTGTGAGCTCTATATTCTTCTTCTTTAAACTGCTTAATTTGCAGCCAATTGGCATTCAAATACTGTATTTTGACAGTACTTCATCTATGTTTTAGGACCTGAGAGCACAAAATTATGGAATATATATAAACTCAAGGGGTTGAGTCTCGATCTGCGCATCATTTAGTACGTATGAAATGTAATGAACACTAGCAATCTAGGCGTTATCCTGAGTCGATGTTTGTTTCTAATTGGTATTGTATAAACAACATTGATGTTTCTAGCTTTCTGATTACATAAAAAGAAAGAATATGCCAATATTTTAGGTCAGAATTTGTGAAAGTGATTCAATGAAACTGCTGATCTGCCTATTGTCTGTTGCATTTGAGGTTTATTATGCTGCTAGATTGTTAGGGAAAATGAGCTTAGAAATCAGGAGAACAACCTTAAAGGGAGTTGAAATAGGTCAGGAAATTTGAGGATTTGAATACTGAGACTGCATGTTACTGATCCAAGCATAATTTGAGGCAGCTCAATAGAACATGGCCATGCATGCTGCTAATGACTAGCTAGATTGGGCAATCATATAGCACCGTTTAAACAGGAAGCTAAGATCCCCTCTAGACAAAGTCTTGATGGAAACTTCTTATGTTTTTCTTGGAAACATTAATTCCGGTCTAATATCATACTTCTGTCGTAAAAATAATCCACAAAAATATTAACTTTTGGATAATATACTCCAATTCTTAATAACAGAAACAAAACCGCCGGTCACCTTACACATTATATATACCAGACAGTACTATTTTTGAACACCCAAGGAAGGAATATTGTCCTATTCAAAATGACGGAAAAAACCATATATGCAGGCAAAGAAGCAGGTCACCATATTCAAACCCCGTTGATTCACTCAAGATCAGCAGATATAACTGTGTCATGGAATTCAGTACATACAAAACTGCCACCTCAAAAGTCAAGCAACAGCAGAAATGCATTGAAGGTAATTTACTCCAGTAAGCAGTCGCGGGTCACAATCCTCCATAAACTGCTCTTTTTTTGGGCTGTTTTTCTGTTTTTAGTATTGTTCTGTTTTGTTTGTTTTTCAGTGTTTATCTAAATAGCCTTTCATCTTTCGTATCCTAGACATGACTACATTTGCTTATCCTCAAACCTTTTCACGTATAATCAAGTGAGACCAAAGTTGGTGTTGTTTTGTATTGGACGTACGTGAAAATCTGAGAAGCATATATAGAATTTTCACCCAACATCAAGAACTAGAAAGCCTACAAAGTAAATGAGGATCATCCCAGGTTCAAGATGATTGGATATATTGGAAGTAACATCTGACAGATTTTGCCTAAATATTTAGTATAAAGCTAAGCTATGACGTCTTCAATGTTCCCTTTTAGGAGCATGTCCAGACAATTCAGAAGAATTGTAAATAATGCTGATCTCTCAGACCTTCTTTTCCTGCATATGTTATAATTTAGTTTCATCTTAAAAATAATGCAAAGTTTGATATGATCTGACATGCATATTTATGATACTTGTGATCAGGCCTATGCAATGAGGAGGAGAAGGGCACATCGGAGAACTGAAACATATGTACTATTCGAACCAGGACAGGACGAGAGATTTGTTTCCGAGGAAGAGCTAAAAGCAAAGTTGAAAGATTGGCTGGAAAAATGGCCGGGGAAGGCCCTTCCTCCAGACCTTGCCAGATTTGAAAACATGGATGATGCTGTTTCCTTCCTAGTAAGATCTGTTTGTGAACTTGAAATTGATGGAGATGTTGGTTCCATCCAATGGTACGAAGTTCGTTTGGAGTGAGGCCGGGAGCCAAAAAAAAAAAAACAAGAAGAAAAATCAGCCTTATCTGCCATCAAGTATAAGATGCTAGCTATTATTTTCATTCTGTAACTTGATACTTGAATGCATTATGCAGTGGGCTTAAACTTGTTGATCAAAGCAATGCAAATGAAAGAGGATGATGATGAAGCCCTGAAATTGATGTAAATTTGTAAAACTTCTCAAGGCAATTTCCTTAGGACAAGGTTCTGCAGATCATGATAAAGTACTCCCTTAAGATATTCTTGAATTCATTGAAGCAAGTCCAATCTTGTCCAACAAATCATTAGGATCTGATCCAGAAATGCTCCATCTGTTCTAGTGCTTCATCCAAACAGCTTCAATATCCAAAGCGACCCCCTTCCGTTACACGCAAATCTTGAATCTGAAGTAATAACATAAAATTAAAATAGATAAAAATGGGGAAAATTATTGGAACTCCCAATTTCTCTAAGACATTAAAATTTCATATGAATGTCATCCTTATAATTATATCCATCCCTAAACGATGACATGTGATTTATAGGTCCGATGGGCCTCGAAAAAAAAAAAAAAAAAGAGCTGTTTTAATTTGGGCCACATGTATTAATGCTGTTTCCATATGACACAAATGTTTTATAGTACCCATGTGAAATAACTTACCCCTTCCAAGCACTTTGAGCATATGAGGTCAATTAGCTGATCCCATATCTTTTCAATCCATCCATGAATTGATCTATTCCAATGATCCAAAAACTAAGATTTATTGTGAGTTTTGCTACTTGCAACACACTATTTGTTGCGAAACCCATTAAAATTATCAAAAAAAATATATATTTTAGTTACAAAAATATTATACAAAAGTAATTTTACAAACAGACGTGACTAGTTTGGTGTGATTTGTCAAATCGTAAAGTTATTTTTATTATAAAATAAATCTAACAGATAACATAAAATCACGTCAGTATGTGATATTATTTTTATATAATATTTTTATAGTTGTAGCACTCTTCTTATAAAATAAAAAAAAAATCAAAACATTATTTATTAACTTCCGCGTCTTCCACTTTATCAGCTTGTTAAGTACGGAGAAAATGGAAGCAAGTCAACGGTATAAACTATAAGTTGCCTAATCTGGTCTCGAATTTGAGACTTAAGTCGATAGATGGTAAATCCATAGATCACTAGATATTATTATGCTATGCAATGTATTGGTCCCATTTTTTCTATATAAAAAAAGAAAAAAGCACATTCCTTATCCTGGCTGTTGCAATTATGTACTGTAATCTGTCACAGTCTAATTACGAGGGTAGGGGACCTCATATTTATTTGCTCATTTTTATAGGGATTTAATGCAGAATATGACCTTTCATACCAACCAATTTTAAAATAAAAAATAAAAAATAAAACTGACCTTAGTAGTGACGGCCAAGTGGAGTGATTAAAGACTTTGAAGTGGACCGAATTATTTTCAATTTATCCCAGCAAATAGACCATAAAATTATAATAGGCGAAGACGAATTATAATTTATAGAGTTATGTTATTTAAAAATTAGTACCATGGCCGGTAAACATGATAATGTGTTCTGTTTGAATTCAGAGATGAGTTAAGATGGTTTTAAATGAGTTGAATAAAATATTATTATAATATTATTTTTAATATTATTATTATTTTGAGATTTGAAAAAATTGAATTATTTATTATATTTTGTGTGAAAATTTAAAAAAATTATAATAATGAGTCAATGAAATGAGATGAATTGATGTGAGTTCTGTATGCAAACAAATAATACGAAATTTATTTTAATTTATATATTAACAAATCAAAATATATGTACATAATATTTTCAAAAAATGAGTAGTAAAAATCAAAATGAGTTTTTTAAATAAAATATAGATATGTGAATGATCTTTAAAAAGGGAAAAAAGTGGGAATATTTAAGCAGCTTATTGAATCTTAACTTTTAGCTTCGTTTGTTTTCGGAGATGAGATGAGATAAGATGAGTTGAAATTAAAGTTAAAAAGTTAAATACAGTATTATTAGAATATATTTTTTAATATTATTTTTATTTTGAGATTTGAAAAAGTTAAATTATTTATTTTATTTTGTATTGAAATTTAAAAAAATGTAATGATGAAATTGAGATGTTTTTATAAAGCAAACAATGCCCTTTTTACTAAGCATTTATTGCATCCAAAGATCACAAAGAATTTATTATACAGTCAAGCAATAACTACAAAATTGATCGATCAGTAGAGAATTATATATATATATATATATATATATATATATATATATATATATATATATATATATAAATAGGTGGTGTGTGTGTGTGTTAAATCATTATAAGATACGTACATGACAAGGGTGACGATGATCGATGGATCAACTCAGAATATGACTGCATTTAGAAGCTCATATATAGAAATATTTGGCCATCAATGTTGATCTTGACCATTATTGCTACTGTCTCAAATCATCTTAATTTGAAGCCATGTACGTTCATTAAGTTCCTCTAGTCGTCCAAGTATTTTTTAGTTCCGTTTAGATGTTAAGAATATTTTAAATTATCTATAAATAATAATAAAATATGTTATGAATAGTAATAAATAATTTGTGACAATTGTAGTACTGAAATAGTCTGAGAACAGTAATAAGCCTTTGAATACCAATCCACGCTCATTATAAATTATTGATGAAGACGAGAAGGAAAAAAGATATGAGCCATTCAACATGATGTCCCAGGTTTTGTAAATGCGAAGCAAGCAAGATAATTTCAAGTTTCAACCAAATGTAGGGTCAGTCCCTCCTAATGCATGTCCGCCATAGCCCACTCATGAATTATGTGCAGAACATCATCATGTCATTAAAACGTCACCCATGACTATACATACATTATGTATATAAGGGAAAAGAGTAGCTAGCGGAGTATATAAGGGTAATGCAACCTGCACTCTGAAAATTAATCCTAGTTGTCAAATTATTAAGCCCTGAACCAGGAAGGGAAATCATGTGCTCTTAATTTGCTTTGATTACCATATATTTATCAAGCTTTTATTTGAATCGTGCCCTTAATTATTAAGTATACTCATTACATTATGTGATTTAATGTGATTGGTTAGATTATAAAATTATTTTTATTGTAAAATAAATCTAACAGATCACATAAAATTACATAATTTTGTGAATTTTTTTTTGGTAAAATTTTTTTATATTTGTAACACTTATATTTCATTATTAGTAGAGAAATTACAATAACAAAATGCTTGGACCTTTATTTCTTTGACACTATGATGTACAATTCAACAACCCAATTCATGATTTCCCGCAAAACAAACAGGAAATAATACATAGAAGATTAGTAAGAAATTGTAGATCATAATTCATAAATTGTGATAGGGTTGCTATACTGTGTGTGAATGACATGCGTGGCCCAAAGTAAGCTGTGGTCAACGTTCTCTGGGCATCGATGGGATAGTGATGTGAAGGTCTACCAATGGCACGTGTGGTTAGCAGATTGACCACTAGATCTGAATCTGAAACTTGCAGAGAGCTCACACTTCACAGGGTTTCTGAGGGGGAAACAAAGTGACGAAAAAAAAAATGGAAAATCTATATATTTTCGTGTAAATAGTTTTTTTTTTTTTTTTTTGTAAATAATGGATCATAAATATCAGTTTTTCTTATAATAATATTAATTGATATCCCTTAATATTTTATATTAAAAATGATAATAAATAATATAAACTCTTCATATTACAATATTATTACACATATATATATAAAAGAAATAAGTTATATAAATTCTAAATAAATAAGTCTTGCGTAAACTTTTTATAAAAAAGTAAATCTTATTAACAAAAAAAAAATTTACTCGAAACTTGCGCTATTTGAGATTTATACTTCCATTAAAAAATACCAATCTCCAAAATAAAACGACACCTCTTTTCTGGTTTTTATTTTTTACTAATTTCTTAGATCTTTTAATTCTTAAGAGCATTCTCGATAGATTAGCTAAAAACTAAATCCATCCTATTTTTAACTATTAGACTCTAAAATGTCATAACAATGGATTAGTTAAAGTATAAATATTTAAACTTTAGCTACAGGAAACACTAAAAGTATTTTCAAATTTGAAAGTAATTATTCATACATTAAATTCATTTTTTATTAATTATTTCTCTCTCCATTTCTTTCTATCAACCTCTCTCTCCCTTTCTTCTCAAAACTATAATTTTTTTAACCCATAATTTAATTAGAATATGATTACTAATTAATATATAATATTATGAATAGTAAAATATGATAAAATAAAATAAATTAATAATTAAAAAAATTAAATAATTTTGAAATTATTTATTATTCATTATTATATAATTAATATGAATAATTCAATATAGAGATTTGATGTAAATAATTAAAATTAAATTTATTTTATATTATTTTATTATTATATAATAAAAAAATAATTATTATAATATATAAATTTATATAAATTAAATAATCAAAAGTTAAATTTATCTTATATTCATAAAAAATATCTTCTAATTGTCACTAATCCAATAAAAGTGCTCGTAAAAAGCTGGTGCTACAGTGTTAAAGGCCCGTAAGGTGGTCCCAATTAACCCGGAACCACCCATCCTTTTTCTTTTCTTTTTCATCCTCGGTTTCAACCACTCTCTGCTTTGCCCCTCACCGCTTTACTACAACATGCCATAGTGACAGAGTCATAAATACCATAATTACCTCTAGAATTCTTCTTCTGCATGCCATTCCACTACCACCTCAATATTAAATTTATTATATAGTAAAATAGTTAATGTTTCATCCACGAAAATATACCCTTTAATATTATTATCTTAAATTTTATACACATTTTGATATATGTTTATCGAGAACTGGTTGAGTTACAAACAGATTTTATAAAAATAAAATTATAAATTAATATGATTTGATGCGATATATCAAATTATAAAATAGTTCAAACGTATTATATAAAATATGTCAACTTATAAAATTTCTTTATAATTGTTGCATAAGTAATTATGTTTATATATGTTGTTAACGCAAACAGCATTTAACCTTTATTTTTTGGGTGCTGCTACTCATGAGCTACTTCAAGTGTACTCTTCAAGTGCATAACTAGTGCATTTAGTTTTGAGCGATGCTACTATACCGCAAAGAGTAGCCCGTCCCATGTGACCGCTAAGTCAAAATTAATTTTTTATTAATTTTTATTTTTTTATTCATATTTTTTATCATTTTTAAATGTTTTTAAAAAATATAAAAAAATATTAATACACTAATAGTCAATTTTTTAACTATTATGTAAATAAAAAATAAAATATATGAGATGTCATAATGAGGGACAAAGTATCATTATTCTTTAATTTTTGTTTTTTTTTAAATATTAAAAAAAAAACATACAAATACACTAACAAAGGGGACTGCACAACATTTTCCTTTTTTTTTTTTAACCACATACATGCAATTTGTTTGATTTAGTCATTACAACATATAAGATTTTTTGGGACAATTTTCTTTTGTTTCAAAATATATTTTGGGATAACAGTGTCCCAAAAGGTGTCTTATTTTCATCCCAAAAAATATCTTTTGGGATGAAATTGATCAGAACCATTCGTTCACGTTCGAAAGGAATAGTTTTTTCGGGACGCTTTAATTTTGTCCCAAATCACGTTTGAACGTTACAAAATTTACGTTTGAACGTATTTTGTGTTCTAACGTATCATTCGTGAATGATCAACCGATATCAATCCGTTCGAGCAAAAAGGCATGAGAAAATGTTCGAACAAACAATTTAATGGTTGAACAGTAAGACGTTTGAACGGACCATGATAGGATCGAACGATTTCATATCAGTAGACGTTTGAACGTTTGATTCATGTTCGATGATTCATTCGAACGGTTTCACGTACTGTTCAAATGTTTAATTCTGGTTACATTCGAATGTTTTGTATCAATGTTCGAATGATTTTACTCATCTTATTTGAATGGTTTTTTCTCATTCGAACGGTAACTAATTTATTTTACCCAATAATTAAAAACTAAATAGACATACATAATATTTAATAAAATACATTAAAATTTGTTTAATACCTATAAAACTAGTCTAATAAGTAAGAACTAAATAAATAAAAGAGTAGTAGTACTAGTGTTTTTCATACAGAAATAGATCTTAAAATCTATACATATAATGTAAATCAGTTACTTGGAAGTCTAAACTATTGTATAAGTATCTGCATTTAGAGTTGCACATCTCTGCTAAACTCTTCTTGTTATTATTCTTGTTGTTTCATGTGTATATGTTTGCTTATTTTGCCAATTGAGCCTCTAATTCATGTTAGCTTGCAATCAATTTTTCAATCTTAAAATTCGTTTTATCTAACGCTATAGAGATATTATAGGCAAACTCAGACAATGAGAAAGAGTTAGAAAATTTTACACAGCGATGACTTCTTTTTTCCCATTTTGCGGTTTGGTGCATTACAAACAATATCTCCATTTTCGGCATTTTTTCCCTCGATCGACTTCTCTTTCTTTTTTTCTTTTTCCTGTCATGTACGTACGTACCGGATATTTCCTTTTCAATGAAAATCGATCTACCAGATCAGCTACTTCGAAAAATGTCTCCAGGTCGATATTAACAAGTACTGTTTCTTCCTAAATACATAAACATCTAAAAGGATGAGAAAAGTCTACAAAAATGAAACGTTGGTCATGAGTTTCCATTTTTGTGCATGCAATATTGTCATGACCCGTTTTAACCCCCTTGGCGTGATTAGGATTTGCATGCATGCAGATGAGAATCTTGCGCATGACCAGCTAGCTCCTAGCTAGAAACCTTAAGAGTAGATCTTCTAAAGCTGCCGAGGGAAAAAAAAGGAGATGATCAGATCAGAGAGTTATATTCGCATGCATGATAAATTATTTTCTCATTAAAAACAGGCTGATGGGATGTAATCAATCAGAATTGTCATGAATATTTGAATTTTTTTATTCATTTAAATGCATGCATTCAAATAAAATAAAATTTCAAAATTTAAAAACTCCAAGAAGATTATCTTGATGATCATCACCATGATATTTAACAGCTAGCCCGTGCAAATTAAGAAGCGTTACCAATAGCTAGCGGGCTATGCGCACTGTTTGACAAATTAGAATAAAAACGTAACAGTACTGGGGTTTGGATCAGCTGATCATCACGAGATTCACGAAACTCTTTAGGACAATGACACTCCAAATTCCAAAAGAGCCATCATGACCGTGTCCCAATTCACCACGCTCTTGACTCTTCTTTTCCTTTTTTTTTTTCTTTTCTTTTTATTATACTGGGCCAACTCACCTTGCTCTTCATTTTCAGAAATCATTGATACGTCCCCTTCTCCTCGCGTGCATGACAAAATAACTTAATTGCTGGTACTAAAATTAGTCCATTTTATACAATTAATGCAAATATATACATATATATGTAAAACATAATTCTTGTACAAATTAATATAAAAATATCCAATAGCAAAAAGCCTTCTTATAAAGAAAGATTAACTTGCGTACGTGCATATATAAGAAGTTTGGACATCATCCATATAATATATATTTATATATATATATATATATATATTATATATAGAGCTCAGCTCATGACTTATATATATAAGTTAGATCTTTTGGAATAGGTTATAATTATACGGAATAAAAAAGAAAGAAAAATCCTATTTATCATATTTTTTCTTTTATCTTTTTTAATAATTTTTTATGTAATATTAAATAATTAGTCCACAAGTAAAATATAAAAGAATCTCACATTTAATGTTTTTTGCAATTAATTACATATATTTTATAATTACATATATAGTACGTTATACATGAAGTCACAAATATATTAAAACATGATATCCAAACAAAACACATAGAAGACGAACGAATAGATCTAAATTAACCAAAAAGGGTGACGTAGGATCAATGGATAAAGCCAACCAACCGGACAAAAGAGGTCATGGTCAAAGTCTCGTAGATGAATACAAGAGGAATTAATGGAGGATTAAAGGGACTGTTTCATGATGGGCATGCGAAAACCATGTGATTCCATTGTCCCTATTATTACAAATTTAATTAAGGTCCCAGAAATTAAAAAAGAAAATGTTAGAATTTTTATGTTGCATGATATCATGAGCACTCCCTCCTAATATTACATTTTAAATTCGTGTTGTTATTTCAATCGAAATACTATATTATTTCAATCATATATATAATACTGTATTTAAAATATATTTATGTTAATTACTTAAAGAAAAATGCATTAATTATATTTATTTATTCAGTATATTTAGTGACATACTCAACCCAAAAAGATAAAAAAAAAAAAAAATCCGGCTTTATATTTGCGGCTAAAAGTTTTTTTTCTTTACATGAGTTGCCCCGTTTAACAAATTTGTAATGAGTGCTCCTATCACTAACATTGGTTGATGACATTCATAGCGCACATTCTCTCTCTCTATCTCTCCTATTTAATCCATCCTCAGTACCACACTCCTCACTTCACACAACAAAGAAGAAAGACATCTTCTGCCTGTCTAGTTTCTCTTGGCCTTCTCTTCTTCTTTCTTTTCGTCTGAGGTCATGGTGATCATGGCGAAAGGGCAGATCTTTGTTTCAGTGGTCTTTGTAATATTACTACTCACAGTGCTGGTTGGTGCAAATGAAGAAGAAGAAGAAGCTGACAGGATATTGCGACTTCCTGGGCAGCCCAAGGTCTATTTCCAGCAGTTCTCAGGCTATGTCACTGTTAATCAAGCTGTTGGCAGAGCCCTCTTCTACTGGCTCACCGAGGCTACCCATGATCCCCTCTCAAAACCACTTGTTGTCTGGCTTAATGGAGGTTAGACTCTCTCTCTCTCTCTCTGTGTAATATGCATGCAAGTATGGTTTTGCCAACCATCTAGGCGGTTTAGATAAGAAATCATGAGAAGTATGTCTAAAGTCACTGTTGTATTGCCGTAAGCGGTAAGTGATATGATTCTCCATTCTTCTTTCATAATTTGTTGTAAGGTTCATGTGCTTATAAGATATTGTGTTTTAGATATTATGTTTCAGAGACCATTTACTTCTCTCACATTGCCGACATGTTAATATTTTATTGCAGAAGCTTTTTTCGAGCTTCCCTCATGTCTTTTTCATAAATATCTCGAGCTAGAAAATATAGCGTATTACATTTTTGGGGCTTTTTTGCTTTTTCTTTTTGGGTTTTGGATGGTGGACAACAAAAGCCTTTTAACTGGAAGCAAATTAACCCCTTTTTATGACAGAAAGAACAGTTTGGCTTTACCATAGGTACCATTAATCCTTACAACCAAACAAAAAGGAAAATGGAAAAATAAGGAGAACCACAGCAGTGGCCTACAATTGGCTAGAAATGATGACATAACGACCATTGGATGGTGCAGTTGTCTGTTCATGACACTTACACGACCTAACTTCCAAGTTTCAATACAAATGAAACCCATCACATGAATTCTCTCTCACACACACACTCACACAAAACAAGTCTGATCTCTCTCTCTCTCTCTCTCTCTCTCTGTGCATGGACTGACGAGAAGGAATTAATGCTTGAAAGCAACCAAAACAGGCCTCATTTATTCAGTCACAGCGATTGCAGTACTGTTGACCTCTGGCCACTTGTGTTGGTGCACCATCAATGCATAGCTCTCAATTACTACAGAACCTGAAATCTTCTTTCTCCATTTGTCCCCCCAACGAACAAAAGAAAGCAAACCCAATATTTTTTTAGCTTTTTTTTTTTTTTTGCTAGGCAATTTTTGAGCACATGTAATGGAATTTAAAGATGGGTAATGCATAAAAAAAAAAAAAAAAAAAAAAAGAAAAGAAAAGAAAGAAGCACTATGCATGGGAACCGCATGATTTAGGTCCTGACGGCCATTTGCTTCAATTGCTGTTTTCTTGGTGATTAGGCCCTGGTTGCTCTTCTGTGGCATATGGTGCATCCGAAGAAATAGGCCCATTTAGAATAAACAAGACAGCCTCAGGGTTGTACCTCAACAAGTTCTCATGGAACACTGTAGCCAACCTCCTGTTCTTGGAAACTCCGGCCGGCGTGGGCTTCTCTTACAGCAACCGGGGCTCCGATCTCTTCGACACCGGTGATCGCCGCACTGGTTGGAACCCACAACCTTCATTTTTCTTTTTTATCATTATTTTTCCTTCAATTATGATGAACTAATTATATCTTACTCAGATCAGTTGAATGATTAAACCCAGCTTGCCCTTGACAAATTATGGCAATTTATTGATGGGTTTGAAGTTGAATTAGAGATCATGATCTAATTGTGTAGATTGGACATGATATGAAGCATGCATAATTGAATGTTGATGGATTTGATATCTCTTTGGCCCACACTTAAGGAAATTATAAGATATTAATTCTTTAATGCAGATATGTCCTTTAAATAAATACGTACACAGTATACTGCACACATGGAATTAATGTACGTACCGTACGTATAAGTATTATAAGAGTGCATGGAATTAATTATCTTAATTATGAGATGAGGTTATGATTTAGCCAGGGACTCCCTGCAATTCCTAATAAGATGGTTGGATCGTTTCCCACGCTACAAGCACAGAGAAGTCTATCTCACCGGAGAGAGCTACGCAGGCCATTACGTTCCTCAGCTGGCTAAAGAAATTATGACCTACAATAAACATTCCAAAAACCCTATAAATCTCAAAGGAATCATGGTACGTATATATACTACTGATCTGATCTACTCTTTTTTCCTTGACTTTTACATTAGCTTTAATTTCTTGTGTTTATTATGCCCAAATTATAAATGGCGTCTAATTCATTTCTGGTTTAATATTGTTAATGATCGAAATGCAGGTTGGCAATGCAGTGACAGACAACTACTATGATAACTTGGGGACAGTGACATACTGGTGGAGCCATGCCATGATCTCCGATAAAACCTACCGGCAGCTGATCAACACATGTGATTTTAAGCGACAAAAGGAATCGAACGAATGCGAGTCATTGTATAGCTATGCCATGGATCAAGAATTTGGCAATATTGATCAATACAACATTTATGCACCCCCATGTAACCACTCTGATGGTAGCACTACTACCGGAGCTACACGCCATAACATGCGATTGCCTCACCAACCACATCATCATGATCGGGTATAATATATGCTCCACATTAATATAATAGTACTACTGATGATCAATAAATTATATAAAATAACTTTATAATTTGCAAGATAGTATGGAGAGATCGAGATGTAAAAAATTGATTAATCTTATTTATTTATAATCTGTTGGCCTGTTGTCCAGATTTTCCGGCAAATGTCCGGGTATGATCCTTGTACCGAAAAATATGCGGAGATTTACTACAATAGGCCAGATGTGCAGAAAGCACTCCATGCTAACACAACCAAAATTCCTTATAAGTGGACTGCTTGCAGGTGAGCCATTAATACAACTATATTATTATATATATATATTAATGACGTTAATTATAATATGATGATGATCCTGCATGCAGTGAGGTTTTGAATCGGAACTGGAACGACACGGATGCGTCGATTCTTCCAATTTATAGGGAAATGATAGCTGGTGGTTTGAGAATTTGGGTATTTAGGTACGCAATTGGCTATCTATCTTAATTATACTTCATATGATATATATATATATATATATATATATATATAGATCGACTCATGATGCATATATATATAAATATATATGCCTATATCGTGAATCATGATAATTCCGTATATATTATAACTAAGTAATTATTTTGTTGCATGCAGTGGTGATGTTGACTCAGTGGTGCCGGTGACAGCAACTAGATATGCACTTGCCCAACTTAAATTAGAAACCAAAATTCCATGGTACCCTTGGTATGTTAAGAAGCAGGTAATTACCAACGTCTTGAATCTTGATCATGTTTCTTTTCCTGCAGCCAGCTCAAGTTATTAATTTACTCATGATCATACTGTATATAATATATATATATATTGGGGTACTGGTCATGATGATCGATGCATGGTTTTCTTGAAGGTGGGAGGCTGGACAGAGGTATACAGAGGGCTGACATTCGCAACTGTGAGAGGTGCAGGCCATGAAGTTCCACTTTTCAAGCCTAGAGTAGCCCTTCAGCTGTTCCAGTCTTTTATCAGTGGGCAGCCTCTTCCAAAATCTTAAGCAAAAACCTGATGATCATGATCATGATGTCTTTCCGATCCTGGCCTTCCCCCATTTCCATTTAATTTCGACTTCGATCTTGTTATCATGAACTGTTATCATCTTTCTAGGCAAATTAATTAAGAAAAATGCCATTTTAACATAAATACGTACAATATTTATTGCTGCAGAAAGCCATGATCTCGCGAGATAGTGAGAGCTAGCTAGCTAGAGCATTAATTAATTTGATTATATTATGCAATATATACCAAAAAAATAAAAAACAGCAAATGTAATATTATAATTGGAAGCTGCATGCATTTAAGGTTTTGTTTGTTTTGATCATCAATCTTTGGGTTGGTGGGGATAATCTGAAGGGTAATCATTGGATTATTTCAGTTTCTTTTTTCTTTTTTGTTCTTAACAAAGATCTCAGTATAAAATTTGTTTTACATTGAAATGGATGTCATTTTTATAAAATAATTTATAAAAAGGATTTTATTTTTTATAAATATTCTAATTTTATTTAAAAGTCATTATATCGAGTATTGTAAAAAAAAAACTGTACTGTATCATTACTCATTCATAATCATTGACTTTTCTGTATGTATGTATGTTAAGCATGTTTGGTACGTACGTTACCCTCAATCCAAAGTACTACATCTTTGTAATCATTGACTTGCATATTTAGATTCAGAGATGAAATGAGATGAATTGAGATAATTTATGAATATATAATAATGAAATTTGTGAATTAAAATTTATAAATATTAGTAAATAGTAGTGAGATAATCTCAACTCACCTTTCAATCCAAATCTTAATGTATCAAAACATACATCTTTAATTATCTCCATTTTCTAACAAATAAAAACCAAAACAATTTTGATAAAACTTAAAACAAAAAAAAAAACTCATACTGTTACTTTAATTAAAACCGATTATGGGAGATTTTAATATCATCCTAACAAATAAGAACTTAAATTACACCAAAATATAATCTGAAACTAATGTTTAATAAATATGTATAGAATCAAAATGTTGAAATGTACCGAAACCAGTAGTATAGAGAGCGAAATCATGCAGGTTTTAATCATGCATTAATATGAAATATTTCGATTATTTCCATGGAATATTCCTAGAGGCCGAACGAAAGTGGTAACTAACTTTGATCTAGTGTGGTAAATGGAGTTGAAAAGGTTTTGAAAAATAATGTAAAATTTGTGGAGAAGTGTACGTTTGGATATTAATTAGAGTGTACTCATAGATCATTTATAAATAGTAATAAATATTGAATAATTTATGAATAATAGTCTACTGTTTGTGAATAATAACGAAATATTTATAAATAAAATCTTGAATGATAGTTCAGCTGGTCCGGTCTTGAGTTTGCTTCCTAATAGTCACTAGTTCGAGTCACTTTAGGGCCATTGAAAGTTTACTTGGTTATTAATTTCAGAGCCGGATTAGTCGAGATGCGCGCAAGCTGGTTCTAAACACCTACGGTTATAAAAATATATATATTTATAAATAATAGTAAAATAGTATGCGATAGTCGATCCTTAAATACAGCCTAAGATAATCGGTAAAGCAAATAGACAAAAAATTTATGGTGGCTGTCAACCATCTCAAAAAGGGAGTAGTCTCTCCGTCCCTCAATCGATCGATACTGTATTTGCCTCACCAACTTGAGATGGGATGTTCCGTACTTCTCCGATCACGTACCATACCAAATGACTAGTGGCCACCAATCTTTTAGATTTGACTCTTTCACGGCCTCCACTAAAGGTTCGCCAACGACTTGGATTATTGTCTTTGGCTTGTTATTTTTCTTATGATGTTACTTCCCTTAACCGATGATCAAGAGAATTGAACGAGGAAGTGGACATCTCGTTCGATTAGTCTAAACCAACAAATGCAACACAAATTTGCAAGTCACCACATCTTCATGTCATGGCGTTATAATTTGCAAGTCAATTGCATTCAAAATCTTCATCGACAACTCCATTTTTATTTGAAATAAGTGGAGATTAATTTATTAGTCTCAAAATCTTATATATATATATATATATATATATATATATATTATTTCTTCTAAATTGTATTTCTCGAGATGGGATGTTTGTTGCCCTCATCTTAAAGAAAACTAATAGTCGAGTAATAAAGTTGAAAAAATAAATAAGGGTGAAAATCAAATCATAGTATTTTTAATAGAAAGTATAGTATTTGTTGAATGGAGGTACGGGACAAGTGAATTAACGGACGAAAACACGGAGAAGGCAACAAGTACGAGGTGGAAAAGGATTACACGGCTTTTGTTATTGGTCGCGCATGTGTAAGGGGACATTTCAGCTATTTCCTGTGTCTTTCCGCGTAGGAGATCGCTGGACTGAAAAAGGCAGAAGTCAAAGACACGAAGCTTTGCCTGAACAAACACGACTCCGGACTACTGCTTATTTGTGTGGATCAGGATTGGATTGGACGGGCACAGAGAGAGATCGCCCATAGATATCCCAAAAGGTCACTGCACCATTCAAATGTCTTCTTCTTGCCTGGGTGGCTCCAATAAAGTCAAGTTCTTTGTAATCCCCGTACAATATCTTCCCTCCATGTACAGCTTCACAATCTGAAGCCGTAGAGTTATTTTTCGTCGTTTTCGGCTGCTTTCACCCCTGTATAGAGGTTCCTATACTGTTTATTTCCGGCGTCCTTTGAACCCCTTTCTATTACTGTTGTGATTTTGGAACTTTTGGGTCGCTTCGATTGGGAGTCCCTCGAGTGTTACAAGCTGCCGAAGTTTTAGTTTCGAGGAGGTAGGCTTTAGCTACCCTTGCCTTACTAATATTCTTGCCCTTGATTCAAACTTGGATTTTTTTTTTCTTGTATCTATTTATTCATAGTGGTTCCTATTGATCTGCAAGCTCTGAAATTATTGGTCCTCTAATGACTTGGTTCTTTACTTTACCTTAACCTTCATCTGGTTGTTTGGATTCCTCTATTGGATATGTGTTTGATTTCAATAGAGATCATGTTATTTTATGCAAATATATGAATTTTTATTGGGATTGGTTGCGTCTTTTTTTTTTTTAATTTATCAAAAGGATAGTATTTGATTTGATTTTGTATTTGTATTCGTATTCATATTTAGGATTTTAGATAGGGTATCCAAAGCCCTTTGTAGACGGTGGTATTTGGCTTCTGCTTCTTGTTGGCTATGGGGGATATTGATCCTACGGCTCCGGAATTAGAAGGAGAAGAACACTTAATTGCTGCCGCCAAATACATTATTAAAGCGTTGGGGTCAAACAAGAACCTTACAGATGATGCTAGGAAAACTTTGGCAGAACTTGGCACCCAATTGTCCAACATGACTGTGCTAAATGAAAATAAGGGTGATGGGAATAGTGAGATCAAGGATAGGCTTAATGCTGTTGAGGAGAAGATCATGAATTGGGAGGAAGATCGGTCTATGATATGGGATTCGGGACCAGAAGAAGTGTCTGAGTACCTGAATGCTGTGGGTGAGGCACACAAATTGACTGAAAGATTAGAGAATCTGTGTCTAAATAAAGATGACGATGAGTATAAGTTGCTACAAAGGGCTCATGATGTTCTTCAGAAGGCGATGGAAAGGCTCGAGGAGGAGTTCAGGCACATGCTTATGGAGAACAGGCAGCCTTTTGAGCCAGAGCACATGTCTTTTCG
Organism: Cyclocarya paliurus; assembly: GCA_029856935.1. Classification (NCBI taxonomy): domain Eukaryota; kingdom Viridiplantae; phylum Streptophyta; class Magnoliopsida; order Fagales; family Juglandaceae; genus Cyclocarya; species Cyclocarya paliurus. The sequence continues at coordinate 5,527,697 of CM056950.1, forward strand.
ATACACTGAAGAGGATGTTGTGGATGGGGTCTCAATTATCTCTTTTGGGGATGAGTCAATTGAGGAGTCACTTCACAGAGACAGCGTCAGCAGGACCTCTGAGGAATATATCATTGATTTGATAAATCCAGATGTGATTCCTGAGCTCAGAGGCATTGTGAATTTGATGTCCAATTTGAATTATGAGCAGGAATGTTACCAGGTCTACACCAGTGTCAGGAAGGATGCCTTGGATGAGTGCCTCTTCATTCTTGAAATGGAGAAACTAAGCATTGAAGACGTTCTGAGGATGGAATGGGCTAACTTGAATTCCAAAATCAAACGGTGGGTACGAACAATGAAGATCTTTGTGCGGGTCTATCTTGCTAGCGAGAAATGGCTCAGTGATCAGATTTTTGGAGAGCTTGGATCAGTTAATCAAGTTTGCTTTGTGGAGCCATCCAAGGCTGCAATGTTGCAGCTTCTGAATTTTGGTGAAGCCATGTCTATAGGTCCTCATCAACCAGAAAAATTGCCTCGCATTCTTGATATGTATGAGGTACTAGCTGATCTTCTTCCAGATATAGATGCTTTATTCTCAGATGAGGCTGGTTCTTCAGTTAGAATTGAGTGTCACGAGGTTCTAAGGAGATTGGGAAATACTGTTAGGGCAACATTTCTTGAATTTAAGAATGCCATTGCATCAAATGCGTCAACAAACCCTTTTGCAGGAGGTGGAATTCACCATCTGACCAGATATGTCATGAATTACATAAAGTTTCTAACCGACTACAGTGAGACCCTTAATTTACTGCTCAAGGACCATGATGCAGAGGATCCCAATTCATTGTCACTTGACATGAGTCCAACTACAGAAGAGGAGAACAAAAGCCGAAATTCTTCAGGCAGGATTTCCCCAATGGCTCACCACTTCCAATCAATTGCTTCAATTCTGCAAAGCAGCCTTGATGATAAGTCCAAGCTATATAAGGAGGCTTCGCTACAGCACTTCTTCTTGATGAACAATATTCATTACATGGCTCAAAAGGTCAAGGGTTCTGAGCTAAGGCATATATTTGCAGATGAATGGATTAGAAAACACAACTGGAAATTCCAACAGCACGCGATGAGTTATGAGCGAGCTAGTTGGAGTTCAATCCTCTCTTTGCTCAAGGACGATGGGATTCAAAATCCTGGTTCAAATTCTATCTCAAGAGCTCTTCTCAAGGAAAGGGTCCGTAGCTTTTATCTCGCTTTTGAGGAGATCTACAAGACCCAAACGGCATGGGTTATTCCAGATATTCAGCTTCGAGAAGATTTACGGATCTCTACATCCCTCAAGGTGATCCAGGCTTATCGGACATTCGTGGGAAGACATGCCAATCACTTGAGTGAAAAGCATATTAAGTACAGTGCTGATGACCTAGAGAGTTATCTTTTGGATTTCTTCGAGGGATCTCCGAAATCATTACAAAACTCCTCTAGGAGATGAAAAGCAACACCCCCTCCCCCCCCCCCCCCCCCCCCCCCCCCCCCCCCCCAAAAAAAAGAGTTCGCTGTATCTGTAGTCATGCAGAACAGAATTTTCCTGACTGTATTCCCTTTTTGATAAGTTCATAATTGTATTTTTTTTGTTTCCTTCTTGTTGTCTGAATACGATGTACCAGGCTGAAAAATATGAAACTAGCTTGTAACTTGTCTTTTAAGACGAATGAATATAAAACTTGTTTGTAACTTGGGTTTCCCTCTACTACCTGTGTGATCCTCTTATGGGAAATGCAAATAGGAAGCAACCCCCAGCATATCAATTAGTACAAATGATGGTTATGGATTACTGGCGGACATAGACCTCGAAAGAGCATCTGATAAAGTAATGTTTGGTGTTGCATATAGTGCCGTCGACAGGATGAAATTGCAATAAGAAATTGAAGTCAAACTTGGAGAAGTTGGAGTATTGATGGATGGAGGCATTGGATACATTTTGCCAAAAGGAGTCCTTGACAATAGATGATGCTCAAGAAGGGTTTGTTGGCCTTTCGCTCTCAAGCGTGATAAATTATTTAAAAACATAAATAAATAAAAGATGAAGTGTTGAGAGGGGACAAGGCATTGCTTGTATTCCGTCCACCATATACGAGCTTGGCCTACTGAAAAGGACTTTACCATTCCCAACTAGAGTTTCTAGTTTTCTTTTCTTTTCTTTTTAAATTTATTTATTTATTATTATTCAGGGAAATATCATCGATTGTGTTGGGATATTTTCGTAGACTCTGAATTTGGAGCTAAGGAATCAAGGATTGTGACGTGGTTTCTGTGGCCGGGAGAAGACGCCTTGTGAACTTGGAAAGTCAAGGTGAGCATGATCGTTTGTCATTTTTTTCTTTCTTTAGGTGCGACAAGAGAAGTAATAATACGTTCATGACCTGGAAAGCATTTGATTTTGGAGGGTTTGATCCAATTATTTACCTAAATAATAATTTTTTTTATGTCTGTCATTTTTTTATAGTAATTTTATGATTATCTAATAATTACTCGACACCATAATTATTCTATCGACCCACACAAATGCGTCTGAGAAAACATGACATTTAAAGTAGAAGAGCTAAGAAATGAAGAAGCCAGAGGAACAAGAAACGAAGAGTCAATTACTTAATAAAACATTTTTTTCTTTATTAAAAAAAATAATAATAGAAAAATTAAGTGGTGAAAAAGTTAATGAAAAATCAATAATCACTATGAAAATCATTTTTTGCCATCTCTATTGAATTAATAATCATTTTTTCTATTTCACTTTAGAGCCAAAGCGATTTTTTTTAGAGAGAGAGAGAGAGAGGGGAAGGGAAGAGTATTGGCTGATTTTATAGAGAACAGCATGATTCAAGCTTAAAACCCATTTCTATTAACATATTAAAACCTATTTCTATTTACACAAGAACCCTATTTAATGTACACCAACACTCGCATTATAACAAGTATGAACCACAGATCTTGTTGCCTGCCCAGCGACCAATAATATCCACAAGCAACAGCTCATTATGTCCAAATTGCTACTCAACAAGCAGCCCTCCTTTCTAACATACTTTTTTGAATGATTCCCCATATTTTACTAACCTTCTAACATACTTGTGCCAATAGCTTCAGACCACCTGACCACCCTGGAGAGGCTACACTATACTCAGCATGAACTTTCAGAAACTCCAACTGAGGTCATCATTGCCAACAATCGATCAATTTATACGACCTATAATTTATAAAGCCCAGAAGGGCTTTCGAGCTGCCACTGAACCAGAGTTGCTAAGTGCAGAGGAGTTGCCACTAAGCAATTCCTCATAGTTCTCCTCGAGGTCATCATCCTCCTCTCCATATTCCATCAGCTTGACCAGAGTATCTGAAATAACTAACAGTTTGAGACACATTTTAAAATTAATTAAAGCGGGGTTTGCCAACATAAGCATACAAGCAATGCTACTCTGCCTCTAATACAGCAAACAATCCCATCAACATTATCACACTGATGAACCTAATAACCAGCAGCAGTAAAAATAAAGCGGGAGAAGTTTCTATTCCTACCAGGAACGGCAGTCTCAGCATCAGACTTTGTTTTGTTCAGAATATTGTACTTGACATCCCCTTTAAAAGCATGTGTTGACAATGGAAATTTCGGTGGAGGTGGTGGTGGGGGCATGTCTCTTGGCAGGGGTGGTCGCATTCCGTTTGATAATGACTGGACCAATTTCTTCGGGGCTGGCATAGTTGATACATTTCTCACACCCAAATTTGCTGATGGCTCAGTGGGCGTTAAATATTCTGAACCCTGCAATGAGTAAGAAAAGGACAATCCAACCTAATTTCTCAACAACAGATTATAGGCAATATCAACAATCTCAAATAAATTGAAGAAACTTTTGAAATGCTTGTGTGGATTGAGAAGATGCTAGATGATGATATTGCAGTATAAGAGACAGGAAGGACATATAAAAGGAGTCTTCTCAAGTTACAAAAAACTATGCGAGGTGATGTCATTGATGGAGTGTTTCTCATTAGATATCGAGATGAACAGGGCAGACATGTAAGCCTTTCACGTCTTGGCATGTACAAAGGTCAACGACATGATTTGTGGAAGTTGGTACATGGAAATAATGGCATTTCCTAAAACTACAGTTTGAAATAGATGCCTATCACCACGAGATAAGACACCATATAAAACACTTAAATTGATGTGTTAAAACTGCAATTTAACATTCAGTATCAACTTCCCCATTGTGTGAGCATCAGCCACCAACATCAAGCGCGCTTTGATGTCTATGTGACTGGAATGCAGCAGTGGTAGCAGAGAATGACTCCGCTTATCCTCAAAACAAAGAATGTAAACAAAAAAGGCGCTCGGACAGAATCACTCATTACCATTGCACACAGCTTACTACATTGCTTAAATGTCAAGTCATCAAACTTAGTTTCTTGGTAGCATTGCAGGCACAACATAACCAAAAACAAGAAAGTATCAATTATACAAAAGCATCTAAATTAAGAGAACACAGTGAATGCCTTAACTTGCTTTCTAAAAACTGGACTTCCAAACTCGTCTTATGAACCTTCCTTAAGAGAGAAGAAACTAAAGTAGCCACTTCCCTAAGGCTTTGAAAGGAATCATCACACGACTTTAGGCACACATGGTTTCCACAACGAAAAATCTCCATTCTAATTGAGCAAGAACTCTTTTCCTGTCATGTTTTTCTATTTTCTCTTTTCAAAAATCAATCTGGTCCAGCGGCAGCAGTTGCGCCTTAACACAACTTCAACGTATTGACATCATAACTCAAAAGAACAAACCAAAAATGAGTGCATTGCAATCAGATTGACCACAAGTTAATGCAAAATGCATGATAAAACAAAAGGGTTCCTACATGGTACTTGATCAAACAGTTATTAAATTTATTGTTGAATAGAAAATGTTCTCTTCTGCAACCACTAAATTCCAATGACATTAAAATCAAAGCTCACTTTGGTGGTGGCAGAATCTCTTCTGAAGTGGTAAGTTGGCTGTCCATATTGGTGGTGGCCACCCATTGAGGAAGCCAACATTGCACTTAAGGCATAAAAAGTTACAGATTTTTAATTCAACACAATTCAGCTCAAAGATACGAGAAGATAAAACCAATGCACATAAAATCTATAACTGAACCCTGATCAAAGCTCTGAAGCCATAATCGTTCCACGGCTGAAAACCCTGTGAAACATACAAACCAACGACCCAATAGAGAGGTACAGAATCGGCCTGTTAGCTTCAAAGGTCAGAGAAAATACCTGGAATATTAAGCACTGAAAGTCAGCATAATAAAAAGCTAATATCAATGCATAGAAGCATTCATTGAAGTAGAGAATCATGTTGATACTGAAGAAAACATCACCTATTAATAATAACATACATGAATAAAAAAAAAATGTAGAAAGTGATAATCCACAACCAAATTTCAAAGTGAAGACTTGATAAAGGAGATGAGTTATAACTCAGAAAGGTGGATACGATCACACGAGTGAAAAAAGAATTCCTATAACATCCACATCAAGACTATTGTTTGCTTACATGGTAGACAAATCCTTGCCCCAACTAAGACAAAAAGAGTAGGAAAAACCAGCAAGCTACTGACAAACTGACTATCCTTCCCTCTCTCAAAATAAATCAAATACAATAACTCAACAAACACAAGCAAAAAGATTATACCTCGCATATCCGAGATAACCTAGCAAGGGGATTGCACTGATACCTGATGGGGTTTTGCAGGATACTTTGAGCCAGCTGGTAGTTCCTGAAACTTCCGCTTCTGTGGAGGCTGTTTCTCCTTCTCAGGATCAGAGCTTACACTCGACTTTGGTTCTTTGCTTGGTATTGGTGTTATAGAATCCAATCCAGAATTAACAGGAGAAGGTAACTGCCTAAGTGCCAGAGCAACTTGTTGCAATGGGGTGGCTTGAGGATATATCCCACCATATCCACTATAACTTGTTCCAGCAGAGACTATCTGGTGGGAATAGCCCACTACTTTTCCTTGAGACTGCCCACAAGGTAAATATCTACCAGATTGTGATACTGTCCCTGGAGAAAAGACAGGAGGGAGTCCAGGGGTTAAAAGAGAGGAAACTGGGGGAGCTGGTGTAGAGCCCACAGTTACAGACGTCAAACCAACAGAAGAATCTGCATTTAATGCTACTTCATTTCCTGAACTCAGAACTCCGGCCAATAACTGCTGTGGAGGAGGAACAGCACTGTAAACCTGCTGTGGGGGTGGAACAGCACTATAAACCTTACATGATGAAACCCTAAAAGTTGGAACCACAGATTACTTTCCAATAGAAATAACAAACTAGAGTACAAAACAAAATGATGTTATCAATATCTGCAATTGTTTGATGAAACCAAATAGTCATGCAAAGAGCATGCAATGTTGAACACACACACAAAGAATAAGAACAGTTAAAGCTACGGAGTACCAAATAAAAGGTTATATCAGTAACAAATATAATATGGAAGTTTCTATACCGTAGAAACATAATACAAAAGTTGACAATGCAGCAATGGACACAACAATTTACACCCAGCTTGACTTAAAAAGTAATTACCTAGATGCACCACACTCTACACTGACTGTATCCAACAAATTTTCAGCCAAACGCTTAGCATCTTCAACTCCTTTTGGATTATTGCTTGATAAGAATAAATGCAGTGGTTGCTGCCCTTCTGCAAACATGATGGAAGAGCTTAGGAAAAAAAAACTAGTAAAAGGATTGATTGCACACAGTGAGATTGTACCTTCTCCAAGTGTGTTTTCAAGGTCCCCTGAACCGCGTCCTCTTAGTGAGACAGTTGCTCCTGTTTCATTCATTATGTGATTTATATACTGGTCCTGCACGCACAAAACCAAACCACCACCAACACAAAAACAGTCTCCCAATTGCATGGAGATGCCAGAAAAAGCTTCAAACATTAGAATCCCTCATCTTTATCAATATGTAATATAATCTCCAAAATAAAAAAGAAAAACAACAGCACAAATTTACCAGCAAATGGAGGCACGCATTAGGATCCCAAATTATATTTATTAAAAGAATAAATGGAGCAGAAACACCGAATATTTGAAAAATCTATGAACAACCCAAATTATCATACACTAAAAAACTAAACCTCAAAATCAGCATATTATAAAATTTTAGCAGAGGTGGCACTCAGTCAACACACAGAAAGCCTGGAAGGCATTCAAAAAAGGAACACACACACATATAAACGAAAGGAAAAACAAAATAGCCATAGGGAAAAAGCTGCCATGGTTAAGCTATCAGGAAAAAAAAAACACAAAGCAAAATACAAACAAAGAGGGGGAAGGAGGGAAGGAAAAAACAAAAACTTACATTTGGCCCACGTATATGCGCAGCGATGTTCAGTGATGGATCCGGGTCGAAGCCCAAAAACACACATGTGCTGAGTGCCTGAGTAACCCAATCCAATCAGAAAATTCATATTTTGTGTTAATCCTCATCAAGCCAAGAAAGACAAAAGCTGGTAACACAATGCATGCCTACCTTCACTCCATTGCTTATAGTCAGATGAGAAGTGGAAGAAGCTGGCTGTAAATTTGGACCTTGTTTCAGAATTTCTTCAACCATGGCAGCAGCACGATCAACTGCTATTATGCGCTCAGCAGTATCTTTTAACTGCACAGGCAATCCATTATTACATTAAAGCCATAGGCATGTATAGATTGCCTAGTAGTGTCGAAAATTATGTGGTGATCTTTTCTATTTGTTGCAATGAATTTTCTTCTTTTGAATTTTTTTTTTGATCGGTAAATAAAATTTTTTTGATCATAAGAATATGCAAAAGCCCAAGTACACGGGTCATATAAAAGAGCAATGCCTAGGAGTGTCTTCTTTTGAAATTTAAAATGGGCATGTTTCTTTATTGACCCACATAGTAAATTTCACTAGGGGATGCTTGGGGAATGAGATGAGATGAAAATTTTCTGAATACTAGTAAGATTTTTGAATAGTAGTGAGACAGTTTGAGTAAATGTTTTATAAGGTTTTGGGAAATGAGAGAGAAAAAGTTCAATAAAAAATATTATAAAGTTAAAATATTGTTAGAATATAATTTTTTAATATAATTTTTATTTTGGGATTTGAAAAAGTTTGATTTTTGTTTTTGTTTTTTGTTTGAAAGTTTGGGAAAGTTGTGATGATTAGTTTGAAAAAGTTTTAATGATTAGTTTGAAAGTGTTTGTGTTTGGTGATGTTTGGGAAGGAAATGAGATGTGATGAGATGAGATGAGATGGGATGAGACCCAAACTATTTCCAGACATCCCCTAACTATGCACACTATTTCAACTAATCTACCAAATTGCAAAGCAATAGATCATACTTGTGCCCCGGCTGATATGTGAAGATACAAGGGCTTCTCCCCATCAGGAGGCGCATTTGGTGGAAGGTACTTACCCCTGAAACAGAAAATCAGACTATGCCTTACATCTACGAACAAAAAAACATTAAATAGATCCCATAACTACTTTTAAAGGCCACAAACCTAGTTATAACCACAGCACCCGTGCACTTTTGTATCTGCAAGTAAATTACGTTCATAAATCTCATGAAAAAAAATGTGCCTAATTCAACTTGAATTATGATAAACCAATTATCCAACCACACAAACAAGAAAGAGCAGATTAACCTCCTCCTGTGTCTGTCGTTTTGTGAGCTTGTAGCGAACAGAAGACTCAGCATCATTTATGACAATTTCTCGTGCTATTAACTCATCTTGGATCTTTGGCTGAATTCATTCATACAAACCATGGGAGTTTTGAGAAAAAAAGATGAAAATTACAAAAGAAAACGGGTAAATGAGAGAAATTTGAATGAAAGAATTAGCCAACTATAGCTCAACACTCACAAATATAATGAAAATCAATCTCAGAATATGGACGTACAGCAGTCTTCAGAAAACTCCAATAAAACATGTTCCGCAACAAAAGCAAGCACTTTGTTGCAGCAGGGTAGAGGTGGACTCAAATACATATTAAAGTTGGGAGTAAGTTGTGATACCCCAATAAATTAAAATATATGTAACTTTCTTCACGATAAGTAAAAAAAAAAAACAGTTTTGCAGTAAACTAAACACAGAAAAATAAAAATGAGAAATGCAAACAAAGTAGAAATTAAGATAACGGAATTTTTTTTTGGGGGGGGGGGGGGAGGGGGGGTTTAGGGGGGCAAACTTTTCTACTGTGTGACATGTTTATATATAATTAGATCTCGATAATTTGCTACTTGTGCATAGAAATAAAATTCTAAAAACACAACTTAATATGTGTTTCAAATTTCTTACGACAATGTTTCATGGAATAATATTCATGCATAATTATTTTTGTAATATATTTAGAACATGTTTTCTTCATAGAATCTATTGAGTGATCTTTTAGGAAGTCCATATTTTATCCTAGTATGTATGCTAGTTTATCAAGTTTCATGTCAAATCTAAATATTACTACCAGTGTTTTTTTTCATTTTATAACTATCTGGTGTAGAGAGGAGAGAGAAAATCCTCTCCATACACTTTCGTTTCCATACACTTTTTCGCATGAAATTGTATTTCGATGGTGTTCGTGATTGTTTGAACGTCTGAGTTGCGTTTGGTTGGGAAGGAAAATGGCTCCTGTGAAAGCTGTTGTCATTGAACTGAAAACCTTTGAGGTATCTAGGGAGGGCTGATGGTTGATTCTCACAAAAAGAGGGTGTAAGTTTGTGAGAAGCATGAGAATGGAGTTAGCCACTGCACGGTGGTTTAGCAAAGCCCTGGAGGATGGCAGGATTGCAAGGAGGAAAGGGTTTTATGCTTGTCATTGGGAAGGAGACAGGGCAGAGGTGCACAAATATTCAAGGTGCGTTCATGGCGCTGGAAGAGCATCAAGGGGGTGGGCGTAGTAACTGCATCTTTGTTCCTGATGACAACAATGGGAGGGGATGGTGGAAACTAGCGGAGGTGTTAAGGGAGGTTGCTTATACCGGTGGGTAGGCACCATCGGCAACAATGGTAGCGGCATTTCCGAAACCTTCTCAGTCGTATAAGGAGGCTCTCCAACAACCGAGGGATTTGGACTTGTCTACTCAACCTGTCAGGCTACATGGCAGGGGCGTATCGCTGCAAAGGCAAGGAATTGCCGTTGATTCTAGAAGGGTCCAGAGAGTTGAAGGGGAAGGCAGAAGAGAGGTTGGGCCAAATAAGGAAATGTTTCTAAGGGAGCTGAAGGTGATGAAAGGGCAACTGGACGAGATGCAATCTAATATGAATTGGATGATACGGTGCGTAGAAGAGGAAATAGAGTTGGGGCTGGGTTTCGGTCTGAAAGAAGGGCTGGTGTTGAGTAACAAAGGACTGGGCCAAGTGAATGGGCCCGTCTATGGGTATCAAAGGGAAAGGCCTCATGGGCTCAGATGTTGGGCTCTAACCGTTGGGTAAGAAACCCATCTGGAGGAAACTCATCCCAGCTGAAGCAGGCCCATCGACGATGGGGGGCTCAATCCCTACCGCCTGCGATGGGTCGGGGGGCTCCGGCGACTTCTTTAGCGACATTGACAAGGGCCAGGCAGCCAGAGAGGACACCCACGCAACTTCTGACATGCCGGGTCTCATCTCTAGAGCTCCTGTATTTCAAGCTTCAATTGGGTTTGAGAGGTTGGATCCAACACAGAACAGGCCGGCGAAGGCGACAACACCATCTACGGGGGCTAGTTTGCTGGAGATGGCACATGCAGAGCAGTTATCAAGAATCGATGGGTCGGCAAGTCCTCTCGAGGCTTTTACGATCAACACTCTCAAGTCGATGGCTCCATCCAAGGCTCAGCAAGTCCCGATTGTCTCTAAGGAAGCCTCAGGAGGGCTAGTGGGGTCTTATGTGCCAGATTTTGAGGAAGGGGAAATAGTGGAAAAATCACTGGGAAAGACAGCCCCGGTAGCTTCTCTGGGAAGGGAGATAAGGCTAGTGGATGAGGGTACTAGTCTGATGAAACATTTGTTGAATTTTGAGGGCAGCAGACAGTCTTGGCAGGTGTTTGCAGATGTTCATGCATAATTTGAGAAAGTGGCGGTAGATTTGGATCTACAGATGGAGGTATTTGCAGTAGATAGTGATGAGGAGGAGATGGGTAGTCCGTCACCCTTACAAATGCTTCCCCCTCGAATTGCACCTAGAGCATTAGATTGGGTGTTAAAAAAAGTGGAGGAGCTTCAAGGTTGGGTGAGACTATCCTGTGATGGCTATGAAGAACAATTCATAGCTCTTTTAGTAGCCATAGAAGCTGGTCGCTCCACGGCCATGAAGTCAGCTATTAGAAAGGAGAGAGAGTTGAAACGACTGCAATACTCTATTAACTATGACAATAAGGAGGGAACTTTGGGGAGAGATAGAGCTAAAGGGAGGGATTTTACTGTTATTAATGAAGCCTAAAATACTGTCTTGGAATGTAAGAGAGATCAATGACTTGAATACATGCCTTCGCATTAGATCCCTTCTCCGTAGCTGGAAAATTGACATTGTTTGCTTGCAAGAGACCAAGTTGAGAGGTATTCATAGAAACATTATCCGCAGTTTGTGGGGGTGCTCTTTTGTGGGGTGGTGCTACTTAGCTTCGTCAGGGGCTTCGGGAGGTGTGTTGGTGATGTGGGATAAGAGAGTGGTGGAGATGGTAAAGGATTGTATCGGGTCTTTTTCAATGGCTGTAATTTTTAGGAATATTGAGGATGGGTGGAGGTGGACTTTTGCGGGGGTGTATGGGCCTAATGTGGATAATGATAGAAGCTCTTTGTGGGAGGAATTGGAAGGTCTATATTCTTTATGGGATTTACCTTGGATTTTTTGTGGTGATTTCAATATTGTTAGGTTCCCTAGCGAGAGGGTGGAGGCATCTACGACGACAAGAGCAGTGGAAGGCTTCTCAGAACTGATTTTTGATCTAAATCTTGTGGATCTTCCCTTGGTTGGGGGGGGCTATACTTGGTCCAACAATAGAAGGTGGTCAAGGTTGGATAGATTTCTAGTCTCTTCTTCGTGGGAGTTGCATTTTCCAGACCTATGTCAAAAAAGGTTGCCACAAATATGTTTCGATCATTTTCTAATTTTGCTTGATTGTGGAGGAATTCATGGGGGTAGGCGTCCTTTCAAATTTGAGAATATGTGGTTGGAAGTTGAAGGCTTTGCGGAGAAGGTAAGGGCTTGGTGGGAATCTATTCTTTTGATGGTACCTCTAGCTTCATAGTGGCGGGTAAACTTAAAGCTCTAAAGGCCGATTTAAAGAAGTGGAATGAAGAAGTATTTAGACACACGGAAGTGCAGAAAAATATTCTCTGGGATGAGTTGCAAGCATTGGAGGAAGGGGATGTTAATGAAGATTCTTTGTTAAGAAAGAATGTGGTGGTGGTGACCAAAATTGAGAAAGTCTTGTTGATGGAAGAAATATCTTGGAGGCAAAAATCAAGGGCGCTTTGATTGAAGGAAGGGGATAAATGCACTAAGTTTTTTCACAAAGAGGCCAATTCTCATAGGCGCAACAATGCTATTGAAGTCCTTCACTTAGGTTCAAATGTGTTACATTCCCCTGAGGAGCTCCAAGATCATATAGTGCAGTATTACAAGGATCTCTTAGCTGAAAAAGTAGAATGGTGTCCCAAACTTGACGGTTTAAGTTTTGACCAGCTGGATTCGGATGTTGCAAGTTGGATGGAGAGACCGTTTGATGAAGAGGAGGTGCATCAAGTGGTGAGAGGTATGTGCAAAAATAAAGCCCCAAGCCCGGATGGTTTTTCTTTCTTTCAAGAGTGTTGGGATATAGTGAAGGAGGAAGTGATGCAGATTTTCCATGCTTTCCATTCTAATCTTAACTTTGAGAAGTCATTAAACGCAACTTTCATTGCACTTATCCCAAAGATAGTTGGTGCCCATGACTTGAAAGACTTCCGGCCTATTAGCTTGGCAGGTGGGATCTACAAAGTCATATCAAAGGTATTAACTAATCGTATGGTGTGGTGATGGACACACTCATTTCCAAACCTCAAAATGCTTTCGTTCGGGGTTGGCAAATTTTGGATTCAGTTTTGATAGAAAATGAGTGTTTGGACAGCCGATTAAGAGAAGGCCTTCCGGAGGTCCTTTGCAAGCTAAACATGGAAAAGGCTTATGAACATGTGTGTTGGGACTTTCTATTCTATATACTTAGAAGATGTGGCTTTGGGGATAGGTGGTGTGAATGGGTTAAACATTGTGTTTTGACAGCTTAGTTTTTGGTATTAGTCAACATTAAATCTTGTGGTTTTTTTCAGACTTCGAGGGGTTTGCGACAAGGGGATCTGCTATCACCTTTCCTTTTTGTTATAGTCATGGAGGCTTTGAGCCGCATGGTGGAGGTTGTGTAAGGGGGAGGGGATTTCTTGCTGATTTTTCGGTGGGAAACAATAGTGATGGTGTCAGCTCCATTTCTCACTTACTATTCGCAGATGATACACTCATCTTTTGTGATGCTGTTAATGACTAGATTCAAGCTCTAAGGGCGGTTCTGTTGTGCTTTGAAGCTATTTTGGGACTCAAGGTGAACTTGGGGAAGTTGGAGTTGGTACCAGTGGGGGATGTGAGTAATATTGCTTCTATAGCAGAGTTGTTGGGTTGTAAATTGCCTCTCTTCCTATGAAATACCTTGGACTTCCTTTGGAGGCGTCATTCAAAGTAAAGAGCATTTGAGATGGAGTGGTAAAGAACATTGAGAAAAGACTATCGGGGTGGAAGTGGCTATATCTATCAAAATGGGGGAGATTAACACTTATCAAAAGTACCCTCTCCAACCTCTCCACTTACTATATTTCTTTATTCTCATGACTGATATGTGTGGCAAACAAGATTGAAAAGTTGTTTAGAGCGTTCTTGTGGGGTGGCATGGGGGAGGAAATTAAATTTCATGATGTAAGTTGGCCAAGGTTGAGCTGTCTGATTGCGAATGGTGGGTTAAGGGTGTGAAATTTGAGTACTTTTAATAAGACACTCCTAGGGAAGTGGTTGTGGAGGTATTAAATGGAAGATAACTCTTTGTGGAGAGAGGTTATTGATCACAAGTATGGTAGTGTGTGTGTGTGTTGGGGGGGGGGGGGGATGGTGCTCTAACGAGGGTAGGGGGTCTTATAGAGTAAGCTTATGGAAATTTATTAGAAAGGGGTGGAACACTTTTGAAAAACATATTAAGTTTGAGGTGGGTGATGGAGCAAGAACCCGTTTTTGGTTCAATGCTTGGAGTGGGGAGAGCCCTCTTTACATTGCTTTTCCACTTGCTTTTAACTTGGCAGAAAATCAGCAAGCTGTAGTTTCAGAATTGATGTGTCGTGCAAATGGGACAGTAACTTGGAATGTCATTTTTACTAGAAACGCTCAAGATTGGGAACTTGAAGAGATGGCAAATTTTTATAGCTACCAGTATTCAGCAAAGTTAGGAGGCAATGCAGGTGATCGTATGCTATAGATCCACACAGGGAGAACAAAGTTTACTGTCAAATCTTTTTATAAGGCTTTGACAGTCCAACAGCCCACATTATTTCCGTGGAAGAGCATTTGAAAGGTTTTAGTGCCGTCTAAAATTGCGTTTTTTATTTGGACAGCGCACTTGGGAAGATATTGACGGTTGATAATCTAAGGAAGCGGGGTATGGTGGTCACAAATTGGTGCTACATGTGTAAAAGGAATGAAGAATCGATAGATCACTTGCTTCTACTTTGTGAGGTGGCTGGGAGTTATAGGCTGGTATCCTCAATAGAGGTGGGCGGAGTTGGGTAATGCCTAAGAGTGTGGTGGAACTACTAGCTTACTGGAACAGAAGGCATAATAGCACTCAACTGGCAGCAGTGTGATGAATGATACCTTTGTGTTTAATGTGGTGTTTATGGTTGGAAAAGAATGATAGGTGTTTCAACAACAAGGAGTGTGCAGTGGGGGAAATCTGGAATTTATTTGTATTTTCTCTTTTACAGTGGTATTCTGCTATTGTACTGAAGGGTGGAAATGTCCATGAGTTTCTATCTTCTTTTCAGCTCACTAAAATGTAATTAGGTGTCTCACTTTGTATACTTCATGTGTACTTGGGCATTGCCTAGTTTCATTCTATTCAATAAAGATTCTTACTTATCAAAAAAAAAAAAATCTAGATATTTTCGTATTACATTAAGCATATAATGTTATAATTGAGACTTTAAATAAATTTTTTCTTGCTCAATGAAGTCTAGAAGATAAAAAACTCTCAAATATTTTTCATATAGATCATCAACCTTAAATATTTATTTTTACATTTTTACTTCGGATTTCATATTAAGAAGCCTAATATTGTATAATAAAAAACTTTGGGATCTATATTAATAAATTCATTATTTATCCTAAACTTAGTTTTAATTTAATTTTGGTGGGGCCGCATCCTTGAAAATAGATAATACATAAAAATTATACAAAATTTTGGGGTGATCGTAAAAACATTGAAGACATTTCTATGTATATTGAACATTTTAGAAAATTTTGGAGACCATATGGGGATTATAAATTTTTTTTTTTGGGGGGGGGGGGGATGGGGGTATTTTCTATATTTATAGAATTATGTACAAATCTAAGGGATATTTTATTTTTCAAGAAATTTTGGAGAGAGAGAGAGAGAGTAATAAACATTTCAGTCTTCAAGTTTTGCCAGAGGCACCGACACATCCCGATGTCATTTATGAGCATTGTACATAACCCACTCATTTACTAGAAAAAAATAATCATTCTTACAAGTAATATAGGTTTTATTAATGACCCAAGAAAAGGAAGCACACCAGGTGTGTATGACTGTAACTTTTTTTATTTATAAGTAAGACAATTTTATTAAATCGAATGACCCTGTACACAGAAAGTATACAAATGAAAACACCTAAATACATTCTAAGAATTGGAAAACGACAACAAAGAATAATGAGTCGAAACTCCGTTAATCACTAAAACAGAAAGCCAAAGCAATAAAGAGTGCACAAAAAGTTCCGAAGTTCCTCCAAAGTACGCTCCTTATCATTGAAACACCACTCATTCCTTTCCATCCAAACTCACCACATAAGACACAAAGGAACCATTTTTTTTTTTTTGATAAATAAGACACAAAGGAACCATTTCCCAAGCTGCATCCACTTGAGAGCAACCATATAGCCCGTTCCAACACACAAGAAGATCAACCACTCTCAAAGGCATCACCCAAGCCAACCCGATTCTACATCCCACAAAGCCATTGCCACCTCACAATGCAAAAGTAAATTATCTAAAGATTCCCCATGCTTTTTACACATGAAACACCAATCCATAACAATAAGACAGCACTTCCAAGGAAAATGAGGGCTATGTTGAACAATCAACAACTTGTAATACGAACCATAAATTTTTTACTCCCCATGGACTTCCAAAACTGCCTATCCCCATCATTACCACCAAGTCTCAAAGTGCATGATTGTAACTTTTAGAGAGAGGAAGAGAAAATCTTGGAAACTAAAGTTAGAAAGATCCTCACTCTAGACAACCTAAGGAAACGTCAAATCATATAGTCATGGATTGGTGTTGTATGTGCAAAATGAGTGGACAGTCGGTGGACAATCTACTACTTCATTGTGAGATTGCCAGGACATTGTAGAATGAAGTTTTTGCTTGGGTGGGATTAGCTTGGGTGATGCCAAGACAGGTAGTGGACCTCCTAGCTTCTTGGAAAGCCATTTACAGTAACTCTTAGATCACCTCAGTTTGGAAGATAGTTCCAATATGTTTATCATAATATATTTGGAGGGAGAGGAACAAAAGAAGCTTTGAAGATCAAGTGTGGTCAATGGATGAGCTTAGAAATCTATTTTTCAATACTTTACTTCATTGGTCGATTATAATTGATTTTCATGGCTTGTCTTTTCATGAATTCCTTGTATCTCTAAACTAAGCACGCGTAGGCATTGCTCTTGTATATGTGTCCCGGATAGTTGAGTTTTTGCCTATTCTTTTGATCAATAAAATCTTACTTACCAATCAAAAAAAAAAAAAAAAGACATAGAATGGCCGACATCCAATGATGTAATGCATTAAGAATGAAAGTCTAAAGTTCCTAAATAGTCCTTGTGTTGTCTTCAAAGCTTTGATCATTTATTTATTTCCATATGCACCACACATCACATAAGTCAGGGTCATTTTCCATGAGGTCTCGCCATGATGGCAACCAACCCACCTCTTCCAGCACACTAAAAACCCTACAACCTGACATGCCATCCCTCAACTAAGCTCAAATAAGCTGAAGACAGCTTGCCATAGTACGCTAGTCACCTCACATTGTAGTAGAAGATGATCCACAGATTCCTCTTTTCTCTTATACACAGAAAACTTAATCATTTCCAAATGATGTTGTAACATCAATCTTATTCCTTACCAAACCAAAATTTAGCCAGTATGGATTTGCTACACTTCGTTTAATTAAAACATATATATAGATCTCAACTCCCCCCATTTTTAAAATGAAACCAAAATATGTTTTGCTGGATACAGTATGGATGAAGCTAGATCAAATTCTAAAACAAATAATGCAGAAAAGTTGAAGAAACATAGATATGAAGAAGCCATCACATACAAATATTACCCTAGATTTGTATCTCACTGGGCTTACTTTTGGGACCATGGTTGCAGTCTGTTGTTGTATTGAAGATGCTTGAAGCACCAGGGGTATGGTCGCACAGCTAGTAATAAGCGGATTCGTCAAAAGTGCAGTGGAGACTGGAGCCACCCCAGGAAGTGCAATCCCTCCGAGAGGTCCCATGTTGCCCAGCGGGAGGACCCCAGATATTGCTACACCAGCTGAAACCAAGTACTCTGCAGGCTGGTCCCACTTTCTCTTCTTTCTGTAGAAGCGCTAAAAGTTAAGTTATTGCAAGAAATCGAAGCCCTATCCAGATTGATTTGTGGTAGAGCGACAAGATCAATAATAGTTAAACCCTTACCCTTAAAAGTTATAACACTCCAGAACCAAACAAAAATAAAAATTATAACACTCCAATAAGTTTTCAAATCTGACGTTCACGGCGGACACTCTATTGGCATTGATTCAATATATCCCTTAAACGTTTAGCTCACAACCTTTAGCTCAATGATATCCGCCGCCGCCAACCCCCCCCCCCCTCCCTTTTCCGCCAAAAAAAAAATCAGATAAAACGAAGAACCTTAAAACCCCATCTACTCGAAATCGGAAAAAAAATCAAGCCATTTTTATTTATTTATCGGTAAACAAAAAAACCCATTCTATTAAAGAAAAAAAAAACTCGAATATTTTCGTGGGAGGAAACTAAAATGCTGGCCGCAGAGCGAAATAACGCAAAAAAGAATTTATCTTGAACCAAAAGAAAGGACGATAATTTCAATAAACATGTTCCTCAAATTAGGGTATTTCGTGGGATGGGTCTGCAAATCGCACCAACCTTCGCCTCGTTTGCGAGGCTTCCTCCGAAGAATGCTTATCGTCATTGTCCTCTGTCATTTCTCGATTGAGTAAAATGGAAACGATAGTTCTGGTGATATAACTTTTGGGCTTTTTTGTATCGGAGAATTGGGAACTGAGAAGGGAATGAGCTACCGCTGCGCCGACGGAGGGTGGTGGGGAATTGTGAGAGATGAACGCAATTGCGGTGTGGGACAGTGGGAACCACTGAATTACTACTGCCTCGTAGATGTTGTTCCTACACATTTTTAATAAGAATATTATTACATGCAAAATATTTTGTACAAACAAACAAAAATTTGCTTAGAAAAAAAATTATAAAATTTATTTTATAAATTTGACTTGCGTTTAGACAGCAAGATATTTTAAGATATTATTTAAATAATAATAAAATATTAAATAATTATGAATAATAAAAATAAATAAATAATAAAATGATAAATAGAAACACCATTACCCAGAGCCTAAGGCTTAGTTTGGATGTCGAAGTACTCTAAGCTATTCTCAAACACTCTTAATATTTTCTCTACTTTATTATTACTTTTAAGCTATTTTTATTACTATTCATTACTTTTCATCTACTTTTTACTACTATTTAATATTTTTTTATTACTTTTCACCTATTTTTTACGATTATTCAAAAATATTCTCAAATACTTGTACTATCCAAACCCAGCCTAAGCCTAAGAGTACTGGCATTAGTCTATGCATATCTATATGCAAAACCATATTTGTATAATATAACTCAAAAAACACCCACATTGACTTATGCATATGCATAAATTTAGTTAACAGTGAACAATTGTTATCCAAATTTAGATAACAACTATTCACTCCATCAAACATATTTTAATTATTATTTCTCTCTCCTTCCACTATTTCTCTCAATCTTTTCATCTTCTCATTCTCTCAACAATAAAAAAAATCTTCACATACACATTCATTTTATTATTATAATATATTATATATATATTTTTCATTTTATTATATTTTTAATATAATATATAAAAAAAATTAAATTTTTTATTATTGCATTTGTATTATTAATGTCAAATGTATATAGTAAATGTTAATTACAAAATATATATAAAAAATTTGATTTTAGAAAAAAATTAATAATAATAATAATAATATAATATTTTATTATTATTTGGTCTCAAATATGCATAAGCCAATATGAGAGTTTTTCTTGAATGGTAAAGTGGTTATGCAAAAGAGGTAATTTTACATATATGCATATGCATAGACCAATACTAATATTCTAAAAATTTTACTTGAATGAATGTGAACTACTTTATTATTAACCTATTTTTTAATAAGAGTTATGATTATTAGAAAAGAAAAACCATTATATTTTGTAACCACACCGAAACACATAATCCTAATTTTCTTAATAGATAGAAAAGTTTTATAAAGATAAGTAAATAGGGATAATCCAAATATACAGAAAATATATAAATGCAGAAACCTATTTACAACTCAAGAATTAAAAAAATAAACAAAAAAAAAATTACGGACACTAATTCAATTGAATAGCATGTATAATACTGTCCAAATGTGCTTATTCTAAATGTATAAGTACATGAGTTTCATTCAAATAATGATATTAGAGACCATAGTCCTTTTAATTTGGCTTGTAAGAGCCGAAGTTATTTACTGGAATGGAGATCAAACCATATATTAGTTCATTTTATATTTCTTGTCTCAAATTAAAAAATGAGATAAACTATATATATAGATATATATATATTTTTAACTATTATATTTTCAGAATTTTTTTAGTTTTTCATTTACTAGTATCCCATTAATCAAAAAAATGAAAAAATGATATAAAAATAGTGAATATTATTTTAAGAAAAGGAGATTTGTGCATTCCATTGAATGGTGGAAATTGGATTTTTGGGCGAAACGCTGCGTTTTATTCATGAGACTGCTTACTCGCTTAGGTTGTCAACACCGTGCGTATTGGAGCGGTGAATATAAAACTTCTACCTGTGTCGTTAAACCCTAATCTGTATTTCCCTCGCGTGCTCGCACACACAAAACCCTAGCTGTAGAGAGATGGATATCGATGGAGAAGCCGAAGAAAATTCAAGGCGGGTTCAAGTGCGCTTCGTGACAAAGCTCAAACCATCTCTCAAAGCTCCTCCCACATCGATTGCAATCCCTCCGAACCTCACCAGATTGGGCCTCTCCACCCTCGTCAACAATTTACTCCAATCCGGTAACCTGGAAATTCTAATTTATATTGTTGATTAATTTAAAAAGGAATTTTTGTTCATTTGGGTATCCGTGGAGAGTTTGTCTGAAATTTCAGCTAAGCAAAGCTTGTTTTGTTTTAGCGTGATTTGAGATATTGTCCTTAAATGTTAGAGCTGATTGTGAGCAGGAAATCCTGATTGGAAACTTGAGCCTTTTGATTTTCTAATCGATGGCGAGCTGGTGCGGATGTCTCTTGAAAAGTTCCTTCTTGCCAAGGGCATTTCGGCGGTACGTTTGTATGAAAGTTCTTATTTTAGAAACTAGCGAAGTGACAAATAATTGAACTTGAATCCTTTGAGTTCTCTAATATGTATAACATTATGATGCGAGTAATGTGCAAGCAACTGTGGTTTTTTTTTTTTGGGTCGAAAAGTAAAGTATTTTGATGAGTTTATAATTTTCCAAAAATCCCTATAGTTGTTTTTATTTTGATTGCTAACTGGAATTGTCTGGTCCACTACAGGAGAAGGTATTGGAAATTGAATACATAAAGGCTGTGGCCCCACGGAAAGAAGAAGAACCTTCTTTTCACGATGATTGGGTCAGTGCAGTCGATGGTTCTGATCCTAGGTGAGCATGTGAATATGTGACACTGTGATGGGCACTCCAGCAGTCCTTCAATAATGTGGTACTTGGTATTATTATCAAATCATGATCTGCCTTTTTCCTCAATGATCCAGTAATTGCACTTTTTGATTTGTTATATTGGTATTACCTTATAAAAGAACTGTTATATTGATATGAGGATAGTAATAATGGAAAGCCCTAAATATACTCCATATTCAAGATATAATATTTGTAAAAATACCAAAGGTGGCATCTTTTCATCAATCGTTAATGCAATACCTTGCTAAGGACAATAGTAGATTCTTTTTATACTTTTAGCACATTGCATGAAGTCTTGGTGCAGCATTGCTCACGTTAGTGCAAGATAGATTCCCCTGAATATAGCTTTTTTGTCTGCAAATCTGAACCAGAGAAAATTGTTGGTCTTGAGCATTGCTTTAATGTGTTGTTTGGCAGGTTCATTGTGACTGGGTGCTATGATGGTTTAGCAAGGTAATTTTATTATGAATATTTCGTTGAAAACCTGACTAGTTTATCTGTTGTACAGAACTTCACATGTGTGCATAATTTTTTCATCATTTTGTAGGCTTTGGAAAGCTTCTGGAGTGTGTACACATGTTTTGGAAGGACATTCTGATGTAGTTGCTTCTGTTGGTATCATCAACCCAGAAGGTATTAGAAAGAGGGATCAATCATCTTTGACGTTCTTCTTCCTTGTCAGAAATCCCCATATTGTTGCACCAGAACTTGGCCCTCTCTGGCCTCAATGATTTAAAACCTCTGTATGAAGTGCAATATTATACATTTGATTTAATCTCCCATGGTCTTAAATTGGCCCCTTCATCTACTATTTTCTCTCAGAAATTCTTCATTCAAATGGTCAATATTCTGGTAGCTACTTCTTTGTGCTGTCAATTTTTAAGTTATCTGTATATCCAGGTGCTGAGGCTGTTACTTTGGCCACTGCTTCTAAAGATCGCACTCTGAGGCTATGGAAGGTAATTAGGAAAAAATTAAAGCTTTTAAATTTGGAAGTTTGATTTCCTGACTAATTACATGACAGTTTGATACAGAGGAGCCAATCAATAATCCTATCAACGTTAGGGCATTCAAAATTTTGCGTGGACATAGAGAATCAGTACAGAGTGTTGCAGCCCAGAAAACTGGAGACATGGTCTGTCTATGTTCTTTTTGTTGTTGAGTTTTACGTTGCCAAGATGATATTTAAGTCGAGCTCATTGTTGTTTTTTGTTGAATTTATGTAGGTTTGTTCAGGTTCTTGGGATTCAACGATCAATTTATGGCGAACAAATGACAACACTGATGGTGATCTTGTCTCAATTAAGAAGAGAAAAGTGAATGATCATGCCGATGATTCTCAATTGGAGGTATGCCTGTTTCATGCTCACTTATTGCAACCATTTCACCTTGTTTTCTGGATGCTGCTGTTCAGGGTGGGAATTCATCCTCCAGGGATGTACATTTTGAATCTAAATCAAGTAGTGCTGTTAAGTCTGAGTCTATCTTAAAACTGTACAAAAGTGTAAAATCTTGGCATCAGTTGAATCATCTGGTTGAATTTAAATCTTAATTTTTCAGCGGTTGAAAAAATTACTTTTCCTTTGCTTTTAGGGGGAGGCCATGTCTACACTTGTAGGCCATACACAATGTGTATCTTCCGTGGTATGGCCGCAGCATGACACAATTTATTCTGCATCATGGGATCATTCTGTTAGAAGGTGGGATGTTGAGACAGGCAAAGACTTGACAGACATAGTAAGTGAAATTTTTTCCTTCTAATGCCTCTGTGTCTCTCTTTGCTCGGATGTATGTGTGCATTCATGCTATTCTACTATCACAGCAGTGCTTTCTATTTAAATCATATTTCTCCTTGTGTTGATTTAGTCAGCTCTTCATTATATCTTTCCAAACCATTTTGGGCAGTTCTACACAGAAATTGAGAATATGTGTATCACTTAGAAAGGTTATGGTGTATGTTTGGCTGTTAAAGTTCTAGAGGCAGGCTTATGTTGGATCACTTAATGTTCCTTTTCTATCGTAGTTGTTGGCTGCAGATCAGAAGAATCTACATTCTAGGGCTCTTCACTATAAGTCTTCCTTTTGTTATTCTTAAAACTCAATTGTCTGGAAATGGCAAAGCACATTGTCTTTAGCATTAGATGCATATCACAAGCTGCAGTAGCAACACGTTTCTTTTCCAATATTTACTTTTTCAATACTGGACTAGACCTTATTGAGAAACAATACTGGAGTAGAAGTCACTCATTTCTATGTTTATATTATTATGACTATATCCTTCATGGACAGTTCTGTGGGAAAGTACTCACCTGCATTGATGTTGGGGGTGAGAGTTCTGCTCTCATTGCAGCTGGTGCTTCTGACCCCATTCTTAGGATATGGGATCCTCGTAAACCAGGTATGTTTTTTAGCAAAGTACTCTCTCTCTCTCTCTCTCTCTCTCTCACACACACACACACACACAACACACACATTCACGCACACATACACTTGCAGCTGACGTTAAATTATAATTTTTGAAGGAACTTCTGCTCCAGTCTTTCAGTTCTCATCTCACACTTCTTGGGTTTCTGCGTGCAAGTGGCATAAAAGATCTTGGTTTCATTTAGTTACTGCATCCTATGACGGGAAAGTTATGTTATGGGATCTAAGAACTGCGGTATTGACTTCTCCCCACTGCTACTATTTAGGTCTTGTTTGGATGCAAAAAACCTCTCAACTCATCTCATATCATCTCTTCTAATCATTACAACTTTATCAAATTTATAAACAAAATACAATAAACAATTCAACTTTTTCAAATCCCAAAATAAAAATAATATTCTAACAATATTTTATTCAACTTTCATCTCATCTCATCTCAACTTACCATCCAAACCTCCCCTTAGCTGTAATTCATATGCATCTAACAGTGTCAATAGTGGGGAAATTTGTTTTCTGAACAATATTTTGTCATGTTGCAGTGGCCTTTAGCTGTCATTGAATCGCACAAAGACAAGGTAAATTATATTTTGCATTTTTGCTTCATTTGAACAGTGTCTATTTTCATTAATAAGGTGTTTGTTTGTTAATTCAGGTACTATGTGCGGACTGGTGGAGAGGTGACAGCGTGGTAAGTGGCGGTGCAGACTCAAAGCTCTCCATTTCTTCTGGAATTCCTGTGCTTTAAGGTAAAGATTTGTATACATACTGTGCAATTTGAGTTTATAATTTTCATTCTTTTCCAAGCATGTTATGTTCTGATGCTAGCCTCTATTCTTTTCATAATATTCTCCTCCAGTTAAATCAGCTGTGGTCCTGCCGTTGAAAGCTTCAGCACATGTTGAAATTAAATGGGGAGAGAAAGGAATATTAGTTCTTGCTATCTGTTTATGTAACGTAAGCAATTTGATTTCCAACACCATATGGAAGGATTACGACGGCCTTCCCCACTTTTTGTTATGGCCAAAGTGGCATGCAAGTTTTGGTAGAATTGGATCCATTTTGCCTTATTGTTAACCAAAGAAAGAAGAAGAAAAACACAGATTGAGAACTATTGTACTGTTTTGCCATTTTGATGCGTTTAAAAAAAGAGTTGCCTGTGAAGTGGGAACCGTCTGTGAATTTTTCACATGTTTAGGGGGGAAAGGGTAAAGGAAACTTACACCCACTTAAATGTCATGGGCCATGGCAGCGTTTGGTTTGCCCTTCTCTAGCATTTGTCTACTCCCGTAAGGCCTTTGCTCATTTTCCCAAGAAAAATGCTAGATACAAGCGGCATGCGTAGTCGTTGCGCAAACGGTTTCCTACGTGGAAAATGAAACGGTTCGTTTTGGACTTGGATGACTCGTTTTAGCTCCCATTCTCCCTCCCTCCGAATCCAGAGCTCCCAATCTCCCTCCCTTGTCTTCCCCAATATTCTCCGCAATCTGTCTTAAAACTTGTTCTCCCCCTGTGAATCATTCCCTCCCCCAGCTCCCTTCAAAGACCAGCTCCCTCCCTCAAACTTTCCCTTCCTCACTCTTCCTTAATTACATGCCCTTTCACAGCTCCTGCAAGAAAGCAATTGAAGAACAATACGAATGAACATGAGCATAATAGTAGAATAGTGAAATGGGTCTACAACAAGGAGCCATGATTTCACTAGTTGTGACCCACCGATGTGAATAAAACTTTTTTCTGAGTAGTTTCATGGTCGTATGATGCACCATTTCTCTTTCAGTCAAGTCGATATTGTAAGAGGGCTGGGAATACGGAAAAGCTAGAAAGCAACAATGTAAAAGCAAGAAGAAGAAGAGGGAAAAGATACAGAGAGACGCCGCACGTAGTTGTTGGGTTCAAACCTGAAAAAACTTTTCAACTTCCTTGACTAATGCATGATGGGTACATGAATACCCCCTTGAAACAACTCTTCAAACAATTGCTGCAGTTCCTCAAAGCTCTCCTCCCCATTTTTGTTAGACTTTGTTTGGCTCATCATGGTTGTCATCGCCCATTTCTTTTTCATCATCATCGCTATCGTAGATTCCTACATCTTACACAAACCTTTTGTTGGCATAAGAGGGAATAGAATAGGCTTGTTGGATGGCTTGGAATTTCTTCTTAGCTTCTTCAACTTCCACGAACTTTGAATTCCTAAAGCTGAACAACAATCTGGGTTTCGCATATTTCGTTCAAAACCCACGCAAAATCTCTTATTTTTCTTTTCCGCATTTTTCTTTTTTTTTTTAAATGTAATGACTGACGTGGCACAGCCGACTGTCCATCGTTTGCGCGGCCCGATTGTATGTAGAAGAACCGTTTTCCCAAAGCAAGAAGCTTCTTGATTCAGATGTGTGGGAAGTAAGGTTTGCAAGATAACAATGTCTTTAGGATACCATTGTATTCAAATTATTGGGAGTAGATGCAACTTCTAACGCTTATAATGAATCAGAATTTTGACTTAATTTGGAAATAGTCTGCAATTAGGCTGGGGATGCTGATTACCAAGGCAAAAGAAGCTGCTGATGCTGGCCAAATGATAGTTCCTCAAATTCCCATCTTTTGGGCAACTTCCATCGCCCATGATGCATGCATTAATACCTTTTTCTAGCCCTTCAAGCCATGCAGGCATCGTAATTAAAGATATATAACTTCACACGGCTTTTCGAAATCAGTTGTATCATTTTCAGGATAAAATCCATCTGGGATAGACACCGAATTAATTTCTGAACCCATGAGGTTATAATCCTTCCCAGGCCCCATTGCATGCATGTGGCAGAGTCTGTGTTTACAAATGACTTTGGGGCCATGTTTTGCTGTTTCTGGAGAGAACTCGGGTTCACATGATGTGACCTTGTGCTGGAAATGGTGAAACTAGAACATGCTGGTTGCTCATCTCTTAACCCCCCCCCCCCCCCCCCCCCCCTCCCTCTTTTGTTTTTGTTGGTTTTAAAAAGGCACGCAACGGGTCTTTGTTTGTTTTAAGAGGCAATGGATCTTTGAGTGTTCTTGAACCCTAGCATTGCCTTTTAACAGCAGGAGGAACACACAAACTCATTATCTACCATTCATTTAAGGAAATGGTAGGACTAGAACTACGTGCTCGTTTCTCATCTCTTCCCCTCGCTCTTGTGTTTTTGTTGGTTTTAAAAGGCAATGTGTCTTTGAGTTTTCTGGAACGTTAGCACTGTCTTTTAAGGAGGAGGAAAGCAAACTTAGTACATATCAATCATTTTAAGGAAATATAAGGACTGGGTTTTGAGTAGTAGTAAAATAATTTGAGTAAATATATTTTATTGAATTTTAAGAAATGTAGGAGAAAAAGTTGAATAAAAATATTATTTTTATTTTGAAATTTAAAAAAATTGTATTATTTTTTGTGTTTTATTTAGAAATTTAGAAAAATTATATCGAGTCTTGTTTGAATAATGATTAGTTAACCATTTAATGCAAAAGTTGAAAATCTAAAATTTAAAAATATTTTTTATTTAAATAATATTTGAAAAAAATTATAAAAATATTTCATTTCCCAAATTATTAATGTGCTTGTTGCTCGTCTGTATAAGTATTTACGGTATGTGTCAGACGTAACAGTGCGGTAGATATTGGACATGAAAGCATGTTAATGCTGCCTTTTATGTAAGAGAAATGTTAGTTACAATTAAAGTGTCATGTAATTATTTTAAAAAAATTAAATAAATATAAAATTTATATGAAAAATAATAGTAATAATTTTTTAATAAAAAATCTCATTTTTTTAAAACAACTATACGGCATTTTAGGTACGATTTGGATAGTGAAATAAGAGGAGATGATTTTAAATGAAAGTTAAAAGTTGAATAAAATATTATTAGAATATTATTTTTTAATATTATCACTATTTTAGAATTTGAAAAAAATTGAATTGTTTATTATATGAAAATTTAAAAAAATTATAATGATGAGATGAGATAAAATATTTTCATAACGGGATAGTTATTCCGCCCACCCGCGCATCCATCAGTTTACGACCTATTTTTTTGAAAGATGAAGCTTCTGATTAATAAATAAATAAATGTTATTAGAAGCCGAAGCCAAAGCCACTTTGTTCAATTTAAACAGATGCCTATTTTTACACAAAAAGTGAATTCGTGCTCCCGTGTCTACTTTTGTGTACAAGTTTTATTTTTAGTGGAATATGATCTACTTATTAAAAAGCACACAAAGAGTTCTCTTTTCCTTAATTCCAACGTTTGGGAACAAATAAAAACATAATGAGGGTACAAATAGAGGGAAACTCGAAATATTTTCTGTTTATTTGGAACAATCTGACAAGATACATACATATCTGGTGAGGAATAAATTGATCATCATCTAAAAAGAAGGCAACTCAGAAAACATTTTCTTTTTATTAATTGAGATCCCCCTTTAGAAATTTATTCTTGGGTGAGGGAGTTTGAACATCTAAAAAGCATAACAGATTGGATCATCTTTACCCCTTTTTCAGCCAGTTGATGCAGTTGTTGAAGTTCCTACGGGAGTTTCCACCTTCATCCATAACACTCCTCACCATTTCCTTAAGCTCTAAAGATCTTGCTCTTATACTTTCATCACTAAGTAATTCCTCTACCTTCTTTCTAAATTCTCCCTGCAATATCCTTCCATCTTGATCTGATTCAAGCCCTAGGCCGACCTTCCACACATCACAAATGTACTTCATGTCAAGGACTTGGTCAGCAAAGTAAGGCCAGCACAAGAAAGGAACCCCACCGGTAATACCATCCAAGGTCGAATTCCAACCGCAGTGGCTGATAAAACAAGCAATGGCAGGGTGGCTTAAAACCTTCGGTTGGGGTGCCCATCTTATAATTTTCCCACGAGTGCCTTCAAATTTGTTTAAATTTGCATCATTAAGAATATTACAGCTATCTGGTCGCATTACCAAGAGGAAAGGTCTGCTGGTGAGCTCAAGTCCAAAGGCTAGTTCTTGGAATTGGATTGGGTCCAAAATTGTGAAGCTACCGAAGGCAGCATATATAACTGAGCAGGGTGGCGGCTGATCTAGCCAGTTTAGGCAAGAGGTGTCTTCTGGTAAGAATTGCCCCCCAACATTTCGAGTTTGGTTACTTGCCATTATTGGGCCAACTGGGAGGAGGTTTGGAAGCAAGGAAAAGGCTGCCGGCTCGAGTTCGTAAGCTGTGTTACAAAGCCACCAAACTGCCAATTTCCAAGCTTGTGCGCACCTGGAGATATAATCAAATACACTCTTTTGAGTTGCTTGATCAGCGGAACAATTCCATGGAAGATTTTGTGGGTACACGGCGGGTATGCCTGAGTGCAGTTGAATTGCATGTCTTTGCATTGGGGTCCCTGCATATGTAGTTAACGAAGGAAATCAAATTCAATCTTGCTTTACATTAATCACACCATTTTTTTTTTGAAAAAAAACAAACACAGTATGCTAGAACTGAGTAATAAGCTGGGGCATGATTCTAGCTCGTTCTGGTTTCTGATATGCTTCCCCTACCTCAAACTTTGGCATACAAAGTTAACTTGATCTGCTTTTTATTTACATGTACCGATACGTTTGTTGAGAAGTGCAGAACCCAAAACTTACCATTACTGTCTATAAAACCATCATCAATCAGGTTGGGGATGCGGGTTACCAAAGCAAAAGAAGTTGCTGACGCGGGCCAAAGGATAGCTCCTCGAATGCCCATCTTGTTGGCAACTTCCATGGCCCACCCCATATTCCCGTCGGCGATGATACAGGAGATTTTGCCATCATCATTTGATGCATTAATACCTCGTATGAGCTCCTCAAGCCTTGTAGGCATGGTAGCTAAGAAAGATACAAACAACTTTCTGAAATCGTTCCTATCATCCTCAGGACACAACCCATCTGAGATAGACACCAATTTAATCTCTGAACCCGGGAGGCTATCTTCCCAGGCGCCATGGCACTCATCATTTGCGTGTGGCAGAAGTCTGTGCTTACAAATGTGATTTTAGAGCCATGTTTTGCTATTTCTCGAGAGAAATTCATTAACGGGTTCACATGGCCCTGTGCTGGAAATGGTAGGACTAGAACATGCTCGTTGCTCATCTCTCTCTCTCTCTCTCTTTGTTGTAAAAGGTAATGGGTCTATGAGCATTCTTTAAAGCCAGCACTGCCTTTTAAGGGAAACAGACTCTATCTATACATATTTACTAGATAGTCAAAGAAAATTAAGAGAGAAAAATAGAACCTTTATCTGTGTTCAAAACACTTATCACTGCTTTCGGAAGTTGAGTAACAAATAACAATAGAAAAAGAAGCTTCATAACAAGCTAAACGCCATAGTTAGCCAAAGCATCGGCAAATAAAATTAGCCACTCTGATCTGGATATGTCGTATCGTCTTCACTCGAGTATAAACCTGGAGTAATGCTAGAGAATATAGCATTACATTCCGAAGAGAAGCTGATAATAGACTAATAGCTGGTTTGGATATTTAGAATAATTTAAAATATTTTTGAATAATAGTGAAATAGTTTGTGTTAAGATTTTTTTTAGATTTTGGGAAATGTGAGAAAATGTTGAACAAAAATATTATAAAGTTAAAAAAAAATTTGAATTTAATTTTTGAATTTAATTTTTATTTTAAAATTTGAAAAAGTTGTATTGTTTAGTTTTATAATATTTTTATGAAACATTTTCTCTCTCATTTTTCAAAATTTAATAAAATATCTTCACTCAAATAATTTCACTTCTATTTTATTTTTTGTTTTTTTATTATACATATGATCCATCTATACTTAAGCTTTAGGTTCACTACACTTTTTTTTTTTTTTTTGAAACAAAGCTTTCATTAAGAATCTGGATTACAGACTGGATTAAGAACCAGCTCAGGAACGTTTACTTCTAGCTCTAAGGAAGTTCTAGCAAGGTTATGAGCGAAGCCATTACAAGTTCTTTTAACAAATTGCACCCCCCAACTAGGCAAAGAGGATAATAACTGTCTTGTGTCTTCAAGGATCATTCCCACCCTATCCCATCTGTCCAGCTGCTGCTTCAATCCGTTTACCACTTGGCTCGAATCTCCTTCTAGTATCACAGCTCTACAACCCAGGTCTATAGCTAATTTTGCAGCATGGAAAGCTCCTTGGGCTTCAGCTAGTTCAGGATCGTATAGACTAGTTTTAGAGAGTCTTTTTGTAGCTAAAACCCTTCCCTCATGGTCCCGGGCTACAAGGCCATAACCTGCTAGACCTTTATTCTTGTTCAATGCAGCATCCCAGTTGATCTTCACATAACCTGTAGGAGGGAGATTCCAGCTAGGCTCCACTTGTAGATTTAATGCATTGTAGTTTCTTGAGGATTGTTGAACTGCTCTGAAATCTTCAATGTACTTTTCAGCTTGCTTAGCTATGAGAGATGGGTGAATGAAGGATGCTTCAAAGATGAGTTTGTTCCTTCTATTCCATATTCCTTTAGCAGTAACTGCAAAGGATTCCATGAGAGTCTGATCACCCTCGAGGCTCAGAGCTTCCACAAGGTCACAAAACCTCTCTGGTCTGAGTGAGCTTTTGCTCAGTGCACCCTGGCTCCACACATCCCTAGCAGATTGACAGTTCCACAATATATGGATAGAGGTTTCTTCTTCACTCAAACAGATAGGGCACATGGGTGATTCACATATTTTCCTCTTAAAGAGGTTTGATCTAGTGGGTAGTGACTCAATGCATGCCCTCCACATGAAGTTTTTTACAGCATTTGGGATATTGTATCTCCAACAAGAAGTCCAATCCTTCTCCCTCTGTGTGCTTGAGGATGGCTGACCACTGGCCAAGGAAAGCTGCTCCATTTGAAGGTGGTAGGCACTCTTGACTGAAAAAGCTCCATTCTTGGTAGCCAACCAAATTACTCTATCTCTGGCACCCGATGCACTGATAGGTAGTTTTAGGATGGACTCAGCTTCCTCCTTACCAAAGATCTCTCTCACAAGTATGATGTTCCATTGTTTGTCTGGTTGTAAAATGAGGGCAGCCACCTTTGTATCAACTGGAAGTACTTTATTAGGAGATTGGACTCTATAACTCGAGGGGGTTGGGAGCCACCTATCTCCCCATATAGAGGTGTTCTGCCCATCACCAATCCTCCACACTAAACCTTTCTCTAATAGGCTTCTAGCTGCACAGAAGCTTCTCCATAAGAATGAGGGCCTACTTCCCACTTTAGCTTGAAGAAAATCTGCCTTGGGGAAGTATTTTAACTTAAGTACTTGTGAGGCCAGTGAATTGGGTTGCTGTATAATCCTCCAACCTTGTTTGGCTAATAAAGCCAGATTAAAACTTTCTAAGTCTCGAAATCCCATGCCTTCCTTAGCCTTTGCCTTTCCCATCTGCTTCCAAGAGACCCAATGGACTTTATGTTCATTTTGTTGATGCCCCCACCAGAAATGGTTCATCACCCGGTTGAGTTCTCTTAGCAGATTTTGAGGCAGTTTGAATACTCCCATGCAATATGTGGGAAGAGCTTGGGCTACTGCCTTTAGCAAAATTTCTTTCCCTGCTTGTGAGAGTAGCTTTGTTGACCAGTGGCTAACTTTGCTCCTGACCCGATCCAATATTCCTTTGAAGGCCTCATACTTTGATTTCCCAATGAAGGCAGGCAGCCCCAGGTATTTTTCATAGCTAGAAGTGGCTCTAAGTCCTGCCATCCCAAGAATTGTGTCCTTGGTTTGCTGATTAGTGTTTGCACTGAAAAAGATTGATGTCTTATTCTTGTTAAGTTTCTGACCTGATGCCCTTTCATAGTGGTCAAGAAGAGCTGAAATCTTGGACCATTCTGCAGTATTAGCTCGACAAAAGAGTAGGCTATCATCAGCAAAAAATAAATGATTTATACTTAGCCTTCTGTTCCCAAAGTGTATGCCATGAATTTGCTGAGAAGCAGCCGCATGGTTAAGAAGGGAGCTCAGCACTTCAGACACTATTATGAACAGGTAAGGGGATAGAGGGTCCCCCTGCCTAAGTCCCCTAGATGGTTGGAACCATGCCTGAGGTGAGCCATTGATTAGTATCGAGTATGACACAGTAGAGATACAGTCCATCACTAATGAAATCCATCTAGAACTGAAGCCCATCTTCCTCATAGCCTCTCTCAAGAAGATCCATTCCACTCTATCATATGCCTTACTCATGTCTAATTTTAGAGACATGTATCCCTGCTTCCCTTTTATCCTTGTATTCATAGAATGCATTGCCTCAAAGGCCACTATCACATTATCAAGGATTAATCTCCCCGGCACAAAGGCACTTTGGGTAGGAGAAATAATTTGAGGCAAAATGAGTTTGATCCTGTTAGCTAAGGCTTTGGAGATCACCTTATATAATACATTACATAAGGATATAGGCCGATACTCATTAACAGAAAGGGGCTTCTTGACTTTGGGAATCAACACTAAAAAAGTGTTATTAATGGAAGAAATGTCACCTGCTGCATTAAGGTACTCAAGAGCTGCCCGAGTCACATCCCCTCCCACAGTGTCCCAGTGTGTTTGGTAGAACACAGCTGAGAAGCCATCTGGTCCTGGAGAGCCTAATGGATTCATTTGGAACAAAGCATCTTTAACCTCCTCAGCTGTGAAGTCCCTAGAAAGGATATTGTTCATCTGATCATCCACTTTCAGTTCCACTTTGGCCAGGCATTCATCTAAGCTGACTGGGTTTGAGGACTTAAAGAGTTCCTGATAGTGTAGGCAGAAAGTTTCTGAAATTTCCTCTAACTCGAAGGCTAGGCTTCCATCCCTCCTCTTCACTTGTCTGATTTCATTAACTTTTCTTCTCTGGTTTGCCTTTCTGTGGAAGAACTTAGTGTTTCTATCTCCATTTTTGAGCCAAGCTTGCTTGGCCCTTTGCTTCCATCTCACATTTTCCTCCTCCAAGGCAACATCAATTTCCTTTTGTAACTTCTTCACAGCCATAGTATGGGACCCCTCATTGGAGTTCTGTAGGGCTGAGAGGGTTGAGAGTTTCTTTTGAATTTCTAGCTTCTGTTTTCCCAGCTTCTTTTTGCTCCATCTGAGTAGAGAGTTCTTACATCTTTCTAAACTGTTCTGGACACCCCTCAGTAAAATTCCATTCCAGCCTTGATGCTGGTTCCAGCTCGATTGGATGACCTCAGAGCATTCCTCCCTTAGTTCCCAGCTAGCCTCATATCTGAAAAGCTTTGTTCTGGCCCTTTCATTACTCCCTCTTCTCTGCCTTTCATTCCTCATGTCCAGTATAAGGGGGCTGTGGTCCGAGTTCTGTGCTGCTAGGCTAGTGACCTTGCACTCAGAGTACAGGGATAACCAAGCTAGATTTCCGAAGGCTCTATCTAATCTTTCTTTGGTAAATTAAGGTCCCTCTCTGCCATTGTTCCAAGTGAATTTTTTTCCTTCATACCCAAGATCACTCAGGTTACAAGCCTCGACTGCTTCTCTAAATTTTTCCATTTGATTATAAGGTCTAAGGGCTGCTCCTTTTTTCTCATGTTGGTGTAAGATCTCATTAAAGTCCCCAAAGCATATCCAAGCTTTATCATTGCTAGGCTTGAGCATTCTCAGTAACTGCCAACTGCCCTCTCTTTGTGATGTCGATGGATGGCCATAAAAGCCAGTTAAGAGTATCTCCTTCATGTCTTCTTCCCTTTTCCCCACTAGGGAGATATGATTCTGTGAAAAGGATTCTAGAGCCAGCTCATCAGCACTGTTCCACAAGAATGCAAGGCCTCCACTTAGGCCCCTGCTCTCGACTACAAAGCTTCTATCAAACCCCAGAGAATTCCTGATGTCTTCCACTCTCCTTCTTCCACACTTAGTCTCCATTAAAAATACAAACTTGGGCCACTTCAACCTCACCCACATGTGAAGTTCTCTAACTGTAAGAGGGTTCCCAAGCCCTCTACAGTTCCAGCTTAGGCCTATCATTGCTGTTGGTGGAGCTGCAATGCAGCCTCCACCAACTCATCTCCCTTACTGCTTCTCCCCCTTCCTCGACTCAATTTTTGTTTCTTACATGAGATTCCTGGATCTTTTAGTATAGAGCTATCACCTCTCCTCTTCCCAGCACCTGGAACTTTTCCAGAAACAGAAAGTTGAGAGGACCTTGCCACCCTTGCTTTCCTTTTCCACGTGGACCCTCTGGTATTAGGACCTGCCCCCTTCACATCTTGCTTTGAGAAGTTGGTAGGCTCAGGATCCCCTTCTGTCACGTTGGATTTTGTTGCCACTTTGGGATGCCCTTGTGGATCTGTTTTGGAATTCTCGAGTTCCATAAAGCTATTTCTTGTTTCTTCTTCTAAGTCACTGTTGACTATATATAAAGGGGTACTACCTCCCGTAGATCCCATCATTGGGTTGGTGGGCTTTACAGCTTTTACCCCACTGTCACCAGCCTCACCCTTGGTTTGACTCCTTCCCTTCCCTACTTCTTCACTTGTCAGCTTCTTGGAAAAGGAAATTTCCTGCTTTCCCGCTGGAGCCTCACCCCATGGGCCCTTCTTGTCTGCTTCTTCAGCTGCTACTGTTGCGCCTTGGACTTCAGCCTCTTGACTCCATTGTTGATGGTTGTTTTCGCCTGCTCCACCATACTTCCTACCATCAAAGATATTTGTGTACATTGGTTGAGCCCGTAGCCAAGGGCCATAGTGTTCGAGCTTGGCTCCCTCCTTTCTGAGCTCATTTTTCTGCCTGTTGCACCCCTTGCCTTGATGATATAATGTACCACACTGGAAACAAAAGGCTTGCAGCCTCTCGTATTTAAATGAGATCCAGTGTTCTTTCCCTTCATAGCTCAGCCATCTTCCTCTCATTAGGGGTCTATGGATGTTGATTGCCACCCGCACTCGGAGGCATTTTCCCCAAGCCAGACCATCAGCCTCTGTATCCACCCTAATGACATGTCCAATGGAAGCTCCAAATTGCAGTCCCACCTCTTCGTTCATAGTTGCCAGAGGCAGATTGTGGAGCTGAACCCAGAAAGGTTCATACTTGAACTGCATAGAGTTGATAGCCACGGTTTCATCCACCTCTTGCATAGTCACTAGATTTCTGTCAAAAAACCATGGACGTCCACTGAGAACCTTCTCTTTATCAGACACGAGATGGAACTCGATTAGGAAACGTTGTTCACCCACTTCCTTAAAACGGACCCAGCTATCTAGCCTCCAAACTTGAGCCATAGTCTTTCGGAATGCTTCATTGTTAACCCCTTTTTCCGACAGAACTCTACTCAATATGCAATGATTGCCTCGGAACTTCATTTCTGCCTCATGAGGAACTTGGAAAATAGAACTCTCCTCAGAGGATAGGTTTATCCTCTCCCATCTCCTTGATAGTTCTTCCTCGTCATATGCCATTGCACCCTCCAGAACCACCTCCCACCACGTAGGATACTCACTCCCTTGCTAAGAAGGGTACTCCACCTTACTCTTCCTCGCTAACGAGAGAGAAGAGAAGGACGTACTCTATTCTCTGATCTAGGTTCACTACACTTAAGCAATCGGTAGGTGAGAAGATGTTGATGCCTGCCATATGTTTTAAAGTTATGAAATTGAGTTATCGGCTATTCCGAGGAAGTGTGAGTGTGATGTGGTCTATTTATTTTTTCGGTTGACAGTCAATATCAGTATTCAATATTGCCTTGATGTTATACCAATATATAAATATCAAGATGTAAAGATTGTAATTTTGATTTTTATGGTCGAATGTTGAATTGAATGTTTTAGGAGCATCGATGATCGTCAAATTGCATAATAAAAAATAAAATAAGTGGGGAGCAAAAATTGAACAAAGAAATTCATATTATACTTTACCCGCACAATTAAAAACGCAATGGAACTGACTAATCCCAAGGTTTTTCTTTTATTTCTTGTGCTTATTTGGTTCTTCGTTTGAATTCACAACTCATCTCATATAACACCCCAATAGAAGATCCAAACCACATGGCTTATACTCTAAAATGACTAATCAATAATACAATTGGAACCCTATTGGAACCTTATAAAAAGTAAGAACTTTTCTTTTCCAAGTAATGTGAAATCTCATACACCACCTACCATTATCCTTATCATATAAGGTATCACAATCTACCCTCCTTAAATTCCCGACGTCCTCGTCGGGCCTGTCCATTGTAAGTGTCATGACTCAAGTCCCACATTTCTGGTTAGGATAGGCTCTGATACCATTTGTAACGTCCCAATGAAAGGCCCAAACCACATGGCCTATACTCCAAAATGACTAGTTAATGATACAATTGGAACCCCATTAGAACTTTATAAAAAGCAAGAACTTTTCCTTTCTAAGCAATGTGGAATCTCATACACCACCTACGCTTATCCTTATCATATGGGGTATCACATCTCATATCATCACTATAATTTTTTCAAATTCGTACACAAAATATAATAAAAAATTCAACTTTTTCAAATCTCAAAATAATTTTGTCAAATTTTTACACAAAATATAATAAATAATTCAATTTTTATTCTACTATTTACATACTATGTCAACTCCAACACAATCTACTAAAGTTTTTTTTTTTTGAGTCAGACTAAAGTTAAATCTATGAAAAATTGCCAATATTTCTCCGGTAGAGGCTAGCAGTCGGATGTGTGAGTATGTTTATTTTACACCCACTAATAATCACATTACACATATAGATTCTAACAAAATATTGAATAGGATTACATGCAGAGGATTTAATTAATTTCATCCTCCCTCCACGAACCCATCTCTTTTAGCTGGTTTGGAGTTTTCACCACCCCCCCTCCTCTCTCTCCCTCCTTCCTCTCCC
The DNA here is from genome assembly GCA_029856935.1 of Cyclocarya paliurus. Lineage (NCBI taxonomy): Eukaryota > Viridiplantae > Streptophyta > Magnoliopsida > Fagales > Juglandaceae > Cyclocarya > Cyclocarya paliurus. The sequence goes on from CM056950.1 coordinate 5,565,350, forward strand.
CCCCCCACCCCGTCGATCTCCCTTTCTCCCTCCCATCTCTTTCGTTCTCTCTCACTAAAATACGCTCTCTCTCATTCGAAGGCCTGAGTCGAAGTCCCCCTATCTCCCTCTCCTCTAATTCTCGCGCCCTCCTCTCTGTCTCTCTCACTAAAATACTCTCTCTTGTTTTGATGTTTTGAACTTTTGATAGCTAAGGAGACAGGTTTGACTTGAGGTTGTAGAAAAAGAAGATGGAAGAGAGATCGATTGAACGGGAGAGGAGGGGGGAGAAGAGAGAAAGGGAGAACAGAGAGATGAGAGAGAATAGAGAAATGATTGAATGAAATACACTCCACGATAAAACAAATAAATCTCCTACGTGTTTGGGTGTAAAACGAAAAATGACACCCGTCTGTTTGAAATTTTTCTCCAAATCATATTTGCGAGTTTAGAATGTGCACTTTCTTAAAAAAAATAGTTAAATGTAAAACCTAAATGAAAAAATTTATTTAATAGTGGATCTTATTTCTGAATTTCAAAAAAAGTGAGACTTGCATACACACGCTATGACTATATCTAACATGCTAATTCAACATTTAAGCCGAGTTTCCAAACTGAATTTTTAAGCTGACTCGAATTAATCGACCCAAAAACACAAAATGGGTAAATGCTTCCGTTTTCGTTTTGTTCCGTTTATTGAGACCAATACAATTTGGCTCGAGGAGTGCAGGCTCCACCACCTCCTATTCTTCTTCTACTCTTTTTGTTTTAAGAATAATGATAGTTTTACTATTCTTCTATTACTCTTTTTAATTTTTAATTTATTTTAAAAAATTTTCTTTTACCTCATGGTTAAGAAAGTGACTATTAGTGAAATTATATATATTTTTATTTTTTTAATGATTAAAGATATTAAAAAATATTTAAAAATAAATAAAAATAAATAAATACACTAAGAGTAGTAAAGTGGTGGTAAAAAGGGTTGCAAGTCTATTGTTACCCTTTATTTACCCTCTTCCACATCTTTTATTTACCTTTTATTTTTTTTCATTTGGGTCAAGGTGGTTCACCTTATTGTAAGGGTAGCAATATGTGACATGACTCATTAATTCAACACGAACATGATACGATAATAACAGATTTAGGTTTAGTCTTAACGAGTTCGGGTGAAAATGGGTTGACCCGTTAAAACAAGATTACTTAACGAGTTGATAACAGGTCAACCCATTAGGACCCATTAAGGAAGTTAAAATTACAATTATACCCATATATCTAAAAATAAAATTGTTTGGACTGTAATTTTAGACTTGTAGTTAGTTTTATATTTTTTTTATAAATATTATGATTTTAATATTTATATAAAATTATAGTAAACTTAATAAGGTCAAACGGGTTAATTTCGGATTTGTTCAACTCATTTACATAAACATGTTGAAATGGATCAGGTCATATTAATCTATTTCATAATATTCACTAACAGGTCAAAACGAGTTGACACGACACGACCCGTTATATTAATTGGTCATATTAGGGTTTGAAATTCTAACACTATAAGCTTAACGTATCGTATTCGAGTTGATTAATATAGTATAATATACATATCTTAATACTAGGGGTGATACCCGCCCCCTACGAGGCGGGGTCACCCCTCCCCCGCCCCCCGCCCTCGCATATGCGGGGGGTGGGGAATTTTTCCCGTACCCCGCCCCTGCATGGGCGGGGGCGGGGTACCCAGTCCGATGGCCGGGGTGCGGGGGTGGGCCTCCATCCGCTCGCACCCCCCACTATTGGGCCTTTGGCCCAGAATATTTTTTTGGGCCCTAAATGGCCCAGAATATGTTTTTGGGCTACTTTGGGCCCAAAATCTGTTTTTGGGCCATTTTGGGCCCAGAATTTAATTTATATATTTAAAAACTGAAAAAAATATATAATATATATAGATTATAGTATTATACTAAGTTTCAACTATTAACTAATTAAATAATAATCATCACTAATCATTACTAAGGCACTAAGCTAAAATAAGTAGTTTACAATTATACAAAATACAAATTAAGAGAACTAATAAACTATTACACTATTACAAACTCCTCTAAAAAAATAAATATTACAAATTATACAATTAACTATTGTAGCAACATTACAATTAATTGCAAATTGACAAAATAATAACTTCTCAATTTGATTTTGGGGTGGAATCGTGGCGGTGAGTTCACTGAATGGTGAGTTGTGTCGACTGCTATGAGACTGCAAATGAAGATCATAAAAGTAAATAAGTTATAAAACTTGAAATATTAATAAGTTAAAAATAAAACAGATGAGAATTATAAAGTTATAAAGATGAAACAAAATTTTAAATGCAAAAACTAATTAAGGGAGAAATTGTGTAAACCATGGCAATGGTAGGTCTAATATAAAGTCATACTGCATCAAAGGTAGCTGTAGACGTCTCATGTATCACTATAACAATTAAATTTGAAATCAAACTAATGAATACCAATTAAATGAAAATAAATAAATTAAAATAAGAAATTAAAAAATAAACTTAAAATAAATACCAGATCCAGGCTGATCATCACCCTCCTCCTCGACGTCGGCCTCCTCATACTCAAGAACATCCAGAACATGAATTGGAGTTCCCTTGATCCAATTCTGCGTACAAATCAAAGCCTCCACAGTGATAGGAGCTAATGAACTCCGAAATGAATCTAATACACGCCCTCCGGTGCTAAAAGCCGACTCTGAGGCTACGGTGCTAACAGGGATAGCCAAAAGTGTGCGGGCTATCTCTCCAAGGATGGGATACTTCACGACATTCACCTTCCACCAACTTAATATATCGAAGTCTCGTGAAAATGGTAGAAGCTTTGCTGATAAGTATCTATCTATCTCTGACTGAGCCTTTACAGAACTCCGAAGGAAGGGGGTCTGCTCATACCTCTCACCCCACTCCAATCTACGTCTTTTCCCAACCTCGACTTCTGGAACCCTTGACGTTGATGGGGTAGGTGTAGGTGCCGCAATATTACCACCCCGCAGGGTGGTAAACTCATCAAATAATCTACCAAGGGTTTCCCGAACCCTTGTTGCAATAAGCTCCGCCCATACTTGCCCATACGCAAGGCCCAATCCAAATATCATGCCATCCAACTTATACCTCGGGTCAAAGACGACAGCTACATATAACAAAATATTAGCCCTAATTAAATCTCTCCAATACTTGTCGTACTTTGTCCTCATAATCAAAGCCATCTCCCGTAGCCTAATATGACCACCCGCGACCATGTCATCTAATTCTTCTTTTACCCTACATATTTGCTGACATACAACATTGGATGTAGGGTACAAAGTGGCAGATAGTCTCGTGGTGACATCGTAAAAGAGTCTCAAAAACTCTACAAAAACAGCTACAATTTCTCAATCATCCTCTACTGGTTTTCCCAATCCCCCGTGATCATCAAAATACTTTACATATTGGATGTCTTCGTCACCCAATAATGCAAATGCCAGCTTATACTCTTGGGCCGCCTCCAACATAAAAAATGTTGAGTTCCATCGTGTAGGCATATCAGTACAAAGGCCCTTCTTAGATGTTAGGCCAGCAGATCTCGCAACAACCATAAATTTCTCCAACCTCGAAGGAGAAGATCTCACCCATCTCATAGCAATTCTAACCCGAGCAATCAAGTCATGAAGATCTCTCAAACCATTAGTGACAATCAAATTCAGAATATGTGCCGCACATCTCACATGCAGACACTCACCACCCATAAGTGTCTTATTTGCCTCTCTAAGATAGGTCTTCAGATGTCCCAATGTGACATCATTAGACGAGGCATTATCGATTGTGACTGTAACAACTCGGGTCAACCCCCACTCCTTTATTGCGGCCTCCAAGGCCTTTCCAATTATCTCACCCTTATGATCGATGATTTTACAAAATTTTATAATTTTCTTTTGTAATGTCCAATGACAATCAACAAAATGCACAGTCAAAGACATATAATTAAAATTTTGAACTGATGTCCATGTGTCAGTGGTGAGACAAACAAATTGATCCGCCAATTGACCCCTCAACTTCTCTTTTTCAATGTAAATTTTACATCCTTTGCCACCGTGTGGCGAGAAGGAATATTAAACATTGGTTCCAAGTAGCGAGAATACGCTTGGAACCCTTTCCCATCAACAACTTGAAAAGGTAGCTTGTCCATAATGACCATACGAGCTAGATGTCTTCTACACTCATCAGGATCATACTTAGTATACCCCCTCAAAGTTGCACCCCCACTAGTCCCATCAGCCATTTTTTGAAATCCAATATCTAGCCTAGATTGGCTTTTCTCTTGTAGTGATCTTAATATTGGACTTTTTTTGCATTGCTCTTCTAAGTGCACCTTTAATTGTGAGGTGCCATGTTTCCTATAGTGACACCCATAAATTTTTCCACAATGGTTACACTTGGCTTGGGGGTTACTTGGGTCACCACCCTCTAGTTTGGTGAAATGACTCCAAACTATTGAAGCAGGTTTCTTGCTGGGCTTAGGGGCGGGGCAAGGTACCGTAGGGGTAGAGGTATGGGTAGGGGTATGAGTAGGAGGTGTAGCAATAGGGGTAGGGGTGCCCTTGGCCTGGAAAGGAGAGCTCGCACTAGAATCTGCTGGCATATCCATTAACTAAAGCAAACAATAAATCTGAATTAATAGAAAACATAACAACCAAACATCAAACAATTTTTTTTTTAAACCAACAAACATTCAGCAATTAACAGTGCAAGCCAACTAATCTTTGAAACCCCTAAATTAATTTAGGGGTTTCAAAGATTAATTTTTGGACAATTATAACCAATAAGAAGATTAATTTTTGGACAATTTAATGAAAAAAAATGTTTAGAACTCAAAAAAATCTTATAAAAATAAACTTACAAATTGATATGACTCGATATGATATATTAAATTATATAAAATGCTCATTTTATTGTAAAATAGTTCTAACATCTTATGCATATCAAGCTATATCATTTTGTAAAACCTTTAATCTTCGTGTTTAATAACTTAATTGATCTACACCTTGAGGGCTAAACATATTTAGGTTTTGAAAACTTATTCTAACTTATGCCGTTTTACCATAGAGCTTTAATTTTATTGATAGATAAAAGAAAATTTTATTATTATGATTGAAATATAGACAAAGTTCAAGTCCACAGAATATAAACATAACTCACTTGTCCAACATTTGATGAAAAGAAATAGCATTAGACTGTTTCCATAATTATTTTGTGTGTAATTATAATTTTTTATCTATTACACACAACATTATGTTAAAATCATTATTAAGCTAAACTAATCACATAATAATACTTGGTCATTGGACATAGTCTATTTTAAAAAATAAATGGCGGATTCTATCATTAAATGATAAGATTCAATATTTTTTTATAAAGATTGCATGAAAGTTATATGCCCTTGAATTATATTTTAAAAAATAAATTATTCACAAAAGAAAATAGAAAGAAAAATAATTTGTGCAAGCCTACGACGTGTAATCTTCGTATAGTCTATTTGAAAAATAAAAGATTTAATAACTACAAAAGAATAAAATTTCGGGGTTTAGATTGAAACCCCTAAATTAAAAATTAATTTAGGGGTCCAATCCGAAACTCTAAATTAATTTAGGGGTTTCAAAGATTGAAACCCCTAAATTAATTTAGGGTTTCGGAATTACAACATTACATATTGCAAACAAAAAAATAACTCAAAAACACACGGAAGGGACATTCAAGAATCAAAACTGGACAGATTCATCAACGATCAACCAACGAAAATTCAAACCACATGCACAATCAAGTCTCCACAGCACACAATTCACAAAATCTCATCCTCCATCTCCGGTTAAACCCATCCTTCCTCCAATCTCTATTCCATAACATAAATCACAAAAAAAAAATTGGGATTAAATTTAGGGTTTCTTACCTTCGGTGACAGAGATGAAGAACGAGTCACTGGTTACGGTCAGTGATGGCGACGGCGACGGCAACAACACACAGGGACGACAACAACCGATTCACAGAGAGAGAGACCGAGAGGCGAGAGTCGAGAGAGAGATAGGGGATTCTGGAAGGCTGGAAGCTCGTGAGGGAAGAAGGGGTTCGGGGGGGGGGGGTTGGGGTAATTAATCCCAAGCATGAAACGGCGTCGTTTCATGCCTGGGAGGGTAAAAAAAAATTAAACCCAGGCATGAAACCGTTTCATGCCTGGGAGGGTAAAAAAAAATTAAACCCAGGCATGAAACGACGCCGTTTCATGCCTGGGTTATTTTTTTTTAAAATATATATGTAATAATTATATAATTATATTATATATTTATAATATATATATATATAACAACCCGGGGCGGGGCGGGGTAAATCCGGGGCGGGGGAAACCCCTATCCCGCCCCCGTCCCCGGGTTGGGTGGCAGATGCGGGCGGGTGACCCCGCCCCCCGCATCTGCCGGACGGGTTGCTCCACCCCGCCACATGGGGGCGGGGCGGAGCAATACAAACACGACTCATTAGCACGATTTTATACCCCTGTCACAATGCATAGGACCATGCTTACATATTAAAATCACTGTCCTCGTAATCCTCGTCCTTCATTTTATTTTCTATAGTCCTTTTTTTTTTTTTCCTTTTTAAGTATTCCATTGCCCCAAAGGAATTTAATAAACCTAACGTTTTGCTCAGAGAAATAAAAAAAATAATAATGATCTCATTTCAGTAATCATATTTCAATCTTAGAGTAATAATATCTGTAAAACTTTTTATATAAATATATTTTAAATTGAAAATATTTTTATAAATTAATTTTACTTTTATAAATTATTTTATAAAAATGCATTTAATTTAAAATATAATTGTGTAAATGATTGTAAAAGAGTAAAACTATTATATCCCCTAATTTATATTATTCATTTTGTCCCATGACGTGTCATGTTGCCACGTGATTTATTAAAAAATATATATATATTCAAAATAAAATTACTCCAAAAATACAAAAACGTGAAGACTAAAATCCTATATTAACTCTACCTTTTTATGTTTGCATTTTTATTTATTTTTAATAAGCCACATGGCACCACATAAAAATCAATTTTTTTTAATTTCCATTTTGATGTAATGTATATTATATATTTTTATTCTATTTTATTGTGATGCCACATTTCGGTTGATATAATGTAATTATATCATATTAATGATGTAATTAATACAATAATTTCCTCATTTACATCCAACTCCCATTTATATTTTATAAAGACACAAGATTAATGAATATATGTTATAACGTCATATTCAAGATTAAGAAAGTCGAAGAATTAAAAATACCATGCATTTTGATCGGTTCACGAGTGCACTTCAAGTTGACTTTGTGACATTAAGAAGTTATCAAGAATTTGTTAGAAGGATTTTATTTTTTGTATAGAATGGTAATCAAAGTTTTCTAGTATTTAAAAAGGGGAAAAAAAAAATCAACAACAACAACAATTGGATCGGGTCGGAAAACCCGATTTTACCGAAATCATTTTCGGGTTAGGTTACCGACTATTCAGATAATCAGTTAATTGGAATCTATCTACACCAGGTTGGGAAAATAGTCCTAGTAACAATTACATAAGGATGATCCTAGTAATTTTTTAGCAAAAAATTCTATTTTTAAGTCAGGGTGTAGAACACATCTAATAATTAAGTGTTTACATGGCATAACTTAATTTGAAATATAAACTTTAAAATTTGAATCTCACGAATTAAATTTTACTATTTAAATTATATGAATTGTGTGCTCTATACATCTACTAGAGAATAGAATAACTAATTGCTTCTCAATAATTATTGTTTTTGACATTAGGAGGCCTAAGATGACTAGAATCACCTTTAAAAAAGGGGGCTAAGATCCCTAGATTTGAAGATAACTTCAAGGGTACAATCAATATGATTTGGGTGCTAAGAGACATTGATATCAAAACTTGTAGGCACCAGCAAGAAGGAAAGATAGTTTGCAACATTTGAAGGGTATAAAATATTTTGACCCGGGTAAACCACGCCCAACCCACCAAAAGGTCATCACTAGAGGACAAAGAAAGAGAGGAATGAGAGATAGGGAGAGGACAAGGGAAATGAGGGTGTTAGGAGGAAAGGATGGAAAGGTAAGGGAGAAAGTGGAAAGGATGAGAGTGTCAGACACGTAAAGAAAAAGGTGATCACGCCTCATCACTGCAAACAGGCATGCGGAGAGAGGGATCAGATAAAAGGGGATAGCCAGACGATTACCACGAGGGGGTCTTCTAGAGTAGCTTCTTCTTGCAAGAACTTGGTGGGGACGTGTTCTCTATTGGTTTTCATTGGCTAGGAAATCTTCTCCAAGGGGCATTTTGATTGGTCTATTACCCACTATTATTACTTGGAGTCTGTGGCACCGTAGGTGCGAAGTGCGAATGGAAGGAGTGTGGCTTTCCATCAAATTTTGGCTCAGAAAATTGTTTATGGAACATACGAAGGGAGGGTCCGTTTCACCTAGTGATGAACGAGTGCTCGTTGAGCTCGATATTCCACCAATTCTGAATCAAAGATGCAGGCCACGTCTGGTTGCTTGGAAAAAACCAGCTAGTGGGTACGTGAAGTTGAATGTGGATAGGAGTTGTAGGGGCAATCCAGGTTCTTGTGGGGGAGAAGGTGTGATCCGAGATGATTTTGGTAATGTTAAAGGTGCTTTCTTAGCTTGTTTTGGGCAGGGAACAAATAATGAGGCCGAGCTTCGTGCTCTACATGTGAGAGTGGTGTTTTGTAAAGAATTAAGATTTTTAATCAGGAAATTGAGTGTGATTCTAAAATAATAGTTGACTGGATTTTTTCAAAAAATTGTACAGTTTGATATCTTTGGGAGTTTTGGGAGGAGACGATTAAAGCGCTTCAGGGTGTTCACTTTATTATTCGATATCAATATTGGGAAGCAAATCAAGTTGCGAATTTTTTGGCCCAGAAAGGTGAAGTAGGTTTGACATGTAGATATGAGAAGGGCAGGCTACTCCCCCGTCATGTCAGGGGTATCCTTCATATGGATAAACTTGGCCTCCCCAACATTAGAGCTTAATTGGTGTGTCGATTGTTCACTCGGTCTGTTTAGCTGTTTTGGTTTTGTTTGTTTGGTTTCTTTAGATTTAGGTTGGGTTGGTTGGATTTGTAACCACGATTTTCTTCCGCCATAAGTGAGAATTTTTTTTAAATAAAATTAGGGAAGGGTCACTCGTGGACAAGTGGCCCTGACTCTTTCTAAAAAAAGAGTAGCTTCTTCAACCTGGCGAAGGGAGTTCCAGCGAAAACATCTTCTACAACAAATAGATTTTCGACTTCTATTGTACAGTGAGAAATAAGAGATTACGAGAGACTGTAAACTACTTATGTTATAATGGATATCAACTCCCCAAAACACCCGTGGATGTAGGCACTATGTTGAATCATGTAAATCTGTGTGTCTCAATCTTTTTACTTTTCCTACATTTGTTTATTATGCACCGTTATGGATGTATATACGGATACCGTACAGCTGCACTGGACCACTGCCGGGGCACTAGACCACATAGATTGAGGCCCGAATCATCATAGCAGGCAAGGAATAACTCTTTCTCATCTTCCTACCTATTGTGCGATTCTTTATGCATTAACAACATTGTTAATAAATAAATAAATAAATATGAATATAAACTAAATGAGAAAAATAGGCCTATTGTTCTATAATCACCTATAAATGGGATGTATTGATACTCTAATTGTAGCAGAAAAACCAGCTTTTATAGCATATAAAAAGCCCAAAAACCTCGTCTTTCTAGGTTTGATCGTATCCTGTCCAAATACTCCTATTATTTGTGAAAAGTTTTACAATTTACATGTTTTGTTTTCTCTATTATCTTTTTAACAAAAATATTGCAAAACTGTGCCAACCACATAGAAAGTCAAAAGATGGGATTTCCAAAGCAGGAATTACAATATCTTAAATTGAAATGGTGGAACTAGGATGCGAGAAAGCCGAAACACACCCAAAAGAAGGAAAGCCCGGAAATGGTGAAATTTGCGTTTGGATCTTTCATACGAAGAAAGATAAAAGCTTTTGGGACAACCAAACAATTTTTCATGGACTCTTATATAAATTTTGTACGTTTTTTATAAAAAATATAGGCTCTATAGAAAAAAGTGAATTTTTCATACCCTTTTATAATAGAGTCTATTTTTTTTTTTATAAATAAAGAACTTGCATGAGATTTGTGTATTTAAAAATTGTATATATCATTCTTTTAGCAATATTTATTAGTTGGTTCTTGCTACCGCCACTGAGCAATAATAATAATAATAATAATAATAATAATGAGTTTAGTTTAGTTTATATTAAATGATATGTCATGTTAAATAAATCAAAGGACAAGATCGATTATGATGAATAAAAAAACAAATCTTATCCGTTCAATTTTTTTAATAAGACACATAAGCTTGTTTGGATTGGAAGATGAGTTCAACTCATCTTACTACTATTCATAAATTTTAACTCACAAATCTTACTACTATTAACAAATCATCTCATTTCATCTCTCAATCCAAACGGTTTAATGAGTTTTTCACTGGTAAAAAATATCAAACTCAAAAATCACTATACTCTAATTGATAATAAAAATTATTATACCCACTAAAGTTATTGTTCCAAAAAGTTGGTTTTTTTACTCTGGATAATAGGGAAATCCCTTGGAGTGGTTGTAGGGCTGTGCAAAATTATGAAATTTCTGACTCCATCCGACTTCAGCTCCGATTCCGACACCGACGGAGTTGGAGTAATTGGAATTCGGAGCCGGAGTCAGAGTAGCTCTGAAAAAGATGTCGGAGTCGGAATCGGAGTTCAGAGTGAATTGAAGCTCCGAGCTCCGACTCCGATTTTTTTTTTGTAAAAAAAAAAAACCAGATGTAAAATGACATCGTTTTACATTTGGTTTTTTAAAAAAAAAAAAAATCGCTAAACGGCGCCGTTCCACATTAAGTGGAACGGCGCCGTTTCATCTCACGGGGGGTCCAAAACGTAGGACCCCCCTTCTTCCTTCTTCTATTCTCTTCTCTTCTCCAGTTCTCCGAACCAATGATTGTTGATCTCACCACCTCGTTCCCTCGCCGCCATTCCTCGTTGCACCTCCGTAGTTCGTAGTCTCGCCGTCTCGTTCTCAAGGCAGCCTCCGTAGCATTTGAGCTTTGGTAGGTTTCCGATTCCGAGCCCTAAACTTGATTTAATTTTATGTTTATTTTCAGATTACCTAGATTTAGTTATTTTCAGATCATAAAGGTGGTTATTCTGGTGAATTTGAGTTGTACTTGTTGAGTTTGGCTTGATTTCATCTCAAAAATGTCCTTTTTGAGGTTTGGCTTGACTGTGGCTCGACCCTCTAGCTCGAGCCATGTTCGCTCAACCCTTCGCTTGACTACGCTTGAGTTAATATGAACCCGAGAGCTTCGCTCGACACCTGCTCAACAGTCTGCTCAAGCTAATATGAATTAGAGAGCTCTGCTCGACACCTACTCAACATTCCGCTCGAGTTAATATGAACCCGAGAGCTCCACTCAACTCCTGCTCGACAGTCCGCTCGAGAGACTATGTAACCAGTCGAACCCGAGAGCTCCGCTAGACACCCGCTCGACAGTCTGCTCGAGCGGGATTACAAACCTGATACCTAGACTATTTTAGAGATAATAACAAACCTTGTTTTGAGCTCTGTGACTTTTGATTTTGCGATTCGAATGGAAAATACTAAGATAATAACAAACCTTGTCAAAAAGCATCGATATTTGAATTTTGGTTACAAGCTAATTTTTTAAACTAATATAGCCTAGTTATTTTTAAACTAATTTCTTGGTTCTAATTTATTTTTGCAACTTCTTTGATTGTGATATGAATCATAGACCTAGTGGAGACGGTCATCCACAAGGGGATGTGGCGGATGTCAATGCTACAACTCCTATACCGGTAGGTACTTCCACCCCTAGAGCCACATCTAGAGGAGTTACATCTAGAGCAGCCACATCTTTTATGAGTAGTCGAGTCTCACTCTCAGTGGATATAGAGGGTGAGGATGAGGATATGTTCAACGAAGAGGAGGAGATGCCTATTGAGCATGATCAACCACAATGAGCTTCTAAAAAACGGTCGTGGACATGGGAGCATTTCACCAAAATTCCTGATGAAATTGCCAACCCGCAAGCAAGATGCCACTAATGTGGTCAACTTTGTAAATGTCATTCGAAGAAGCAAGACACTAGTGTGATGATAGCACATCTTCAAGGTTGCCAACGATATAAGATCGCAAAGGGATTGGCGGCCACTGATCAGACCAACCTCAGTTACAAAACTTCTACGGCCACTAATGGTACACAGGCTAAGAAACTGATCATCCCTCAATACAGTGAGAAGATGTTGAGGGATATGCTTTCAGAGATGATAATTATTGATGAGATGCCCTTTACCATAGTTGAAAAAAGAGGCTTCCGAAAATTTCTAAACTTTGTTAAGCCACGCTTTTCCATTCCATCACGGTATACGGTGATGCGAGATTGTATGAAAATGAATGTGAAGGACAAGGCGGAGATGAGGAAGATGTTTGTTACCACTAGCCAGAGAGTGTCATTTACGACTGACACATAGACGTCCATATAGAACGTCTGCTACATGTGTATCACAGCACACTACATTGACAGTGAGTGAAATTTGCATAAAAGAATTATTGGCTTCAAATAAATTGTGGATCATAAAGGTGCATCTATTGGGGTGAAGATAGATGATTGAATAAAGGATTGGGGGATTCAAAAAGTTATGTGTATTACAGTTGACAATGCTAGTGCCAATGAAACAACAATTGATTGGTTTAAGTGCAACACGACGGTGAACGATGATGTCATTCGGGACCACGACTTTAATCATATTCGGTGCTGTGCTCATATCATCAACCTCATAATTGTTGAGAGGTTAAAAGAGGTTGATGTTTCCATTACCCGAGTCCGCAACATTGTGCAATATGTGAGGAGTTCCCGCCAAAGGCTTGCCAAGTTTAAGGCAATAGCAAAAGATCTTTAGATTGAATGCTCTAGTATGTTGTGCTTGGATGTTCCGACTCGATGGAACTCTACATACATGATATTGGATGTGGCACATAAGTACCAAAGAGTGTTCGAGCGGATGGAGGTCGAGGATGGGAGCCTGAGATATGCTTTGTTGGAGCCAGTAGGACAGGGGCTCGGTATGCCGGACGCACATGATTGGATTAGTGTGAGGTACTTTGTTCAATTTTTGCAAGTTTTTTATGAGATAACCATGCGGATATCTAGATTCAAATATATTACTGCAAACTTGTACTCTCGGAGCTTCACTTCCACTTGAAAAATAGTTGTACTGATTTTAGGAGATTGTTATCTACTATGACTACGAGGATGAAGAACAAATATGATAAATATTGAGAGAATATTGAGAAGATAAATAGATTACTATTTGTGGCTGTGATCCTTAACCCCCGATATAAGTTGGCCGTTTTAGAATTTTGGGTAAATTCCGTTCTCGGGATAGTGAAGGCTATAGAGTTTATTACAATGCTTAAAAATGATATTGATGACTTATATCATCACTACAACAATAGTTGTCAACTATCATCCACAGCTCGTAGCTCCTCACATTCGATGCCAACGGGATCGACAGTTTCCTTTGATGATACTGACCCATCCAGACTTGGGCTTACACGCCATCGTATTATGCAACAGTATCATCAACTCATTGTAACGAGGAATATTATGCAATGTACATTCAAGGTTGAACGATATTTTATGGAAGCTGTCGAGACACCTAGTGATGTATTTCAGTTGCTAACTTGGTGGAAGGTTAATTCCACTAAGTATCCAGTCCTTTCCCTTATAGCCCGAGATGTGCTAGCCATTCCTATCACTACGATCGCCTCAGAGTCGGCATTTAGCACTGGAGGTCGTGTATTGGATGCTTATCGAAGTTCATTGTCACCGTCAACCATGGAGGCCCTCGTTTGCATACAGAATTGGATCAGTTAAACGCTCATTGGACTAAATACTGTTGGCGTTGATGCCGAGAGCTATAGGCTTGAATCGGGTAACTTTATAAGTTTATATGCCTTTAAATTTTCATTTAATTAATTTTAATATTTCTAACTTCTACTTTTTATGATTTTATAGAGTTAATTGTGAACCCTAACATAATTGCCGATGATTGAGAATTTGAGAGTTTGAGATGGACGCCCCTTGAGAGTTGGGATGGAAAATCCCCTTTCTTAGAGAAACCCCCTTTCTTAGTAAGAATCAAATGGATAATCAAATTCTATTTTTACCATGTTCATTGTTCAATTTGTTATTATCAGTTTTTTTTTCATTTATTGCTTACAACTTTCTATCTTCATTTCAGGCATGATCAATCACTAATGGACCATTGAGATTTGAGTGAAATCCGTGTTTAATATTTATGTAGTTATCTTTATTAAATTGGATTGTAAGGGACTGTTATAACTTATGATTATTTACTTTTTAAGTTTTTTCTTTTCTTTTCAGTATTTGTTTTTTACAAATTCGGACTGTTGTTATAAATGGAGCTGTATAAGACTGTTATAACTTATAACTTATGGCTACTAAATAACTATAAATTATTTAGATTTTAAACTATTGGATTGATATTTTTTTTTTATCTTTTCATTATTTTTTTTTTTACAGATTCAGACTTGGGCAATAGTGAGCCCAAAAGATGAAAAAGGGCATCCATTTAGCCCAATAAATAGTCGGAGTTCTGATCGGAGTCCGAAGTTCTAAACTCCGATCAGAGTCGGAGTTAGAGTAAAATTTCCACTTCGACTCCTGTCAGAGTATGACTCCGATTCTGTTCGGAGTCGGAGTAAAATTTCCGCTCCGACTCAGAGTCAGAGGTCGGAAATGACTACTCCGACTTCGTCGGAGTCGAAGCTCAGCCCTATTTCTATCTATCTAATTTTCTTCAATTTTTAGCTCCAAAATCATATACATCTTACACAGAAAGACCCGACTCTAAGTTTAGGTGTACCCCTTTTTTTTTTCTTTTCATTCCATCCATGTCCGTCTACCCAAGTGGGCCAAGTCTCACTTATTTAGAACACCAACTTTTTTTCTCTCTTTTTTGTGTACAGTTTTATGATTTCAAACCAGAATTAGAGCTCTAAAACGAAGGAAAAATGGAAAAATTATTTTATTTTATTTGTAATTTGGAGGTTACCTTACCTAGTGGAGACTGCTTCTAACAGTTGGACTTCAAACCAAAATGAACTTAAAATTAGAGCTTGAATGGATCTGTTAGCTGAGTTTAGACGTGGAACAAACAAAATGCAGCAACCAAAATGGAGGAACAGAGGTTTTTGGGGAAAAAAAATGAGAGATTTATCGTATGATGATTAAAAACAAAACTGACACGTCGGTATTGCAGACCACGTAAAAGTATGAGAAATTACTCATATATTTTTATTATTATGATTCTCGTTCTTTCTGCTTCTACCTAGACTTTTCTTTGTTACTGCACTCTCCCAATCATGAGTGAATCAGATATTGCAGCTACAGACATAGACAGACAGACAGCGTGGACAAACAAAGTGTTGATTAAAGAGGATCACAAGAAATCTGACGTGTCCCGGCAACTTTCAGTCAAATTTTAGGGGATAATTGATAGACAATCAAGTATTTTGAATTCTTCCAACCAACAAAAGATACAAAGCTCTTGTGTCTTACATTCAACAAAAAGCGATTCCTTGTCTCTTCCTCCACATCACATGTAAATGCTCTTTTTGTGACTTTGAGGTGGGACACAGAATCAATGTCCGAAAACCATCTACTCTTCAAAGAAAAAACAAACGGTTGTCATGGAAGCTTCTGCATGCTTTTTCAGAGATCTCCCCCCCCCCGGCCCAAAAAAAAAAGGAATGAATATAATATTACAACCAGGTGAACCTCTTCACATATTTTATTGACTATCTATCTTCAAGTTCAAGAAGCCAACTATTCAGAGTAGAAACTAGAACCAATCTGAAAAGGGGGAAAACGATATGGGAAAAAGGAAAACACCAAAACCATATAGCTAACCGATATTCCTATAACTTATTTATTATATATGTAACTTGAGACTAGAGAAACATCCATAGCAACGATCCTCTTGCTATTACATGAAAAGATTACTTGGGGCACTACCTATTCTCCTTGGAAATCCATCAAAATATACAGCAAATACTATGTACTCTCTCAAAAATGATAACAATCAACCTCAGTTCAAGATTGAATAAGCGAACCTCGTTACTTGTGGTTGAGTTGCTTCGCATACCATCAAGAAATGTTCCTTTCATTGTGCCAGCATATAAGCAGATGAATGAGATCTCATTTGTGGGATATGGACGGGACAGGGAATGAATTAAGGGTTCGATTGGGAAGGGGATCGTTCAATTTGATAATCACAGTGAAAGACATTGTAACCCCTCCGGTAGATTCCTAGGTATTGGATGTGCAATGACATATCTCTGGGGATTGGGTTTTGGTGCAGGGGTAACAGTACTGGAGGAAGAAGAGTTTCCAGAGGAATCTGCTTGCCGGATGTGGAATTTGGCAAAGCGGTTAATGACAGAAAACTTTTCCAACTCCTGGCATTCCACTCTTACGTCTAAAATGGATGCTACCTTGTCCAATCTGCATCATCAAGTGAAATGCATTAAAACAGAATGCAATTATTTTCTTTTTCTTTTAGCAAGTGGCTAAATCAGTGTTTCTTTTTCTTTCAGCCCGTGTAAAATAAGAAGGAAAATATCCCAAAGTGTAGGACCCATCCATTTTCCCCCTTTTTTTTATATTTGCTTCCCTGTTTTCAATTTTCCTGTGATGAGGCATATTATTTTGGTTTCATAAGCAGTAAAATAAATCCCCTGGGAATGGAGCAAGTTGCTGATCTTCTGGCATGTGTATATGGTTGTGATACGTATAAGCTTGTAACCGCATTTATCACATACTTGCAACAATGACTTGAGATTCCATTGATGCTGAAAGTGAAAAAATCAGTTAACTACTGGCACAATTAGTTTCATACCTGAGTAAGTCAATTTCCAACTTCTTTGCTCTATTGCTGAAGCCTTTTACAACTTCTGAAAAGGACTGGTCATCAACACCCTCAAAAGCTTTGAGCTTTTCTGAAATCCTGAACATATATTTACAGATAGAAGTTATCTTTCCAGAGACTTAGAATGAAGTTCTTTCAAAACATTTATGATATTCCAGTATAACAAACCCATGCATTGACTGTCCCACTTGCACACTTAACAGATAGGATTTGACTTTGTAGTTCAATTTTAGAGTGTCCCCATGATACCTTTATTTACACACACTAGACTCACCCCCATCTCTTTTCCCTTCATGAAAAACTTTCCTATATTTCAGAAAAGCATAAAAAATAAATAATAACAATACTTACAAGGTGTTGTTATTCAGCGGTACATGCAAAAAACGATTAATTGTGCAAGAGGTCAGGCTACATGCATCTCCTAGTGATAATTTGGCAACAGAGTATGCCAGAGTATCATATTGCGAAACAGCCCTTGATGAGAGAATGGACATTGGTGCAGGGCAAAACAATTGCTGCATAAGCTGTGATGTCATGATAAGCCTTTTCCTCGATCGAAACATTGACAGCCAATCTTCAACCAATTCAGCCTCATCTTCCACCTGCCATTGGAACTGATTGCTATTACAACCATTGTTGATACCTAGATATACGACAATACTTAATTTTTTGATAAGTAGATATGAGACAAACTTTGTTGATAAACTTTTGATATATAAACCATCCTAGTAGGATCAAACCTTCTCAATCAATCGATTTGTGGCTTTTGCCCAGTCATGTTCTGCAACACTGCAAAAGCAAATGCATTTGTAAGCATTTACAAAATGAAAAAAGAAGTAGCCAGTGTGATACATAACTGATAATAGCTTTAAATAAAATAAAGTAAATTGTGAAAATATACAAGTTAGATTAGAAATATTATCTTGTATTGACCACCAATATGAAGTGAAGTGACTATGATGCTCCACTCCGTCCAAGAAGATGGATAAATTGAGGGGAATATTAAGAATTTTCTAGCACAATTAGTTCTTTCTTTCATTCCATCTTCCAAGGAATAAAAATGGCTAAATAAGGAATCAAAGCAGTAATAATCAAACAACGGGCTATAATGACAAGCACCTAATATTTTGAACCCTTTGAGAACCTTGTGTTACTTCTTTGCACCATGGTAGAAGACCAGATGTTGCAACTTTCCGTTTTTTTGGTCTCACATTCGCCATGCATTGATTGGTACCATACGAAGGCAACGAATAAGGGGCTGAAAGAGATTCACTAGCATCAGCAGCATCTATTTGTCCCCCAGAAGAAAATATATCCAAATTCTGGGAAGGCTTCCAGAGAGAGAACTGTCCTGCAGCAGTCTTTGCATGTCTTCCATCATATAACAGTGGCATCTGCCCATGTCTGAAAGCCTCATACTGTTTAAACAATGAGGGTGCCATGCGCAAATTAATCTGGGGATGCCCTGCATGATTTGATAACACGTTACTGGTAGTAGATTGACTCAAAAAATCATTTTGACCAGTCATGACAATCGCTTGAGGCCTATCGAGAAGAGCAGGCTGTGATGAAGCTTTTATGCCAAAGTTTTCTCTTGCTTCTGTCACGAAATTTTGCATTTTAGTGTCCCCAGATAGTGATGTGTTGAATCGGGATGCTGATGCCAGTCCAGTATCCAATTGGTTTCTGAACTTGGAATTCTCTTCATATGTTAGCTGTGGTGCATCAGTGGCAGCCACATGCTCAACATCCGAAACTCTCCTACTTGGATCAGTATCCACATTCTTCATTTCCTGCACTTGGGGCAGTAGGGAGTAATTCGGATGAGAAACATGTGATAGTTTTAGAGAATGGCCAGTCGTTCCAATAATTCTTTCAAAGGGAGAAGGAGCATTGTTGTCTTCATACTGTATTCTATCGAGGTCCAGCTGGTGTGAATGAGCCAACAATGAGCCAGAGGCTAAAGCATCTGCATCGGAGATATTTCTAGGCAAACTATGAGTCTGTGAAGCATCATGTATCTCAGATGATTTTTGTATCTGAGATCTCCCTCCCTCTTGCTGACCTGCCCCATGTTCAAATCCTTGTGAATTCCTTGGAGACGTGCCAAATTCTGATGATCCATATCCAACTTTCTCGGAATTTTGGTCATTTATCCCCTGTGGCACCAGTGAAGTTTCCCAGCGATTTGTTGACGGATCCATAGCAAGCACCTTAAGAGATTCTACAACAGAAGGACGTTGCTGAACTGGTACATTTGTCCATACGTTGTGCGGTCTCTCTGAAAATGAACGCTGCTCGTGCATGCCTGACATAACAAGAGGCTGAGAGGGAGCAAGGTCAAACGGTGGGTATCTGCTAACTGTACCAGCCAATGTTGCCTGTGAAGATGAACATGCCAGAGGTGCATTTGGCATGTCCTGCATTTGAAGCTGATTTCTTATATATGGAGGACTTGATGTAAAATTTGCAACCCCAGGCATATATAAAGACGAGGGGATGCTTGTCTGTCCTGAAATTCTAAATTTATTATCCCAATGTGATCTTTGAGATGATTCGCGCGATGAAGACCACGACTGAACAGATGGGTAAGCTAACCAGGTCTGGTTCTTCTCTATCTCAGAATTGGCTTGCCGGAAACTTAGATTACATTCTACTTCTGGCATATCCTGTGATGAAATGAAAGGGTTCATATTGGACAGCTGTTGAGAAGCAGGAGCCAGTTTCATGGCAAAACCTTGATAAGCAGCTGACTGATTATACAAATGAGCAACAGATCCATCAGGAGTCTGTGTCTCAGACACCAATGAATCACAGGCTCTAGAGCCAAAATGAGGTATACTGCTGTTCTCATCAGATTGGTCAACCTTATGAAGAAGCTCAAGCATATTTTCACTGCCATCATTTAGTCAGAAAAAGACTCATGAGACATACAGAATGAGTAGAGAACAACAAAGGCCAGCAAAATTTACAAGAAAAGAACGGAATAGATTAGTAAAGGTTCGTGTGGTAATGCAGTGAGATAACAATCAGTAGACATAACAATGATTATATACAACCCATGCATCCCAACTATCATTATTTCATAACCAACTACCTTGTTGGAGCGATAACCTTTTCAAAATGGGGATGAACGGATCTGCGAAAGGTAGTAGATGGATCAAGGTCACCTCTAGAAGCTATCTCTGAAGCTTTTGAGTTTCCTTGATAATCCAGTAAATGTCCCTGTAATAGAAGACAAAAGACATCATCAAAAAGGAGAAAGACACAGCAGAAAGTATCAGAAATGGATAGAGAAAACTATTATTCACCTTATCCAAGGTCAAAGCACTGCTATGAACCTTATTAATGAATTTGAGCTGTCCAACATGTTCTTGCTCTTGCCCACTAAATCCTTTCGAGCCATAGTTTTCATAAGAGTTGTCGTTTTGGTAGCATTTCTGCTGCATCCCATCTGTTCCACCTCCTTTCTCAAGATAGTTATGCAAAACATAAGAACCATTACTCATCTGATTCTGGTTTTTAACCATGCTCTGATTTTCCTTGTTCCTAGATATATCAGCAATCTTAACATAATCAAGCTGATTATGTTGACCGGTTTCTTGAAAGGCCTTGGAAAGGCTTAAATTTGGCACAGCAGCAAAGTTAAATATTTGTGAATTTTCTCTGCTGGGCAGAGTACCATCCATGCCAGAGTGTACTGACTCCAATCCTCTAGCTGGTCTAGAAAAATAACTTGCAACAGAATCATTATCGCTCTCCCGCAGACAACCATCAAAACTCCTCCCCTGGTATGTAGCTTCATTGATATCACCTGTTCAACAATTATCTAGTCAGTTCTCGGTACTATGAATGCCAAAAAAGGAAATACTGAAATTAGCTGACCAACACATGATGCTCCTACCTTTTAGTTCACTGCATGGTTGGCTAACATTGTTAATTGAGGCATTTCTTTGCCGATGGGAATCACTTTCTGGGTGCTCAAAAATCTGACCAGTCCATGCACTGTCCAATGACACAAGTGTTTGAACTGGTTGATGTCCTTCAATGGATGGTTTTTGTTTATGGCCACAATGAATCCACTCACCACTGTTTTTGGGAGACTTCCGAATTGATTCATGAGAATCATCCTGGTGCAGTGTATCTCTCTGCTCAATTGAGAACTGGACGCCTGGTTGATGAAAGCCAGGGAAGCTAGAGCTCACACTAGACTCATTAAACGCAGGAAAATGTCTTGAACTTAAGGAGGCAGTACTCAGTAGGTTGCTATCAAGCCAACTTGATTGTTGCTTTTCACTATCCATAGCATTTGAAGGCTGATTATCAGTTGAGAGTTCTGAGTTCTGAAAAGTTAAGCCACTCCACTCTTCCTGTAGCCCAGTATCACTACTAGAAGCTTCTGCAACTGCAGATTGCATAAGAGCACTCCAGCTTCCACTCTGAATAGCGGGAAATGCACTCGAATGGTCTGTTGGGTCCAGTGTAATTCCAAACCCTCCAGTGCCCATGTCAATGTGCCCGCCAAAAGAAGTGTCCCAGATGTTATCATCCAGATTGTACAAAATCTTCTCTTCCATCGGATCTAGAGGAACCAAACCCTGAGAAGGGCCAAGCCGCATATTTTTCTGCTGCAAGGTTCCAGACCAACCAGCTTGCTCTGGCCTCCCATTAAATTCCGTTGGTGATGCATTCTTTTGCAGAGTATTCCCCAGTTGGAGATTGCTCGAAACAACAGTACTATTCAACCCCTGAACAGGAATCTGTCCAAACATATTGTTTCCCTGAAGTCTTTGTTTGGATATGAAACCTTCTTGGGGAAAGCAAACCAGCTCTGAAGAAACAGTAACCTGATCACCTACAAGGGGGTTACTGAAGCTTAATGATTGTGTAATAGGCTTCTGTGCCTGAACACTAACCTTAGTCAACAAATTTGTAGAATCATGAGACATCCCGTGGAGATGGGAATATTCACTCATACTACCTCTTGCACTAGCAATAGGAGTGCCGTATAAGGATACATCAAGCTGTTGAGAAACCAGACCCATGGAATGCAAAGCCTGACCTTGATCTTGTGAAACTACGACTCTGCTAGATGCACCTTGCACAGTGGGAGAGGGACCTTGCTGCATCCAGTTCATAAGCATGTGTGATGCATCATTAACAGGAGTTCCATTGATGACAGGTGAAATCTGAGCCCCAGCAGACTGTTTAGTCATTGCAGAAATCTGGTTTGCAGAATTCTGCTGCCTAGAATCACCAAAGTGCTGAACTTGTTGCTGCCTCTGAAGTTCTTGTAGCTGCTTGAACACAACGTGCTGCTGCAGCAACTGCATTTCATTGT
Source organism: Cyclocarya paliurus (assembly GCA_029856935.1). Lineage (NCBI taxonomy): Eukaryota > Viridiplantae > Streptophyta > Magnoliopsida > Fagales > Juglandaceae > Cyclocarya > Cyclocarya paliurus. The sequence goes on from CM056950.1 coordinate 5,587,853, forward strand.
ACCCAGACTGCATTAGGTGAGTGTGTGGAGTATGTAGTTGTTGGCCCCTAACAAGCTGCTGTTTCCCTCCAACTAAGTCAAAGTCGATGGAAGCTTCGGTAATTTCTGACCTTTCCGAATTCGTTGTTAGGGTGGGACTATCCCCAGACACATTTTCCTGCTGTGGAATAAGGAAGGAAAGACATCTTGAAGTTATAGCCTGTGGATCATAAACTGTATTTTCACCCAAAACCTCTGATTGTCTTTGCCTTGCCAGGAATTTGTGGCATCCAAGCATATCTTCATTTGAACTCAGCTGTTGGCTTCTGGAGTAAATGTTGGAATACTCACGGTTTTGGTTTAAGGATGCGCTCAAAGATTCACCGCCATGCCTTTTCACAGAATCTGCAAATGCCAAAAGAAATGCAGTTTTTATAACAAAGAGCATGAAATGGCTGTTCAAATTCCCATAAATGAATTTTAACTCAAATGCAGAGTGAAAAAACCTCAAACACTGCACGTGGACAAAGCAGAGGCATGAAGGGATGAAGTATATCACAAATAATGGAAATAACTGATACCTAATTTTTTATGGTTGAAACTTTTTACATCACAACTTGGAGCTACCCCAATCGGACTCCATTTCCCAACCCATGGATTGCAATTAAACCCAGGCCAACTATCCTCGACAGCTTGAGATTGGTGCTGGTCTAGGTAAGAGTTATCTGGCCCATATAACTTGTGGATCCTATCTTCAACTCCGTTACCAGGCATTAAAAAGCCAGCCACCAAGATATACCCAGCCACTCCTCTTTTTTTCTGAAAGTGGTTTAGCCCATAGATAACATCATCGTGGCTCGAAACACCTCATACCCAAAATTACAAGAGCAGGTATGCTTGATTTAGTTCAAAAATAGCATCACATGTTAACCCCAAAATGAAAATTCTAAGGGAATTTATTCTGGCATCCTCCAGGAAACCTCCCTGCAAAAGACTGTGCAGTCGATAAATGAGATACTAGAAAAAATGCTTGATTATAGCTTGAAGAAAAAGTAGCATATTTTGAACTGCTCCTAACACGAATATCGGTAAAATACATACGTTTAAAATTTTATGATGAATCATTTGAAAGTACAAAAAGAGGGAGACATCGTTTCGAACATGAAGAAGAAAACGGGTGTAAAAAGAAGTGCCACACTAGTACACTACCACAATATGAGATGAAAAATTACAATTCAACCAAGTTTATTCCATTTCTTTCAGCATGCTATAAGGATGCAACACATTTTGGAAGCCATGCTGCAAATGACAGCCAATTGCGTCATCAACAAAATAAAAACTCCCATGCAAGTCCAAACACGATAGTATACGATACACTGACTGCCGAGAACAAGTAATCTATCAAAAAGACAAAAGCCCAGAAAGAGTCCAAAATTCCTTCACTTTATCAACATTTTAGTAACCAAGTGGATGTACACAATCCAAATTTATGTTCTTAAAATGTTAAATTTTAGACCCGGTTTCCATTGACAATTTCAATTACTCAAAAATCTTACCATGCTTTCATGAGCAATTATAAAGTGAAAAATGATACCCACCATAAACAGAAAGAAGAAAAAAAAAAACGAAGGAAAACACTAACATCGCCAAGACACAAAATTACTAAGATTTTAACAATATGATCGCTCCCGAGGCGAAGATAACACATCAAAAACAAAATGAACTGCACACTCATCCATTTAGACTTAAAATACTACAATTCAGGCATAAGTGGAAAATTTTGAGTAAAATCAAAAGCCAAACCCTTTACCTCAGAACCTTGTAAGATACTTCTCACAAGGAGACACTGCCAGCTCAATTCTTCACATAACATAAACAAATTACCCATGCACAAAAATTTCCGAGCTAATTCAACTAATACTCAAAGAAAGGAGAAAAAAGACACAAAATGAGGAAGGCTATCACTCTTTTTTCTTTCCACACTAGCCGAGCAACAAATAAGATGGGGGGAAGTAAAATTCCTGAAAGGCTCGGAAGGACGAAGAAATGGAGGAGGAGGTTCACTTGGTGCTCCGAGTCTGATCTAAGCTAAGAGAATTAGGGTTCTTCAACGGCGGGAACTTACGGCGTCGCTGCTGAAGGTACTTTTACAGGAGCTGATCAAAACCGCGGCTTTGTGAAGCGTAAATTAGCAGTGCTTAAGCTCCAACAAAAGGACGCAAATGGCTACCTCCTTAAGCTCTCTCTTTCTCCCACTCTCCCTCTCCCTGTCACTCTCTCTAGACTTGCAGAAGAGTGAGAAAGTTCTGATTTTCGGACCAAAGCCGAAGATAAAGCGATCGAAACAGTAACGAGGAAGTTAAAAATAAATACACATATTCATTTTTTAACGAAAAAAACGCTGCTCTAGGTTCGTCTCCGCACCTCCGGTTTGGCGTCAGGTACTTATGTCCGAAGCCGAACTAAGATTGAGATAAGTCCTGGACTCCTGTGTTTCCCCGGTGCACGTACGCAATTGAACTCCATCCGTTGGATTAAGATTTTTTACGATGGGGAGGGCCCTACGAGGGGCGAGGGAGGAAAAGTGGAATGGGATTCGAGGATTCCACGCGCCTTTTGACACGCGTGGGCATGGTTAACTTTATTTTTCAAGTCACTTTTAGAGGCTAGAGCTTTGTATTTTTTTCCAAAAACTAAAAATTGTAAATATTGCTTGGGATTTTTACAATTATTTGGGCTTTATTTATTTCCCCGGCGCCAGGTTAAGCAAATCAAGTTGAAACCAAGGGAGGCCGTTAACATCTTTTAAATTTGCTTCCTACTTCAATAAAATATATGTATTTCATTGTGAACGTTGAGTGTTATTGCTTTTGGTGGGTTTACTACAATTCTAATTGGCTCAATTGGGTTTAATACAACTTCCTTGCACATTACAAAAAAAAAAACATTTATAATTGATTATTTGTGATAATAATAACTATTTGAGACGAAACAGTAATATTATATACTACATTTTTATCCTATTTTAATCATATTAAATAGCACGTGGCACATTCATCACCATCAAATGATAAAGAAATATGCAATAAATGATCATTTATTAATGATAACTATGTCACATCTTACTTAGTGAGATGAAAGTAGGATGGTAGTATGGTGTATATAATTTGTTGAGACGAAAATAGACTCATTTTAACAAGAAATAGTCATTTTCGTGAAAAATAATTAGTTTCAAATAAGCAATTTTCTTATAATTATTATTTTATTTACTACAAAAGGCACGATCTATATGTATGTGACTAGCATAAAAAAATAGTATTTTTTTTTTTTGGCATGTAGCTATGTGTCATATTTCCATGATATATAATTACGTAGAGGCATGTAATTCTCAGTCACTGTTATTCTATTATTGCGAAATCATTCAAACTTTGTAACTATATATACAAGTAGCATATGACAAGGTTCAAGGTGTGACAGCTTTTTTATACCAAGTGATCAAAAGAAAGGGATTTATATTATATGTAGTTTGCTAGTGGATACCTTGAGGTCCAAACTGGTATTATCCAAGATACCTTTTTTTTCTTTATAACAAAGTTTATTTGTATTTTACTCGAACCTTTAGAGGCTTGTATCTTAATTGCCTTTTCCGCTGCTGGAAGACACCTGGAAAAACTTAGTTATCTCTAACAATATTAGGCTGTGTTTAGATGTGGAGCTGAGTTCAGTTCTTTATAAATAGTAGTAAGTTGAGTAGTGGAGAGAGTTATGTGGGACCCATCTAAACTGAGTTTAAAGTGTGTTTGAATGTTAAGATGAGTTTAGTACTTTTATGAAAAGTTGAAAAAAGTTGTGGGTCTCACATATAAAGATGTGTTAAATTGAAAAAAGTTGTAAGTCCCACATGTAAAGAGGTTTTGAGTTGATATGAGTTTAGTAATTTGAGAGTTGAGTGTTTAGATGTTAGACTCAGCTTAAAATTAGACTTGAGTTTAGCCGAGTCTTTCAACCAAACGCAACCTTAAAGTCCACCCTCTGGAAACTCAAGCATAGTAATTTGCATTGCCTAATCTGCAAATGGAAGAAAAGTAATCATTTCTTGTTTTGCTTAATTAGATATTATTTATAAGATGTTGAGGCGCCTAATGCTCATTCTGCTTTTTTGGGAGTTGAAGCATAGATCAGTGGAAGAACTGGAGCATGAAATGAAATGAATCCGGCAAAAGCTTGAGATTGAAAAGGTAGAAATGAAAGTTTCTTTTCCCTGTTTAAAATGTTGCAACTGTTCAATATAAATCCTTGCTAGCCAAATTCTTTATGACCTCCACTGTTAGAATATATCTTTGATTAAGTTACTGCCATTTCATGAAGTCCTTACTCGTGATATATACATGTTTTGTAGTTCATTTAATTAACTAATATGATGTATTCACATTGATGAAATAGATTTTGTTAACTTTGAGAAACGTATGAGGGAAGTCTTTTATTGGATACAACATAAATGCAATGATATTCATGAACATGTTTACCATGCAATGCTAGATTCTTCTGTTAGGTTCTTGTGGTTGTATCACTGGAATATACTGCTTTGTTTATTTTGCCTATGTGGGCTATGGAGTTTTAGAGTTGATGATTTAGATCTTCTCTTCCTTTCATGTAGATTTTGCACTGTCGCCTACCTCCAGCAAACTTGGTGGCTTGAAAACATAGATTCTGCTTTGATTGTGTGCAGTCTTATGTTTTGGTTTTATGTTAACTTGCATAAGTAATATTTTTAGCAGGGAATTTCAAAAAAGGACTGTATAATTCTACTCAATTTGCACATGTTCTGTTTTGTTATTCCTGCAACTCAAGCGGGAACAACAAAACTCTGAGTATTAAGAACTTCTCTTTGTTTTGTTGTTCTCCCAATTTCAAAGCCTTTTAAGCTTTAGTTGGCAAGAAGTTCATTTTTTTTTTTTTATAAGCATCAATGAAAAAGGATAAGCCAATTGATGTGTTGCAAACTTTTAGAGTTTGGCTTGCATCTAGGGGAAAAAAGTACTCACTTGAATGCTACATGTAAGTTTTTTTTTTTTCAAACTATTTCTACAACTCGTTTGTGTTAGTGCAGGGTGGATGCTCAGATTTCTACTCTGGTTTGTGATTGTGCAACATGCTTTTAGTGCATGGACAAGATCTGAACAGAATATGATCAAATATATTCTTGAGAAGAGTAGATAAGTTGGAATAACGTGAGTTTTTAGTTTTTTTATACATCAACTGCTGTCTCATTTTTTCCAGTTTTTTTCAAGTATATCTTCCAGTTATTATGCTTTTTTTTTAATTGATTTGTAATGGTATCCTTAACCCAATAGAGGAACATCTATAAAGGTATTGGGGTTGGTGATCTTGGCTGCCATGAAATTTACATCTGATTCAGGTATTTTGTTGGCTATGTTACTCTGTGGATTTGTGAGAATTTAGAAGATGTTGTATTTACATATACTTGGTTTATTTTTTTGTGTCTTCATAAGCTTTTATTATAATCTGTTACAATTTTTGTTTCTCTTTCTGTAAATTTGTATCTTTTTAATTGTATGTCATGCTCTAATCTCTTGCAGACTCTAGCAGTACAAGTTGGTTGAGATGAAACTTCGGGCTAGCGCAAAGGGATCTTGAGGTACTACTCGAATTTGACTTGACTTGTTGAGTTTCATGTTTTATTCTCTAATATTGTTTATAGTTATAATGGAGTAGAAGTCAATAGCCTATGGCATCATGGGTATGCCTCATTACTTATCAAAAAATTCTTATGAATATAATTTTTGATTACTTATAAAAAAAAATATTAAAGTGAAGGATTTAACATTGTACTTAATTCTCCAAATTTAATTTCTGTAATAAGATGCGTCCTATGTTTCATTTTTGGCTTCTTAGTAAATCCATTCTAGTTTTATGTATCATGTTTAGTGCATTTTTTTTTCTTGTCAGGGGCCTTTTTTGGCAAGTTTATCTTGCCAAATATAATTTTTTTAGGCCGGGTCTTTTCCCGGCGATAAACTTTCGCCGCATATAAGTATTTCCCATGGATATAAATCGTCGCAAATATTTATTCCGATGATCATGATTAACCATGGTTAACATTATTGTAGACGAAATTTTTGGATTTTTTCTGCTGAAATAAATCAAACTTGCCACAAAATTAGATTATTTGACGCTCGTTTTTTTTTTCCTCGTGGCAAATTCTCAATTAAGACTGATCTTTCGCCTGGAAAATTGCGGGGAGGAATTAATTTCAGTGATTTTTAGTCTTTTTCCGACGATTTAGTATTGTGGCAAAAATCTTATTTTCCTTGTAGTGATATTAACGGGTCAAATTAAACATATATAGCCGAATGACTTCAAAGGCGCTGAATTGTGGTAAGATTGTAGGCTTCGCAGCTCGGACGTTGAAGTAATTAATGCAATTAAGCAACAACGTCGTATAAGACGATACTGGAGTAGTAGTACTGCCAGCTTTGATCATGATGACGCCCAGCACACCAGTCGGCATGCAGTATCCTCTCACATTGATACGTACGGACAAATAGCTTCTTCTTTTCCCTCCACATTGTCATTGCCATGACCAAACGACGTGTGATAATTTAATAGACTGGGCTTGAAAGGATCGAGCTGGATCGATCGAGGAAAAGTACGTACGTACTACTACTTTATTCAAATTAAGATCCACAATTATTTAAAGAGGTCAGATTACAATATTATTGCAAATTAACCAGATTCTTCATTTATTTATATATTTTATTTGCTTCGTCTTCTCAAGATCGAATTTCTTCCCTGACGGAAATTTCAACTTCCAATAATTAAAAAGCATGCATGCGCTGGCCAGCTAGTTAGCAAGCTCATGATCAATCGATCTTCATTATTCCCTGAGCCAATTGAGGAAGTTGTTGAGATTCTTGGAGGACCGACCACCTTCCGCAGTAGTGCTCAGGACCGTGTCCCTAAGCTCTGAAGATCTTGCCCTAATGTTATCATCGCCGAACAGTAGATCAACCTTCTTCTTAATTTCACTGCGCCGAATGATTCCATGATTGTCATCAGGGTCAAATCCTACTCCAACCTTCCACACATCGCAAATGCACCTCTTGTTAGTGATCTGGTCAGCAAAGAAGGGCCAGCACAAAAAAGGAACAGCACTTGATAAACCTTCTATGGTGGAAGTCCAACCACAATGGCTTAGAAAACAGGCGATGGAGGGGTGATTCAAGACTCTTGGTTGAGGCGCCCAAGTTACAATCTTCCCACGAGTGCCTTTGAATTCATCTGGAAATGCACAGCTTGAGCTTTTGATGATATCTGGACGCACCACCCAAAGGAAAGGCCTGTTGGTGAGGTCAAGTCCGAGAGCTAGCTCTTGGAATTGGGTTGCTTCAAAAGTTGCGAGGCTGCCAAAAGCAACGTATATGACCGAGCAGGGTGGCTGCTGGTCGAGCCATTCTAGGCAAGAGGAGTCTTCTTGGAAGAACTGTGCCCTCGATCTCCCACTGATCTCTGTTTGATTTGGGCCGATTGGTAGTAGTTTTGGAACCTTAGCAAACTCATCCGGCTCCAGTTCATATGCTGAATTACAAAGCCACCACTCCGTCTTTTCCATGGCTTTAAAGTTTCGTGCCCAACATTCAAACATGATCTTCAGTGTGTCTGAATCGCCTGTTGGGAGATTGAGTATCTTTTGCAGCTCTTCCGGCAATTGATCAGTCCCGCATCCTTCGATTCCTGGATTAATTATATTGAAATTTGAAATAAAAAATAGTTATGTTTTTATCGTTATTTTATAGATCATTAAAGATCAGAATCTTAAAATGATTAAAATATAAAAAGAAATCACACAAAAAAATATCTTAATAATTATTAAATGTCAAACATATATAAAAGATGAGTTTTGCTGCGTAAAGTTGCTTTTACGTATTCTCTATACATTTCACTAATATAATTGATCAAAACAGTTATTTTATATTAAAAAAAAAATGATGCAGTCAATCATATTAATAAAGTGCATAAAAAATACGCAAAATAACTGGACATGAAATTTTTGATGAAATATATACGTAGCTGATCTTTAATTAATTTACCATCGGAGTTTTGAAAGGCACCCAGTTCCATGTTTGGTGTAATAAATGACGACGTTGCATTGCAGTAAGTGGTACAGAAAGGATAAAAGGCAGCTCCTTTAATCCCCATCTTATAGGCGACTTCCAATGCCCACGACATACCAAACTCAGTAATGAAACAAGTAATCTTGTCGTCGTCATCATCATCAGTACTACCTGATAATCCTCCACGATCACTTGATGCAGCAGCAGCAGCATTATTAATACCTCGTACGAGCTCCTCAAGCTTTGCAGGCATGGTAAGTAACATGGATTGACACAACTTGGGGAATTCAAGTTCGTTTCTCTCGTCCTCATCAGGATCCAACCCATCTGGGATTGACACAAAATTAATGTTGCTCGAACCCATGCTTAGGCCATCCTTCCCAATCCCGGCTCTCGTGATACGCTTGTGGTTGAAGTCCGTGTTCACAAATGTGATTTTGAAACCATGTTTTTCTAGTACACGACAAAAGGCCATCATAGGGCTCACATGTCCCTGTGCTGGATATGGGAGAGCGAGAATTCGTCCCCTTCCCATGAGCTCTCTCTCTCTCTGTGATCGATCTTTAACCTCTCTGGCGGCCTTCTACTACTTCCGTGTATATGTGTGTGTGTATATATATATATATATATATATATATAATACACACACGCACGAACTTCTGATCAGGAATATATATTTACGTAAATGTTTGGTCAGTCTAGCTAGCACGGCTTATAAATTTGTGGGGACCAATCGGGACTCGGTGACTCAATAGCATTTTTGTATAAATTTGAAGCTACTCATTAAGAATTTGCGGCCTCGTCCGCGAAAGTACATACTACAATCAATAAATATAATACTTTGGCTGCACTAATAAAACATTAAAAAGAATGAATTATCAAACATTAAATATATAGTACTACTAGTAGTACGTACGTAGTCGAAGAGAAACTACAAGTTGGATATATCTATATGTCATATTAGAGTCAGGACTACTTAGCCGCCCACTCCAGTAGCCCTGCTCAATTTGACTGCTTGGTTAAATGTATATATATAATTTAATTTTTTTAATATATTTTAATATTTTTAAAATTTAAAACATATAATAATATATTAAAAATCAATTTCTTAATCAATAAGTACAAAAAAAATTTAAATAAATAAGCAGTCAAAGTGAGAGGACAAATAAGCATTTTTCATAATATTATGGCTCCATTTGAATAGTAAAAATGTTTTATCTCATCTTATCATTACAATTTTTTCAAATTTTTACACAAAATATAAAAAATAATTTAACTTTTTTAATTTTCAAAACAATAATAATATTAAAAAATAATATTCTAATAATATTTTATTTGACTTTCAATTTTATTCTTAACTTATCTCATCTTAATTCACTAGTCAAACAACACGTAAGTTTGGTACGTATGTACATATTTCTGGTATGCAAATAACAGGGCAGTTAATAATATATAGTAATAATGCTAGCTCGATATCTAGGTTGTTCAAAATATATTAATTATGGATTAACAATTAATTAACGACTTCTTTGATTGATTCTTGAAGAAGGAAGTTTTCCTCCTATTTTAATTTTTGCTGTTCAATCTATACATATATACAAAAGTGTTGACAAGATCAGATATACAAACTAATCATCTTGTAATATATATATATATATATATAAATACTTTTCGCAATTATCTAATTTTCTAGTAATTAAGCGTTTTTTTTCCCGATAACAATCTTTATATGTATAGTGTAATAATGCATGCAACACTTGCGACTCTTTTTTTAATTTTGATCTTTTTTTCCTCTTTATCGATAAATTAAGGACATACAAATTAAACTATATTCTTAATAAAAGTATTTACTAGACGTTTTTACAGAATGACATCCCCACATCCAATATTAATTATGACAATATGGCCGTATATATATATTACAAACCAGTCAAAAAAAGTGGCCGTCTCATGAAGTTAATATATATTACAAATTCATCAGTCAAAACAAAGTGGCTGGCCATACGAAGTTGATAAAAATTAATGAAAAATTCTAATTATCATCTCTATACCACACGTTTATGGTGTATGAATCACTATAATAGTTTGGGTATTTTGGGAAGAATATTTTCATCTTAAAAGATAGGGCTTTTGTCCCAAAATGTATTTTGGAATGAAAACAAAAAAAGGTCTCAAGGTCGTCTCAATATCAGTGTCCCAAAAGGTATTTTGGGACGAAAATATCAATTTTGTCCCAAAAAATATCTTTTGAAATGAAATTTTGTTGGACCGTTCGATCAAATTTGAAGGGAAATTTTATTCAGGAATGATTGAATTTCATCCTAGAAAGTTGTTTGAACTCTCACAAAAACAGTTCAAACGATATGTCCGTTCGAATTCATGGATGATCGATCGATATCAGTTCGTTCGACCAAATAGACATGAGGAAACGTTCGAGCAAACAAATTGATGATCGAACGTAAATTATATTAATTTTTAGAATTGAATAGGATGTTCAAACATGTAATGAGTAGAAAGAGTGGGTTGCTGGTTCGAACATCTTCGAATGGTTTGTAACGTTTAATGACCGTTCGAACCAATGTTTTGAATACCGTTTCGGTGACCATTTTGGTCGAAGCATTGAAACGAAATATTTCGATACCAGTACCGTTTTGGATACTGTTTCGAAATAGTCGATATATGAATAAATTATATATATATATAAATTATATTCTAAAATAATAGTATATATATGAATAAATTATATATATATATATATAAATTATAAATAGTCTAGTTTGAATTGAGAGAATCCAAAAATGAGCTTGCAGTTTGAAGAAATGAAAAAAAAATGTATAGGCCAAAAAATGTATATAGGCCGAAATCCGATATATAGGCCAAAATTCGATATATCGGCCAGTACAGGCCGATATATAGGCTGATATATCGGCCGAAACAGGCTGATACGGCCGAAATTTTGGCCGGTACGAAATACCATATTTGTCTGTACCGGCCGGTACGAAACGAAATTTAAAACTTTGGTTCGAACTCAACCGTGTGATATTCCAACGGTTGTGTCCAATTTATATATGTTCAAACGTTTGATAATCGTTCGAACGGTTAGTATTTTCATTTTAATAAAAAATTTAAAACAAAATAATATTTATATTTCAAAAATACATTACAAATTGTTCAATATAAATAAAACTAGTCTAACAAGTCTGAACTAAATAAATAAAATAGTAATAATACTAATAATGTTAGCTGTATAGAATTTTATAAATTCCAAAATTTATGCAAAACACGAAAATCAATTATTTGGAGACCTAAATTGTTACATAAGCGTTTGCATTTGGAGTTGCATATCTCTCTTGAACTCTTCTTATTGTTCTTCTTGTTGTTTTATGCACATCTCCATGTCTGTTTGTTTCGTCAATTGAGCTTCTAACTCAAGTTGTTTTGCAATCAATTCTTTGATCCTGGAATTCGCATTTTCTAACGCAATGGCAATAGTACTTGACGTTGATGAAGAGCCATAAGGCTTTACACAGCGACCCAAACACCTCAATATTCTAAACGTTGACTCAGAACTTATTTAGAAATTTTAACGTCACTTGTTGAGGAATTCTTATTTGATGCAGTTTCAGCACGGAGGGCAAATATTTTATCCTCCACACAACATAAAAATTTTTTTTAATATGTTTAATTAAAATACTTACATAATTTTTATGAGTATCGGGATGAGTCCATTCTCCATTACAATTAGTATGTAATGCATCATATAATTTTGTTAGATCATAATTGGTGTCTGATTCTTGCTACAAGAGACATTGTTAAAATATAAGGCAATATTAAAATTAGTACATCCAAAAAATAAATTATATAAAATAAAAAAAATAAAGAGTACATTACCAATTTTAGAGAGAGGCGATGGAAAGACCTTAAACTTGCATGATGATGAATCTTCAACTTTGATTAATTTGTTTTGTTTATATAACTTCACTCCTACATAGAAATTGTAAATATTAGTAAGTAAAAATTATAAATAGGACACATAAAGAATTCATTAATTTATCATATATGATGAATCCTTAAATATGTTACAAAGTTTTTCCCAATCTGAAGGTCGGATTTCTTGATGAATCATTAAATATCTTCCTTATTCTCGTACTTCTTATAATACTTGTGACACTTCGCCTTATATTTGCGGAATGCATTACACATGAGCTCATCGATAGTTTTACGCTCTTCTCTCTGATTAAAATTTAGTTCAAAGTCATTAGCTCAATTAACTATCCAAATGGCACTTAAGTTCGGTACGTACGTATTTTTGTTACACAAATAATAGGGTAATTAATAATTTATAGTTATAATGCTAGCTCGCTACTGTTGTTCAAAATATATTAACGGATTAACAATTAATTAACGACTTTAACAATTAATTAACGACTTCTTTGATCGATCCTTTTCCCCCTATTTTAATTTTTGTTGTTCAATCTATACATATATACAAAAGTGTTGACAAGATCAGATATACAAACTAATCATCTTGTATATATACAATTCTTATATACTGTAATCAAATCCAAGTACTTTTCGCAATTATCTAATTTTCTAGTAATTAAGCATTTTTTCCCGATAAATATCTTTATATGTAGAATTTAATAATGCATGCAACATTTACGACTCTTTTAATTTCGATCCTTTTTTTTTCTCTCTTTATCAATAAATTAAGGACATACAAATTAAACTATATTCTAAATAAAAACATTTACTTGAAATTTTTACAGAATGACATCCCACATCCAATATTAATTATGACATATGGCCGTATATATATATTACAAACCAGAAAAAAAAAAGTGGCCGTCTCATGAAGTTAATATATAGAGCAGTGTTACATCCACCGAGAATGTAGTACGAGACCAGCCTTCTGAAGTTAATAAAAATTAACGAAAAAAATCTAATTATCATCTTTACACCACACGTCACTCATAATTTATTTATTTTTTCTCTTATCAAATTTATGGTGTATGGATGATGAGTAAAAGATTAATTCAATTAGTTTAGGAATAATAAAATAAAAAAAATAAAAAAAAGTATAGTGTATGGGATGAAGAGGATAAACTATCTAGACCCAAGACCAAGCCTAGTCCACCAAACCACCACTAGAAGACAAGAGGAAAAGTAGGAAGGTAAGGGAGAAGAGTGTGTCGGGAGGCAAGGGGATAATGTCAGAAGAAAGTGGGAAAGGAAGGGGTGATCAGATACGCAAAGTGGACTTCCCTCAGCACTACTGAGGCGCATGCGAGAAAATGATTAAATAAAAAGTAAGGGGCAAGAGGATTTGGGGATTTCAACTTCTTCTTCAACCTCTCGAAAGGGAGCTCTAGTGAAGGGGTCTTTTACAACAAATATATCTAAGATCTCTATTGTACAATGAGAAATGAAAGGCTATGAGAGATTATAAATAAGTATATTATAGTGAATTTCTCCTCCCTAAACGCTCATGGACGTTGGTATTATGCTCTAGGTTTGTCTCCGCACCTCAGGTTTGGCGTCAGGTTCTTATGTCCGAAGCCGAACTAAGATTGAGATAAGTCCTGTGTTTCCCCGGTGCACATACGCAATTGAACTCCATCCGTTGGATTAAGATATTTTTACGTTGGGGTGGGAGCCTGGAGGGCCCTACGAGGGGCGAACGGGAGGAAAAGTGGAATGGGATTCTTCGACGATACCACGCACCTTTTGACACGCGTGGGCATGGTGAACTTTATTTTTCAAGTCACTTTTGGAGGCTGGAGCTTTTTTTTTTTTTTTCAAAATCTAAAAATTGTAAATATTGCTTGAGATTTTTACAATTATTTGGGCTTTTATTTATTTTTCCCGCCGCCAGGTTTAGCAAATCAAATTGAAATCAAGGGTGGCCGTTAACATGTTTTAAATTTGCTTCCGACTGCAATAAAATATATGTATTTCATTGTGAAGTTGGGTGTTATTGCTATTGGTGGGTTTTTCTTGCAACTAATTTACTTAAAAAAAATGATCATTTATGATGGATTATTTGTGATGATAATGGCTATTATTTAAGACAAAAACAGACTCATTTTCACAGAAAATAATCATTTTCACAAAAAATAACTGATCATAAATAAACAGTTTTCTTGTAGTTGTTATTTTGTTTACTTCAAAAGGCACGATCTATATGTAAGTGAATAGCATATAAAAATAGTAATATCTATTTTTTTTGCATGTAGCTATGTGTCATATTTTCATGATATATAATTAGAGGCCTGACTATTATTCTATTATTGCGAAATCTTTCAAACTTTGTAACTATACAAGTAGCACAGGACAATGTTCAAGGTGTGACAGCTTTTTATACCAAGTGAAAAGAAAGGGTTTTATATATGTAGTTTGCTAGTGGATGCCTTGATAGGTCCAAACTGGTATTATTAAAGATACCTTTTTTTCTTTATAACAAAGTTTATTTGTATTTTACTCGAACCGAGGCTTATCTTTTTTTGATAGGAAAACAACAATATCGTTAATAAAGGGGAATTACAGACATTTTTCAAACCAAATGGCCTGAGAAAGAAAATCTGGAATACAATCCCACCACATTTCAACGTTTACAACATTCCAGGCATAACGGGCTAAATAATGAGCCGCCGTATTACCTTATCTATAGATATGAGTGAAAGAGCAAGAACTAAAATAACTTGAGATCTTTGCAATTTCTCCAAATAACACACCAAGGATAGAATCTGTCATAGTGTTTTGCTATAAAGTTTCAACAATTCTTAAACAGTCACTTTCAACTATTAGCCGTGAGATCCCCATACTAGTGCAAAACTGAAGCCCACGGAAAATAGCTAATAGTTCGATAGTTTAGGGTTCTTCCACTGCCTGCTCCGCCATACTGGCTGCCATAACCACTTGGCCCTTCTCATATCTTAGGATAACTCCTATACCCGCCTTGTGCAGTCTACCAAAAGTAGCACCATCTACATTAAGTTTTAGAAACTCCATAGGAGGTGGTTTCCAGTGTAAAAATTGTTTAAGATCTACCTTTGGAATTGATTGTACTTCTTTATGCCTACTCATAAGAGTCAAAGCAATTTCTGCTGCCTGTCTTGGACTCACCTGCACCTTCTCAAACTCCATCTTATTTCTTCTGTACCAGAATCCCCAAACTAGTGAGAAGAATAGTGCTAAATTTTCCTTATGCCTCCCCTCAACAATGTGTAGTGCCATTTCATCTAGAGAAATCTCAGTTCTAATTAGAGAAGGAAAATGTTGTTGCCATACCTTTGCAAGAAATAAGGGCATGATGAAGGTTCTCAACTGGATGGGAACAGAAACTGCACTTCCTTTCTGAAATGGCTTGCTTTTTCATCAGATTCTCTTTTAGGGAGGCATTCTTTACATGTTCGCAATGCAAACACTCTTATTTTATTAGGGATTTTTAATTTCCATAATGATTTCCATAAACCTTGTTGTCTTGTTGCATTTGAGGGTTCTGCCATTGAGGTTATCCTCTGATTTGATATGGATCTGTAACAGCTCATCACTATAAATCTGTCATTTCTTTCATGCATCCAACTCCATTTATCTGCACTAGCTCCCGGGAGTGTCACAACTTTTAGGATATCTGCTGCCACTTGTGGATTGAATAGAGTTCTAATCTTATTCACATCCCACCATCTTGTGTTTTCATCGATGATGGATGCAACTAGGGATTCTCGATTATCCATCCTTATTGAAGCTCCTTCCTCTTCTAGAGATTTGTGACCTGGAATCCACTTTTCAGACCATAGAAGAGTTGATTTCCCATCTCCAATCCGCCATTTACACCTTTCTTTCAACCACTTTTTTGCTTCCCAAATACCCCTCCAAGTGTATGAAGGGTTGTGACCCAAATCAGTTTCAAAAAAAGAGGAGTTTGAGGAATATTTTACTTTGAGGAGTCTATGCAGCAGTGAGTTCTCATTTTGTAAAATTCTCCATCCTTGCTTTGCTAGAAGAGCAAGGTTGAAATTCCGCAATTCTTTGAAGCCCATTCCTCCTCTTGATTTCCTCTCACACATTTTTTTCCAACTTATCCAGTGAATTCTTCGTTCATTCATTTTTTGACAAGCTCTCAAGTTCCGTACAAAAATTTGTGGGGAGTAGAAAACATTGCATAGAGTATGTTGGAATGGAAAGGGCAACAACTTTTAATTAGATCTCCTTACCCCCTCGTGACAAAAGCTTTCCTTTCCAGCATTGTAGTTTTTGCCACACTTTCTGTTTGATTGCTTGAAAAGCTTTATTCTTTGATCTGTCCACTATTGGAGGAAGTCCCAGGTATTGCTTATATTGTTGGATTTCACTATTGCCCCACAGTTGGACAATCTCTTCTCTGGTTTCCTTTCTTACATTACCACTGAAAATCATGACTGTTTTTTCTTTATTAATTTTCTGCCCCGATACCCTTTCATACTTGTCCAGCATAACTTGTACGCGCCTGTTTTCCTCCACTTCTGCCTTGCAAAAAATAACACTGTCATCTGCAAATAGCATGTGGTTAATGTTTGGTGCCATTCTACATATTTGGACCCTAGATATCTCTTTTCTTACCCCTGCTTCCTTTAGTAGAGTTATCAACCCTTCTGTACAAAGGAGAAAAAGATAAGGGGACAAAGGGTCCCCTTGTCTCAAGCCCCTATTCGGTCTGATAGGCCCTTTTGGTTCCCCATTTATTAACACGGAGAAAGAGACAATTTTAACACAATACATAATCAAATCAATCAAAGCCTTTTGGAACCCCATCACTTCCATCACAGTTTTAATAAAGCCCTACTCAACCCGATCATAAGTCTTGCTCATATCCAGTTTCAGGGACATGAATCCCTTCTTTCCTTTTCTCTTATTTTTTAGAAAATGCACTAATTCATAAGCAATCAACACATTATCTGTAATTAAATGGCCTGGCACAAAAGCACTTTGACTCTCCTCAATAATATTAGGTAATACTGATTTCAATCTGTTGGAAATGACCTTGGTAATTAATTTATAAAGCAAATTGCACAGACTAATAGGTCTATAATCAACCACTGTCTCAGGAAGCTTCTTCTTGGGAATAAGAGTGATAAAAGTGTGATTAAGAGGAGTTGGAAATTCACCTTTATTTAAAGCTTCCAGAACCGCTGAACTGACTTGTTTGCCCACCACATGCCAGTACTTTTGGAAAAAAATAGGGGACATCCCGTCAGGTCCCTGAGCTTTTGATGGGTGCATCTGTTTCAAAGCTGCCACAACTTCTTCTTCTGAATAAGGTTTACTCAGCATCTCATTCATAGAGCTTGTCACCCTATTTGCTAAAGACCCCAGAAACTCAGTAGACTCACTCGGGTTTGGACTCTCAAACAGCTTATCAAAATACTTGAGAATGACCCTGTCTCTCTGGTCTCCCCCCTGCCATATTCCATTCTCATCCTTAATCTTTACCAACAGTTTTTTTTTTCTCTGAGACGCCTTCATATGAAAATAACTTGAATTCTGGTCCCCTTCCTTTAGCCATAATGCTTTAGATCTCTGCCTCCACATTACTTCCTCTCTTTCCATCCATTTATGGACCTCTTCGCGTGCTAGCTTTTGTGCTTTAGTATTAGCCCCCATTGGATCTTTCTCATGTAAATCCTTCATTCGTTGTCTCGCCAATGTTAGTTGTTTTTGTACATTTCCAAAAGAACTCTTATTCCATCCAACTAATTGATTCCCACAAGTCGCTATTAAATTCATCACTTGTCCCATCTTGCCAGAAGCTTCATTGCTACCCCAAGTAGTCTTAATAATATCCTCACACTTCTTCTCCCCAACCCACATGGCTTCAAACCAAAACAGTTTTTTTGCCTTGTGAAAATCTTCATCTTCTTCAGTGTTTACCCAAATGGGCACATGATCAGAATATGCTGCCAAGCCATGGGTCACACTAGTATTGGGATATCGGCTCTCCCAAGCTTCATTTGCTAAGAACATATCCAGTCTTTCACTGATGCAGTGAGTCCCTTCTCTTTTATTACACCATGTGAAAATCTGTCCTCTGAAACCCAAGTCTTTCAATGCACATTCATCCACCACATCTCTAAACTCATTAATTTGCTTATCCGGCCTCATGTTACCTCCCTATTTTTCATGAGGGTGTAGTATTTCATTAAAATCTATCATAACCAACCAAGCCTCTGCATTCACCCTCCACAAAGTTCGTATCAAATTCCATGTTTTGTGTCTCAACCCAGTCTCTGGTTCCCCATATATACCCGTAAAAAACCAAGAACCCCTTCTACTATCCTCGTCAATAATAGCATCAACATGACAGTAAGAATAGTTTATGATAGATAAATTAATATCATTACCCCATAACAAAGCAATTCCTCCCTTTCTACCAGAACAATCAACAGCTAAACAGTTTTGAAAACCCATTTTGTACTTACAGATTTCGAATTCACGCACAAGAAGGCGAGTCTCCTGCAAGAACAAAATGTAGGGTTCTTCCCTCTTCACCAAGTCGCAGAGGGTTCGAATGCCTCGTGGGTTCCCAAGCCCACGAGCATTCCAACTGATGATTTTCATGGTTTCTGGCGGGGCTGACTAGCAGCCACCACCGATCTGTCATAATTAATTGAATCATCTGAGAACTCAATTTTTTTTTTCTATAAGGTTCCCCTCTTAGTGCTTCGGCTATTTTCTTCTACTTCTCTGTTTTCACCTTTCCGTTTATAATTTCTAGTTGTTGTTGAAGATTTCCTCAAGTCTACCTTGGATTCCAGTCGAGATATTCTTTTCCATCGTCTGCTATTAAGACCATCTGGTAGTGCATTCATCACTTGGTCAATTGCATGGGCCCCTTTGTCATCATTTTGTTACCAAGTCTGTTTACAAGTCTTCATTCGATCTACTTGATCCAAGGTCAAAACCTGATGCTTCTTTTCCGTCGGTAGTGCACTCATCTTGTTATTTGTCATCATTTGATCTCCTTGGCTATCCGGTAGTGCTGTCATCATGTCCCAAGTTTGTCTTTTTTCCATTGCAGCTGAGTATGGCCCACCGTACTTCTCCAGCCCCAAGTTTGTTCCTTCTTGAGCCGACTGTAATTCTGTTGCTACTGTAGCTGCTTATTCTTCCCGTGTAATTGCTTCTTCTTCCCATGTAGCTGCATCTCCAGTTCGTATCATCTGTTCTTGCTCGGCCAAGCTTCTTGTTTCTCATATATTATACTCATTTTCTATTTCTATTTCTGTCGAGAAATTATTTTCCATGCTTTGCAGTTTTTCAACTTCTGTAGACACCAGTTCTCCTCCTACATTCACCGCATCATGATTAAAGTTCTTGGACTCCAGCTCTTTAGCTGCCATCACTGGTTTTTTTATCATCGAACTTCCTTCATCCATTTCTACCATCTGTCCATAGTTCCTTCGACTAGTTGGTTCCTCTGTGTGATTGCTAATTTCGGTCACTGGTCTACAAGCATTACTTGTTAACGAAGGACCAATCGGTTGAGGTAGTTCTTCACGACCTGCTTCAGTTTCAGTCGCCCTACTCCAGTCTTTCACCACCTGGTTTGAGGTAACTTCATACGGTTGCTCAGTGCGCAACCAAGCCCTTTGTTCCTCTGATTTGCACGTAGCCAAGGACCATACTAGAAATGAGCTTCTGACGATGGTTTACAGCTTATTCCCTCGTGAATTAGACGACCACATGTGAAGCAAAATCTGGGAAGTTGTCCATACTGTATAGGACTCCAGTGTCTTGTCCCTTGAAGAGTGATAGTGCGTCCTCGTGCAAGAGGTTTCTTAAGATCTAAAAGCACCTTAACCCGCAGACATCTTCCCCACCCCACATCATCTTCATCTACTTCAACATCCACAATTGTCCCTAGTATCCCACCTAGTTGTTCTCCACACCCCTTATTCATACCGAACAGAGGAAAATTATGAAACTGTAACCAAAAGGGTGCTTGATCAAACTTCAGTTCTTGTATTGGGGTGATGCCATCAAATGGTATGAGTACCAATAAATGATTGTCAAAGTTCCACGGCCTACCATTCTCTACTTTTTGTTTATCGGCATGACTTGCAAATACAAACACAAATAAATTGCTACCTATCTCCTTCACCGAGGCTGGTTTGCTAATGCGTCAGATTCTTGCCATTGTTACTTCAGCAATTTTCTTCCCCACCCAACGATCACACCATATTCTTCCTATCAGACTTTTGTTGCTTTTGCATTGGACACTCGGTGCTGAAGCACCATCTATAGCAATGTCCTTATCCTCCTCCTCATTTAGACGAAGGTTTCCCCACATGGACAGCATCTCCTCCATGGGACTTACTCACCACCCCTATTCTCTCAAGCCAGAGCTAGAGAGAAAACGAGGGGAGACTTTTTTTTTTTTTCGAACAGAGGCTTATCTTAATTGCCTTTTCCGCTGCAAAAAGACACCAAGAAATGTAAACTCAAGTTTGCATGCCTCTAGAAATGGAAGAAAAGTAATCATTTGATCTTGTTTTGCTTAATTAGATATTATTTATAAGATGTTGAGGCGCCTAATGCTCATTCTGCTTTTTTGGGTGTTGAAGCATAGATCAATGGAAGAACTGAAGCATGAAATGAAATGAATCCGGAAAAAGCTTGAGATTGAAAAGGTAGAAATGAAAGTTTCTTTTCCCTGTTTAAAATGTTGCAACTGTTCAATATAAATCCTTGTTAGCCAAATTCTTTATGACCTCCACTGTTAGAATATATCTTTGATTAAGTTACTGCCATTTCATGAAGTCCTTACTCGTGATATATACATGTTTTGTAGTTTATTTAATTAACTAATATGATGTATTCACATTGATGAAATAGATTTTGTTAACTTTGAGAAACGTATGAGGGAAGTCTTTTATTGGATACAACATAAATGCAATGATATTCATGCACATGTTTACCATGCAATGCTAGATTCTTCTGTTAGGTTCTGGCGTTTGTATCACTGGAATATACTGCTTTGTTTATTTTGCCTATGTGGGCTATGGAGTTCTAGAATTGATGATTTAGATCTTCTCTTCCTTTCATGTAGATTTTGCACTGCCGCCTACCTCTAGCAAACTTGGTGGCTTGAAAACATATGTTCTGCTTTGATTGTGTGCAATCTTATGTTTTGGTTTTATGTTAACTTGCAACAGTAATATTTTTAGCAGGGAATTTCAAACAAGGACTGTATAATGCTACTCAATTTACATATGTTCTGTTTTGTTATTCCTGCAACTCAAGCGGGAACAACAAATCTCTGTGTATTAAGAACTTCTCTTTGTTTTGTTGTTCTCCCAATTTCAAAGCCTTTTAAGCTTTAGTTGGCAAGAAGTTCATTTTTTTTTTATAAGCGTCAATGAAAAAGGATAAGCCAATTGATGTGTTGCAAACTTTTAGAGTTTGGCTTGCATCTAGGGGAAAAAAATACTCACTTGAATGCTACATGTAAGTTTTTTTTTTTCAACCTATTTCTACAACTCGTTTGTGATTGTGGTATTGGGGCTTGGTGATCTTGGCTGCCATGAAATTTACATCTGATTCAAGTATTTTGTTGGCTATGTTACTCTGTGGATTTCTGAGAATTTAGAAGATGCTTTATTTACATATACTTGGTTTCTTTTTTTGTGTCTTCATAAGCTTTTATTATAATATGTTACAAATTTTGTTTCTCTTTCTGTAAATTGGTATCTTTTTAATTGTATGTCATGCTCTAATCTCTTGCAGACTACAGCAGTACAAGTTGGTTGAGATGAAACTTCAAGCTAGCGCAAAGGAATCTTGAGGTACTACTCTTATTGAATTTTTAGTTGTCTTTGCAAATGACATGGGCACTCGAATTTGACTTGACTTGTTGAGTTTCATGTTTTATTCTCTAATATTGTCATAGTTATAATGGAGTAGAAGTCAATAGCCTATGGCATCATTGGTATGCCTCATTACTTATCAAAAAATTCTTATGAATATAATTTTTGATTACTTATAAAAAAAATATTAAAGTGAAGGATTTAACATTGTACTTAATTCTCCAAATTTAATTTTTGTAATAAGATGCGTCCTATGTTTCGTTTTTGGCTTCTTAGTGAATCCATTCAAGTTTTATGTATCATATTTAGTGCATTTTTTTATCTTGTCAGGGACCTTTTTCAGCGAGTTTTTATCGCCAAATATAATCTTTTTAGGCCGGGTCTTTTCTCGGCGATAAACTTTCGCCACATATTAGTATTTCCCATGGGTATAAATCGCTGCAAATACTTATTCCGATGATGATTAACCATGATTAACATTATTGTAGACGAAATTTTTAGATTTTTCCTGGGGAAATAAATCGAGCTTGCCACAAAATTAGATTATTTGCTGCTCATTTTTTTTTTCTTGCAGCAAATGCTCAATTAAGATTGATCTTTTGCTGCCACTTCGAGGCAATGGAAAATCGTGAGAAGAAATTAATTGTGGCGATTTTTAGTCTTTTTCCGAAGATTTAATATTGCGGAATTTTTTTTTTTTTTTTTGTAGTGATATTAATGGGTCAAATTAAACATATATAGCCGAAATATGACTTCAAAGGCGCTGAATTGTGGTAAGATTGTAGAATTTGCAGCTCGGACGTTGAAGTAATTAATGCAATTAAGCAACAACGTCGTATAAGACGATACTGGAGTAGTACTGCCAGCTTTGATCATGATGACGCCCAGCACACCAGTCGGCATGCAGTATCCTCTCACATTGATACGTACGGACAAATAGCTTCTTCTTTTTCCTCCACATTGTCATTACCATGACCAAACGAGGTGTGATAATTTAATAGACTGGGGTTGAAAGGATCGAGCTGGATCGATCGATCGAGGAAAAGTAAGTACGTACTACTACTTTATTCAAATTAAGATCCACAATTATTTAAAGAGGTCAGATTACAATATTATTGCAAATTAACTAGATTCTTCATATATATAAATATATATATTTTTTATTTGCTTCGTCTTCTCAAGATCGAGCTTCTTCCCTCACGGAAATTTCAACTTCCAATAATTAAAAAGCATGCATGCACTGGCCAGCTAGTTAGCAAGCTCATGATCAATCGATCTTCATTATTCCCTGAGCCAATTAAGGAAGTTGTTGAGATTCTTGGAGGACCGACCACCTTCCGCAGTAGTGCTCAGGACCGTGTCCCTAAGCTCTGAAGATCTTGCCCTAATGCTATCATCGCCGAGCAGTATATCAACCTTCTTCTTAATTTCACTGCGCCGAATGATTCCATGATTGTCATCAGGGTCAAATCCTACTCCAACCTTCCACACATCGCAAATGCACCTCTTGTTAGTGATCTGGTCAGCAAAGAAGGGCCAGCACAAAAAAGGAACAGCACTTGATAAACCTTCTATGGTGGAAGTCCAACCACAATGGCTTAGAAAACAGGCGATGGAGGGGTGATTCAAGACTCTTGGTTGAGGCGCCCAAGTTACAATCTTCCCACGAGTGCCTTTGAATTCATCTGGAAATGCACAGCTTGAGCTTTTGATGATATCTGGACGCACCACCCAAAGGAAAGGCCTGTTGGTGAGGTCAAGTCCGAGAGCTAGCTCTTGGAATTGGGTTGCTTCAAAAGTTGCGAGGCTGCCAAAAGCAACGTATATGACCGAGCAGGGTGGCTGCTGGTCGAGCCATTCTAGGCAAGAGGAGTCTTCTTGGAAGAACTGTGCCCTCGATCTCCCACTGATCTCTGTTTGATTTGGGCCGATTGGTAGTAGTTTTGGAACCTTAGCAAACTCATCCGGCTCCAGTTCATATGCTGAATTACAAAGCCACCACTCCGTCTTTTCCATGGCTTTAAAGTTTCGTGCCCAACATTCAAACATGATCTTCAGTGTGTCTGAATCGCCTGTTGGGAGATTGAGTATCTTTTGCAGCTCTTCCGGCAATTGATCAGTCCCGCATCCTTCGATTCCTGGATTAATTATATTGAAATTTGAAATAAAAAATAGTTATGTTTTGATTGTTATTTTATAGATCATTAAAGATCAGAATCTTAACATGATTAAAATATAAAAAGAAATCACCCAAAAAAATATCTTAATAATTATTAAATGTCAAACATATATAAAAGATGAGTTTTGCAGCGTAAAGTTACTTTTACGTATTTTCTATACACTTCACTAATATAATTGGTTAAAACAGTTATTTTATATTAAAAAAAAATGATAGAGTCAATCATATTAATAAAGTGCATAAAAAATACGCAAAATAACTGGACATGAAATTTTTGATGAAATATATACGTAGCTGATCTTTAATTAATTTACCATCGGAGTTTTGAAAGGCACCCAGTTCCATGTTTGGTGTAATAAATGACGACGTTGCATTGCAGTAAGTGGTACAGAAAGGATAAAAGGCAGCTCCTTTAATCCCCATCTTATAGGCGACTTCCAATGCCCACGACATACCAAACTCGGTAATGAAACAAGTAATCTTGTCGTCGTCATCATCATCAGTACTACCTGATAATCCTCCACGATCACTTGATGCAGCAGCAGCAGCATTATTAATACCTCGTACGAGCTCCTCAAGCTTTGCAGGCATGGTAAGTAACATGGATTGACACAACTTGGGGAATTCAAGTTCGTTTCTCTCGTCCTCATCAGGATCCAACCCATCTGGGATTGACACAAAATTAATGTTGCTCGAACCCATGCTTAGGCCATCCTTCCCAATCCCGGCTCTCGTGATACGCTTGTGGTTGAAGTCCGTGTTCACAAATGTGATTTTGAAACCATGTTTTTCTAGTACACGACAAAAGGCCATCATAGGGCTCACATGTCCCTGTGCTGGATATGGGAGAGCGAGAATTCGTCCCCTTCCCATGAGCTCTCTCTCTCTCTGTGATCGATCTTTAACCTCTCTGGCGGCCTTCTACTACTTCCGTGTATATGTGTGTGTGTATATATATATATATATATATATATATATAATACACACACGCACGAACTTCTGATCAGGAATATATATTTACGTAAATGTTTGGTCAGTCTAGCTAGCACGGCTTATAAATTTGTGGGGACCAATCGGGACTCGGTGACTCAATAGCATTTTTGTATAAATTTGAAGCTACTCATTAAGAATTTGCGGCCTCGTCCGCGAAAGTACATACTACAATCAATAAATATAATACTTTGGCTGCACTAATAAAAAGGGACTCAATTAAAAAGAATGAATTATCAAACATTAAATATATAGTACTACTAGTAGTACGTACGTAGTCGAAGAGAAACTACAAGTTGGATATATCTATGTCATATTAGAGTCAGGACTACTTAGCCGCCCACTCCAGAGTAGCCCTGCTCAATTTGACTGCTTGGTTAAATGTATATATATAATTTAATTTTTTTAATATATTTTAATATTTTAAAATTAAAAAAATATAATAATATATTAAAAATCAATTTCTTAATCAATAAGTACAAAAAAAATTTAAATAAATAAGCAGTCAAAGTGAGAGGACAAATAAGCATTTTTCATAATATTATGGCTCTATTTGAATAGTAAAAATGTTTTATCTCATCTTATCATTACAATTTTTTTAAATTTCTACACAAAATATAAAAAATAATTTAACTTTTTTAATTTTTAAAATAATAATAATATTAAAAAATAATATTCTAATAATATTTTATTTGACTTTCAATTTTATTCTTAATTTATCTCATCTTAATTATTAACTGCAAATAACAGGGCAGTTAATAATTTATAGTAATAATGCTAGCTCGATATCTAGGTTGTTCAAAATATATTAATTATGGATTAAAAATTAATTAACGACTTCTTTGATTGATTCTTGAAGAAGGAAGTTTTCCTCCTATTTTAATTTTTGCTGTTCAATCTATACATATATACAAAAGTGTTGACAAGATCAGATATACAAACTAATCATCTTGTAATATATATATATATATATATATATAAATACTTTTCGCAATTATCTAATTTTCTAGTAATTAAGCGTTTTTTTTCCCGATAACAATCTTTATATGTATAGTGTAATAATGCATGCAACACTTGCGACTCTTTTTTTAATTTTGATCTTTTTTTCCTCTTTATCGATAAATTAAGGACATACAAATTAAACTATATTCTTAATAAAAATATTTACTAGACGTTTTTACAGAATGACATCCCCACATCCAATATTAATTATGACAATATGGCCGTATATATATATATTACAAACCAGTCAAAAAAAGTGGCCGTCTCATGAAGTTAATATATATTACAAATTCATCAGTCAAAACAAAGTGGCTGGCCGTACGAAGTTGATAAAAATTAATGAAAAATTCTAATTATCATCTCTATACCACACGTTTATGGTGTATGAATCACTATAATAGTTTGGGTATTTTGGGAAGAATATTTTCATCTTAAAAGATAGGGCTTTTGTCCCAAAATGTATTTTGGAATGAAAAAAAAAAAAGGTCTCAAGGTCGTCTCAATATCAGTGTCCCAAAAGGTATTTTGGGACGAAAATATCAATTTTGTCCCAAAAAATATCTTTTGAAATGAAATTTTGTTGGACCGTTCGATCAAATTTGAAGGGAAATTTTATTCAGGAATGATTGAATTTCATCCTAGAAAGTTGTTTGAACTCTCACAAAAACAGTTCAAACGATATGTCCGTTCGAATTCATGGATGATTGATCGATATCAGTTCGTTCGACCAAATAGACATGAAGAAACGTTCGAGCAAACAAATTGATGATCGAACGTAAATTATATTAATTTTTAGAATTGAATAGGATGTTCAAACATGTAATGAGTAGAAAGAGTGGGTTGCTGGTTCGAACATCTTCGAATGGATCGTAACGTTTAATGACCGTTCGAACCAATGTTTTGAATACCGTTTCGGTGACCATTTGGGTCGAAGCATTGAAACGAAATATTTCGATTCCGGTACCGTTTCGGATACTGTTTCGAAATAGTCTATATATGAATAAATTATATATATATAAATTATATTCTAAAATAATAGTATATATATGAATAAATTATATATATATATATAAATTATAAATAGTCTAGTTTGAATTGAGGGGATCCAAAAATGAGCTTGCAGTTTGAAGAAATGAAAAAAAAATGTATAGGCCAAAAAATGTATATAGGCCGAAATCCGATATATAGGCCAAAATTTGATATATCGGCCAGTACAGGCCGATATATAGGCTGATATATCAGCCGAAACAGGCTGATACGGCTGAAATTTTGGCCGGTACGAAATACCATACTTGTCTGTACCGGCCGGTACGAAACGAAATTTAAAACTTTGGTTCGAACTCAACCGTGTGATATTCCAACGGTTGTGTCCAATTTATATATGTTCAAACGTTTGATAATCGTTCGAACGGTTAGTATTTTCATTTTAATAAAAAATTTAAAACAAAATAATATTTATATTTCAAAAATACATTACAAATTGTTCAATATAAATAAAACTAGTCTAACAAGTCTGAACTAAATAAATAAAATAGTAATAATACTAATAATGTTAGCTGTATAGAATTTTATAAATTCCAAAATTTATGCAAAACACGAAAATCAATTATTTGGAGACCTAAATTGTTACATAAGCGTTTGCATTTGGAGTTGCATATCTCTCTTGAACTCTTCTTATTGTTCTTCTTGTTGTTTTATGCGCATCTCCATGTCTGTTTGTTTCGTCAATTGAGCTTCTAACTCAAGTTGTTTTGCAATCAATTCTTTGATCCTGGAATTCGCATTTTCTAACGCAATGGCAATAGTACTTGACGTTGATGAAGAGCCATAAGGCTTTACACAGCGACCCAAACACCTCAATATTCTAAATGTTGACTCAGAACTTATTTAGAAATTTTAACGTCACTTGTTGAGGAATTCTGATTTGATGCAGTTTCAGCACGGAGGGCAAATATTTTATCCTCCACACAACATAAAAAAAAAATTTAATATGTTTAATTAAAATACTTACATAATTTTTATGAGTATCGGGATGAGTCCATTCTCCATTACAATTAGTATGTAATGCATCATATAATTTTGTTAGATCATAATTGGTGTCTGATTCTTGCTACAAGAGACATTGTTAAAATATAAGGCAATATTAAAATTAGTACATCCAAAAAATAAATTATATAAAATAAAAAAAATAAAGAGTACATTACCAATTTTAGAGAGAGGCGATGGAAAGATCTTGAACCTGCATGATGATGAATCTTCAACTTTGATTAATTTGTTTTGTTTATATAACTTCACTCCTACATAGAAATTGTAAATATTAGTAAGTAAAAATTATAAATAGGACACATAAAGAATTCATTAATTTATCATATATGATGAATCCTTAAATATGTTACAAAGTTTTTCCCAATCTGAAGGTCGGATTTCTTGATGAATCATTAAACATCTTCCTTATTCTCGTACTTCTTATAATACTTGTGACACTTCGCTTTATAT
Source organism: Cyclocarya paliurus (assembly GCA_029856935.1). NCBI lineage: Eukaryota > Viridiplantae > Streptophyta > Magnoliopsida > Fagales > Juglandaceae > Cyclocarya > Cyclocarya paliurus. The sequence continues at coordinate 5,616,478 of CM056950.1, forward strand.
TTGCGGAATGCATTACACATGAGCTCATCGATAGTTTTACGCTCTTCTCTCTGATTAAAATTTAGTTCAAAGTCATTAGCTCAATTAACTATCCAAATGGCACTTAAGTTCGGTACGTACGTATTTTTGTTACACAAATAATAGGGTAATTAATAATTTATAGTTATAATGCTAGCTCGCTACTGTTGTTCAAAATATATTAACGGATTAACAATTAATTAACGACTTCTTTGATCGATCCTTTTCCCCCTATTTTAATTTTTGTTGTTCAATCTATACATATATACAAAAGTGTTGACAAGATCAGATATACAAACTAATCATCTTGTATATATATAGTTCTTATATATTGTAATAAAATCCAAGTACTTTTCGCAATGATCTAATTTTCTAGTAACTAAGCATTTTTTTTCCCGATAACAATCTTTATATGTCGAATTTAACAATGCACGCAACACTTACGACTCTTTTTTAATTTTGATCTTTTTCTTTTTTTCTCTTTATCAATAAATTAAGGACATACAAATTAAACTATATTCTAAATAAAAACATTTACTTGAAGTTTTTACAGAATGACATCCCCACATCCAATATTAATTATGACCAATGGCCGTATATATTACAAACCAGTCTAATTATGACATATGGCCATATATATTACAAACCAGTCAAAAAAAGTGGTCGTCTCATGAAGTTAATATATAGAGTAGTGCTACATCCATCAAGGATGTAGTACGAGACCGACCTTTTGAAGTTAATAAAAATTAACAAAAAATTCTGATTATCATCTTTACATCACATGTCACTCATAATTTATTTATTTTTTCTCTTATCAAATGTATAGTGTATGGATGATGAATAAAATATCAATTCAATTAGTTTAGGAAGAATAAAAAAAATTAAAAATAAATAAAAATAAGTGTGTTATATGGGATGAAGAGGATAAAATATCCAGACCCAAGACCAGGCCCAACCCACCAGACCACTATTAGGAGACAAAAAAAAAAGTAGGAAGGTAAGGGACAAGAGTGTCAGGAGGCAAGGGGATAATGTCAGAAGAAAGTGGAAAAGGAAGAGGTGATCAGACACGTAAAGTGAACTTCTCTCACCACTACCGAGGCGCACGCGAGAAAATGATTAGATAAAAAGCAAGGGGCAAGAAGACTAGGGGATTTCGACTTCTTCTTCAACCCCTCGAAAGGGAGCTCTAGTGAAGGGGTCTTCTACAACAAATATATCCATGATCTCCATTGTACAGTGAGAAATGGGAGGCTATGAGAGACTATAAACAAGTATATTATAGTAAATTTCTCATCCCAAAACGCTCGTGGACGTAGGTATTATGCCAAACCAAGTAAATCTCTGTGTCTCAATCTCTTAATTTTCTAACATTTGTTTCTTAAACATCATCATGGATGTACATACCCACACTGTACGACTGTATCTGACCACTGCTAGGGGCACCAGACCGCACCGATCAAGACCCGAATAATCACAACTGGCTGGGTATGACTCTTTCTCCCCTTTCGGACTGTTGTGTAATTTTTTATATATCAACAGTTGGCATTGACTATGGGATCTAATTTACTCTCTACACCAGAGGTAGGAGAAAGATGATTTTTCGTTAAGCTGAATATTTACTGGACGTGCTGATAACATCCCCCCAGATAAGTGTTCTTAGTTTTTCAACATTTATATTTATGAAAAACACTGCTGTAGAGAATGGATGAGTAAATCTTTTCTCGCTCGAATGGAAACTCAATCTTCTCGCCACTACACTCAGTACACTTTGGATGCACTATGCACAGGGGATTACACGGTGAGTACTTTTCATGTAAAAGGCACTCTGCTCCGACATATATACTTCCCAAGTCGCTAACACAATGCATTGCATACATCTGGAGTACTGTGCACAGGGGAGAGCACAGTACCATGCACATTCCTACCACTATGCACAAAGAGAAATGGGAATGTGGTCGCATTTGCACTAAGATGCACTAAAGCGCACTGTACACGTGAACTACAGTGCATGTATCGACCATGCATGGCATTCTGCATGCCATGCATGGCAACATGACGAGTGCACGTCCTGTGCACCCAAGATCCACCTCGGGCTCACGCTGCGGACCCACCGGAGGAAACTCCTGACCACCCAAAAGGCCACTGGCATTCTCTGCTGCGACTGTAGTAGTAACCGGCAATGAAGGTCGTGCACGGCAGCAACAGCTGAACATTTCCCCATGCAATAGAGAGGCTCACGACAGCCAACCGTGAGCCCATCAGACTTTCCAGCAGCCACCACTTGGGCTGCTAGAGGTTTCCATTCCCAACCGGACATCTCCTGTGAACGAGGAGCATGCCAAGCACGGTACTGTGGCTAGAAACATGAAGCCAGCCTCAAGCTTGTAATTATTTATGTCTTGGTATGAATGTTCCTCGTCAATGGGGGACATGCACGCCTTGTGCTGCAGGAGGAAATGGGTGCATGACATAGGGCCCTTTCCCACAGCATCCACAAGCTGTTGACGTTACCACCAAGCACTAAATAACTCGTCGGCAATTTCTATCGCCAATGGTATTCTCCGCAGACCAAGCGGCCACCAAGATGTTGGTAACCACCCCTTGGTTCGTGGTCCTACTCGATCACCCACTAGGTGGTAGGCAACCAACTCCTTGGCCCGCGGTCTTGCTCGGTCACCCACCAGGTGGCAGGCAACCACCCTTTGGTCGGAAGGAGGTCTTTCTCGGTCACCCACTCCTAAGTGGCGGGCAACCACCTCCTTAGCCCAAGACCTTGCTCGGCCACACAGTGCATGGTGGGCACCCACTCTTCTCAGCCAGCACATGCACCTTGCTTGGCCACACAGTGCATGGCGGGTGCCCACTCTTCTCAGCCATCACATGCTCAGCTACAACTTGCTCACCCACACCATGCTTGACCTCACAATGGTAGGCGCCCACTCTTCTTAGCCATTACATGCAGGACCACTTGATCCTCAGCCACTTACGGCTACGTGCACCTTACTCGGCCTCACAGTGGTGGGCACCAACTTTGCTCAATCACCCCATAGGTTGCCCGACCATATACAGTACAGACAGGAATGTCCTGACCAACCCAACGAGCTTTCCCAGAGTCTGCTAGCCTAAGCTTGCCACCACAACATTCTAGTACAGAAGTTGCTTGACCAAGTTTGCTCGGGCATTAAGCCTCTTGCTCCAACTGCTCAAGCAAAAAATTAGAAGCTACAACACCCCTACTAGTCGGTGGCGTTCAGCACAACAGAATTCACTCAGCGGTATAAAAATAAAATTAAAAAGAGAGAGAGAGAGAGGGAGAGAGAGAGACGAAGGGAATAAGAACAAGCTAAGATGAAATAGCAACCAATTGCAGGCAGTTTCGATCAAGCGAAAACCGACTCCAGCAACTAAAACTCCTTGGTTTGTCTCCCTCAAAATTTGTGTGAATTTTATTCATGCTAACAAAACTGCTCCTGTGGTGCAAAAAACCAACTATGTAGCCCCATCTGGGCACTGCCTAGACGTTCCAATATAACTCCAATGGGACAAATTGTTTGGCACTAGCATGTATGCGGGCACGATCACCTCACTCGGCAAGTAACTTCTTGACAAATAACAACCACTGTTTAAGTGTGTGCCACTCATGTGGAATTTGCACCATGCATGGTACACGTAATAGAGAACAAGAGACAACCCTGCCTCCAACACTCGTTGCATGGCCCATGCAACATGCTCTACCAACTTGCTCACTCAGCATGCTCCACCAACTTGCTTGCCCAAGTCTGCTAGGTAGATTCTGTTAAGCAATAATCAACTACAGCAACCAAAACTCTCCAAATAAATTACCTAGCATCGCAAGCACCCAATTCTTCTTCATTGACGAAAAATGACAACCCACAGGCCTCATCGACACATCTCCAACCTTTGCAACGCTTCGATAGAGCGATTCAGGTTTGCCACCTCACTTTGTGATTTGAGTCATTTATGCTGACAGAGTTGACTTTTTTTAGCACGAACAAGCATCTCCGCGCTTGCATCTTACGCAGTCGAGTACACCACCTACCACGTAGAGCTCCGAACTCGCATCTTACTTGATTGAGTACATCACCAGAGTTATGCGCTCGCATCATACACGGTCGAGTACACCTCCCATCACATCTGAGCTCCATGCTCGCACCTTACGCTGTCAAGTACGCTTCCCGCCAAACTCCACACCCGAAAGTCTTAATCGCTTAACGCAAGTGAAGCAGACAACTAGGGACTAACTCCTGAAATTTATTTTCTCACAAATTTTTACAGACAACCTTGGTTGCATATTTTATCTTAAAGATTTTCAATGTCTTTGTTGGGATAAATTGCCCTTAAGAATCGCGGGCAATTAAAGAGGATAAAATATCCAGGCATAGGCCACCATCTGGAGACAAGAAGAAAAGAAAGAAGGTAAGGGAGAAGAGTGTGTTCGGAGGCAAGGGGATAATGTTAGGAGGCAAGGAGGCAGTGTCAGGAAAAAGTAAAAAAGAAAGAGGTGGTCAGACATGTAAAGCAGACTTCTCTTATCACTATCGAGGCGCAAGCGAGATGTGATTGAAGTCTGTGTTCACAAATGTGATTTTGAAACCATGTTTTTCTAGTACACGACAAAAGGCCATCATAGGGCTCACATGTCCTTGTGCTGGAAATGGGAGAGCTAGTATTCGTCCCCTGCCCATGATCTCTCTCTCTCTCTCTCTCTCTCTCTCTCTCATCGATCTTTAACCCCTCGTTTTACTACTTGCGTGTAAAAGTGTATATATATATATATATATTATATATTATAATATATATATTATTATATAATACACACGCACGAACTTCTGATCCGGAATATATATTTACGTAAATGTTTTCTAGCGAGGAGAAACTGCAAGCATGCCTGTACGATGACTGTTAATTAATGTCATTCACTCAGTCTAGCACGGATTATAAATTTGTCGGGACCAATCGGACTCGGTGACTCAATAGCATTTTTGTATAAATTTGAAGCTACTCATAACGAATTTGCGGCCACGTCCGCGAAAGTACATACTACAATCAATAAATATAATACTTTGGCCGCGCTACTCAAAACGGAATCAATTAAAAAGAAAGATGGAAATATCAAACATTAAATATAGTACTACTAGTAGTACTACGTACGTAGTCGAAGCCAAACTACTAGTTGGATATATTATATATTAGAGTCGGCCTACTTTACTGACTCTAATGTTAGCCCGTTTAATTTAACTGCTAAGTTAAATGTGTATTTTTATTTTTATTTTCATATTTTTTTAACATATTTAAATATTTTAAAAAAAAATACACAAATACAATAAAAATCATTTTTCAATCATTAAGTAAAAAAAATTAAATACACAAGCGGTCATAGTGAGTGGGGCAAACTAGCATTTTCCATAATATTATGACTCCGTTTGGATAATAAAAATGTTTCATCTCATCTCATTGTTAGGGCTGCACACGGTCCAGTCCGGCGATGGACCGAAGGTTTTCGGTCCATCAATTGGACCGGACCGGACCGGACTGAACACCTAAGGGGATCGGACCAGACCGGACTGGTAGCTATTGGTCCGGTCCGGTCTAGTTCGGTCCGGCCTTTTTTTTTTTAAATCAATTAATAAAAAAAACTATTTACATTACTAAATTAAACTAAGTGACTTATTAATGTGGATTATGTAACAAACTTAATAAAAAAATATTTTATATGGTTAATGATAATAAATTAGATGAAAATTACATTATTGATAATGTTAATTATTACTTTATTACTAACTTAAAGTATGTTAATGCATAATGAGCTATATACAACTTTTAACATTTTGTATATGAAGCAATAAGCATGAATAATTTAATTATCCATACATATTATATCCATAATTGAGAAAGATACATACTTAATATACTATTATAAATAAGAATAAAATATTTAATTATACATACTATTATAAATTTATAAATTATACATATATTATAATTTACACTATAACTCTTAATACTTAATAGTATTAGTAATACATTAAAGAATATATTAATACATTGATACTAAATATATATAGTGATAGACTTATAGTGATTAGTTATTATGAATCATGATTAGTATAATCATATAATAGTATTAGTATAAAGTATTAGACTATTAGTAATATAGTAATATAGTATAGGCTATAGCTATATATTAGTAATATTAGTATAAGTATAATTGTATAAGTATAACTATAGTCTATACTTAATTATAATATAGTATAATTATATATTAGTTAGTGATAGGATTAGGTTAGATGAAAATTATATAATTTGTTACTAACTTAGAGTATGTAAATGACTCAAATTCAATGTATTATAAATATTATAATTTATGATTCTAATACTATAATGACAATTATAGTATAACTATATAATAGTATTAGTATAAAGTATTAGACTATTAGTAATATAGTATATGCTATAGCTATATATTAGTAATATTAGTATAAGTATAATTGTATAAGTATAACTATAGTCTATAGTTAATAGTTATAACTATACTAAATAATTATAACTTATACTAATATATAATATAGTTATAATAAATCACTATAATATAGTATAAATAAACTAATATAACTATTAGTATAAGTGTATAACTATATAATAGTATTAGTATAAAGTATTAGATTATTAGTAATATAGTATAGGCTATAGCTATATATTAGTAATATTAGTATAAGTATAATTGTATAAGTATAACTATAGTCTATAGTTAATAGTTATAACTATAGTAAATCGTTATAACTTATACTAATATATAATATAGTTATAATAAATCACTATAATATGGTATAACTAAACTAATATAACTATTAGTATAAGTGTATAACTATATAATAGTATTAATATAAAGTATTAGACTATTAGTAATATAGTATAGGCTATAGCTATATATTAGTATAAGTATAATTGTATAAGTAATTAAGTATAACTATAGTCTATAGTTAATAGTTATAACTATACTAAATCATTATAACTTATACTAATATATAATATAGTTATAATAAATCACTATAATATGGTATAACTAAACTAATATAACTATTAGTATAAGTGTATAACTATATAATAGTATTAGTATAAAGTATTAGACTATTAGTAATATAGTATTATAGTATAGGCTATAGCTATATATTAGTAATATTAGTATAAGTATAATATTAATTGTATAAGTATAACTAATAAACTATAGTCTATAGTTAATAGTTATAACTATACTAAATCATTATAACTTATACTAATATATAATTAGTTATAATAAATCACTATAATATGGTATAACTAAACTAATATAACTATTAGTATAAGTGTATAACTATATAATAGTATTAGTATAAAGTATTAGACTATTAGTAATATAATAATATAGTATAGGGTATAGCTATATATTAGTAATATTAGTATAAGTTATAGTTAATATTAGTAATATCACTATAATATTAGTATAACTATAGTCTATAGTTAATAGTTAATAAGTTATAATTATATTAAATCATTATAACTTATACTAATATATAATATAATTATAATAAATCACTATAATATAGTATAACTAAACTAATATAACTATTAATATAACTATATAATAGTATTAGTATAAAGTATTAGACTATTAGTAATATAGTATAGGCTATAGGTTATAGCTATATATTAGTAATATTAGTAATTTAGTATAAGTATAATTGTATAAGTATAATTATAGTCTATAGTCTATACTTATAACTATACTAAATCATTATAACTTATACTAATATATAATATAGTTATAATTTCTTATAAACTTATAACTTATAATAAATCACTATAATATAGTATAACTAAACTAATATAACAACTAATATATCCATTAGTATAACTATATAAAATATATAATAGTATTAATAGTCTATACTTAATTATAATATAGTATAATTATATATATAAATTAATTATATATAAAAAATATATAAAAATTAGTTATATTCGGTCCGGTCCAGTCCGAAAATCAGCCGGACCGTGGACCGGACCGAATTCATTCGGTAAAAAAAAAAATGGACCGGACCGGACCGGACCAAGTTCGGTCAGGTCCAAAATGACCAGTCTGGTCCGATTTTCTCGGTCCGGACCGGCCGATGCTCAGCCCTACTCATTGTTATAATTTTCTTAAATTTTCACACAAAAAATAAAAAATAATTTAACTTTTTTCAATTTTCAAAATAATAATATTAAAAAATAATATTCTAACAATATTTTATTCAACTTTCAACTTTAATTTTAACTCATCTCATCTTAATTCATTATCAAAACAGCACCTAAGTTCGGTAAGTACGTACATATGTCTGGTACGCAAATAATAAGGTTGTTAATAATTTATAGTTATAATGCTAGCTCGCTACCTAGGTTGTTCAAAATATATTAATGGATTAACAATTAATTAACGACTTCTTTGATTGATCCTTGAAGAAGGAAGTTTTCCCCCTATTTTAATTTTTGCTGTTCAAATATCTATACATATATACAAAAGTGTTGACAAGATCAGATATACAAACTAATCATCTTGTATTATATATATATATATATATATATATATATATATATATATATATATGAATTCTACAATCTTTATATGTAGAATTTAATAATGCATGCAACACTTACGACTCTTTCTTAATTTTGATCTTTTTTTTTTTTTTTTCTCTTTATCAACAAATTAAGGACATACCAATTAAACTATATGTTAAATAAAAATATTTACTAAAAGTTTTTACAGAATGACATCCCCACATCCAATATTGATTATGACATATGGCCTCAAAAAAAGTGGCCATCGCATTAAGTTAATATATGGAGCAGTGCTACATTTACCAAGGATGTAGTAAGAGACCGGCTTTCAGAATATAATAAAAATTAACGAGAAATTCTAATTATCATCATTACACCACACATCACATATAATTTATTTATTTTTTCTCTTACTAAATGTATAGTATGTAGATGATGACTAGAAGAACAATTCAATTAGTTTAGGAAGAATACAACAATAAATAAATAAATAAATAAAAAATAAGTGTGGTGTGTGGGATGAAGATGATAAAATATCTAGACCCAAGACCAGGCCGAGTCCACTAGACCACCATTAGGAGACAAGAGGAAATGTAAGAAGGTAAGAGAGAAGAGTGTGTCAGAAGGCAAGGGGGCAGTGTTAGAAGAAAGTGAGAAAAAGAGAGGTCGTCAGACATGCAAAGTGAACTTCTCTCACCACTACCAAGGTACACGCGAAAAAAGGATTAGATAAAAAGCAAGGGGCAAGACGACTTGGGGACTTCGACTTCTTCTTCATCCTCTCGAATGGGAGCTCCAACTAGGGGGCCTTCTCTATTGTACAGTGAGAAATGAGAGGTTATGAGAGACTATAAACAAGCATATTATAGTGGATTTCTCCTCCCCAAACACTCATAGATGTAGGTATTATGCCGAACCACGAAAATCTCTGTGTCTTAATCTCTTACTTTCCTTCATTTGTTTTCTAGACATCGCCATAGATGTACTTACCGACACATGTAGGTATTATGCCAGACCACTGCTAGGGGCACCAGACCACACAGCTCGAGGCATGAATAATCACAACGAGTCAGGAATGACTCTTACTTTCCTTATGGCCTGTTTTGTAATTTTTTATACATCAATAGTTGGCATCGTCTGTGGGATCTGATTTACTCTTTACACCAAAGGTGGGAGAAAGATGGTTTTCTAGCATGTTGAACATTTACCGGACGAGCAGATAACATAACCCCAGATAAGTATTCTTAGTTTTTCAACTTTTATATTTATGAAAAACACTGCTGCAAAGAATGGGCGTGTAGATATTTTCTCGCCCGGGCGAGAACCCAAGCTTCTCATCACTGCACTCAGTACACTTTCGATGCACTATGTCCAGAGGATTACATGGTGAGTACTATTCACGTAAAATGCACTCTACCCAGACATATATACTTCCCAAGTCGCTAGCACAATGCATTGCATCCGTCGTGAGTACTGTGCACTTAAGTGCACAGGGGAGAGCACGTACTGGCCATGCATGGCAGCATGACGGGTGAGATCCACCTCGGGATCACACTGAGGACCCATCGGAGGTAACTCCCAACCACCCAAAAGGCCGCCGACATTCTCTATCATGATCGTAGTGGTCATTGGGAATGAAGGTCGTGCACGGTGAGCAGCAGTTGAACATTTCCCACACAACCGAGAGGTTCACGATGGCCAACCATGAGTCTGTCTGACCCTCTGGCAACCACTTGGGCCGCCAAAGGTTTTGTTCCAAACCGGACATCTCTCGTGAATGAGGAGCATGCCGAGCATGATATTGTGTCATGCTCGCTGCGGCTAGAAACATGAGGCTCTTACCTAATAGCCTCGAGCCTGTTATTATTTATGTCTTGGTCTAAATGTTCCCCGTCAACGAGGGACATGCATGCCTTGCGCCATAGGAAGAAATAGGTGCATGACGTTGTGCACCTGGCGGGCCCGCCTCCCATGGCATCCACATGCTAGCGACGTCACTGCCAAGCACTAACAAACCCATTGGCAATTTTTGTTGCCAATGGTATGCTCCGCGAACCAAGCATCTCGGCACCAAGTGGCTGGCAACCAGTCCGAGGTCCTGCTCAATCACCCACCAGGTGGCAGGCAACCACCTCCTTGGCCTGCGGTCTTGCTTGGTCATCCACCAAGTTGTAGGCAACCACCCTTTCGTCGGAGGTCTTGCTCGGCCACCCACAATTAAGTGGCGGGTAACCACCTCCTTAGCCCGAGACCTTACTCGGTCACACAGTGCATGGTGGGCGCCCACTCTTCTCAGCCAGCGCATGCACCTTGCTTGGCCACACAGTGCATGGCAGGTGCCCACTCTTCTCAGCCATCACATATTCGGCCACACCTTGCTCAACCACACCATGCTCGGGGTCACAGTGGCAGGCACCAAATCTTCTCAGCCATCACATTCATGGCCACATGATCCTCGGGCCATGCATAGCTACGTGCATCTTGCTCAGCCTCACAGTGGAGGGTACCAACTCTGCTCAGCCACCCCACAGGTTGCCCGACCACAAAAAATATGTACAAGAACGTCCCGACCAACCCAACAAGCTCGCCCAACATTCTCGCCCAGAGTTTGCAAGCCTAAGTTTGCCAGCACAACATGCTAGGATAGAAGTTGCTCGCCCAAGTTTGCTTGGGCATGAAGCCTCTCGCTCCAACTGCTCAAGCAACAAATTAGAAGTTATAACACCCTTGCTAGTCGGTGGCATTCGGCCCAACGGAATTCACTTAGCGGTATAAAAATAAAATTAAAAAAAAAAAGGAGAGAGGAAGGGAAGAAGAGCAAGCTAAGAAGAAATAGCAACCAGTTGCGGGTAGTTTCAGTCAAGCAAAAACTGATTGCAACAACTAAACTCCTCGGTTTGTCTCTCTCGAAAGTTGTGTGAATTTTATTTATGCTAACAAAATGGCTTCTTGTGGTGTGGAACACTGACTATGTAGCCTCGTCCAGATGTCCCAATATAACTCTGTCGAGACAAATGGTTTGACGCTAACATGCATGCGGGCATGGTCACCTCACTTGACAGGCAACTTCCCGACAACAAACAACCAGTATTTAAGTATGTGCCACGCATGCGGAATGTGCACCATGCATGGCTCATGCATGGTACACGTAATGGAGAACAAGGAACAACCCTCCCTCCAGCGCTCGTTGCATGGCCCGTGCAACATGCTCTACCAACTTACTCGCTCAACATGCTCCACCAAGTTGCTCGCCCAAGTCTGCTTAGTCGATTTCTGTCAAGTAATAATCGACTACAGCAACCAAAACTCTCTGAATAAATTGCCTGGCATCGCCAGCCCCAATTCTTCTTCATCGATGAAACATAACAACCCACAAGCCTCACCGACACATCTCCAACCTTCACCGTGCTCTGGCAGAGCAATTCCTACCACCTCACTTTGTGATTTGAGTCATTTATGCTAACCGAGTTGGCTTTGTTTAGCACGAAAAGGCATCTACGTTGGCCAAGCCAAGTCCATTGACTCGCTGCAACACAAAAGTCAGACACAAGTGAGTTGACTTGTCGACTCTCGCGCCAGCCAAACTTGGTCCCTTGACTCACCATGATGCATTGGTCCGGCTAGAGCCCCTAGGCTCGCCCCAAGCTTGGTCCCTTCATCAATCAATTTCTATTAGCAACGGGGTTCAAGCAGATCATGATGAGCGTGTTCAGGAGCCGATTGGGCAGATTAACTCCTCGACATTGTCACACAGTACAGGCCACTCGAAATTTCAGGCTCTTCCTCCTACTAAGGAGACAGTCAACATTTAGGGAGATGCAAACCCGAGAGATCCTTGCATATCAAGTTAGGCCTCTAATCGGTCTGGTCTGAGAGGATCATAGATAAAAAATTTTGGTTCATCATTTTTGCTAGACCAAACCGTTTGTTATCGGTCTGGTTGGGTAATTCGGTCCGATACGGTTCATAAATATTTTTCCTCTTTGTTTTTTGATAGAAAAATTAATATAATAAATTAATTAAATTAGTAAAATTAAAATTAAGTGATCTCTTTAAATAATTTCATAAGTGATGCAATCCATAAATTATATGTGGTTAATGAATATTAAATAATTTTATTGTATATAAGGTCAATGGTGATCCCTTTAAATATATATATATATATATATATATATATATATATATAAATTCGGCCAGTCTTAGTCTGGTCCAAAATAACCACACCCCGAGATCGACCAATAAGACTATCGATTTGGTCCGGACCAAATATTTTGGTCCAGTCAGTTTTTTCGGTCTGAATTGATAGTCTTTCAGCCCTAGCCTCTACTCAGAGGGTATCATACACTGCTATTCGTGACGAGATTGTAGATATAGTATGTGCAGAGTTTCACGCACAAACATGAGAGGTGATTGATGAAGTGCGTATGGAGATTTAGAGTGCCATCTCTTACTTACGTATAGAGATGACTAGCATTGCCAAGACTCAATTGAATATTAGTACTAGGCTGACATAGACGGAGACAAACCTAGCTGCAGTCGAGGAGGTGGTAAAAGAATTGGCTTCAGAAGTTTATATCTTTTGCTTTTTTTTTTAGTTTTTTGTATGGACACTCAATGTTTTGTAAAATTAATTTAATTATGAATCGTCTTTTTATTTTCTAAACTAATTATTGATCTTTATTCTATTTATTCTTCAACTATTATTTTTTTGTATAAATTAAATATTTATTAATAATTAATTAAGGTATTGTTCTGACATTAAACTAAATAAAAATTATGGTCATGTTGGAACGCACTGTTGAAGCCTTCGAATTGAATTTCCAATCCTGCCAAAGATTTTTCATCGAACCTGCCATATTTGCCGTTCGAACTATGTATATTTTCGTTCGAATGGGTATTAGTACAGATTGAACAAGTAAAATTCATGTTCGAATATTTATATTATTTGGAACAACTTCTTTCATATCAAAACCAATCGATCGAATGAAATATAAATTGTTCGAACAAAAAATCTTTTTTTTCGTTCGAATATGAAAATAGAGCCTTTGAAGGGTTAGTCAATTTTTCACTAAATTTATTAACTTATCCTGCTAATTTTACATTCGATCGTAACTAATTATAAAATATTTATTAACATATTCTTAAGATCATGATTTTCTTATATATTTTTAAAAATATTTAAAGTATTATAATTATAAAATTAAAGATAATACTATAAAAATCATAAATTTTAAAAGAATTTATAATTTAATTTTATCATATTTACAATTAATGGCTTGTTTAAAAAATTAAATGAATAAAACTTGAATTTGACCGAGTCGGTGATCTGAAACATCTTATATCGATCGAGCGGTCTTATTCATTTATTTATAGTTCTATATCCTAGAAACTCACTCAGAGAGCTTGCTATAATTAAATATTAATGCCCTTCAAAAAAACAAATTAAATATTAATGTAAAACTCCTTCTACACGTCTACATATATATATATATATATATATATATATATATATATATATATATATATATATATATCTCACATTTTAAGCCATAAAATCCGGATGTATATAGGAATGTAAAGAGGTTACCTACCTTGGAATGAAAACGCTTGAGGTTTGAGTCCTCGGAAAGAGCTGCAAGATCCGAAACCGTAGACACAATTACAAACCGATCGAGTGAATGACATAGATTTTGCGGTATTTGTCCTTTCCTTGTTTTATGGTGGGCTTTCCTCCTCAGTCCAGATATTTTAAACCCCCTTCCTCTCAATCAAAACCACCAATTGAGATGCGAGGTTTGGGTTTTTCTTGTGGAGCTTGCAAATTCCTTAGAAAGAAATGTGTTAATGGATGTGTTTTTGCTCCTTATTTCAGTCATAAACAAAGATATACCCAATTTTCCATCGTTCATAAAGTTTTCGGTACAGGTAATGTATCGAGACTTCTTGCTCACCTCCGGGTGAATAATCGTTATGAAGCAGCTGCCACAATCTCGTATGAAGCGCAAGCTAGGCTTCAAGATCCTATTTATGGCATTTTTTCAGTTATTTTTGCTCTTCAGCAGCATGTTCTCTTTTCATATATAATGATTGAAACCCTAATTTGCTCTGTCTCCTAATTAATAAATGACATTCTACTTTGTTTTCTACATGTTGTAAATCTACAAACTCAACTAGCATCTCTGAAGGAATTACGAGCAGCTCAAGATTTTCTCAATGCTTCTGTCAATGCGAACTCTAATGAAAAGCAAAGCTTTCTCAATGCTTCTGTCAATGCAAACCCACAAGATGTCCAAAGTGGGTTTCAGTCGGGGAGTATCAATAATGCCTCAACAATTTCATACGACCAGAATGAGATGACGGAGAGTTCTTTTGGGAACTCCAGAAGTTCACTCAACCCTGAGGAAAATATCTCAATTAATGTTTTATTTGAAGAGTTAGTTGCGATTGGATATATTCCTGAAGGAGAGTGGTGGTGGCAATGCTAAGGTGGTGGACATGGAAGATGGAAGATGCAGTATTTTAATTTTAAATGGAAGATGCAGTATGCATTATTGATATTTTTAATTAATGTTTCTAAATTTGATTAATTATGCATTATATCTTTCTAGGACTTTATTTATAAGAGAGGGGTTTGTATTATGTCCATCAACATGATTGCGTTTTGGCTTGTTTGTGAATATGCATCAACATGATTAATTATACTACAAATTATCAACTAATTATACTTTGATGTATAAGTTTCCGTTCAAACGGAAAATATAAACCGTTCGAACGGAAAGTTTAACTCGTTCGAACGTGTTTGTTCCAGATTTCCAATTGTCTTCAACAACGAAAAATGCATGACAACAACAAATCATAAATAACCGGTATAATAACAACATGTTAATATAAACAACAATATCTAAGAATTCTCAAATTTTCAACAAAGTAAAGAGATTATAGAAAGCAAAAACATTATAAAAAATATACCGAGAATGAGATAAAAAGTGTGTGTACCGAGAAGGAACTCCATAAAAAGCAGTAGAAATAATAGTTTTAATTCAAAAATAGTTGGGACTGAATTGAGGGAGAATAACGCAGCTCTGTTCGTGAAGGAGTGAGAGTGGCGGGAGGAGAGTGGAGATTTTAATTTTTGAGATTTGTTGTATATTTGAAGAAAGTTTCCAGTTCGAACGGTTATTTACTAACCGTTCGAATTGGAAATCATGAAGCGGGACAAATTCCCTCCTAAAGTTTCACGTTCGAACGGATATTTACTAACCATTCGAATGTTAATCCATGAGCGGGAAAAATTTCCTCCTAAAGTTTCACGTTCGAACGAATATTTACTATCCATTCGAACGTTAAACCATGAGCGGGAAAAATTTCCTCCTAAATTTTGGCGTTCGAATGGATAAATAGTACGTTCGAACGTGAACTGATTCATTCATAAACGTTCGAACTCTTATTATTTACAGTTCGAACAGTTTGCTAAATGTTTATGAATATTTATTTTTAATACTATACTATTACATAAAATAACAACATTAATATATATAGACATATTAGATGATACTATAGTTTAGTAACATAGTAATATCATATTCAATAATGTATAATCGAACATATTATATATTATATATATGTAAAGTATATGTGAAGATATGATATCATACTAACTAAGTTATAAGTAACATATATATAGTATCGACATATTGTCTCATCTATTGTACTAGCATACATAGTGTGATCTAATTGGACTATAACTAAAATAAATCTTCACATAATATATTACACTATAAATAACATATATAGTATGATTGATATTGACTATAATATCATATATATTATAGTATAGTAAATTAAAATACAATATAGATTATTAACTATATATATCATAGAAGTAACTATAATGTATAGTACTAATTAAATTTATTAATTATAGTATCATATATATAATAATATATATTACAATATATATATAATAACATAAATTATAAAATATATAGAGTATATTATATATGACGAAAATTGTTTGAACGAATTAACATGGACGTTCGAACGGTATTGCATATATAATTTCTCCCCGACAGTCATTTTCACGGACACCGATCGAACGACTATCAACCTTAAATTCACTCCCAAAACCTCCATTCCCGCCGTTTAACGACGTTGTTTCCGTCGTGAACAGTACCCAGTAGAAGCCTCCAACTCTAAGCATCGGTATGCTCCTTTTCTAATTATTTTACCGTTTAAATTTAAATTTTTGATGGATTATTTGTTTAAATTAGGATAAATCAATTTATCCATCAATTCTTACCGTAGATTTGCTTAAATTGATAGTAGGAAGGTTTATTTAAGTTTCTTTATATTTTGTTTGTTGAAAAATCTATGGAATCGAAGGATTCCATGGTTTTCAATGGCTGAGTCGACTCAGTGACGTCGCTGAGTTGGAGTGGCTTGTCCCGTTCGAACGCTCTTGGTAGGGCGTTTGGATGGTACTAGCCAAACAGATTAATTACATTTAACCCATTCGGACGGTGTTGTGTCGTTCAAACGGTACTAGCCAAACAGTTTAATTAAATATAACACGTTCGAACGTTTTTTAGGACGTTCGAATAGTTAACACGTTCGAACGTTTTTTTAGGACGTTTGAACGGTTAACTTCGAACGTTTTTTTAGAACGTTCGAATGGTATGAGCATACCGTTCCAACACTAATTTATGCATTCGACCGGTATAAATAAACTTAGTAATATTAGTGAATCGTTATTTTTATTCACCATTGTAGTTCTATTAAATTTTAACGAGAATATATCTTATATTATAATTAAATTAATATAGAATTTTATCACATTTTGTTAAATATTTTTATTATTAATGTTGTATTGATAAGCTCTTAATTAATTGTAAATTTCAGGTTCATTATAATGCATTCTTCTAGGGCGGGACGTAAGCGATGCAATCAGACAGAGACTAGTATCAGTCCTGCCAGGGAGAGGACTGTTTCATTAGAGTGACAGGTGAAACTTTCTGACTTCCAGAGTCTTGTTTGGGAGGGTCATTCTCTGCCATTAGTCTTCAGCGATCGTGGTTAGGGAACTATGTTAGATGGTCCAGAGGAATCATTGGAGACTGTCGCCTATATTGACATTATTTCTGAGTTCTATAGAGAGCTCGGTGGTGCCAGTCCAGATGATGGAGGGGCATATAGCATCTCTGTCCGAGGAGTTCCGATTGTATTTTCACGGGACTGACTCTCTGAGCATCTTGGTATTCCTAGGCTGCCAGATGCATATCCGAATATGGTGCCTAGAGAGTCTGATCCTTCAGTTGAGGTAGAGACAGCTGAGGAGGAGGCACCAGTTTATTATACAGATTCGGTCGATACCTTTGCTAATCATTAGGTGATGGATTTGGTTGTTGGTCTAAATGCTCCCATGTATGACGGGGTGAAGAGTATCAAGCAGGTAGATCTATCTTCGTTCTTCAAGATCCTGAATTTGATAATCACCAACAACATCGACCCTCGGCAACACAAGACAGAGGTTGGCCTTGATCGGATGAAATTTATGATACAGGTCACTCGTGGCATTCCTATTGACCTGGTGGGGTATATATTCGATAGGATTCGATCAGAGGCCCATTACATTTCCACGGATATACTGCCATTCGGGATCCTGATCACCCGATATCTATTATTTTCCGGTGTTGTGCCTGATGTTGCCGAGCGTAAACTGCAGCCGATGGGACCGATCAACAGCACCACCCTCTCACGCAGCACGGGACACTTGAGACTGCGTCTTCGTGGACAACATCCAGACTCGGTTGATCCTCAGAGAGATGCATAACCGGGAGGTCATGGAGCACAGGCCGATGCATCAGTACATAGCGCTACACGTGAGGACATGGCTGAGATCGTGCTTGCAGCGATCAGCAGACAGACATCAGCGCTGATCGATGCAGTGCATATTAAGATCCGTTCTGCTATGTCTGATTTTTGTACTGAGATTATTGGTAGCATCTCTGAGTTACGTATGAAGGTTGATGCCATGTCTGCGACTTAGGTCAGTATTAGTACTTGACTGACACAGATAGAGGAATGTTTAGCTGCAGTCGAGGAAGTGTGCAAAGAGCTCGGATCTTAGTATTTTCTATCTTTTATTTATTTTTTCTTTTGTTTTTAGAATGGACAATATTTAGTATTTTGTAAATTCATTATTTATTTATGAAATAGTCTTATTTTATATTTCCTGAACTAATTATTGATTTATATTATTCCTATTATTTAATCAATAAATTTCTTATAATTACTAGTTAATATAAATATAATTCTCTTTAGAAAAAAAAAACATATGCTCACCGTTCGAACCCTACTCTAAACCGTTCAAACATTGATGATTCATCGTTCGAATGGTATATCAATTTTTCGGTATAATAATTTAGTTTAACGCGCCAAAAGTTACGTTCGAACGCTAAAATTAGACGTTCGAATGATGAATCGTCACTGTTTGAACGGTTTCATTTTTAGGGACGCAATGTTTCGTCTCTAAATATACCGTTCGAACGCTTTATAATGAGTTTGAACGGTAAACCTCTTTTTGGGATGAAAAATAAAATTCGTCCCTAAATATCACTTTTTAGGACGATTTTTATTTCATTCTAAAATAAAATCGTCCTAAAATGTCTTTTTTATTGTAGTGTATGTTTCGTTTTTAGCTTCTTAGTGAATCTATTCTAGTTTTATGTATCCTACTTAGTGCATTTTTTTAATCTTGTCAGGGACCTTTTCTTGCAAGATATAATTCTTTTAGACCGGGTCTTTTCCCGGTGATAAAATCTCGCCGACTTTTCTGGTGAAATGAATCGCTACAAAATTAGATTATTTACGACTCTTTTTTTTTTTTTTGGTCTTGCGGCAAATTCTCAATTAAGATTGATCTTTCACCGTGACTTGAGGCCGGCAATGGAAAATCGCGGGGAGAAGCCAAGTGCAGTGATTTTTAGCCTTTTTCTGGCAATTTAATGTCGCGACAAAAACTCATTTTTCCCGTAGCTTTAATGGGTCAAATTAAGCATATATAGCCGAATGACTTCAAAGGCGCAGAATTGTGGGAAGATTGTAGGCTTCGCAGCTCGGACGTTGAAGTAATATTTAATGCATTAATTAAGCAACGACGTAGATGATATTGGAGGACTGCCAGCTTTGATCATGACGCCCAGCACACCAGTCGGCATGCAGTATCCTCTCACATTGTTACGTACGGACAAATAGCTTCTTTTTCCTCCACATTAATTGTCATTGCCATTACCAAACGACGTGTGATAATTTAAGAGACTGGGCATGAAAGGAGCTGGATCAATCGAGGAAAAGTACGTACGTACTACTACTTTATTCAAATTAAGAACAACAATTATTTAAATAGCTAGATCAGATAATAATATTATTGCAAATTAACTAGATTCTTCATATATATATATATATATGTTTATTTGCTTCGTCTTCTTAAGATCGAGTTTCTTTCCGGACGGAAATTTCAACTTCCAATAATTAAAAAGCATGCATGCATGCACTGGCAAGCTAGCCAGCAAGCTCATGATCGATCGATCTTCATTATTCCCTGAGCCAATTGAGGAAGTTGTTGAGATTCTTGGAGGACCGACCACCTTCCGCAGTAGTGCTCAGGACCGTGTCCCTAAGGTGTGAAGATCTTGCCCTAATGTTATCATCGCCGAACAGTAGATCAACCTTCTTCTTAATTTCACTGCGCCGAATGATTCCATGATTGTCATCAGGGTCAAATCCTACTCCAACCTTCCACACATCGCAAATGCACCTCTTGTTAGTGATCTGGTCAGCAAAGAAGGGCCAGCACAAAAAAGGCACAGCACTTGATAAACCTTCTATGGTGGAAGTCCAACCACAATGGCTTAGAAAACCGGCGATGGAGGGGTGATTCAAGGCTCTTGGTTGAGGTGCCCAAGTTACAATCTTCCCACGAGTGCCTTTGAATTAATCTGGAAATGCATAGCTTGATCTGTTTTTCATGAAATCTGGACGCACCACCCAAAGGAAAGGCCTGTTGGTGAGGTCAAGTCCGAGAGCTAGCTCTTGGAATTGGGTTGGTTCCAAAGTTGCGATGCTGCCAAAAGCATTTTTGTATAAATCTGAAGCTACTCATTAAGAGTTTGAGGCCACGTACGCGAAAGTACATGCTACAATCAATAAATATAATACTTTGGCTGCACTACTGAAAACGGAATCAATTAAAAAGAAAGAAGGAAATATCAAACATTAAATATATAGTACTGCTAGTAGTACGTACGTAGTCGAAGCCAAACTACAAGTTGGATTTATTTATATATAATATTAAAGTCGGATTACTTTATCGTCCACTGTCCGAGTAGGCCGCTCAATTTGACTACTGGATTAAATGTGTATTTTTTTTTTTTATATTTTTTTAACATATTTAAATATATTTAAAAAATAAAAAAATACATCAATACATTAAATATCAATTTCTTAATCATTAAGTATAAAAAAATTTAAATACACAAGCGGTCAAAATGAGAGGTAAAATAGCATTTTTCATAATATTATGGCTCCGTTTGAATAGTAAAAATATTTCATTTCATCTCATTATTATAATTTTTTTAAATTTTTACACAAAATATGAAAAATAATTTAACATTTTCAATTTCTAAAACAATAATAATATTAAAAAATAATATTCTAACAATATTTTATTTAACTTTCAACTTTAATCTTAACTTATCTCATCTTAATACACTATCTTTTTTTTTTTTGATAATGGCGAATCTCATTCATCAAATAAGGACATACAACTTTGACTTAAGAATAAATCAGTTACAACTAATAAAAGCTCCACAGCGCACATCCGTGGCTGACATGGTCTAGTCCCCACGGCACATCTCTACTGACAAAGTCAGAGAGATAGCCCATCTCTGTTCAAAAACAGAGAAAAGAAAAACAACTAAAACCAACTCCATACCCGACTAAGCGGGAAATGGAGGAGGCACACCCCAACACCTCCGCGACACGGAGAGGGGAGAAAACACCATTCCGGACCAAGTCCGAATGGGAACACCATTACCGAAAAAAACCTAAAACAAAAAGAACATAAAAAACAGACATACAACAGACAAAACATAAAGAGCTACAATGTGAAAACACTGTAAACGAAAAATCAGTGCACATAAAACACAACAAAAGGAGGGAAACCGAAGGTCGCGCTAAGGAGATCCAGTGACGCCGGTTCGGAATCAGCCACTCGGTGCGCCGTCAGATGATTGCATGGAGGCGCGTGGGTTCCACGAGCAGCGAGCTCCGATTCTTCGAACCGCGCGTGCGTGATACGCGCCGCTCCGATGGAGGCCGCATTACAGGGTTTTGCAGATCGGCGGCAGGGAAGACTCCTCGTGGGGCGCGTGCATGAAGAAGGTTACCGGATCCGCACGAATCGGCTCCCTCTTATTTAGCCGAAATCTGAGAAAAAAATACTAGAAAAACCAAAAAACACAACCGTCGGAGACACAGGGCCGACGTTGGGGAAGGAGGAGAGGAGAGGGAGGAGGAGCCGGAGCTCCCCCTCCCCCCAGCTGTGGTCGAACGACGGTTTTCTAGAGAGAGAGGCTCTCGCTTTTCATTTTCTAGAGAGAGGAGGCTTCTTCAGCAGTTACCCCTTCTTAATACACTATCTAAACAATACCTAAATTCGGTACGTACCTACATATTTCTGGTACTCAAATAATAGGGTAGTTAGTAATTTATAGTTATAATGCTAGTAATTAATTATGTATTAACAATTAATTAACGACTTCTTTGATTGATCCTTGAAGAAGCAAGGAAGTTTTCCCCCTATTTTAATTTTTGCTGTTCAATCTATACTTATATACAAAAGTGTTGACAAGATCAGATAATATACAAACTAATCATCTTGTATATATATATATATATATATATATATACTTCTTATATATTGTAATTAAATCCAAGTACTTTTCGCAATTATCTAATTTTCTAGTGATTAAGCGTTTTTTTTTTCCGATAACAATCTTACGACTCTTTTTTAATTTTGATCTTTTTTTTTTTTCTCTTTATCGATAAATTAAGGACATACAAATTAAACTATATTGTACATAAAAATATTTACTTGAAGTTTTTACAGAATGACATCCCACATCCAATATTAATCATGACATATGGCCGTATATATTACAAACCAGTCAAAAAAAGAGGCCGTCTCATGAAGTTAATATATATTACAAATTCATCAGTCAAACAAAGTGGCAGGCCGTCAGAAGTTAATAAAAATTAATGAAAAATTATAATTATCATCTATACACCACACGTTAGCATAATTTATTTTTTATTTCTCTTACCAAATGTATGGTGTATGGATCACTATAATAGTTTGCGTATTTTGGAATGAATATTTTGTCCCAAAAGATAGGATTTTTGTCCCAAAATGTATTTCGAAATGTAAAAAAAAAAGGCCTTAAGGTCGTCCCAAAAGGTATTTTGAGACGAAATTTTACTAGATCATTCATCACATTCAAACGGAAATTTTATTCAAGAACAATTGAATTTCATCCCAGAAAGTCGTTCAAACTCCAACAAAAATCATTCAAACAATATGTCTGTTCGAACGTATACTTCATAAATGATCAATCGATACCAATTCGTTCGACCAAATAGACATGAGGAAACGTTTGAGCAAATAAATTGATGATCGAACGTAAATTATATTAATTTTTAAAATTGAATAAGAGATTCAAACATGTAATGAACAGAAATAGTGAGTTATTGGTTCGAACATGTTTGAATGGTTCGCAACGTTTGATGACCGTTTGAACTCAACTGTGTGATGTTTCAATGGTTGTGTCTGATTTATATATGTTCGAACGGTTAATATTTTCATTTTAATAAAAAAAATTAAACAAAATAGATATTTATATTTCAAAAATACATTACAAATTGTTTAATATAAATAAAACTAATCTAATTGTAGAGGACGTGTCCCACTTCGTTATTGCAACCGTTAACCTGCACTGGAATCAAAATATGATCTGCCAGTTTTGCTAAGAAAAATTCCAATGCTTAAGTCAGTAAGAAACTCGAGAGAATTTGAAAAACTGAAAGATTAATCAAAGAGATCTGCATCATTAAGGTTACCTGCTTGCTTTTTTCTCGGTGCCTGTGTTACCTTTTTTGTTCTTGATACTTGCCCCTATTCCTTCGTTGGTCATATATAATGCCAGCCATGCATGCATTGAAAGTCCAGCTCCAACGGAACTGCATGCACGTATAATATTGTGCTAATTAATAAGCTAGCTAGCTATTATATTGTTATTATATAATGATGCGGGTGTTTAATTAATTATTTGCCTTTCTGCATAAAGCAGAAAAGTCCAATTGTCATTATAATGGGTGACTGAATATTTACCATTAATTATACATGTGTAATTCAATTGTCATTCCAGAAACCGAAGAAGGAGGGACTCAATTCCCTGAAGACTAAGAAAGCGTGTTGGGGCTCCCAAACTGCGACTTGGAGACGATGAAGAGGGCACTTGATTATGGCTCACGAAACATTAAAGCCATGGATACGATAGACTGGTGGCTTTGTAATTCAGCGTATGAACTGGAGGCAGATGAGTTTGCCAGGGTTCCAAAACTCCTACCATTTGGCCCATTTCCGTCTGAGTGTGGGGACTCAAGGTCACTGTTCTTTCCAGAAGACGATTCTTGGATAGATTGGCTCGACCAGCACCCACCCTGCTCGGTCATATATGATACTTTTAGTGGGGTCGGAAGTTTAGAACCAACCCAATTTGAAGAGCTAGCTCTTGGACTAGACCTCGCTAACAGGCCTTTCCTTTGGGTGGCAGAGGCTGTCGAGGGATTTTCCGGGTCGGATTCAGCTGAAGGGAATGAAAGAGGGCCGAAGATGGAGTCGGACGAGAGTTCTTGTTGGAGAGTCGTGATGAGAGAGGAAAGATCCTGAGTGGGTTCCTCTTCCTCTGCATCGAGCAGAGAGAGTATGTGGCTGCATGACTTGTTTCGCTTAGACTCTTCACAATCCTCCATCTGGGTTTCTTCTCTTGGGCGTTTTAATGGATTCTCCGCCATTAGAGATATCTTCTTTTTTTTTTTTTTTTATAAAAAGAGATGGTAGAAAGATGGCTCACAAGAGTTGCAGGGCACTGCAGAGAGAGAGACAAAGAGGAAACAGGGTAAAAGGCCGACGATGAGGAGAGAGATTGGAGGTACAGGGCTTTATATAGAGTTCGGACCAAAGCCGAAGAAAAAGCGATCGAAACAGTAACGAGGAAATTAAAAATAAATACATATATTCATTTTTCAACGAAAAAAACGCTGCTCTAGGTTCGTCTCCGCACCTCAGGTTTGGCGTCAGGTACTTATGTCCGAAGCCGAACTAAGATTGAGATAAGTCCTGTGTTTCCCCGGTGCACGTACGCAATTGAACTCCATCCGTTGGATTAAGATTTTTTACGATGGGGTGGGAGCCTGGAGGGCCCTACGAGGGGCGAGGGAGGAAAAGTGGAATGGGATTCGAGGATACCACGCGCCTTTTGACACGCGTGGCATGGTTAACTTTATTTTTCAAGTCACATTTGGAGGCTAGAGCTTTGTATTTTTTTTCAAAAACTAAGCATATGTTTGGGGTAAAGATGAGAAATCTCATCTCATCTTTATCTCATCTCATCATTATATTTTTTTTAAATTTTCATATAAAATATAATAAATAATTTAATTTTTTTAAATTCTAATTTAATTTTTTCAAATTTTAAAATAATAATAATATTAAAAAATAATATTTTAAACTTTTATCTTAACACTATTCATAAAATTTTTAAAAATTCTCATCTTATCTCTTCTACCAAGCATAACTTAAAAATTGTAAATATTGCTTGGGATTTTTAAAATTATTTGGGCTTTATTTATTTTCCCGCCGCCAGGTTAAGCAAATCAAAATCAAGGGTGGCCGTTAACATCTTTTAAATTTGCTTCCTACTTCAATAAAATATATGTATTTCATTGTGAACGTTGGGTGTTATTAACTTATTGCTTTTGGTGGGTTTAGTACAATTCTAATTGGCTCAATTGGGTTTAATACAACTTCCTTGCACATTGCTAAAAAAAAAAAATGTTTATGATTGATTATTTGTAACAATAATAACTATTTGAGACGAAAGAGTAATTTTATACACTACACTCTTAGCTTATTTTAACTATACTAAGTAGTATGTGGCACATTCATTACCATTAAATGATAAAGAAGCATGCAATAAATGATCATTTATTGGTAATAAATATGTCACATCTTACTTAGTAGGATGAAAGTGAGATGGTAATATGATGTATAGAATTTTTTGAGATGAAAATAGATTCATTTTAACAGGAAATAGTCATTTTCGTGAAAAATAATTAGTTTCAAATAAGCAATTTTCTTATAGTTATTATTTTGTTTACTACAAAAGGCACGATCTATATGTATGTGACTTAGCATATAAAAATAGATTTTTTTTTTGCATGTAGCTATGTGTCATATTTTCATGATATATAATAATGTAGAGGCCTGTAATTCTCAGTCACTGTTATTCTATTCTTGGGAAATCTTTCAAACTTTGTAACTATATATTCAAGTAGCACATGACAAGGTTCAAGGAGTGACAACTTTTTTATACCAAGTGATCAAAAGAAAGGGATTTATATTATATGTAGTTTGCTAGTGGATACCTTGAGGTCCAAACTGGTATTATCAAAGATACCTTTTTTTTCTTTATAACAAAGTTTATTTGTATTTTACTCGAACCTTTAGAGGCTTGTATCTTAATTGTGTTTTCCGCTGCAGGAAGACACCAGGCAAAACTTAGTTATCTCTGACAATATTAGGCTATGTTTAGAAGTTGAGCTGAGTTCAATTCTTTATAAATAGTAGTGAGTTGAGTAGTAGAGAGAGTTATGTGGAGCCTATCTAAACTGAGTCTAAAGTGTATTTGGATGTTAAGATGAGTTTAGTACTTTTATGGAAAGTTGAAAAAGGTTGTGGGTCCCACATATAAAGATGTGTTAAATTGAAAAAACTTATAGGTCGCACATGTAAAGAGGTTTTGAGTTGAGATGAGTTTATTAATTTGAGAGTTGAGTGTTTAGATGTTAGACTTAGCATAAAATTAGACTGAGCTTAGCTGAGTCTTTCAACCAAATGCAGCCTTAAAGTTCGCCCTCTGGAAACTCAAGCTTGCATTGCCTAATATGCAAATGGAAGAAAAGTAATCATTTCTTGTTTTGCTTAATTAGATATTATTTAGATGTTAAGGCTAATGCTCATTCTACTTTTTAGGGTGTTGAAGCATAGAGTAGAAGAACTGGAGCATGAAATGAAATGAATGCGGCAAAAGATTGAGATTGATGAAAAGGTAGAAATGAAAGTTTCTCTTCCCTGTTTAAAATGTTGCAAGTGTTCAATATAAATCCTTGTTAGCCAAATTCTTTAAGACCTCCACTGTTGGAATATGTCTTTGATTAAGTTAATGCCATTTCTTGAAGTCCTTACTCGTGATATATACATGTTTTGTAGTTCATTTAATTAACTAATATGATGTGTTCACATTGATGAAATGGATTTTGCTAACTGTGAGAAACGTACGAGGGAAGTCTTTTATTGGATACAACATAAATGCAATGATATTGCACAAGTTTACCAATGCTGGATTCTCCTATTAGGTTCTTGCAATTGTATCACTTGAATATACTGCTTTATTTATTTTGCCTATGTGGGCTATGGAGTTCTTGAACTGATGACTTAGATCTTCTCTTCATTTTATGTAGATTCTGCACTGTCACCTACCTCCAGCAAACTTGGTGGCTTGAAAACATATGTTCTGCTTTAATTGTGTGCAGCCTTATGTTTTGGTTTGATGTTTATTTGCAAAAGAAATATTTTTAGCAGGGAATTTCAAATAAGGACTGTATAATTCTACTCAACTTGCATATGTACCAAGAACTTGGGTATCAAGAACTTCTCTTTGTTTTGTTGTTCTCTTCATTTCAAAGCCTTTTAAGCTTTAGTTGGCAAGAAGTTCATTTTTTTTTTTTACAAGCATCAATGAAAAAGGATAAGCCAATTGGTGTGCTGCAAACTTTTAGAGTTTGGCTTGCATCTAGGGGAAAAAATTACTCACTTGAATGCTACGTGAGTAATCTTTATATGTAGAATTTAATAATGCATGCAACACTTACGACTCTTTTTTAATTTTGATCCTTTTTTTTTTTTATCTCTTTATCGATAAATTAAGGACATACAAATTAAACTATATTGTAAATAAAAATATTTACTTGAAGTTTTTACAGAATGACATCCCACATCCAATATTAATTATGACATATGGCCGTATATATTACAAACCAGTCAAAAAAAGTGGCCGTCTCATGAAGTTAATATATATTACAAATTCATCAGTCAAACAAAGTGGCAGGCCGCCAAAAGTTAATAAAAATTAATGAAGAATTATAATTATTATCTATCCACCACACGTTACGCATAATTTATTTTCTATTTCTCTTACTAAATATATGATGTATGGATTATTATAATAGTTTGAGTATTTTGAGACGAATATTTTTATCCCAAAAGATAAGATTTTTGTCCCAAAATGTATTTTTGAATTGAAAAAAAAGGTCTTAATGTCATCCCAAAAGGTCTTTTGGAATGAAATTTTGCTTGACTGTTCAATCACATTCGAATGAAAATTTTACTCAGGAACAATTGAATTTCATCTCAGAATGTCGTTCGAACTCCCACAAAAATAGTTCAAACAATATGTCTGTTCGAACGTATACTTCATGGATGATTGATCGATACTAGTCCATTCGACCAAATAGACATGAGGAAACATTCGAGCAAACAAATTGATGATTGAACATAAATTATATTAATTTTTAGAATTGATTAAGAGGTTCAAACATATAATGAACGGAAAGAGTGAGTTACTGTTTCGAATGTGTTCGAATGGTTCGCAACGTTTGATGACCATTTGAACTCAACCGTGTGATGTTCCAACGGTTGTGTCTGATTTATATATGCTCGAACGGTTAGTATTTTCATTTTAATAAAAAATTTAATAAAAAATAGATATTTATATTTCAAAAATACAATACAAATTATTCAATATAAATAAAACTAATCTAATAAGTCTGAACTAAATAAATAAATTGACTGGCATCGCCAGCACCCAATTCTACTTCATCAACGAAACATAACAACCCACAGTCCTCATCGACACATCTCCAACCTTCGTTGTGCTTTGGCAGAGCAATTCTTGCCACCTCACTTTGTGATTTCAGTCATTTGTGCTAACCGAGTTGACTTTTTTTAGCACGAAAAAGCATCTACGTTAGCCAAGCCAAATCCCTTAACTCGCCACAACACAAAAGTCAGACACAAGTGCCTCGACTTGTCAACTCTTGCGCTAGCCAAGCTTGGTCCCTTGACTCGCCACGATGCATTGGTCCAGCTAGAGCCCCAAGGCTCGCCCATACGACCAGTCAGACACAAGTCTCTTGACTTGCTGACCTTCGTGCCACCTCGCCATGATGCATTGGTCGGGCTAAAGCCCTAAGGATCGCTCACACGACCAGTCAGACACAAGTCCCTTGACTTGCCGACCTTCATGCCGCTAAGCCGAGTCTCTCAACTCACCACGAAGTTTAGGCCAGGCACTAGTCCTAAACTCGTCAAGAAGTTTAGGCCGGACACAAGTCCCTTGACTTGCCGACCTTCATGTTATAAGCCGAGTCCCTTGATTCGCCACTAAGTCAGGTTGGGCACCAGTCCCAAGACTTGCCCGAATGGGCCCTCGGACACAAGTCTATTGACTTACCGATATTTGCGCTACAAGCCGAGTCCCTTGATTCGTCGTGAAGTTTAGGTCGGGCAATAGTCCAAGGACTTGCCAAACGACCATTTGGACACAAGTCCCTTGACTTGCCAACCTTCATGCTAAGACGAATCCCTAGACTCGCGCCGAGTGTCACACTCGAGCCATAACCGCTGCCAGCAGATTACCTCTGCAAACAAGCCTTCAGAGTTAACGGGACTCTGAGCTCCACAACCGCCTTATGCGGGTTCCCTTCGGGTAGGAATCAACGGGCTCGGCAACCGCCTAAGGTGGACCTCAGGGGGTCGATGGGCCATCTGACCACTTTGCTTAGGGTACTTCCCACAAACTCCAACATTAACAATAAATTGAAAACAAAAACATCAGACCAACATACACTTTTTCAATAAGAACAAACGCACCGTCGGACTATACAGCTTACGCGATCGAGTACACCTCCCACCATGGGATGATGAGTAGCAAAGCTCTTGTTGAGGTCTACAATCGTAACAAAAAGTGGTAAAACGATGGCAAAAACCATTTTGATATGGTTTCTTGATCGTAGGTTGGGGTGTAATCGGTCCAGTCCGAGGGGGTCAAAGACTCAAAAATTTTGGTCCACCCTTTTCCACTAGACCGATTACACCTATAGATTGGACTAGATCGTTAGTTATCAATCTTGTTGGTCCAATCATTCTAATTCGGTCCATATGAGCTAGGAACATTTTTTTCTCTTTTCTTTTTTTGGCAAATAAATTAATACAAAAATTTAATTTAATGAGAGAAAATTAAAATTAAGCGAGCTCTTTAATATAGATTATGTAACTAACTTATTAAAAAAGTAATGAATTGTAATGATATTTATGATGATAATAGTTACTTTGTACTTTAGTATTCATAATGATCTATATTAAAATTCTAACATTTTATATATAGTTAATGAATATTAAATAATTTCATTGTCTATAGATTACTCATCCTCACTTGCAACTTAGGTATCTTAAAAAAAATTACCTAATTACTTTGATTAAGTGTAAATAGTAGAGTCTATGTCTACAAATAATAACATATATTATCATTTAGTTTATCATATAATATACTAATTAATTGATAGCAAATATTATTTTACATTTTATATAGTTAATGTTGATACATTAGATAAAAATTATATAATTTACTTACATAAATACTATATAAAATAATATATTATATATATCATATTTAAAAAGTTTATATTCAAAACCAATTTTGTTCGGTCCTAAAAAACCACATCTCAGGACCGAACCGAAAATCGAATTTCTCAGACACCATGGATTGAAACCAACCCACATGATTTTCTTTCCGGTCTGGTCAGTTTTCCCAATTAGGATTGAAAAAATTTCACTCCTAATCATAGGCAAACCGTTGGGTGTACAACGTGACAGATGCTCTGATTTTTTCTACAATGGATTCGTCGCAAATACTTGGTTATTTGTAGCGAATTTCTTCACCAAAAATGTCGTCACAAAAGTGTGGCAAAAGGTGGTCAATGGCCAACACAAAATGTAGAATTTCTTTTCCGGCGATTTTTTTCGCCGTAAAACGTCAACTACAATAGTGAGTGATTTGGTCACAAATAATTATTTGCAGTGAGATTTAACGTCACAAATAGGTATTTGAGGCTAAAAATTAATTATCGCCGAATACAATTACTTGCGGTGATATCTATTGACACAAGCAAGGTTTATCAGCAATAATTATCATTGCAAATAAGCATTTTTGGCGAAAAAATATTTTCGACGACTAAAAATCATCAGTAATTGTCTTTAACTAAATAAAAAAAAATACTAGTAAAACTATATGGTTGTTATACCCTAAAACACATAAAGAAATGTGAACAATATATTAGAAATACACTAAGCTCTAAGCTCGTAGATTAAAAAAGAAAAGGCAAAAATTAGTACAATAATTGGAATCTATGTGAGACAAGAAAACACTAAACATATACTTAAAAATTGAAGTATATATGACCTACCAGCACATGACAACCTACAAATTGTATTAAGGGGATGATTGGAAACATATCTCATCCCATGATCCATTCCATCTCATTTCATCCCATCTCATCTCATCTCATCGCCTCCCATCTCACCTCATCTCATCTCATTTTCTTTCCAAATATCATTCAAACTCAAACACTTACAAATTAATTATTACAACTTTTTCAAATTAATCATTACAACTTTTTCAAATTTTTAAACAAAAAAAAAATAATTCAACGTTTTCAAATTTCAAAACAAAAATAATATCAAAAAATAATATTTTAACAATATTTTAACTTTATGATATTATTTGTTCAAAATTTTCTCTCTCCTTTCCCAAAATCTAATAGATAATTAATCCAAACTATCTTATCACTATTTACAAACTAATGGACACTGTAGGTGGTCGGAAAACACAAGGTCAGGACGCCTCCATGCTTATCTCGGCCTTGTATGCTTATTATTTGTAGAAAAATGAAGGGAATCCACCCATTCCTATCGTTTTAAAATTTTAATGGCCACTGAGTTGACTCAGTCATAGCGGAGTTCAATCCAGAAATCATTTAAATGAGTTTTAAAGCGATCAAACGGAAGAAAACCACGGCCTTGAACTGTTTTGTGTTCACACATTTGCTCAAACAGTGCGTTCGGTTGCATATTTTAATCATCGAACAACAACCAGTTGCTCGTTTGAACACTATGTTCTACTTCAAACGTGTAGCGATTATTCGTTCGAACGGTTTATTAGTTTGTACTTGTTTTAATAAGGCAATTTTACGTAGGTTCATATATTACATTTTAAAACCTATTTTCGTAGTATTATTTTTAAAATTTCAAGCTTAAAATGACTTATAGGGGAAAAAGCGTGTCAAGTCAGGGCAACCCTCCAGCAAAGAAATCAGAGAGATGACTATATTATTGTAGCGACAGGTGAAGCTCTCAGACTTTCAGGATCTTCGCTGGGAGGACGTTCACTAGTCGATGTCTTCATAAAGCGTGATTGGGAACCAATCATTGACTAGAAGGACTTGGTGGTGCCAGCCGAGATGATGAGGCATACATGATCTTGATTCGGGGTGTATTGGTTGCATTTTCAGTGAATGTAGTCGCCGATTTTCTTAGTATCCCTCGACCTGTATATCCAAATGTGGTGCCCAGAGATTCTACAACTGTGGGTGATGGGGAGACGGCTGAGGACGAGGGCACTAATGTAGATGGACTCGATGGCTGCGATGGTCATGAGGTTCAATAGTTAGTTGTGAGTCCAGACGCTCTCCTTAATGGGACAAAGAGCATCAAACAGGTTGATTTACCTGGTTTTTCTAAGATCATGAACATAATTATCGCTACCAACATTGATCCTTGGTAGCACAAGACTGATGTTGGCATGGATCAAGCATAATTTATGATAAGCATTGCTCGTGGGGCGCCTATCAACCTAGTGAGTTATATATTTGCTGGGATTCAATTATAGGCTCACTATATTACAACAGATATCTTGCCCTTTGGGGTCTTCATCAATCAATTTCTGTTAGTGATGGGGTTCAGGCTGATCATGATGAGCGTGTTCGGGAGCCGATTAGGCCGATTAACTCCTCGACCTTGTCACATAGTACAGGCAACTCGAAATTTTAGGCTCCTGCTCCTACTAAAGAGACGGTCGAGATTTAGGGAGATGCAAACCCGAGAGATTCTTGCATATCAAGTTAGGCCTCTACTAGGAGTGTAATCGGTCTGGTCCGAGAGGATCACAGATCAAAAATTTTGGTTCATCATTTTTGCTGGACCAAACCATTTGTTATCAGTCTGGTCAGTCCATTCGGTCTGATTCGATCCATAAATGTTTTTCCTCTTTTTGAAAAAAAAATTAATATAATTAAATAATTAAATTAGTAAAATTAAAATTAAGTGATCTCTTTAACATTTTATATATAGTTAAATAATATTAAATAATTTCCTTGTATATATGGTCAATGGTGATCCTTTTGAAGAAAATTACATACTTAACTTATACAATTACTATATGAAATATTTAAATATATATATGCATTCGGTCGGTTTTTCCAGTCTGAACTGATAGTCTTTCAGCCCTAGCCTCTACTCAGAGGGTATCACACACTAATATTTGTGACAAGATTGTAGATATAGTTTGTGCAGAGTTTCACGCACAAACATGAGAGGTGATTGATGCAATGCGTATGGAGATTTGGAGTGCCATCTCTGACTTGCGTATAGAGATGACTAGCATCTCCAAGACTCAAATGACGATCAGTACTATGCTGACACAGATGGAGACAAGCCTAGCTACAGTCGAGGAGGTGGTAAAAGAATTGGGGCATAAGTTTATATCTTTTTCTTTTTTTTTAGTTTTTTGTGTGGACACTCAATGTTTTGTAAAATTAATTTAATTATGAATCGTCTTTTTATTTTCTAAACTAATTATTGATCTTTATTGTATTTATTCTTTAACTGTTATTTTTTTGTATAAATTAAATATTTATTAATAATTAATTAAGGTATTGTTTTGACATTAAACTAAATAAAAATTATGGTCACGTTGGAATGCATTGTAGAAGCCTTCGAATTGAATTTCCAATCCCGCCAAAGATTTTTCATCGAACCTGCCATATTTGCCGTTCGAACTATATCTTTTTTTCGTTTGAATGGGTATTACTACAGATCGAACGATTAAAATCTAGATATCCGGTTACAAACCGGATATCCAGTTTGTAACCGGATATCCGGATTTTTCACTATAAATCTGGATTTCCAACCATAATCTGGGTTTTTTTTTTCTAAAAATACTATAATCCGGATTGTTCACTGTAGGATTTTTCACTATATAATCCGGGTTGTTATTACTTTTTTTTTTTTAAGACTAAACTTAAAAAAAAAAAGGTTTTTATAGTAATTGTTTTTTAAAAAAAAAACTGATAAGCTTAAATTGCCCAGATTTTTAAAAACAAAATAATTTAAACACTCTTTAAAAGATTTTTATATAAAAATAAATAAATTAAAGAACAAAAAAAATAATAATACATCACAACTAATTAAACTAAAACATACATTTACAAAGAACAAAATGCAGAGTCTTCACATCTTGAATCTGGAATTGGGGGGAAATTTTCTACTGGACTGTCTCTCCATAAACTGCCAACAACATCAATTACAATAGAAAAATGAAAACTATAATGATTAGAAACAATAAGTCAAAAAGAACAAGAGAATAAAACTTGAAACAAAACCTCACTATCAATCCAGATGAAAGCATTAAGAAACAACACATGGAAAAATCATTGACTTAGTATTAAGAAATTCTCTAGTATTACTTAAACTCCAAGAAGCACTCAAAAAGGTAAAAATATCAATCCAGATGAAAGTATTTTGTGATTGAATAATATATGAAGATTATTATAAAAAAGATGTAGAATAAAAGCAAAGAACAACTGACTTTTGCTTAAATGAGGGCAGTGTGCACTGTGCTTAGTCTGTAATGCATCATACTTAGAATAGGGAAGTCGTTGCTGTAAATCATTGACATGAATACCCATTAGACTCTAAAGAAGGATCAACGAGGATAAGACTACATAGAATACAAGAGCAGAACACTACAATACAAAGTATGAAAGTACCATAGACAAAGATTCAAACCCAATAACACAGAATAAATACAAGAGCAGAACACTACAATACAAAGTATGAAAGTACCATAGACAGATTCAAACCCAGTAACACAGAATAATATTAATTTTAGGATATAAGCAATCTCTGCCCATTTAATACCACCATAAAAAATAGAGATTGATATTGTTAAATGCCACAAAAGGAAATGTGAATTTCACATCCAAGAGTAAAAACAATGATTAAAACTAAATCCCATGTGAAAAACAGAGCAAAGGAAAAATAATATAAACCAAACAAATCTGAGCTTTTTCTGAGAAAAATCCCTAAGTACAAAGATCACATTACCAGTTTTGACAAACATGGGAAAAGAATAAAGTGGGCCATTCGAAGTCTCCATCAAAAGCAGGTCACAGATCAGAAAATGATGATGAAAACAATTTACTAATACCAAAATCAGAAGGCAGCCATTCATTCAGATAATCTAAATGATAAGTGGAAGCTTTATGCCCCAAAAATTAAATTAGCCACTTTATTCTGCAAAACTCATACGCATCTATTCAATTGAAACCCCTCAGGAAGTACAATCATGTCTAATTTGTGCTTTTAGCCACTCAATAAGCAGATGGAAATAAAAGGCATAAACCAACTGTAATAGCAAGAAAACTAAATCCCATGTGAAAAACAGAGCAATGGAAAAATAATATAAACCAAACAAACAGAGTATTACATAAAACAGTGATTAAAACTTGCCTTTTTTTTGTTTCATACACGAGCCGAATAGAAAAAATCACTGATAAGGTATCGAAATAAGCTTACAGAGCAAAGAAAAATAATATAAACCAGACAAACCAAAAAAAAAACCCTAATTTCATAAGAATCTAACAGGAAGACGAGACAAATCTGAGAAAAATCCCTAAGTACAAAGAAAGATACCTTACAAGCTTAGAGAGAGAGAATATGGATGGTAGCCCTAGCGTCTCTCACCCAGATGCGCAAAGGACTTTGAAGTTTTTGAGAAGGCTAGAAGGGATTCGGGGAAACAAACACGGCATTAGATTTGTATATACTATTTTGACCCAAATTAAACGAACCAAAGCAGATCAATGACTCTCTTATCCATTTTTAAACGAACTAACAGCCCACACAAATCCAAACCCACTTACTTAAATACAAAGTGTATCTAACTTTAAACACAACATAAAAATATCTATACAAACAGAGAGAGAGAGATGAACATACCGTAGGTTTCGGAGTTGAGAGAGAGATGGGGCTCGCAGACTCGACGCTCGCAGTGATGACTAGCTGCTAGGGTTTCACTTTTCAGCTCAGTTGAGAGAAAGGGGCTCTGAGCCTTCGAGGACTCGAGTGAAATGAGAGGCAGAGAGGTGCTCGAGGGGTGCAAACCAATGACGGCGGAGCTAGGGTTTCATCGTTTCAGAGACACTCAAGACATAGAAACGAGAAT
The DNA here is from genome assembly GCA_029856935.1 of Cyclocarya paliurus. Taxonomy (NCBI): domain Eukaryota; kingdom Viridiplantae; phylum Streptophyta; class Magnoliopsida; order Fagales; family Juglandaceae; genus Cyclocarya; species Cyclocarya paliurus. Next base: position 5,653,113 of record CM056950.1, read on the forward strand.
CAGAGTCGAGGACTCGAAGGAATGAGGATTAAATCACAGAAACGAGTAAAAACGATGCCGTTTAAAATCAAAATCAGTGTTTTTAAAATAAAGCAGCCGGTTACGGAAATCGGATCCGGGCGGGCACAAATTTTTTTTTACCCGTCCGGGTTTAATCCGGGCGGATAACAGCCCAGATCCACCAGGATTCCAAGTTTCGGACCGGACCGGAAAAAAATCCGGCCTGGTTGAACACCCTTAAAGCTAACTAGCATTATCTTGTTATTATATAATGATGCGGGTGTTTAATTAATTATTTGCCTTTCTACATAAAGGAGAAAAGTCCAATTGTCATTATAATTGTTATTAAAAAGCCGGTTCTGTTTTATTGTTATAAAACAAACTTTAGTTTTCTTAGTGATAAAAACTTTTCTGTTTTCTTTATTATAAAACCTTTTGTTAGTTTTAATCTCAAACCAGAAAACTTAAGAATCACACGAGTTCAGTTTGATACTCATCAAAACCAAAATCCAAAAATATTCCAAGACTTGACCAGATTACAGAAATTGAACAGTATAGAACAATATGAAACAAGAGTCAACAAGAATAGAACAGTTTATCAAAGAAATCAAAATATATTAAACTGTAAAGGAAATAAAGGAAAGAACACACCAATATACTTTATTCGACCCTAATAGTTTACATCCACGACAGGAATGGGCCTCAGAGATCTTTATTGATAATCAATACTTCACAGAGAAGCTACAGTACACTTAGCGTTACAAAGCCATCATAGAAATCACACAGATTTCTTCCCTCAAAGGACAAACCCTAGGTTGGCCCCACTTTCTCTCTGTTCTCGCCTCTCTCTCTGCCTCTCGATTACTCGATATGTACAACAGTGAAAGTGATGTCCAGGATTACAGCATAAAGATGAATATATATATATGTTACAACAGATGCTGCCACGTGTAGAAATCCAATGACTCAGCAAACAACTCCTCTGATGCAAAGTCACGGGCTTCTCACATGCTTGATTAAATCTGCCTCTAGTTGCTTCAAGAGCCCAAATCATGCCACATGCTCATCATCCAACAGATCACTTAATAAAAAATACATTAGTAATTACATGCAACAAATAAATGTATTGACATGCAAATTACAAATCTCCACCTTGGCAAAACATTTATTTGCCAGTGGTTTATATAATCCTCAGCATTGGCTTATTCCTACATTGTCCCCCTAATGGGGACAAACTTTTGACTCCATACCAACTAAGTTCAAACAGTGTATGAACTTAGACCAAGGGATAGACTTGGTCATCATATTTGAGGGGTTATTCTCAGTTGAGACCTTTTCCACACTTACTACTTTAGACTCTATAACATCCCTAACAAAATGAAGCCTCACATCAATATGTTTGGACCTTTCATGAAATACTTGGTTTTTAGCTAAATGCAGTGTGCTTTGATTGTCACTATAACATCCCGGATTTTAGTGTATTTTTAATGGAGGTTTTATTTAATTTATTTTGTGATTATTTGTCTTGTTTTAAATTTTGGGAGTTTTAAAATATTATTTCTTAATATTTTATGTGGTGAAAATTATTTTTATGTGATTTTTTAGATTTTATTTACTATTTTAGCTTTTAAAATGAATTTTAATTTTAATTGATTTATTTTTGGGTTTTTAATTTTTATTGTTGCATTTAAATTATTTCACTGCGTTTGGTTTATTTTAATTAGCTTTCGGTTTTAATTTCTTCTTCGTTGGATTTTTTTCGGGACCCAGCTGGAAAGACTAGATCTTCCTTTTTTCCCTCTTCTTTTTCTTTTCTTTCCTTTTTCTTCTTTCTTTTTTTTTTTCTTTTCCCCCGGTTTTCCCCCGCGTGCCCGACCCCTTCCCTTTCTCTCTCTTCTCTCTCATCTCTCCACCGTGTGAAACGGGTTCACTGTCGCCGCGCCGCCTCCCGGCCGCCGTGTGCTACACCGCCGGCACCATTCCCTTCCCTGTGCGCCGGCGACCTCACCCCTAAAATCTCAGACCGCCCCGAGCCACCGTTAGCCGCCGTGAACCGATCGAACCCGCGGTGGGTTTTTCCCCGTTCCGTCGCCGTCCGGCCATTTCTGGCCACCATCTCCTAGCCACATCTTCACCGGCCCAATACCAAGCATTTCCACCCATTCCCGGCCCCGATCCGTCGCCGGAGCCAGTCGTACGAAACCAAAACCCGATTCGAACATTCCGGCCTAAAACCGCCTATTTCCGCCACTATTCTCGGCCAACTACCATCACCATTAGATTCACCACCTTCCATAGGCCCTACCCTATCAATTTCGAGTCTCCGTTTGAAACCGTGAAAAATTTCCATTTCACTGCATTTCGGCCAGTGTTTTTACACTGTGCGAATTTGCTGCTTTGGTGTTTTCCAGTGTCTCGAAACCTTTGTAAAATTGTTTTAAAGCGCTGTAAGTATTTCCTAAACAATTCTTTGAGATTTAATTATATTTTTGCAATTAACTGCTATATTTTATATATATGTAACCTGGTTGGTTCCGGACTGAGTCCGAGGAGTTCGGGGGTGGATGGATCGATCGGAGTATTTGTTGTGTGTGATTAATTGTGGTTGGATTAATTGTTGGAGTTTGGTTATGTGATTTGGATATTGGATATTTTGGTTGTATTGTGATTTTGGGAGTTGATCATTGATTATGTTGTTTCATTTCATGTTGCACACATGACATGTTTGTAAATTGAAAACTGGGTTTTCGTGTATTGCATTCATGTTCATGTGGTTATCTTGAAAATTGAGTTTTCATGTGTTGACTGGATTTGTGGGTGCGTGTGTATCACGACCCCAAGCCGAGATGGGGCATTATCTCGGTGGAGCTCCTCTGGTCACTCGGGAGCGGAATATACTGAGTGACGTCCCCTAGGTTGTCGCCGGGCGACAACGGGATCGGACGTTGGACGTACCGACTCCGTGGCCCTTCTGCTGGCGGGGGCTAGAGGATGACCTGGCCACGAACGCACCGGGTGCGGAACTGGGCATCTCTCGTAAAGTAGCCAGGACGTGCAGATGGTCCATAGGGGAGGCCATGGTGCATATGGTTAATTGGATAAATGGAAAAAGAGCTGTTTTCTGGGAAAATAGCGTGAGTTGTTTTTGTGTATCATTTTCTGGGAAAATGATGGATAATGATTTTTGTGTGCCATTTTCTGAGAAAATGGTAGAAATTGTTTTACTGGAAATGATTTTTGAGCCAATGAGATTTTTGGCGTGCGTTGCACTATTTCATTTGCATCATGGGCATGCATGGTTAGTTGTTTAGATATGGTTATATCTCTAGACTTGGTTAGGTTATAACTTACCTGCGGTACCATTTCATGGTACTGCAGACTTTGCTGATGATGCAGATGCCGAGCCTGAGGATCTGGCTCCGCCGGAGGAGTGATCTGGGATCACTCGAGTTGTAGCTTTCAATTTCAGACTTGTATTTTATTTTCTGGGACTTGGCTTTGTTTTTAAGGTATTTGGTATTTTGGATTTCTGTATTAATTAAAATTCTGGTACTAGTAGACTTTATTACCTTCCGCTGTGTTTTTATTTGTACACTGTTTATTTATTGCACACACTGACACTTGTTGTTGGGATGCGTGACTGGTTGTCATCATCCCGGGTGTCTCGATTTCCGTGCTGGTCCGTACATGGAAGTCGGGGGCGCCATAGTCACAGTGTACTATGATGTTGCCATTGAAAATATTTAACTCACTTGCAATACCTTTTAGCCATATTGCCTCTTTAATGGCCTCTGTCAATGCTATATATTCAACTTCTGTGGTGGACAAGGCCACCACAGATTGTAAGTGTGATATCCAGCTAATAGCTCCCCCAAAAGTATAAACACATAACCAGTTAATAACTTCCTAGTGTTTACACTCCTTGCAAAGTCAGAGTCTACAAAACCAGTTAGTTCACAACCTTCTTTTACTTTGTTCCCAAAATTGAGACCTAAGTTAGTAGTGCTTGCAAGGTACCTCAATACCCATTTAATAGCTTGCCAATGGTGTTTTCCTGGGTTCCCCATAAATCTACTAACTACACTCATAGCATAAGTCAGATCTGGCCTAGAATAAACCATGGCATACATTATACTTCCCACCATGCTAGCATAAGGGATTTGTTGCATAAAACTAAGATCCGAGTTGGTTTCAGAAGCCTAATCTATAGACAATTTGAAATGCTGTCCTAAGGGTGTATTTATAGGTTTCACATGTTCCATGCCAAATCTATTGAGAATTTTAGAAATGTAATTTCTTTAAGACAAGTATAACATTCCAGCACTTCTATCTCTTTCAATTTTCATTCCTAAAATTTTCTTAGCAGGACCCAATTCCTTCATTTCAAATTCTGATTTCAGCATGTCTTTAACTTGTTTAATTAATTCAGTGTCTTTACAAGCTACCAGCATGTCATCAACATACAATAGGAGATAAACAAATATTCCTTTTTCTTCTTTATAATAAACACAACTATCATAGTAGCTTCTTTTAAAAGTGTTACTAATCATATGTGTGTCAAATCTTTTATACCACTGCCTAGGTGATTGTTTAAGACTATACAAAGATTTTTTAAGAAGACACACTTGATTATTTTTAATTTTATTAGTAAAACCTTCAGGAGGCTGCATATAAATTTCTTCTTCAAGTTCTCCAAGCAGAAAAGCAGTTTTAACATTTAATTGTTCTATATGCAAATTTTCAAAGGCTGTATAAGCTAGCAGTAGCCTGATTGAGCTATGTTTAACCACAAGGGAAAAAATTTCATTAAAATCAATCCTTCTCTCTATGTAAACCCTTTGGCAACTAGTCTAGCCTTATACCTGATCCCTTCTACCCCTGGTATGCTTTGCTTTTTCTTATAAATCCATTTGGATCCAACAAGTTTAACCCCTTTAAGTTGAGGCACTAAAACCCAGGTCTTATTCTTATTAAGAGATTCTATTTCCTCATGCATGGCAAGAATTCATTTGGAGGAATCCTTGCTAGTTACAATTTCTTTATAAGTTTTTGGTTCCTGGTAAACCACCTCATTAGCTACTGTCAAAGCAAACATTGTAAGTTCTGCTTGCCCATACCTTATAAGTGGCTTAAAAACTCTCTTTTGTCTATCTCTAACTAGCTTATAGGAGTTAGCTCCACCTTGATCAGTATCCCCTGAGTCCTCTCCATCAGGGTTACTTCTTTCCCCAATTTCAGGTTTAGATTAGGCATTAACTTGCTCCACCTCAATCTGAGATCCTCTTAGGGGCTTGTTAGTTTCTTGGTCTACCTTTTCTTCCTGTACCCAAGCCATTTGTGACTCATTAAAAGTCGCATCCCTACTCACAATGCACTTATACCTTTCAGGTCTATCTACCCAAAGTTTGTACCCTTTTACTCATTCAGGATACCCTATAAAAATGCACTTAAGTGCCCTAGGTTCCAACTTGTCAGTTTTTGAGGGTGCATAGGCAACACACCCAAAAACTCTTAGGTAGTCATAGCTGGGAGGTTTCCTAGACCATAACTCATGTGGAGTTTTAAACCCTATAGCTGATGATGGACACTTAATTATAAGGTGAACAGCAGTAGTAGCAGCTTCTTCCTAGAAGGTTTTGGGCAGCCCTGAATTTGACAACATACACCTTACCCTTTCTAAGATGGTCCTATTCATTCTTTCAGCTAGGCCATTCTGTTGTGGTGTTTCCCTCACTGTCTTATGCCTAAGAATTCCTTCTTTTTGACAGTACATATTAAAATCATTGGACAAAAACTCTAAACCATTATCTGTCCTTAGAATCTTGAGTTTTCTACCTACTTGGTTTTCCACTAGAGTCTTCCACTCCTTGAATTTTTCAAAGGTGTTACTCTTGTTCTTAAGGATGTATATTTAGACCTTCCTAGAGTAATCATCCACTAAGGAGAGGAAATAACTCCTTTCACTATGTGAATTTACTCTTGCCGGTCCCCATAGGTCAGAATGGACATAATCTAGGGTTTGTTTAGTGTTGTGGGTTGCTGACTTAAAACTAACCATCTTTCCCTTTCCATAGATACAATCTTCACATAAAAGTAAGTTCCCTAGGTTTTGCTCAGTCAGTAGCCCCTGTTTTTGAAGCTGTAGAAGACCCCATTGACTTACATGACCAAGCCTCATATGCCATAGTACAACTTTATTTTCTACTATGTTCTGAGTTGGTTATGCTTCCCCAACTATTGTTTTCCCAAGTAGAGTATACAACCCATTTTTAATTACCCTTTTCATAATCACTAAGGAGCCTTTAGTAACTCTAAGAACCCCTACCTCAAATTTGAAGGTATAACTTGCCAAATCAAGCATACCAAGATAAATTAAATTTCTCTTTAATTCAGACATGAATCTGACCTCCCTCAAACTTTTTCAATTCCATCATGCAATTTAAGTCTAACTGACCCTATTCCCATGACTTTGCAGGACTTGTTGTTTCCTAGGATTACTTGTCCCCCATCTAACTCAGAGAATGTCTCAAACCAATCTCTGATTGGACACATATGAAAAGAGCAATCAGAGTCCATTATCCACTCTATTTTTGAGTCAACCTCACTCACTGTAAGTACCTCAGCACTCTCATACCCCTCTAAAACTACAGAAGCATCCCCTGTCTCTTTAGTCTTACTCCCAAGGTTTGTTTTCCTATCAGACCAGTCTTTCTTAAAATTCCATTCCTTATGATAGTGAAAACATTTAAACTGTTTTTCCTTTGACTTAAACCTAAATTTCTTGTTTTCATTCTTGCCCCTCTTTTCTCTCTTTTCTGTTATACCCCTAACAGACAGGCCTTCTCCATGATTCTGTTTAGTATCCCTTCTATTTTGTAGTTCCCTAGTATGAAGTACAGATTGTACTTCATCAAGTGTCAAGGAATCTCTACCATACATCATGGTTTCTTTTAGGCTTAGGTATGATGAGTCTAAAGAACTCATCAAGAGGATGGCCTAATCCTCATCCTTCACCTTAATGTCTATATTAGCTAGGTTTAGTATAATTTTGTTGAACTCATCAAGGTGCTGCCCTATTGGAGTCCCATGGGTCATCTTGAAAGTATACAGTTTGGTTTTCTTATGTAATCTGTTTGCTAGGGATTTAGTCATGTACAGATTTTCTAATTTTAGCCATATACCCGCAGTAGTGTCCTCACTGGCCACCTCTTTCAGGATTTTATCCCCAAAAGAAAGAATTAGGGCACTGTGGGCCTTCTAGAGGGTGTCCTTATGGACAGGCCCGTTATCTTCCTCTTTCGAGGAAGAGCCCTTCTATTTCTCACCAAGGAGGGCATCCTGCAATCCATGTTGGGCTAGCAGTGCCCTTATCTTGATTCTCCATAAGCCAAAATCATTATCCTCAATAAAATTCTCTATATCAAATCTCATGGTCCCCATGAACCTGGTTCTGATACCAATTGTTATTAAAAAACCGGTTCTATTTTATTGTTATAAAACACACTTTAGTTTTCTTAGTGATAAAAACTTTTTTTTTCTTTATTATAAAACCTTTTATTAGTTTTAATCTCAAACCAGAAAACTTAAGAATCACACGAGTTCAGTTTGATACTCATCAAAACCAAAATCCAACAATATTCCAAGATCTGACCAGATTACATAGATTGAACAGTATAGAACAATATGAAACAAGAATCAACAAGAATAGAACAGTTTATCAAAGAAATCAAAAGATAATAAATTGTAAAGAAAGTAAAGGAAATAAAGGAAAGAACACACCGATATACGTGGTTCGACCCTAATGGTCTACATTCACAGTAGGAATGGGCCTCAGAGATCTTTATTGATAATCAATACTTCATAAAGAAGCCACAGTACACTTAGCATTACAAAGCCATTATAGAAATCTCAAGAAATCGCACAAATTTCTTCCCTCAAAGGACAAACCCTAGGTTTGCCCCTCTTTCTCTCTGTTCTCACTAGGGGTGAGCATTGGTCGGTCTAGACCGAGAAAACTGGACCGGACTGGTCATTTTGGACTGAACCGGACTGGACCGGATGGTCCGGTCCAATTTTTTTTGGACCGAATTCATTCGGTCCGGTCCACGGTCAGGCTATTTTTCGGACCAGACCGGACCGAATGTATTTCTATATATTTTTTATATGTAATTAATTATATATATAATTATACTATATTATAATTAAGTATAGACTATAGACTATAGTTATACTTATACAATTATACTTATACTAAATTACTAATATTACTAATATATAGCTATAGCCTATACTATATTACTAATACTATTATATAGTTATACTAATAGTTATATTAGTTTAGTTATACTATATTATAGTGATTTATTATAACTATATTATATATTAGTATAAGTTATAATGATTTAGTATAGTTATAACTATTAACTATAGACTTAGTTATACTTATACAATTATACTTATACTAATATTACTAATATATAGCTATAGCCTATACTATATTACTAATAGTCTAATACTTTATACTAATACTATTATATAGTTATACTAATAGTTATATTAGTTTAGTTATACCATATTATAGTGATTTATTATAACTATATTATATATTAGTATAAGTTATAATGATTTAGTATAGTTATAACTATAAACTATAGACTATAGTTATACTTATACAATTATACTTATACTAATATTACTAATATATAGCTATAGCTTATACTATATTACTAATAGTCTAATATTTTATACTAATACTATTATATAGTTATACACTTATACTAATAGTTATATTAGTTTAGTTATACTATATTATAGTGATTTATTATAACTATATTATATATTAGTATAAGTTATAATGATTTAGTATAGTTATAACTATTAACTATAGACTTAGTTATACTTATACAATTATACTTATACTAATATTACTAATATATAGCTATAGCCTATACTATATTACTAATAGTCTAATACTTTATACTAATACTATTATATAGTTATACTATAATTGTCATTATAGTATTAGAATCATAAATTATAATATTTATAATACATTGAATTTGAGTCATTTACATACTCTAAGTTAGTAACAAATTATATAATTTTCATCTAACCTAATCCTATCACTAACTAATATATAATTATACTATATTATAATTAAATATAGACTATAGTTATACAGTTATACTTATACTAATATTACTAATATATAGCTACACTATATTACTAATAATCTAATACTTTATACTAATACTATTATATAATTATACTAATCATGATTCATAATAACTAATCACTATAAGTCTATCACTATATATATTTAGTATCAATGTATTAATATATTCTTTAATGTATTATTAATACTATTAAGTATTAAGAGTTATAGTATAAATTATAATATATGTATAATTTATAAATTTATCAATTTATAATAGTATGTATAATTAAATATTTTATTCTTATTTATAATAGTATGTTAAGTATGTATCTTTCTCAATTATGGATATAATATGTATGAATAATTAAATTATTCATGCTTATTGCTTCATATACAAAATGTTAAAAGTTGTATATGGCTCATTATGCATTAACATACTTTAAGTTAGTAATAAAGTAATAATTAACATCATCAACAATGTAATTTTTATCTAATTTATTATCATTGACCATATAAAATATTTTTTTATTGAGTTTGTTACATAATTCACATTAATAAGCCACTTAGTTTAATTTAGTATTGTAAATAATTTTTTTTATTAATTGATTTAAAAAAAAAGGCCGGACTGAACCGGACCGGACCGAACCGATAGCTATCGGTCCGGTCCAGTCCCCTTGGGTGTTTGGTCTGGTCCGGTCCGGTCCAATTGAAGGACCGAAAACCTTCGGTCCATCGCTGGACCGGACTGTGTGCACCCCTAGTTCTCACCTCTCTCTCTGCCTCTCGATTACTCGATATGTACAACAATGAAAGTGATGCCCAGGGTTACAGCATAAAGATGAATATATATGTTACAACAGATGCTGCCACGTGTAGAAATCCAACGACTCAGCAAACAACTCCTTAGATGCAATGTGACGGGCTTCTCACATGCTTGATTAAATCCGCCTCCAGCTAGCTCTTTGACTAGACCTCGCTAACAGGCCTTTCCTTTGGGTGGCAGAGGCTGTTGAGAGATTTTTCGGGTCGGATTCAGTTGAAGGGAATGAAAGAGGGTTGAAGATGGAGTCGGACGAGAGTCGTGGTGAGAGAGGAAAGATCCTGAGTGGGTTCCTCTTCCTCTGCTTCGAGCAGAGAGAGTATGTGGCTGTATGACTTGTTTCGCTTATGGAGTTCAAAGAAACAGCCCACGGTGGCTCAATCTAGTACCGAGGTGGAGTATAAATCTATCGCCAATGCAACCTCTGAACTATTGTGGGTGAAATCTCTATTGCAAGAACTGGGTATTTTCTCCCATACATGTCCGCGTCTCTTGGGTGACAACCTTGGGGCTACGTACTTATCGGCGAATCCAGTTCTTCATTACGTACTAAACATGTGGAGATCGATTATCATTTCATGCGTGAGCAAGTCAAACGTCGTGCCTTATCTGTTCTGTTTTTGCCAAGTGAAGCTCAAGTTGCAGATGTCCTGACTAAGCCCCTGCCTACTGCCAGATTCCAAGCTCTTCGTGCCAAGTTGTGTGTTCGTTCACTCTCGCTCAACTTGAGGGGGGATAATAAGGAAAATACAGATTCTCCCTCAGACCTGCCACCGTGATGCAAGCACGTGCTCTCCATGTTGCCTTCTTTCCATACATAGCTAGCTTAGTCTTCTTACCTTGTATAATGTAATCTGTTGACGATTCTTTCCTTTTACATGTAATGTCAATATATATACAATGTACACTAACACCCTGCTCTGTTGAGGTGAGTTTACAATAATATGCTATTACACTTCTTCTCTTTAAAGAGAGAGAGAGAGAGAAAGAACATGATTTTCTTATATTTTTTTAAAATATTTGAAGTATTCTAATTATAAAGTTAAAGATAATACTATAAAAATCATAAATTTTAAAAGAATTTATAATTTAATTTTATCATATTTACAATTAATGGCTGGTTTAATAAATTAAATGAATAAAACTTGAATTTGACCAAGTCAGTGATCTGGAACATCTTATCGATCGAGCGATCTTATTCCTTTATTTAGGCTGTGATTAGATGTTGAACTGAGTTGAATTGAGATGATAAAATATTAGTAGAATATTATTTTTTAATATTACACTACAACAAAAATGCCTTTTTGCTGTGAAATTTTATCTGTTGGAAAAGTAATCGCCACAAAAAAGTATTAATTGCGGCGATTTTGGATTCGACGCATAGTTTTTACGCTGAAGCAAGGTTTGGGCCATGAACTGTCCTTTTGCAGCGAATTTGTGATATATTGCGAGGAGAAAAAACATCACAATAAATAAAACGCAGTTGCGACGTAACTAAACAACGGAATTGTAATTTTAAGGATAGATTATCTTTAAAGATAATTTGTATATGGGGGCGGCAAAACGCACCTAAAACAAAACTTTCCCCCCTCAATTTTGGCTTTGGTACATTCCCGAAAACCCATCCATTTTCTTCTTCTTCATCGATTTTTGACTACCTGCAAACAAATCCACCGCACTACGTTGCCACACGGCTTCCCTCATCCATAGAAAACCAGGCCTAGCAGCATCGTCCACCCATTTGGAAATCCACGGAAGCTAGGCCCTTAGAATGGGGATTGTACGGTAAAGCGAGCCATTAGCGGCGATGATCTCCTCCCCTTTTGGGTTCAAAATATGGACTTGGTGATTTTGTAAGCCTGTATTTTGAGATCAACCATGCCACTTTTCGTGGTGGCAAAGTGGTTTCCCATGAAGCCTCCTCCCCGTCCTCTCCTTCACTCGCTTCTCATCGATTTCGAGTCACTCTTGCTTTTCCCATCCAAATATAGAACCCTACTGTTTTTTGTTGGGTAGAGTATCGGAGGTGGAGATCCTTCGCGATTCCTCAGCGATTCTCACTCATGCACCACAGGTATCTCCTCCCAACTCCCCACTTTTTGATAAAATGCTAGTACAAATTTTGTGTCTTGTGTTCTTTAGGTTTTCGTAACAAGACATATAGAGATGGATTTTCTTTGCTACATGCTGTCAAAAACTAGATTGTGTTAACTTTACCCTTGATTATTCTTTTTCTTCTATAAAGCAACACCGACATTGTAGAAAAAATTGATAAAAAAAAAAAAAAATAACACAAGCTTCACGACATGTCGAGAGAACTGATCTGCCCCTTAGCATGGCCTTCCCTGCCGTGATGGATTTAGGACTATTATATCTTTATTATTATTTATGGTAATTAAATTGAATATAAAACTTAGGTTTATATTCAATTTAATTAATTATATAGAGATGAGATGGAGTATTATATATCTTGTCATTATAAAAACCAAGATAAGATAAGATTTCTTAATATTTATTCCAATGTACATATATATTCAAATCTCTTGACTTAGATAATAACCAAATCACAAATATCTCTTTATATGCATATATGATTTTATTATAATATGATCTAAGACATATATCTTGAAATATGGTGTTAGGAAATCCCCACTCGTATTTCAACTTGACCTAATTATTCCTTCCATTTACTAGTTGGAATTAATGGGCTAGAGTGTGTTTTGGAATCAGCCATACCATTGTCCAATTCCACAGTTACCTGTAGATTGAGGTGGTTATGACCTTCTTTAATTCCTATTTATGATCAATCCTGCCAAGTTTTGGGCTCAAATCCATGTGCAGTGATCCAACAATTTAGCCATATACCTATAATTTTTTTTTTTAATTCAGAGACACTATGATCTTAATATGTATATATGTTTAAACTAATGAGTTGATCTTCTTAATCAATTTTACTCTCAGGGTAGGAAATTTGCACTGGAATTTGGAGGATGTTGTCAAATCAATTGTTTGCATGATGATGTCTGGCCCATGTCTAACTGGCTATACACAGGTATAATTCTAGTGATATAAAAAATGCTCCACTTCAACACCACAGAACTTCAAACTCATCTAATGTAATCTTCTTTGATTGTTTCATTTTTTAGACACTCAATGGTTGGTATGACCGAGAAGTAGATGTAATAAATGAACCTTATCGTCCAATTCCTACAGGAGCAATAGGTCTGAAAACGAGGCATTTAATTTATTGTCTTCTTTTCCATCCTTTTTGGTACAAAGTTATTTAACCAATTGTAATGTATGCTCGCGAATACTTCCACTTAATTCATTTATATTCTTTCTTTTATTTTCCGAATATTTCGTGTTGCTCCCTATGATAGTATTGAAGATGAATATCAGTTCCTTAATCCTTACTTCTTATAGGCCGGGCATGACTTCCCCATAATTTTTTACCTAGCCGTTGGTGGATCCTTAGGGGAGGTTTAGGGGTTGAACTGAGAATTTTTTGTTTTATTTTAAAGTTTAAAATATTATTTTTTTAGTTTTGAGATTTGAAAAAGTTGAATTGTTTATTATATTTTGTATGGGGATTTGAAAAAGGTGTAATGATGAGTTGAGATGAGGTGAGAATTCTTGACCCCCAAACCTACCCTTAGTATCATACATATACTCTGCTCCACCTTTAATGGGAGTTCTTTTTTGGTCGTCCTTGTCACTAAGTCAAACCATTCGACTTTCCTTCATGTTGCAGTGAAGACATTGCTTAACCCATGACTAAGTTTCAAATCTAGTTCAAGTTGAGCTACAAGGACAATATGCCAGTATGCATATTGTTTTGTAAATCTGGATTCTATTCTCTTTGTTGTGAATATCGAGTGCATTAACTATATCATAGATTTGTTCTTGTAGGGGTTGCATGCACTTTTTACTAGAGAACATGATCCTTGGGAGGCTTGGCTCAATGTTGATGCTTCTGGTTTTTCTAGTGTTATTGGTTTAGGTAGAAATGGAATTAAGTTACAATAGCAGAGCACTTATGGTGTTTGTTTTATTATCTTACACTCTTGTTTATGTCCATTGTAATGTAACTTTATGTCTTATTTCAAAAGCGCATATAAATTTCTTACCTTTTAGTATGGTGGCTGTGAGTATTTTCTAAACAAAGAATCTTGGACTTAAATCCATTTGATATAACAACCTAAATTGACATGCATCCAATACAAAGTGAAGCAAGTATTTGTGGCATTTAATTTTAAGTTATTAAAAGTATAGTTGCCCCATATCAATTCGATTCCATTGTTTATTGTTCTTAGGCACCAGAGTTGCAAATGTTGACTTGCTATAGAGGTTTTTGATTAATGGCTTCAAGAACTCCTGATATATTATATAATATATAATGGTAAAGAATGTTAACAAACTCTTGATTCAGTTTGTTAATAATTGCTTATTAATAAACTGAATCTTGTACTGCGCATTTGTGCCTCATCTGATACTCAAGTAAGATTGCCAACTTAAAAGCATGTACCCTTGCGGTACCCTTCAAAACGTGGTGTCTTTTTAAATAGTGGATGGCAAAGCATAACCAATGGAAGCAGATAAGTCATTTCTTCATTACTCAATTAGCATTTCTTCTATTACTTAGTCATGCACAAATTGTTAGCAATCATTTCTGGATGTTTTATGAATATAATTCATTAAGAAATCAAGGGAAAAATGTTAAAAACTTGAAGAACCTGAGAGAGAAAAGAACTTGTTGCTGTCTGTTACAGTTTTTGTTGTTGTTTGTTTCAATTTTCTGTGCAGTTTGTTTTGGTTTTCTTGAGATTAACTTACCAACTGCTTCAGTCGCTTGACTTATAGCTTGATGCGGCATTTTTTTATCATAATTACAACCAGTTTTCTGCTAAAAATATAAGTAGTGCAAACATTTTTGCACATCGAATGTGATCTTGGTTGATGCTAAGTTGCTCTGGATATTTAGTCATTGTTTTTATTGGCCATGCATGCCCACCAACCCCTCTCTGTTCTTCTCTGTTTTCCTGCCAGGGTGTAATAAATAAATAAATACAAGCACTGTTTTATAGAGATTGCTTTGTAATGCTATTCATCATACAATTTCATTATCTGTATTTTTTGTGTCTCATCTTTCTATCTTTTCTCCTATTAATTATAATGTTGGTGTCGACAGCTTAATGAAGTTCATTGCACAGAGGAAACATTGTACTTCCTATTTAACTCTCAGTAAACGGATAATCTTAAACATATTTTCGTGTTTATTCTGTTGTTTTTATTTTCCTAAATAAGTATGTTGTATTGACTTCTCCACATTTCATGCCATAGAGATTCTGTGAGTTCCAAGCACCTCTAGAACATAACTGGGGAGTTCTGCTGGTAGGTATTTCTGGAGAACCTTTGTTGTATATATGCTTTAATTTTTTGAGATCCTGTCGCACCAGATTCCATTATCCTATCTTTGCAATATTTTTTTGAGTCCTAATGATTTATATGATGTATTGGCTTCTGGATACATTCACTCGAACCAAACAATGGGTTCAAGAAATGTATAGACAAGGTGAGGTCATCAAAACTACTCTCAACATTTCTAAAGTAATTCACTCTTGACATTAAAATCATTTTGGATGATCCCAGACTCACCATGTCTTTTTGACTTAGAATATTACACATTCTTAGATTATATAATTTGATAGTTAACTTGAGAGTGGACTGATGATTACATGTTGTAATCGCAAGTATGTGGCATACTATGTCTTATTCCTCGTTTAGAAAAAGCTTCAAATTTAATATTTTACAAACCTAATATTTTCAGCTTTTTTCTAGGGTGCTTAGAAATAAATATATCCTTCCATAGATCTAATAACATATGGATGGATAACATTCACAACTGCACTTTGTTCTAATTGATTAACAACAATGAAAGTTGAAATTTTGAAACATAGAGTAAAAGAAGTATGCATTGGGTTGACAATGTTTGGTAATAATTGTGAAACATAGTTGTAAGTTTATATTTAGATGGATGCAAGTAAGATAAAAACTTGTTTGTTAAGTACCTAGTTTATTGTTATGCAGATTTGAGACTGTTTTTAGTGTTTATAACTTAATTAGGCGTGGTGTTTCTATTTAAACAGAATTGTTGATGATGAGATTGTGATTTAGACGTATTTTGAATTGTCGATGCAGGTCCTTTGCTTGATTTCATAAAGGGCAGTATTTTGATTTGCTTTTGCTTGATAATATAAATGAGTTCAAACTGATAGTTTGATTTTGAACATTTCTCACATGTAGCTGCTTTTTGTATTGAATTCAGACGTGTTGCCAATTGGTGCAGTTTTTGCTTGCTTATTTTTTATGTTTTAATATACTTATTAATTTGTTAAGGTTCAACATGTGTTTTCAGGCCAACTCCTCATTCACAAGCTATAATGGCAGTGAGTAATACATTTGACCTAACTATATATATAACAATATATTGTTATGGAAATTATCAAAGTTGTGTACATTTGACCTAACTATTTGGTGCAATATTAGAAGTTTGTGCACTGTATGGTAAGGATGTTGTGTGTTTTAGTAATTCAATAAGCCATTCATCACAATCTCAACACAACAAAAACTGAAACTTTATAACCCAGTCCTTTGCTATAAAGATCGTAATCTTATGCTCAAATCACTTGAACAACGAATTAAACTATGGAATATAAAGACAGAAGAAAAGTGTAGAACTTATTTCTCAAATGTAATATTAAAAAGATGACATTTGAGAAACTACTTCCAGGGACTCTCTGTGGCTCTTCTCTGGGATTTTTGCAAGAGTCAGTTTTGTTGGAGTTCTCAATGCATCAGACTTCATTCTAATTTTGAAAGATGTATCTCTGGAATAAATGTAGAAAGTAAATGCTAGCTAAAAATGTAGCTTTTATCTAGTAAGAATTGGCATATTACTACTAGTTCAAGGTGATTTTCCTTCTTTTCTCAAACTACTGCAAAAAGTAAATGTAGCTTTTATCTTGTAAGAATTAGAATATATATCTCAGCCATAAAGTCTCTATGTAAACCTGAACTTGCTGTGTCGTGATTTTGATCTCATCTCAATGCTCTATGTTTAATAATATTGGACTTGTATTATACTATTTCAATTATAATACACCTTCCCTTTTCAGCTGGAGTTAATTCGATTTATATTTAGTGGATGATTTTTATTCATTGCTGGATATGTATTCATGAAGGTAATTGGTTCTCTCTCCCTCTCTCCCCCAGTTTTCTACACAGCAAAATATTGAATGATCCATATTTTTTAACCATATCAAGAGGTGCTTTGTATTTTCTTAGTGATATCCCTGCTTTGGCAAAAGATAAAACATATGCACAGATTCGCCTTGGTGAAATGCATATTCACCAGGTAATTTCTCAATCTTATGATATTCTCCGACTCCATCAGGCATGCTAGTTGTATGGTAGATAACAACCTCTTTAAATGCTTATACTTTGGCACTTGTTTTCTCACAGAAAGTGGCAATGGTTATTAATCTAGATGCTTTGTAATCTTGGTTTTATTTATTGCTTACAGAATGTCTTAGGTAGTTGGAGTGCAAAACTTAGGTAGTTGCTTACAATCTTGGTTTAAGATAATTTTTATAGGTTAGTAAATCTGTTTCATGTGGATTAAAGAAGTTAATCCACATTTATGATACTATAAAAAGATATTCGTAAGGATAATGATACCAATGAAACATTTCACAAGTAATTTTTTTTTTTTTATCTTTTAAAAAATTATTTGCAGATACTTTAAGTCACCGCAAAAGGTCACTTGTCATTGAAAATACTTATTTACGTTAAATATTTATGTCGCAAATATCTTTTAGCATCGAAAATTTTTTATGGAAAGGAAATAAATATTTGCGACGATTTCATTATCAATGGAAATGTCTAATTGCCATAAAGGATGTTCGTCGCAAAAAATCTTTATGGTTTCCATAAGCTTTTAGCGTCGAAACAGATATTTGTTGGAAATGGATTTATTGCGGCGATGTATAGCTTTTACGACCACATATTGCTGCTACTGACCACAATTGCGGCGATTTGAGACACAACGAAAAAGAATCAATTATTTGCAGCGATTTTATTTACTTTTTGGGGCGACAATTTTTGACCCAATAAGTCACTTCTGTCAATTAAAGGTGTTGTTTGTACATGCATTTGCGGCGATTTGAAGATCTCGCTGACTTTAGGCAAAAATATGCATATAATCTCAACCAATGTGTGGCGATGCAATTAGCGCCGCGAAAAGGTATTTTTAGCGATTTGAGGGCTCTATTGTGACGAAAACTGGCGCTGAGAAAGGTGGGTTTTCTTGTAGTGTTATTATTATTTTGAGATTTAAAAAAATTGAATTATTTATTATATTTTGTATTGAAATTTAAAAAAATTGTAATGATAAATTAGATAAGTTAAGATGATTTTATGTTCCAAACGTTCTATATCCTGAAAAATCACTCAGAGAGCTTGCTATAATTAAATATTAATTCCCTTCAAAAAAATATTAAATATTAATGTAAAACTCCTTCTACACGTCTACATATATCTTTATATATATATATATATATATATATATATATATATATATATATAGTTTCTATTTATTCTTGTTTTAATCTCTTTTTTTTCCCGTTAAAGTTAACGGCGAGTATTTAATGAGAGAAGAGTCTTGAGAAGCAAACCAGTAAACTAGGTAGATACGATCTATTCTGTGGCCAAAAGAGAAATGAATGCTTTGAGAAAACAATAAATAGCATCAGCCCCCCATGCGTTTTTATCTGATTCCTTCAATTTTCTTTTAAAAATAGAACGCGCCTCAGCCTGTGTGAATATTCCTGTCTCTTCCCAAAATGTCCTCTCATTTGTTTAATTTTTAATGACATTTATAGATTAAAGAATTACGATATACTTAAGTATATCCACTTATTTAAGGCAAGTGGTCCTATTCCATAATACTAATTGAGTAATTGGTGTAGACTAATTACCCTTGAGATAAATGCTTTAGTTATAAAGATATTTTAAAAAATAATTTTACAAACTAACATGATTTGATGTAATACGTTATATTATAAAGTTAATTTTATGATAAAATAGATCTAATGTATCATACAAAATCATGTAAATTTATAAATTTATAAGATTTCTTTATGGCCGTAACACTTCTCAATTTAATAGGTGTACGTTAATAAGTATATGCATTAGGCTAATTTATGTCTGCCAAGTAAATTTAAGATTAGAGTATACAATGTTTTATTTGGTGGTTCTACTTCTCTCTATGCATGCAATTAAAACAAGTTAATATGTATAATCTATAATACGAGTCCAAAATTATGATACCAAATGAGTGAGGCATGTTTCGCCTTTAATCATCAAGTAAATTTGTAGCGACTCAATAAAAATTGGAATCATATTTGAATTTATAATCCAAAAAGTAATCATCATCAACGTTATAAATTAAAGATCAGATATCTCATAATCATTATAAAGCTAATTAATTATGCCTACATATAGATGATGCAAACTCAATCATCTTGTTAAAGTACTGATCGTAGTAGTTAATTTATTTGTTAAAGTTCCTTTGTAATATTCTATTAATTATATTACTCGTATAAAAGTTGAAGTAATGTCTTCTAAGCTAAATATGCAATCAACTATTTTTACAAATTTTGTAAAAAAACATATTATTTTTATAAAAGAATTGTTTGATCTAACTAAGCAAATGTGCTTTGCACGTTGCTTTGACCTTCAAAAACTCAGAAACTCACTCGAGAGCTTGCTATAATTAAATATTAATGCCCTTCAAAAAAAAATTAAATGTTAATGTAAAACTCCTTCTACACGTCTACATATATATATATATATATATCCTCTCACATTTTAAGCCATAAAATCTGGATGTATATAGGAATGTAAAGAGGTTACCCACCGTGGAATGAAAACGCTTGAGGTTTGAGTCCTCGGAAGAGCTGCAAGATCCAAAACCGTAGACACAATTACGTACCGATCGAGTGAATGACATAGATTATAATCAGCCATCGATCGATCGTCCAAATCTTGTTTGTTCTTCCCGAAAATTGAATCAGAATAGAATGCCCAAGCTCCCTATAAACGTTGTTGGTCGCATCGGAACATGCATTAGCAAACATTTACGTACGTACATGTTGCTCAGAGATCACTCGTAAACGTACGTACGATCTCTGATCTTTAATTAATATCTAGCGGGCGCCGGCCGGCCACAAAATCAGAACAAGAAGAAAGACAGATCTAGAGCTAGAGATCAGAGATCATGGGAAGAAGGGGGCATATTCTAGCTCTCCCATTTCCGGCACAAGACCATGTGAGCCGTATGATGGCATTATGTCGTGTAATAGAAAATCATGGTTTCAAAATCACATTTGTGAACACAGAATTCATTCACAAGCGAGTGGTGAGCGCCCAATCTCTGATGGATTCGAACATTGATTTGGTGTCAATCCCAGATGGGTTGGATCCTGAGGATAAGAGAAATGGTTCTGATTACCCCACGTTGTGCGAAGCCATGCTACTTCACATGCCTGCAAAGCTTGAGCAGCTCGTACGACGTGTTAATGCTACAAGTTTCGGGGATGAGGACCAGATTACTTGTTTCATTATCGAATTTGGAATGTCATGGGCTCTGGAAGTCGCCCAAAAGATGGGGATTAGAGGAGCTACGTACTGGCCTTTGTCAGCCACTTATTGTACTGCAATAAATCGTGCACGAAACCAGGCACTGGAGAAGATTATGAGCGTTGTCGATGGTATTGTTCATAAATTTATATGTTTGCTTGAGATTTCATATATATATATATATATTAGATATTGTTTTTGTGTGATTCAATTTCTAGAATTTCTAATATATATATATTAGATATATATATATCGATAACCAAAAAATCAGTAAATCCAACAACATTATAATGAACAATATTCCAGTCTTACAACTTCCATCTGATGTGGGACTTCATTAATATATATATATATATATATAATCAATGATCGATAAGACTAGGATGTCATTAAACAGGACAATCGCCCTAGCTAATAAAAATGGAGTGTTTGCCCACCCCACATATATTTTCTTTTTTTTCATTAATGGCAGCTAGCAGCTTTATATGGCTGAACAATGAAAACAGAGGGGTTGGTTATATATAATGCAGGCATGCATGCATTGAAAGTCCAGCTCCAACCGAACTGCATGCACATATAATATTGTGCTAATTAATAAGCTAGCTAGCTATTATCTTGTTATTATATAATGATGCGGATGTGTAATTCAATTGTCATTCCAGAAACCGGAGGGACTCAATTCCCTGAAGACTTAGAAAGCGTGTTGGGGCTCCCAAATTGCGACTTGGAGACAATGAAGAGGGCACTTGATTATGGCTCACGAAACATTAAAGCCATGGATACGACAGACTGGTGGCTTTGTAATTCAGCGTATGAACTGGAGGCAGATGAGTTTACCAGGGTTCCAAAACTCCTACCAATTGGCCCATTTCCGCCAGAGTGTGGGGACTCAAGGTCACTGTTCTTTCCAGAAGACGACTCTTGCATAGATTGGCTCGACCAGCACCCACCCTGCTCGGTCATATATGTTGCTTTTAGTAGGGTCGGAAGTTTGGAACCAACCCAATTTGAAGAGCTAGGTCTTGGACTAGACCTCGCTAACAGGCCTTTCCTTTGGGTGGGGCGTCCAAAAATCAGAGACTCCGAGCACCGGTCATGCCTTGCATACCCAAATGAATTCAGAGGCACTCGTGGGAAGATTGTAACTTGGGCACCTCAACCCAAAGTCTTGAATCACCCCTCCATTGCCTGTTTTCTAAGCAATTGTGATTGGCCTTCCACCACAGAAGGTTTATGCAGTGCTGTACCTTTCTTGTGCTTGCCATTCATCTCTGACCAACCCCTTAACATGAGCTACATTTGCGATGTGTGGAAGGTTGGTATAAGATTTGACCCTGATGAGAATGGAATCATTCCGCGCAGCGAGATTAAGAACAAGGTTGAGCAACTGCTTGGCGATGAAAGCATTAGAGCAAGATCTTCACAACTTAGGACCAAGATTTTCGATACTATTGCAGGAGGTGGTCGTTCCTCAAAGAATTTCAACAGCTTTATCAATTGGCTCAAGTTGCATAGATGAACTACTTGCTGGTGCTTAATTATAAGTTTTATGCATGCATGGGAAGTTTAGAAATGCTTGATCGGAATTAGAAACAAATAAGCCTTGGTGCAAACAACAGTTTGGTGCAAAGCCTTCAATACTTTTATTAGATCCCAGACTGCCGCTTTTTACATAGGCTACATTAGCATATAATAACTCTTTCTAGATAATTTTAGATTACTTAATTATTATTTATAAATTATTTATTATTATTTATAAATTATTTTACTACTATTCACAAACTATTTCAGCATCCAAATGAACTCTAAAACTGACACTCCATTGAGTAGTATGAACTAAATTAAGTTCCAAACCACTACAACTCTTAGTAAAAGGAGAAATGATTTATATAAATCTTAAATAGACAAATCAGTTCACCCAATGCTTTTGTAGAAAAATAGAATACACCATGAAAAAGTGTCAAAAAAAATATTCTTTATTAGTAAGATCTACTTTTTTACAAAAAATTTATACAAAATTTATCTATTTGAAAATTATACCTAACATTACTTATACTACCTTACAACTCCTATACGTGAGATCTTTTGTAAGAAGATTTTGTCTATTTGGTTGGATTGTACGCCAAACTTAATTCTTGTTATAAGATCTATAGTTAATTTTCTTATAATTATCTGATCGACTTTCTTCTTATTTTTCTATTTTTCTTTTTTTAGGAATTACATCTCGATCATCTAAATATAAGATGTCAAGAATACATTTCAAAAGGGATGGGATAAATGGAGACATTATAAATACTCCTATTTTCATCCGATTATAATCAATAAATAATTCAAGTACTAAGGAAAATAGGTTTGAACTTTTCAAATGTATTTGTTGGTGGGTCGAGATCATAGGGTTTGGACCTTTTGTTTTGCTAATTAGTTAATTCGATGAGGAGGGCTATAACTACCAAAGGATTACACAAAAGTACTTCACAAATTTGGTATATTTCGTCAAATCTACTTTACGATGAAAAATAACTTTACAATCTGACGAATCACATTAAATTTCATCTGGGATTACTTTTTTATAATCTCTTTATGGCTAAAGTTTTTTCTAATTCTATTTATCATTGGTTTGGTTTGACTTAGGATAGGTTTGGAATGTGAGATGAGATACAAAATTATCATCTCATCTCATCTCATCATTATAATTTTTTCAAATTTTCACACAATATATAATAAACAATTCAAAATTTTCAATTCTCAATTCAATTTTTTAAATTTTAAAACAATAATAATATTAAAAAATAATATTTTAAACTTTCATCTAAAATAAAAAATTCTCATCTCACTATCCAAAACTATCCTTAATTTCGAAATTCATCACAACCACCTTTTTAAAAAAATTAAATATGAAGTATATATAGAAAATCAAACATGTGGTTGAAATGCAAAGGTTTGGTTTAACTTTTGCAGGATTGTCTAGCACTACAACAAATTTGCCTTTTTCTCACGAGTGATCTTACCGCTATTAATCAATATTCTAGTCAGAAGTGATTTTTTTCCACCACCTCAAGTCGTAGCTGCCTCTTCAGAAATAAGTGACAACATATATTATTATTACCCGCAATGCAAACTTTTGTTACAAATATTATTATTTGCAGGAATTATTAATTGCCCAAAAAGTCTCATTTTTTGTCGCAAAAAGTGTGCTAAACATGGTTAATTATCATTGGAAAAAAGTAAAACTTTTTGTTATGAACTGAGCATCATTGATCTGGTTGTTGAGACCGACTCCCTCATTGTGGTTAATTGCACTGTTTTAAATTTCGTACCGTACCGGCCGGTACGGCTGAAATTTTCCGTACCGGCCACTGTTCCGGTACAGATTTCTGAGTGTTTCGTACCGGCCGAAATTTCGGCCGTACCGGCCGTTTCGGTCGATATTTCGGCCGGTACCGGCCGATATTTCGGCCTTTGTTAATTTATATAATTTTTTTTTCTTTTTTTAAGTTATAAACTTATTTTTTGACCTCCAATTTAAACTAGACTATTTATAATTTATATATCTATGTATTTATATATAATTTATTCATATATAGACTATTTTTAAAATATAATTTATATATATACATTTATATATATAATTTATTCATATATCGACTATCCCGAAACGGTACACGAAACGGTACCGGTATCGAAATATTTCGTTCCAGTGCCTTGACCGGTACGGCATCCGGTACGGTATTCAAAACATTGGTTAATTGGCTTAATAAAGGCTCTTCACCCTTGGATTACTGAAACATTTGGGATGATATTTTACATTTTAAGAATGATTTTCCCTTCAGTATTAACCATGTTTATAGATAAGGTAATGTGTTAGCTAGGGGTGTAATTGGTCCGATCCTGTCCAATTTTGGACAATATTTAGGACCTAATCAGTATGCACATGTTTTACATTTTTAAAACCGATTAGGCACTGATTACCCTCCTAAACCGATACCTCCAGTTTTACCCGTTTTCGATCCAGTCCAATCTAGTTTTCCAGTTTTAATAAAATGAAAATTTCTCATAAAAAAAAGTACTTTTAAAAAATCTGTTTAATTAAAAATCTGTTACTATTTACAAAAATCTGCTTTATAAAAAAAAAAAAAAAAAGCTACTATGTAAAAAATATTTGTTATAAAAAAATTGCTATAAAACAAAAACTGAAACAAGAAATCTGCTGTAAAAAAATATGCTACATGCCTATAAATATAACTGATAAAAAAATTGGAAAAAAAATCTGCAATAGAAAGAAAATTCTGCTATGAAATAAAATAAGTTCAAAAGTCTAAATTACAAGTCCAAAAGTCCAATAAATTACAAATCAAAATTAAGGTTGTGTTTGGTTCCCAAATTCAGCTGAGCTCAATCTAACTTTAAGCTGAGTCTAACATCCAAATACTCAACTATCAAATTATTAAAATCATCATAATTCAAACCTTTTTACACGTGAGACTCATAACATTTTTCAAATTAAAACATCTTTATACGTGAGACTCACAACCTTTTTCAATTTTTCATAAAAAGTACTAAACTCATCTTAACATCCAAACACACTTTAAACTCAGTTTAGATGGCCCAACATAACTCCCTCCACTACTCAACTCACTACTATTCATAAAGAACTCAATTCAACTAAACTCAGCTCAACATTTAAATGCAGTCGAAAGTCCAAATTAAAAGTGCAAATTACAAGTCCAAATTATAAATATAAATTACAAGTCCAAATAACCATATAGTGATACTAATACTATATGTTATACTAATACTATATGTTATATATTATGGAGTATATATTATATATTATATAATAATACATTGATAATAAATTATTACTAATACTATATATTATACTATTATAGTGTTACTACTACATATAGTAGATATATATATGTTATATTGATGTAATGATACTAATACTATATGTTATACATTATGGAATATATATTATATATTATGTAATAATTCATTGATACTAAATTATTACTAATACTATATACTATACTAATAGTGATATTAATACTATATAATAATATATGGTCATAATGATAATTAATTATATAATATCTAAATTATTATCTACACTGTTCACGTCAGATTATTGTCACTGCTCCAAATTATTGTCCAAGAAAATGACAAATGACTTTATACATACTGTTTACCTTCACGTGTTGATACTATTCATGTATTATTAGAATTACTGTTCTGTACTGTTCTAGTATCTATATAAAGGGGTCTGTAAAGAAGGAATGACATTTAGAAACTCTCATCTGAAGCCTCTTCTCCTCTCGTCCAAATCTCTCTAGCCTTCCTTACTCTCCAAAAATCTATCTTTTGTAAACCAACCTTCCGAAAGACGTAAATCCCAAGTAATATAAATAGATAATAATAATTATAGCTTAATAATAATAGGCGGTATGACCAGCCATATGCATGAAAGCAAGTAAAACAGGCAGTATAACCGACCATATGCATGAAAAAGTATATAAGATACAAAAGATATATAAAATCAATTTTATTAAAAACATAATACTTACAAGGAGATTAATTCTCAGAAGAATTGGAAGTAGAAGACATGAAGAAATGAAGGTTGGATTACAAAAGATAGATTTTTGGAGAGTGAGAAAAGCTAGAGAGATTTCATTTTTATGAATTCTTATTAGTAGACACCGATTCAATTATTCTCTCTGAGATTTCTTGTTCTCTTCAAGCTCAACCTTCTCCACCCGCATCTCCAATTATTGACTTTCATAAAGTTACCATTAGACAGGTTCTGACGCCGGACAGGATAGCGATTATCCTGCAGGCTAGTTCCAACAGATGATTCACAGGAGAAAGTTCGCCCAAAACCAGAGAGAAAAGTCTCTAGGGTTTAACGGAATATTATAAAATCAAACCAAATCATCCAAATCAGTCCACAAGCCGGACTGTTATAGCCAAAAATCGTGTTTATCCAAATTTTGCCAAAAATAGCAAATCTCAGAAATCACTCTAAATTGAAATTCGAAATAAAATAAGCAATCTGCAAAAAATCTGGCCCAAATCGGATTTAAAACGACTTCCTAATTGACAAGCGAAAAATTATCATAAATAGTAAAAATTAACTAAAACTAGTGATTCGGAGGAGAAAATAGCAGAATTCGAGGTCGAAAAAAAGGCACATGGAGCCATGCTCAATGTGGAAAGCGTGCGCGTCGAAAGGAGCTTTCCGAATTGGGGTCTTATGTGCGATTCCGACATCCGTAGCCAAAGTTATGGCCAAAAGACTGAAACACACTCAAAACGGCCCCAATGAGAAACATGTCACAATCAATTCCTGCATTTGCGCTGATCTGCCAACTCATGGTATCTCAGCACCATTAAGGTGCAATCTGACAGCTCAGCATCATCTGTCCCGGATCCCCCTGCATCAGGTTCTCACTTTGGAACAATAGAAAAAAAATCTTTATTTAATAAGAAAGTTTTCTCAGCCTTATGATCCGCCGTATTATAATTATTATGATTATCAGCAGGCATGGACAATTTGTTTTTTTAAACAAAACAAAAATGTGTGTCATTCGAACCTCTTCTCCTTCTTCTCCCTCTCCAAGAGAGTCTTCAAATTTTTTCCTCACAAAATGATTGTCCACCCGTATTAAACCATTGTTCACAACTTCTTCTTTTCTTCCTCAAGATAAAATTAAATTGGATTATGAAATGGGAATATGTTCTCAACCTCATCGCTCTCTCAAGAACATCATGTTTTTAGCTCGCCAGGTGTTTGTCAAATGGTGAAAAAAATACAATTATAATCATGTAATAAAAATATTTTCTAAAATCACCAAAACTCTTGAAGTCTTAATCCAGCGAAATAGATTTCAAGTACAATTAGCATCCATTAACAGCAAAAAAAATTTGAAAAAATTAATCGAGACAATGTCACAAAGACGTAAATCTCAGGTAATATAAATAGATAATAATAATAGCTTAATAATAATAGGCGGCATGACCAGCCATATGCATGAGAGCAGGTACAACAAGCGGTATAACCGACCATATGCATGAGAAAGTATATAAGAAAGAAAAAATATACAAAATCAACTTCATTAAAAACAATACTTACAAGGAGATTAATTCTCAAGAGAGTTGGAAGCAGAAGACATGAAGAAAGGAAGGTTGGTTTATAAAAGATAGATTTTTGGAGAGTGAGATCGAGGAAGGCTAGAGAGATTTGTATGAGAAAAGAAGAGGCTTCAGATGAGAGTTTCTGAATGTCCTTCCTTCTTTACAGACTCCTTTATATAGCATTAGAACAGTACAAAATAGTAATTATAATAATACATGAACAGTATCAACATGTGAAGGTAAACAATATGTATTTTGAGTAGTGATAATAATCTGACGTGAACAGTGTAGATAATAATCTGGGGTGAATAGTATAGACCAAGTTCTTTGTCTTTATTCTTCTGAGTAGATAATAATTCTGACAACTTCCATCAGTCATACCGCCTATTATTATTAAGCTATTATTATTTTCTATTTATATTATCTAGGATTTATGTCTTTGGTATCAGAGTTATTAGCGATTATATTATTTTGCTCATAATATTTAATGGTAGAGAAATATAAAAGAGAAAGTAAGTAAAAAAAGACAGTTTTTTAGGGTGAAAATGCTTATGCAATTCCTTTTTTCTTTTTAAAGAAATCAAATTTCATTTTTAATTTTTTGATGTCTATCTGAGAGTTTTATATCTTTCATATGATTTGTTTCTTAATGCTTTCACCCTTGACATAATTTTTTCTGCTATTCATTCTCCCTGGGTTGCCTATCTTGTCCAGATTAATACTAAATTGATATTATGTGGTGTGGTTGTTACAGTCTATCAGCATTAATGAGTTCTTGAAGCCTGCTCAAGGAGAAAGGTATTACAGCCCAAGTGGTCGTGGTTGCGTTCGTGATTCGAGAGGAGGGTTTGGTGGAAATGCAGCAAAAAATGTGGTAGCCCCATTCTTGGAGAATATTGCAACACAAACTGACGCCGGACAGGATAGCGATTATCCTGCAGGCTAGTTCCAACAGATGATTCACAGGAGAAAGTTCGCCCAAAACCAGAGAGAAAAGTCTCTAGGGTTTAACGGAATATTATAAAATCAAACCAAATCATCCAAATCAGTCCACAAGCCGGACTGTTATAGCCAAAAATCGTGTTTATCCAAATTTTGCCAAAAATAGCAAATCTCGGAAATCACTCTAAATTGAAATTCGAAATAAAATAAGCAATCTGCAAAAAATCCGGCCCAAATCGGATTTAAAACGACTTCCTAATTGACAAGCGAAAAATTATCATAAATAGTAAAAATTAACTAAAACTAGTGATTCGGAGGAGAAAATAGCAGAATTCGAGGTCGAAAAAAAGGCACATGGAGCCATGCTCAATGTGGAAAGCGTGCGCGTCGAAAGGAGCTTTCCGAATTGGGGTCTTATGTGCGATTCCGACACCCGTAGCCAAAGTTATGGCCAAACGACTGAAACACACTCAAAACGGCCCCAATGAGAAACATGTCACAATCAATTCCTGCATTTGCGCTGATCTGCCAACTCAGGGTATCTCAATGCCATTAAGGTGCAATCTGATAGCTCAGCATCATCTGTCCCGGATCCCCCTGCATCACAAACTTTTCAAAAAGATTGGGTGATTCAACTTGTTGCAGACATAAGATTAACTCAAGCAACATCATAAAAAATTCAATATGCAGAAAAGTACAAAGCATACTAAATTATGTATTAAACTATTATTCATATATGATGTGTGTACCACTTTATTTTGGAAACTTGTATTAAACACAGTTGGCATTAGGCATGAATATTACTTTATTTTGTAAACTTGTATCAAACTTTCTTTTTTTGTTTCTATGCATTAAATTATTTATTAATCAATTTTTCAGGTAAATACTATATTATTTTTGTAAAAATTGTTTCAGGTAAACGTGCAATGCATGTTGCTCTCCAACTAGTGTATATATATATTGAGTCCGAATCGAAACCACCCTACAATAAAAGAAAAACTTTCATATGATCACGTCTTTCATGTGTGTGTGTATATATATATATATATAAGTTATGATCTCTAGTTGGCTCGTCGTATTATAATTAGCTCTTTCAATTATTTAGAAAGAAATAAATCGCGTGGCACTATAATATTTAATGCTGTCTCGCGGTGTTTTGGATAATTGGCTTTTAATCAATTACTTTCATTGATATGACATGTTGTGAAAGGGGTAAACCCATGGCAACAGCTCTATCCAGTTCACAATGTACAATTGAATCAATATTATTTCTACCTATGCAATTTTATTTTCTAATTTTATTGATAATAACCGTTTCTTATGACAAAGGAATACTTTATAAAGATAATAAAATTTGGGAGTTACAAGGAGAAAAAGTAAAAGCCCAAAATCAACTTCCTAAAAAAATATAGAGACTTTATATAAAGTTTGTGGCTACTAGTACAAAGACCTACACGATTCAAAGAGAAAATATGTTTAGGGAGTTGAAAGAGAGATGAAAAACTTATTATATGTCCTATAACACTATAATTTGCTAGAATGTCTCCTAACGCTAAGGGTGTAAATTTTAACCGAAAAACCGGTTTAGACATACCTGAATCGGTGGAACTAGTCTGGAACCGGTTTCTAAATACCAAAACCGGCTCGGACCTAACCAGTTTACTATAATATATATTTAAATTAACTTTTTTTATATTATATATAATATATATAATGATATAAATTATAATTATATATAATATTATAAATTATAATTATATTTAATAATATAAATTATAATTATATATAAGATATTATATAATTAATTATCACTATGACCATATATTATTATATAGTATTAATATCACTATTAGTATAGTATAATATAGTATTAGTAATAATTTAGTATCAATGTATTATTACATAATATATAATATATATTCCATAATGTATAACATATATACTTTCTCATGCATATAGTAGGTTATACCACCTGTTTTACCTGCTCTCATACATATAGCTGGTCATACCGCCTATTATTATTATCTATTTATATTACCTAAGATTTAGGTCTATGGTAATAGAGCCATTGGCGATTGTATTGTTATTATATTGTTATTTTGATATTTCATTGTCTACTTTTGAATACTATTTATGGAATATTATTTGGCTCATAGTGCTGGTTATCTAGATTTATATGAAATGAGATATACGGAATACAATCTAAGACTTGAATTAGAATTATTGATAAAGGATATAAAGGATCTTAAGAAAAAACTTTCATTAATGAAACACAATAAAGAGTTAATGATAACTCACTATCTTCTATATCAAAGAAGAAAAGGGTTATTAGAACAGTAAAAGAATCATCGCGAATTCTTAATAAACGAAATTAAAAGCATAAGATATCATTTAAGTATCCTTGCATTGTAATAAAATAAAATAAAAAAGTAAAAATCATTGATACAAATTTTCACAAAAATAACCCATAGAAAAATAAAATAAAATATATTGGGAGACTTGTGTTGGTAAGTTAGGAAAATTCGTTGGTCAGCCCATTTATGCTGGAAGGCTTTAAGGGTGGTTCCTGTGGTGTTCACTCAAGTTCTTAATCTACTTATTTCTCTTTGAATATAAGAAATCTTTGCTATAAAACATGTCTCAATGAACTCTTTGTTTAAATATGATGAATTCATTACTAGTATTCTTATAGAATTTGATAACATCAACCAAGAGAGTGTATAATAGATATAGAAAGAAATTTACAAGAGTGAACAATTCCTAATGTTCCAAAAAATCAAATATATAAACATTCTACTTTTTCTTTTAAATTATCATTTCTTACTAATTATACTATTAAAACAGTATAAAAAACTAGTAATTTAAATAATGATTATGAATCATTACAACTATTAACAAGAGAAGTTATCAAACATCACAAAGAATAAAAATATTCTTTCATACATATTGGATTAGTAAAAATAGCTATAAAACCACAAACTAGAAATGGATTAAACACATTAGTATTACTCTATCTAAGATATGGAAGACACTATAATTTTCATGATTCATTACTTGACATAGTAGAATCAAGTTTGTTCCAAGGTCCAGTTTATTTTAATTGTTATCCCAATTATTTTCTTTCATTATTCGATATTAATATCTTACATGCTTTAACATTAAATATTAAAACAAACGGTTATTATATGATGAAAAGATCACATCCTTTAACAGTAGTATATAGGATCCATTATAAATTAATGAAAACAATAGTAGAACCACAAGCTCTTATCACTAGTCCAAAAGGATATACTTTATTATTACAATCTAGTACACAAAATGCTGGTGTACAAATTCCTAAGCAAATTAATTGGAATCAAATTACTCTATTTAATGAATGACAATTAGAAAATATTATTCCATTACCTAAAATAGAAAATAATTCTAAAGATGATCTTGAATATATAGATCAAAAAACGGATGGAACAGTCCAAATTGTCTTTCAATCTTTTAGAAGATTTTCATCACATTATTCTTCTCCAGCACCTTCTAGTTATAATACACACAGATCTGTTCTTACATTAATTTCTAGAAATAAATCTCAAACTTTTGACAACAGATCCCATAATCTAGACACACAGATTCAGAAAATTATTCTTGAAAATATTATTAATACACCAACATATACTGTTAATCATCCAGATAAGGCATCCACCTCTCATAACCCTGAAAAAGAACCTTCTTCTCCAACATATTCACAAGTAGTTGGAGATGATGCCCAAATTTACACCTTAAGTAAAGAAGAATTTAAAATTAATAAAAAATATTTCAAGTATTTAGAAGAAATAAAAATACTTGAAATATTCAAAAATATTTAGAATATTCAAGAAAGAGATTATATTCAAGAAAAATATTACAAGTATTTAGAAGAAATAAAAATTAATATACCTTTCTTTACATGGTTTGAAATTTATAAATCAAATCAATTATCTACTATAAATAGGACTACTAATCAATGGATTAAACAAGAAAATAATTAAATTGTTTATGAAGAATATCCTCCTTTTGAAGCCATTAAATTCAATGAAAGAAATATTCAAATATTGGCATCACCAATAAAAAATTTAATAATTCAGTAGAAATTAAAAACACTAATAATATAATTCAATAATAAATTATGAGTAATGCTACATATAGTCGTGGAGTGTGCAAGCGTCGTGCAATCGTTTTGAAAAAGAGTAGGTCCACTATTAAAAAAATAATTTTATTTTCATGTGGGTCTCGTATTTATTCACTTTTTTCAAAGTGATTGCGCGGCACTTGCATACTCACGACTGCAACTATCATTTCTCATAAATTATACCAATTTATATCTAAAATCCATGAGTAAACAATTAGAAAGAATTGAAGCCCAAATATCTCCTATTAATCCTATTATTAAATAAACAAAAGAAACTCATTTATTTATTCCTCATGAAATCCCATCTCATCTAAAAATTATTTTTTCTAAAATAAAAAATGATTTATTAAAATAAATCTCTAACAAATTAGAAAAATTAAGCATTTCCAATACAACATCTACCTCAAAAAAACCCCATATATATTAACGTATTAAGTAAAACAGATTCACCTATACTATCTGATTCTGAAATTAGTAATATTGAAAATCAATTTAATAATTTCAATTCACAAGTAAATAAGATTAGAGGAGATCATGTTAATAGTTTTTTAGTCATAGATTCTAAACATCATGTCTCTATTAGTCATAATTGATATTCCAAACCTACTCCATTGGATATGTAATTCGAAGAAAGAGAACAAATAGTAAGATTTGTCTTTACACTAGATGTATTATATGAATGGAATATAAATGGATTATCTGAATATGAAATATTAAATCATTTCCAAGAAATGATTATGGTTGTTAACGTTTATAAAAGTAATAGAAAAACTTATCACTAAGTAACTCATATTATAGTTACAGGTTTTACTGGCCAATTAAAAGGCTGGTGAGATCATTATCTTTCACATGAACAAAGAATAAAAATCTTATCTGGAAAATATGCAAATAATTAAGATAGAAGACGGTCTACCATTAGAAGATGTTGTAAATACTTTAATATATGCATTAACCAAACACTTCGTTGGTGATCCTGTTCAATTTAAAGAAAGAACCAATGATTTGCTAATTAATTTAAGATGTCCTCAATTATTTGATTTTCGTTGGCATAAAGATGTATTTCTAACTAAAGTTTTGATAAAAAATGACTGTCAACAACCATACTAGAAGGAAAAGTTCATTAACGGACTTCCATATTACTTCGCCCAAAAGGTACGAGAATCATTAGTAAAGTCAGATGGTACTATTGATTTTATAAATCTCAGATATGGTGATATAATAACTACTATTAATAAGACTGGTTTGATTATGTGTAATAATTTAAGATTAAAAAGGCAAATGGATAAAGAAAAAAAATTTGCTAAAAAATAATTAGATACCTTTTGTGAACAGTTTGGATATACTCCATTAGTAGCTCCCTCAAGAAGACACAAAAAGGAAAAAAGAGTTTATAAGAATTATTCTAACAAAAAACGAAAATATAAAAAACCTTATAAAAAGATAAAAGATAAACAAATATATAATAAACCAATAAAAAAATCTAAAAAAGACTAATAAAAAGAAAAAATAAATTATTTTTTATAAATGTGGAAAAGTTGGACATACCAGGTAATATAAATAGATAATAATAATAATAGCTTAATAATAATAGGCGATATGATCAATCATATGCATGAGAGTAGGTAAAACAAACGGTATAACCGACCATATGCATGAGAGTAGGTAAAACAGACGGTATAACCGACCATATGCATGAGAAAGTATATAAGATAGAAAAGATATACAAAATCAACTTCATTAAAAACATAATACTTACAAGGAGATTAATTCTCAGAAGAGTTGGAAGCAAAAGACATGAAAAAATGAATGTTGGTTTACAAAAGATAGATTTTTGGAGAGTGAATAAGGCTAGAGAGATTTGGACGAGAGAAGAAGAGACTTCAGATGAGAGTTTCTGAATGTTCTTCCTTCTTTACAGACTCCTTTATATAGACACTAGAATAGTACAGAACAGTAATTCTCATAATACATAAACAGTATCAACACATGAAGGTAAACATTATGTACAAAGTCATTTGTCGTTTTCTTGCACAATACTTTTGAGTAATGACAATAATCTATCGTGAACAGTGTACATAATAATCTAGGTTGAATAGTATAGACGAAATTCTTTGTTTTTATTCTTCTTAGAAGATAATATTTCTAACAACTTCCATCTGTCATGCTGACTAATTGGAAGTAGTAATCTTCTGAAATCACATAATCTGAGAGTCATAATTTGCTAATTTCATATCAAACGGATTTTGAGAATCCATTAGATGTGCTGGATGGTAGGGTGAGTAGCCTTGAGAAGGAGAGAACATATTTCCTTGAGAAGGGGAGGCCTGTTGAGAAAGAGAGGGTTGTTGAACTGATGATAATACGGATTGTTGCAATGGAGATAATCTGACTGCTTGATTAAGTGCTTCTGGATTCTGTGCGTCTTCTTCATCACTGTCTAAGACTTATGATATTGCTAATTTTTTCAAATCTTTTTTGCTAGTAATGAATGCTAATTGTGCTTGAAATCTACTTCGTTGGACTAAGACTTCAGGGGCTTTGGTGATTTTATAAAACATTTTTAATACATGATCATAATTGTATTTTTTCCACCATTTGACAGAGACCCGACGGGCTAAAAACATGATGTTCTTGAGAGAGAGATGAGATTTGAGAACATATTCTTATTTCATAATCCAATTTAATTTTGTCTTGAAGAAGAAAAGAAGAAGTGGTGAACAATGGTTTAATGCAGGTGAACAATTATCTTGTGAAGAAAAAATCTGAATACTCTCCTGGAGAGGGAGAGAAATGATAAGAGGTTCGGGTCCATAATAATCCCACCATAGTAAAAACCATTTTGGGAGTGTTCTGATTTCTTATAATTTGTCAAAGTAAAGTAATCGCGAATGACGTAAATTTGTGTCTTGTTTTAAAAACATTTATGTCTATGTTTGTTGATAATCATAATAATCATAATATGGCAGATCATAAGGCTGAAAAAAATTTCTTGTTAAATAAGGATTTTTTTTCCATTGTTCCAAAGTGAGAACCTATTTAATTGTGACTTTATAAAAGGTAATAATTGGAGATGCAGGTGAAGAATGTTAGTTTGAAGAGAACAAAGAATCTCAGAGAGAATATTTGAATCGGTGTCTACTAATATGAATTCATAAAAATGTTAGGTTTTCTTAATGTTTTGCGGGATATAATGTCAATCTTGTTAAAGAAAGGCATCAAGTAATTTTTGGAGGTCAGACAAGTGTTGAATTTCAGACTCAATGGGGAAGATTGGGTGCCAGTGAGATTTAATGATAATATGAGATGTAGAAGGCTGAGATAGTAATGGAGGATTAATAATTTAAGAATGAGAAGAAGAAGGAGAAATAGATTTTGAGTATGTTGGTATTTTGGAGAAGTTAATAGTGAAAATAGATTGTAAGATGGTTTAATATTTTGTGGTAATGTCTTCAATACCGTATACAGCTTTGGAGTTACAAAATGGCAGAGTGAAGGATAGGGAGAAGATGGTTGCTGAGCATAAAAGGATTTGAACTTTACTTTTAACTTTGAGGATGACATGATTTTTCTTGTAAGAATTCTTGGGATAGAAAATCAATAAAAGAATTAGATTCTCCTTTAATATGTTCATTATTAAAATAAAAAATACTTAATATAGCTTGTCATCTAACAAATATCTGTTTTATAGTCAGGCTTTTCACATCTTTAATCAAAACTTCCTTGGCTGATTTACAATCTATTCTAAGTAAAAACTTTTGATTTAGCAAATCATCTTAAAATTTAGAAATACATAATACAATAGCTAAAATTTCTTTTTTAATAGTACTATAATTTTTTTGAGTAAGATTCCAACATTCTAAATGAAATTGAACAATCTGTTCAAAATTAGTTGATAATTTTTGTTTCATAATTCCTCCATAATCAATATTAGAGACATTAGTTTCAATTATTTTAAAAGTATGAGGTGATGGAAGCCCTAAATATGGTAATTTCTTAACGTGAGATTCAATCTGTTTTATGATATTTGTATATTTTTCTGTTCATAGAGGTGGATTCTTTTTTAATCTTTTAAATAATGGTTTATGTAATGGCCTGAGAGATTGATAAAAATTTGCAATATAGTTGAGACTTTCCAAAAATCTTTGTAATTGTTGCTTATCTTTTATTCATTCAGAAATTTATCAGCAAATTCTATTGCTCAACTAATTGGTGTAACAGTTCTTTGATAAATATAATGTCCAAAGAATCTAATTTTGTTTTGAAATAATTTTATTTTCGGTGATGAAACAACTAATCCATTTTGTTTAATAATTTGAACAAAAGTATTTAAGTGTTTCCAATGTTATTCAATAGACAAAGAAAATATTAATACATCATATATATAAAATATTGAAAAATGAGTAAAATGGATAAATATTTCTTCATAATATTTTGAAATTCATCAGGGACATTTTTTAATCAAAATGGCATAACATTCCATTCATAATACCCGAATGGGACTGTGAATGCCGTTTTATACCAGTCTTTTCCAATAATTTGAATTTGCCAAAATCTACTTTTCATGTCGAATTCTGAAAATATTGTAGCATTATAAAGACGAGATAACAACTCTTTCTTATTGGGGATTAGATATCTAATCCATTGTAATATTTTATTTGATTTATAATTGATAACTTGCCGACGGACTCCTTTTTCTAATTCTACATGTTTTTTAACATAAAATGCAGCACAACTCCATAGTGACTTACTTTCTCTAATCAATCATTTTGTAAATAAATTATTAATTTCTTTTTTGCAGAATTCTAATAATTCATTATTCATTTGGATTAGTCTGGCCTTAGTCGGAATGTTCTTTTCAAAAAATTCTTTTTCATAAGGTAATTCGACTATATGTTGTTTTCCAATCCAAAAAGCATTAGGCAGGTTAGAGCATACTTATTTTTCAATTATAGTTTTAAAATTATCAATTTTTTGAGTGAGTAATGGATCTTTTAACTGTTCTTCAGTTTTCTTATATTTTAATTCTTGTTTTAAGAAACTTATCTATTTTTTTTTTCTTTTTAAAATTATCAATTTTACACATGCTCTGTAGGAATCAGTTGTCAAGCGAGCACAAACTATAAGAAATTGTACAACCATTCAACACAGAAAAATGGAACAAATGACAAGAATGGTGGAGTATCCTTACATAGTTGAACACATTTGGAGCTCCAAGTCCTGTTTGAAATGGAAAGAAGGTTGCATAATAGGTTTACCATAATGATTAAATAGAAAATAACAATCAAGCATTAACTTCACATGGTTTACTACAACATTGCATACCTATCTCGAGATCATACCAAGGGTGTGCAACAGCAGATCTCCTGGTCATGGATGAAAGTATCCTCTCGTTAACAGGTGGATGTGGGGCACGATGAGCATCAAAAGTTTTGTTTGTGGTTTCAATTGGTGGAACCATAGCTACAAGCTAAAATGCATGCATGAATATTTCAAAACATAGTTACTTTGATATAAAGCTAATAGCGTTTCTTCTAGCATTTTATTTTCAAGCTACATCATTGAAGTATTCATAGCACAAGACATAGCACACTCCATTACCTAAATCAATCCAGTTTTCTTGTGAAATTCATATTTCACCACACTCAACAGAGCTCCCCATAACAGTCCATGCAAGGAAACATCATTCAATGATTCAGTATCTTTTGTAAACAAGTGCCCCTCAAGTCTTAAAGTGGAAGATGAAACGATATTCCCCTCCCTTCTGCGCACTCCCTCCAGCCATAGAACCTAAATCTAACTTTGAAAAACAAAAAAAAGATGTACGAGAAAGAAACAAAGACTCCACCAAAAAAATTATGGGAAAAAACAACAAATTTCACATGCAAGCAAATGGCAAACCCAACAAAAAATGGTCCATACCAATGAAAGGAAATCCAACAAGCAGATTCACATCCAACATATAAAAAAACAAAGATAAAAAATCCAACAAGCAAAAGATGAAATAAAATAAATAAATCCATAGATTCCAAAAAATGGTGGGCAAAAAACTACCGAAAGAGAGAAAACGCCATGCGACAGCGAATTTGAGGGGCTGGTTGAGATCCATGGCATATCTGAGTTTGAGCCATAGTGGGTGGCAGGTCTGAGAGTTGAGCTACATCAGATCCAAATCCGCAGCATCTAAGGCACAGTGGAGGAGATTGGGAGGTGATGGCCTTCGTTCGGCGACATCGAGGGCGGCGACATCAGTTGCAGAGAACGAGAGAGGGCTTAGAAACATGAAAACAAATGGACGAGAAAGGAGGAAGAAGAGAAAAGAAGAGAAAGAAGAAGTAAAGAAAAGAACTTTAGGGTCTTAACAAACGGAAACACGATAACAATGAAATGAAAGGAAAAAAAAACTCAACACTGGAAAAATAAGGCTGCGTTTGGATGCTGAACTA
This sequence comes from Cyclocarya paliurus, assembly GCA_029856935.1. Lineage (NCBI taxonomy): Eukaryota > Viridiplantae > Streptophyta > Magnoliopsida > Fagales > Juglandaceae > Cyclocarya > Cyclocarya paliurus. Next base: position 5,692,463 of record CM056950.1, read on the forward strand.
AGTTGAGCTGAATTGAGTTTTTTATGAATAGTAGTGAGTTAAGATTATAGAGTGAATTTGGTGGGGTCCACTAAGATAAGTTTTTATTGTGTTTAGATGTTAAAATGAGTTTAGATATATTTATAGAAAGTTATGAAAAAGTTATAGGACCCACCAATAATTGAAAAGTTGTAATGATTGAATATATATCGCTCGAGCGGCTCACGTCCAGATATCTCCAAAAAAGAATTTTTGGAATAAAATAATTGTCAATTGTGGTGCGTCCCATTGATTAAAAAGTTACTTTTGTACTTTTTCTCCCCTTGAATTGAGAAACACCGAATGGTGAATTGAGTCTTTTAATGCTTTTTGTCAGTTGTGGGCCCATTGGTTAAAGTTGAAATGCACTCAACCTAATTCGGTTGATATGTTCAAGATGATGAATGCAATTTAAACGTGCTGCTCAGCTCAGTTTAGAACGAGCTTATCTGAATAGAAAGAATGAAGATAAGAAGACCGAGGAAGTTTGCTTTCGAAGAGAAGCGTTCTTACGTTTGTTTTTTAAATCCATCTCAACTCATTTCAACTCATCATTATAATTTTTTCAAATTTTAATATAAAATATAATAAACAATTCAAATTTTTCAAATCTCAAAATAATAATAATATTAAAAAATAATATTCTAATAATATTTTATCATCTTAATTCAACTTAATTCAACATCGAAATACAACCTAAGACGAAAGAGAAAAAGACTAAAAGAGAGAAAAAAAAAACAGTTCTTCTACATATAACCGGCAGTGGGGAACCGCCAGGTAATTGGCTTATGTGAGCTGATATATATATTTTTTTAAAAAAAATAAAAATAAGAGCCTTGGTTTATGTCGTCTTCGTCGAAGCTATTTCACTTTAGATAAACATTCAAATCAAACAGAGCATATCTATCCTTGGATTTAATTCATGAGAATTTTACAAATGGTTGAATTGTAGGATTACTACTGGAAGACTTTAGAGGCCACTGAAGTTTGAATGGAGTTTCAACATCATTCACAAAACTGTCTAAGAAAAAAAAACATTCCTTTTCACCATTCGATCCAGATTTAAATCATGAAAATAATGTCTTAAGAAGAAAGAGCCTTCCTTTTTCAATGCTTACTCTCATCACGAGTTTGTTCTCATGGTGAATCTCTCGATGTCGTCCAAAAGAGATTTTTTTCCTTGGGTTTTTTTTTTCGGTTCTTGTTGGGCTCTTACCAAGTGTGTGCTTTGAATCCTTGGCTTCTTTATAAAAATCCTTGGCTTGACCCGGTCTCGTTACAGAATTGCTGCACCACGGCCTCATCATGCTTATGAATCCTCCATCCCAGACTCGGCCAGCCCCAGCATCTTGTCCTTTTGCTTCTATGTGAACTTGGTCCTAAACCTCTTCTTCGAACAATGACCCACCTAATTTCCCCACTTGGATTTCACCTGCTTGGTAATGGAAGTAAATCTGTCATTCTCCCTTTTAATTTTCAACCAAGGTAAAAAAGAGTAAAGAATTAGATAAATGGGTGTGGGGGAGGTGGCTGAGACTGAAACTCAAAAGAATTAGTGGTTTGTGGTACAGGTGAATGGGACTGTGAAATTCCCAGTCTTACCTTCTCTCTTCAGCTTTGTCTAAGGAAAAAATCTAAAGAAAAAAAATCTCTTGTTAAAAAAAATCTCTTTTTAAGCTAAGTGTAACAAAATCAGAGAGAGGCTTCGACAAATTCGTAAGAAGTGGAGAAAGCTTCCCAACACGTCAAAAGTAACGAGCAGCAGTAAGAGCATAAAGTTTTTCAAAAGAACACTTTCTTTATCAGATAATAGCTCTACTCGGGAAGCCTTCGCCCTTAATGGAGAAGAGCTAAAGAGATTTGTAATACCATTTGAGTGTTTGGGTCTCCAGATTGAAATTCTCACACATACCTCTCTACTTTTTTTCTAAATGGTGAGAGAGAGAAAGCGAAGATGGTTATAAGGAGAGAAGCAGAGTTGTCAAGCATGGTTCTCGATGCCTGGGTCGCCATTATTTTTTTTTATCAAAAGGCGTGCCGTTCCGCAATGTTTACGCAAGTCGGTTACAACAAGCATTTTTCGACGCTAAAAGCCCTCACTTACACGGACACAAAAAAAAACATAATACAGGGATAAAAAAGACACAACACAACACTGACGGAAAAAATTACACAGATGGACAAAATCTATTATTCATCGGCTTGATAACCGCTTATATATATACTAGTAAGGGCGTGTGCCCGATTGAAAAAATATAGAAATTTCACAACTTTGTAATTCATATTGAATTAGAAAATGACAATTTAAAACGATATAAGTTCTTAACTTTATTTTTAAATAAAGAATGGAAGGAATAAATTTATAATGTTAGAAGCAAAGCAATATATATGTATTTTGTAGTTTCTAAAATCAATTATGTATACGTTAAGTTTCTAAACCAGTATCTTTGGGTTTTAATAAAAAATAAATGTTGCACAAAATATGATTTATATTTTTAATTCGAAATTTGTTACCAATGGTTGTAAAATATGTTTCAATAAAAAATTTATTTGTCCAAATTTCTTACGACATTCTAAATATAAACAACACAGAGGTTGGAAAAAAAGAAGATATGATAAAAGAGAAATGTGCAAAATTACAACATATTATAAGTCAAAATTCGGAAAGCACAAATTAGAACTTCAATTGTACAAAAATTTACAACTTTAAATATGAAAGCTCTAACAAAGCATAGGATCAAATTATAAGTTCAAATTACAATAACATAAAAGAAAAAAAAGGTTATAACTAAAATAAATACGAAGCATTAAACGCATTTTCTTCAGGGTTGGGTGAAATTCTGTAATTTCCAAAAGAGGCATGTAAAACATTTTCCTCAAGGTTGAATAGGCTTTGATAATTCCCAAAATAGTTTTCCATCAACAAATTCTTCTCGTACGTAATTGTTGAGGCATTGTTGGAAATATTGTTTGAATTGAATTGTGGAAGCATGTAATCGCTAATTTCTGATTAAGACCAACTTCCGGCATCATTTGGCTGAGAAGGTCTTCCGTAACAATTTTCATTTGGGTTTGTATTGATAGAACCATAAAACAAGTTTTGGGCGGCCAGTGATTCTTTCAGAGATGCAATTTGAGTTTGTAGATTTAGAACCTGTAAAAAACAAAGCAAGAAAAAATTTATTAATTAGGACCCAATTGGAATTAATTTTGTAATCATTATAAATAAAATAGGAACTGTAAGGGTGAAGACCTGATGCTGGAGAGCAAAAATATGCGAGAAAATACCATAAACAGGATTTTCAAGCCGAGCATGTGCTTCATATGAAATTGTGGCAACTGCTTCAGAACGAGCAATCACTGTTAGATTAGAAAGGAGTTTCGATACATTACTTGCACCAAAAACTTTATGAATGGTAGAGAAATTGGTTACTCCATGTTTATGACTGAAATAAGGAGCATAAAGGCAATCTTCAACACATTTTCTTCTCAGAAATTTGCAAGCTCTGCAAGTGAAATCCAAAGCAGCCATTTTTATCATCTGTTTCACTCTAGGGGGGATAAATAATTGCAATCGACAGACCCAGCCTGAGCAAATCACGGAAGCTGTCGCCTGGATTCGCGGAACGTGTCGCCTAGGTTTGGGCGAAAGAAGGAAGCAGTGATATTCGAAAAATTTGCCGGTTGCGTGATTAATTAAAACAATCTTCTTCTTAAAATGCGTTTGCAATTGTCAGACAAATTTGGGGTAAAAAACGGTGTCGTTTTATACCTGCGATTGATGATTCACTTAGCCTTGGAAGGTGGTCCTTGCTGACTCAGACGTAATTCCATGTGTCCCATGCTACTCAGGTCAGAGCATAAGTTAGTGATGCTTTTGGCTATTGGATTATCACCATCTACGGGGTTTAATTTTTTTTCCTCGTTTTGGCATTCAGACATAATTTTTGAAAGTATAATAGAAAATATATTAAAAGTTTTCAGTAAGAAATTGAAAGACAAAGAAGAGAAATAAAATTGAGGAAATGGACAAATATGATTAGAAAAGTGTCACTCCGTAAGTACAACATAACAGTTTTTATAAGTGCACATACATGAACTCTAGAAGGGAATTTGTAAAGTATCTATTCAGTTCTTTGAGTAACCTCATTAACAGATACAACATTAAGTTTATTTTGGCGCAATTTTCCAAACTCATTCATAGATGCGGCCAAAACGATCATCCACTCTTTTTGTTGAATTGTATTTGCAATAATTTCCATATACGAGAGGTCCTCCTGTAATGATAAAAATCTATATAAAACAATTAATTGCATTTCTTAAATTAGGTTAAAAGTATAAATGTTACCTCATCTACGTGTTGCACAAGTTCTGTTGTTGTGCAATCAAATATCTGTTCTATTGTAGATCTAAATGCGACAACTGCGGTTGAGTCGCTATCATCAAAGGCCTCTAAATAGACTCGACATCTACGAATAAGAAATAATTAATTAATTAATGATATTAGCAAATAATATACTGCAATTAGAATGTAGAAATTGTTTTTATTGAATTTTTTTTTTAAGAACTATAATATTATCCAAACAGAAATGACTATATATTTAGAATAAAATCTTTCTTTATAATTTTTCGACCAATTTGTTTTTTTCCTCGTTTTTTGTTTTTCCATATGGCATTGTTAAATTTTTTTGTTTAGAGAAATTGTCAATAAATTTATTTTTATTGTATTTGTGATTGCAAATTTATTAATGGTACATTTTTACTATATTTCCATACCATGTCTTCGTATATGAAGACAAAGAAATAAACATACACATTATCTTACATTTCATTCTATACACAAAACTTACTAATTTAATGAGTTAGGTCCCTAAATTTTAGTATTTTTAATTATTTTATTTAGTAGCTATTTATTTCAATTTATTATTATTATAATTATTATTAGTTTTAAATTATTTTTACTTGATGTGCATTTTAATTTATTTTGGTATACGTTCGGATTGGGCTTTAGATTTTGTAGTGCTTTTAGTTCCTTGGGCTGTGGTGTGTGTGTGTTTTATTTGGACCGAGTTATAGCCCAACGCGTGTGAGTTTAACCCAGCCCGTGTGTGAAGTAATGGCCCAGCCATGTGAATTAAGGGCCCAGCTCGTGTGGATTGAAGCCCAGCCCCTCCTCTTTAGTTGAAAACGGTGAGTTTTGGAGAAAACCCCTAGGGTTCATAGCTCTCTGTTGCACCGACCTCCTCTTCTCTCTCCTCCTCCTCCTTTTCTTCTTCTTTTGTTTTGGTTTCTTGTTCTAGCAGCTGCTGCTGACGCCACACTTAGCCACGCAATGCATTTTGCATCACTGGCCACCTTCTCCTTTTCTCCATCTCCTTCTTCCACCTCAAGCTTGCATGTTGTCTCCATGTCCTCTCTCTCTGCCTCTTTGTGACTGTCACGCCGTCTCTCACGCTCAACCCCTCTCTTACGCTACAGAATCACAGATATCGTTTTCCCCTCTCTCAATGATAATCGGTATGTGAACATATATACGCTTTTTTATTTCCAAAATCTTACATTTAATCAATAATTACAATGTTTCAATTCATTGCTAATTGATTCATTTGATTTAGGGTTTTTAGCGAGTTTACAGATTTGAGATTTAGGGTTGTTAACAGATTTCAAAATCTGATTAGGGTTTACATTTAATCAATCATTACAATGTTTCAATTCATTGCTAATTGATTCATTTGATTTAGGGTTTTTTGCGAATTTGCAGATTTGAGGTTTAGGCTTTTTTACTGACTTCGAAATCTGATTAGAGTTTACATTTTATGATTTTTTTTTGTATAGCTCCCCATGTATTTGCAATATGTATTTTATGATTGTGGAAGGTATAATTTTATATTTTATATTTTATATTTTAGGATTTAAGGTTTATGTATGGTGTTTTAACTTTTATGCCTCTCTCTCTCTCTCCCGTGTCTACAGTCTACCCTCTGTTCAGGTTATCAACCATATTATTCCTTCTCTTCATTCATATTCTTCCCAGCCTTTTCCTCGAGTTATACTTGTGTTTCTTTGAATTCTGTAACTTTCATGTCTATGCCACTGGAACATAATTACATAGGCTTATCAGAGGCTTCTTCAATGGAAAGAAGCTCTGAAAAGCTGTCATCTTCCTCCTCTTCTACTTTCTTCAGTGAGGTTGCGAAGAGCTCTACTGTCAACCTCGAGGAGACTGAGCTCACACTTGGCTTGCCTGGGACTGAGGTTTGAGTTCGTTGATAAATTAGTAAACTTTGACAGATAAAATGCAGAATCAAACCTATTTTCAATTTCTAATTAGGTATTAATTCCTATTCATCATTTTCGGTTGATATATGTTGGTTTGTTGTTATCTATCTGTCTTTTGTCTTTTCTCTGTTGTGGTTCATTTATTTTGCTTAAATAATTTTTTTCGAACACAAATCTCAGAATATTTTTTCGAGTTTTCGTTTTCCTGCTATAATTTTTTTATTGGGCCATGTTTTGTTGTGAGAATTTTTTTGTCGACAACATCTTTTTAAATTTGCTGTCTTTCTTTTGTTTATAGTTGGGATGAAATGGTTTTTTTTACTGTTAACAGATTGTAGTTTATTATTATTTTTTTTTAACATATATGTGTACCATCTCATTAAAGCATAGAGAAGTTGATAGTTAACTGAGCACAAATTCAAACTGAACCATACGTAGTTGATTAAATTTTCTGTGTTTCTTTTGTCTATAGATGCGATGAAATGGTTTTTTTTACTGTTAACAGATTGTAGTTTAAATTTTTTTTTTTTAACATCTATGTGTACTATTTCATTAAAGCAGAGAAAAGTTGATAGTTAACTCAGTACAAATACAAACTGAAGCATAGGTAGCTGATTCCGAAATTCACACTAAATTTAGAGTTCTTATTCCAAATATTAATGTAACATTTTATTGTTGTGCTTTCGTTTGGACTCTTATTTATTATTTGTAAAAATTTATTATTACATATAAATAAATATCTGAAGAAGTAGTCAGAAATATTCATTCCAGAGTAATAAACATAAGCAAAAAGGAGTAATGAAGAGATTAGAACATATATATGCTTTTTAATTTCCAGAATCTTACATTTAATGAATCGGTAGAATGTCTACTATTTCATTAAAGCATAGAAAAGTTGGTAGTTAACTGAGCACAAATACAAACTGAAGTATACGTAGTTGATTCCAAATATTAATGTAACCTTTTATTGTTGTTGTTTCGTTTTGAGTCTTATTTATTTATTTATTTGTAACAATTTATTACTGTATATAAATAAATAGTTGAAAAAGTAGTCAGTAATACGTAGTCCAGAATAATGAACATAAGAGAAAGGAATATTGAACATAGAAATACATACCTGTGAAACTGGAGAGCTGCGAGGAAAATTTAGAACCCAGAGCGAGGAAACAGATTTGTGAAAGTTGAGAGGGGAGCAGTCTATTTATCGTAGAAAATGAAGAGATGAGAAGAGGGATGAAACGCACTCTATTTATAGGAAGATGGAGGCTCTTATAGGAAGCGCCAAAAAAAGGGAGTTGAATTTATTGTTCAATCCACTCGGTGTAGGCGGTGGGAAAGAAAAGGGGAATCATGACAAGATGTAATCGCCCTTTTTCAAAGGAAGTGGCAAAACAAAACAAAAAATCTGATTTAATTTTCTGAACAGTCGGTGCAAGGGATGATGGGAGGAAAAAAAAAAAGAATTTAAAACATAAGGATCGACGACTTTATAGGAAGCAGCAAAATAAATTTGATTTTATAGTTTAAAGCATCCAGTGCAGCAGATGTTCCAAGCGGTGAGAACAGAAAATAAGAAGTGTATGTGAGATTAAGCGGTAGAAAAGACAATATAAACGAAAAGCAAAAGAGGATGTTAGATTTGATAAGTGTAGAAATGTAAGCTGAAATGGCAGTTTTTTACAGGAAGCGGCAGGAAAAAAAAATTCTTCTTTAATTTTCTGAACATGCAGTGGAAGCCATCATGGAAGGAAAAAAAAAAACAGAACTTAAAACAAAAGGATCGACGCCTTTATAGGAAGCAGCAAAATAAATTGTAGAACAACAAATGTAGAAAGAAAATGACAAAATGGTAAGAATGATAGAAATGACAATCAAATATCAAATGAAGGATAAAAATGAAAGAAAAAAAAAGTGTACGACACCTGCCTGCTTATTGGCGCTTATTATATATAAGATATATATATGGAATAAATATATAATTGGTGGGAAATAACAAACAAATTAAACATAGTGATTAAAGATGACGCCGGAGAAGGTGAGCCATCACTACATTTACCAACTAATTAGAAGAATGATTTCCTATTGAGAACAATAATATAATTACCATTGCATTACGAGAAGTCCCACATCTATAAACAAATTTCATAAAAATGAACTTTACAAATTAATATGATTTGATATAGTACGTTGGATTGTAAAGTTATATTATAAAGTAGATCTAAATAAATATTTTATTGAATAAATTGATCATATGAAAGCATATAATCAATTTATAAATTTATTTTGTATAATCTATTTGTGATTGTAAAACTTCTCATATATCGAATATGAATTAAACAAAATAGCTAGTCAAAACTAGTAACTCACTTTTATAAGTTTTCCAAGATATAAGAATTCGAGAGCTCCCAAGAAGCGTCACCTCTACATGATGTATATGTATGTATGTATATATATATATATATGTTAATGATCACATTGGATAAAATTAAAGAAAATTTTTATTTGAAAGTTAGTGTGCAAAATACACATTCTATTTTATTGATATGACAAGATTTGATTTATTAAAAAAATTTAAAATTAAAATCTTTTATAAATCAATTTTTTTTTATGTTAATAAAATAATGGATGTACTTTGCACGCCAGTTTAAGTAAAATAACTCTTAAATAGAATAGCCTTTGTTGGTCATTTAAATCCAAACAAAAAAAAAAAAAAACAGAACAAATAGGATAAACAAAAGATGAGATCACTTGTTTTTGAAATATTGTTATATAAGACCTGGTTTAGTTACTAAGATGAGATGAGATTTATTTTATATAATTATTATAATTTATCAAATTTTTACATAAAATATAATAAATAATTCAATTTTCTTAAATTTTAAAATAAAATAATATTAAAAAATAATATTCTATTCAAATTTTAACTTTTATCTCATCCAATTTCATCTCATATGTATAACTAAATAAGAACTAAGTAACGCTGCTCTAGAGTAATGAACTACAAGAAGGGATCACCCAAAATTGCCTTCTCCTTTCTCTATGCCAGGCAATGTATCCTCCCACCATCATTTTCAGTATAACCCCCTTCCTTTAGTAGAGTCGCCCCCCCCCCCCCCAAGGGTTGATCATCGAAGCCAGGGCAATAACGATGAAGGAATTTTTTTCTTTTTTTTTAGTTTTCCTTTAGTTTCTTGTCCATAGCATCAAAATGCACCCATATGTTTTCCACCACCACGTGTCCCACCATCATATTCTCTAGCCGTCGATATGTTAGATGGCAAAAGAAAACTAACTAAAAGAGCAGCTCTTATGTCTCAAGGGCAGCTATGCTAGGGGAGGTCTTTTGCCGTCACGCACAATGCAATTGGAATCAGCAACCTCAAATATGTTAGATACGACCTTTACTTTATTGTCAAGGGTGGCACGTGAGCTACATGCGCCTCCACAGCCAATGGCAATCTTTTGTCGGCGATTCGACTCATTTTCCCGTCGTCAGTTTTCTATGTTTATACTTTCCTTAACCAATAATCAAGATAAAGTGGTCTTGAAAGTTTACTTCAGTTAGTCCAGCCCAGCAAAATGCAACACACATCATTTCACTGCAGCTTCTAGCCCTAATCTTATAATCTGTTTATTAGACAATATAAAAACCACTTCAAGCGACCTCTCCTTGTAGGAAATGGATGGAAGCCAAACTTCTGGCTCTAATTGATTATTATTATTTTGTTTGTATTGTATTTGTTGATTTTGAGATGATTGTTAGAGACTCTCACCTCATTAAATCTTATATCTTATAACTCTTTAATTTATCTATTATATGCTTGATTGTTTAGGAAAAAAAAAAAAAGTAACGCTACTCTAATAATTTTTTTTTTTGGAACAAGTGCTTTAACAATATTACTAGTATGAAGAAAGTTGAATAAATAAATAAGAGAAAGTCGACTCCAAAGCCGGTCTACTCTCCTACTCCACACACCAGCTGATGTAGCAAACAGTTTACTTCCCTTTGTTCCCTCCCCCATTTTACAAACACAATAGCTCTCTCTCTCTCTCTCTCTAGCTCTCTCTCTCTCGTTCTTTCATCTGCAGATTCTCTACAAAAAAAAATTTATAGTTTGTTTTGCTCTCTTCAGAACAAGAAAAATGGAGATAAACTACCACCAAATGATTCTTCTAAAAACAAAAAGAGCTCATTTCCCATTAAAAAAAAATCTCTTGCATAATGTTAAGATTCTTCCCTTTGATACGCCTGTTTTACAAACACAACAGCTCTCTCTAGCTTTCTCTCTCTCTCTCTCGTTCTTTCATCTGCAGATTCTCAATGATATTAAAAAAAAATTATAGCTTGTTTTGCTCTCTTCAGAACAAGAAAAATGGAGATAAACGGCTACCAAATAGGTTATTCTCCAAAAAAGAGACTCCCTTCCCATTAAAAAAAAAAATCTCCAGGTATGATGTTAAGATGCGATTCTTCCCCTTGATGCGATTCTTGCCCTTGATTTGGAGATGAACTTTCACAATTTTGAATGGATCACCTAGGATGATTTGGAATTTGGGGGTGGGGGGCTGGGTAAAACGCAGGGGAGGTTTCAACAAGAGGAGATTTCAACAAGTAAAACGCGCATCTTGAAAAAAAAGAAATGAAAGAAATCCACCTCAGCCAGGTGTGTGGCATTGGAGAAATAAAAGCCTAAGAGTAGAATTACTCAATAAATAAACACTGCATTATCGGTAGAGACTAGACAACTTTCAAACAGTACGAAGAAAGTTTTTCGTTTAAATTCAAAATCCAACTTAATTCTTTTTATCTCATTATTATTATTATTATTATATTTTTAAATTTTTATATAAAATATAATAAATAATTTAATTTTTTTAATTTTAAAATAATAATAATATTAAAAAATAATATTCTAATAATATTTTATTTTATTATTATCTCTAATTCAAACGTAAACTTTTCCCTTGTCATTTATAATTTTCTATCCACGCCCACCCCCGGCCGCATCTCTCTTTGGGGTTCAAGCCTCCAACGAACTATAAGGTTCAAAAAAATCTCTTCGAGAATTCCAATTTCATTATTTCACATCTATATGGCTTCGGCTTCGCTGAAATATTCGCTCTTTATAGCTGAATTCCCAACTTTTTAGCAGCTTATTGGTCACGATCTAAGGTTGGATCTCTCCCTCTCCCTCTCTCCATAAATTTACGTATTTTAGGGTTTTAAAGTTCTCGCGTAAATTTCCTCGAATCGAATTTATATTTTTATTGGGATTTTATAAGTTTGGTTGCTTCCTTTTATTGTTTACGACTGTGAACAATTTCTAAGAAATTATTTATAAAAATAAAAGAGGAATGGTGACCGATGTTGATTTGGGATTTTTTGTTTATATATATATATTTGGGATTTGGACTGTAGGACGTTTTTGTATTATGGTGGCATAACGCGAATAATTGATTTTAATTACAAGTGGCTCCAGTTTCTCCCCGTTTATTACTTCCAACTATGCATGTTAGATTAGATCTTGAAACAAGGATGCGGCATCCGAATTACTTGTTTATGATGTTATTTGAAGTGTTAATTTTGGTCAACAAATAAGTGAGTGACTGGATTTTTTCCCCTTTTTGTAAGAGTGATTGGAAGTGATTGGAATGTTCGGACGTTGACATTAAGGCTCTGGACCTCTGGTTATTCTATACCTATATGCATGCACATGGGTACATATGCAACTACATGACGGGATTACATGCCCAATCCGTCCCTCACGAAATGTGTTGGGTGTTGCATTTGGAGGGAGCTGACTAATCAAAGTTTTGAGGATTGAGAGAAAAACTTGGAGCTTGAGGATTTCTTTTTTGGATCCCCTCATACTGGACGGCAGCACCATCATGCATTCTAGTTTTAGTTTTCAGGATTTCCTAGACCTAGGGCTGTGCATCAGGACCCTTTTTTGGTTCGGCCTGGTCCGGAGCCCGGAAAACCTGGTTCATCAGCACAGGTATCTGCCCGGATTTTACTTAGACAGGTATTCGGATTTCATACCTGCATCTACCAGAATGTTGGTACGGTTACATAATGTGGTTACCAAGTTGATACTTGGTAACCATAACCGGGTTAAACTTTTAAAAAATTTTTGACTTACAATCATTTTGATCTTCAAGAACAAGAGGGAAATTCTTCCACTGAGGGAAATACAAAATAATTCTTAGGGGAGAGAAAGCGGCTACGATTTGATTCCCACATCCCTTTATGCATTTTCAATTCGAGATCTTGATCCTTCGTTCTAAAGGTAGGCCTTTTGTATTTTAAGAAAAAAAGCCTTCCTTGAATCCTTTTATTCTTTTGAAAACTCCATTTCCTATTCCATTGAATCAGTTCCAATTATCTTTCATTTGATTTTGAATCTCATAAGTCATACATTGCGACATTTTGTTTTGCTAAATCTCTAAGTTTAGGAGCTACGTTGTCATTTCTCTACTTGTGCTCTGTTTGTTTGCCAAGGAAATGTTAGAAAGGACAAGAAACTGAAATTGTTTATTCTTTAGATTCTTAATTGTTTGGGACCTGATAAAGAAAGCAAGATCTTGACTGAACTGAGCCTGGTGCAAATGGTTTCCTTAGCTAAGGGTTTAGGATCCAACAATTATTTTTCGTCTTTTCTTGTTTTATTGTCTGCTAAACAGTAAACTGGGGCTTTATCTTTCAGTTGCTGCAGCACTTCTAGCCCCTCTTCAGCAAGGGACCTCCAACGAGCTGATTGTAACTTGTACAGCCCTAGAAATGAACTCAGTGAGAATGCTTGCATTGAGCCTCTTACAGCGGCCGAGTCAGACCATTGAGTGGTGCAGTTGTGCGCCTCATCATGGTCGCCGCCTTCATGAGGGGGAAATTAATATTTAAAGTATCGGAAAAACTTGATTGTTGATATGCGACATCTAAAGCATAGGTCTACACTACTGCTCATTAAATCAAGCAGGTGAAGAAAATTTACTTATAAAAAAAAAAGGTGAAGAAAATAGATTTTGGGAAATATGCCTTAGAGACTTTCGCATCAATAAAAATGATATTATCACTAACACCTTGAGTAAAAATATGAAAAATAAGTATGACAAGCTTTGGAATAGTACAGGTAGGCTCAACTCGATGTTTATATTGCTTTCGTGTTTGACCCTCGGTACAATATGATGGTTATGTGTTTTTGATTGAAAAAGTGCAAAGGGGATGATCTGGCAGATAAGATAGAGGCAAAAGTTAAACTCCTTTTAAGCTGCTTGATCTTGTTTGATTGAGCAATACAATACATTTCTTGTGGTTGGTGGGGGGAGTTCTAATGTTACTCAAGAGAGGCCAAGTATTACTTTTACAAACATTAGTAATGAACCCCACGTAGATTTGATCTCTTGTACTTGCATACTGCCTTTTCACTCAGTATTAAAATTATCTTACTTCCTGAAAAATATTCCAAGATGATGGGAGCTACATGAAAGTTCATAGCTGTTCAGCAGATTGACTTGGTTAAACCATTGCTAGCTTGATAATATCTTTTTATTAGGTAAACAGGCTTAATCTTTGAGGATGTTGAATCCTTAGTTCTGGCTAATTTATAGACTGTTGCCATTACTGTGATGTGTATTTGATTTCTAATGCATTATTTATATGCTGACATTCTTTTTGTTTACATTTTGTAAATAGTTCTTGAGAGCACATTTGTATTTACATGATTGCTTGTTAAATACCTGACGTTTCATTTCTTTCAGAGGGCATATATCTCAATCTACTGCTTTTAGGTCCTCCAACGCCGTAAGTGGTTGCAGGGGCAGATCTCTCTGCTTCTATTTGCTGTTTGTAAACTTAAATGACGTATGAAGAAGTTTTGAAGGTCATTTTTCCTTTATTAGAGGGTGTGGACCTTGCTTCATGTATGGCAGTATGTAAGCAGTGGAGAGACATAGCCCGAACTGATTACTTTTGGAAATGCCTATGTGCCAAGAGATGGCCTTCAATCTGCAAACGGCCTAACCCACCAACTTTAACCTACTACAAGCTATATCAAACCTTTTGTAGACGCCAGCATAGTCGAACTCTTCTCCCCCCAAGGCTGTCCTTCAATGATTTGGAATTTTTTATTGACATTTGGAACGAAGATAGATTATTGTTTTCGGATGTGGTCCCAGGTCCTGTTTTAGAAACTGGTATCAAGATCCTTCCCCAAGGAATCTGTAACATGCTTAGATTTCATCTGGAGGGTCCCGAGTACAAGATGACACTTCCTGTTGAGCCAAGATTCACAGTTCCTATGAACCAGACTGTTAGTGTTTCGGTGCTTGTGGGGCGCAAGGATTCCAATAGGGTTGCTCGCATCATTGATAAATCCATGTTTGATTACATAGATCGGACTGCACATAGGGCCATGGCATTTGACTACTTAGAGTTCTCTCCTTCCCACCCTTTCATTTCAGGTATCCGGGCATGGATTTCGTTGCTTTTCATGGAAGATGGAAATGAAGGTGTTCTTGATGTTTTCGGGATTGAAATGGATTTCTGTGATGCTGCGACTTCCAAGGAAGAGGTTCTCTGGTTATTAGACATGCTTGATTGGAAGTGAAAAGGTTGGACTCTGTGGCCAAGAAAAAAGTGTCGAGGAACTGAATTGGATTGGATGGAACATGGACGTACTCATCTTTATTGGTTTTTTAAGGTGTTTTGTTTTATTTTTTATTTTTATTTTTTGTTGGGAGGGGGTGTTGTTGTTTAAGAATAATTGTAAAAACTCTCACCCTCCAGCAAATACTTCTCTTGCACGTTCACACTATGTACATATTATATTCATGGCCTTATTAAATACGAATAATTTCTTATTTGCAAATCTTGCAAATTCATCATGACATGCCTATTCCTTCTTGATATGCTATTTACCACTTATAAAAGAGTGTGACTACATCTTAACCAAGTTTCAGAGATGCAAGAATCAAGAACAAGCTTTATAACCACACTTTGCAAAGCTCTTACATTACATAACTGTCTTTCTTGTGAATGGCAAGTAGCAAACTATAATGCCAAAGAGAAGATCCTTAGTCAACCACTTAATATTAGTGTTGTGATTATGCGGACTTCTCGTGGTGCGCATTTCTGCGTATGTTCGGTGCTATTTCTAAAGTTAACTTCACACAGAGTTCACGAAATAAGCAAGCAATAACAAATCAATAATTCAAACAATTAACAAAGAAATGTAGCATCAAGTATTTATCAGAGTAGTAAAAAAAGCGGTAACTTTATTTCGTGGGTCAAGAATGTTATGTACATTCGTAACCTTACGCCCGGTAAAGAGGTTCAACATCATTATAGTAGTCCTAAAATCTTGGCAGCCTCTTCCTTAATTTGCTCCTGTGCTAATAAAAATAAGGGTGATGCTAGATTGCCCTCCAAATGAGAGCCCCAAAAATGCCCCCCTTGTGCATTTTATTTCTTTTTTTAAATGTTAAAAAAACACTTACATGAATTCAGTAGTGTTAACTTTTTTAAATGTTAAAATAAAAATAAAATGCTCTAAGAACACTTTTAAGGGCACATTTTAGAGGGCAACCAAGCATTTTTCTAAAAATAAAGTCTTGCATAATGAATTTAGGAATTTCAAAATCGTGTTGCCGAACAGATTGTAGAAACTTCCAAATCCTATTTCTAGCAATAAAACATATAATAGTAATATTATATATAGTTATAGAGTGTGCAAGTGCTATACAGTCGCTTTGAAAAAGAGTTGATCTATTGTTAAAAAATTAATTTTTTTCATCTGCGTCCCGTATTTGTTCATTTTTTTCAAAATGATTACGCGACGCTTAAACACTCACGATTACAACTATCATTTCTCAACACATAATAACTTCCTTATTTAAGTAAGGAAATTTGAGAACTTAGGATTTCTAGCAGTCTCGTAAATATGTACAAAAATTGACATTTTGAATTGAAAAAATCATTAAAATGTGTCAAATTTTCTAAATTAACCAAGGCACCACGCTGTCTAGTGGGCTGGACAACAAGCTCACTAATCCAAAACACTCACCAAAGTCATTTGGACTAGATGACAAAAGGTATAGTCTCTAAATGAGAGAAGTAGGTTCGATCTCACTACTCTTGTATGAGTAATATTATACATTATACTCTTATCTTATTTTGATCATACTAAGTCATATGTGGCACATTCATCATTATTAGATGATAAAAAAATATATAATAAATGATTATTTAATAATAATAAATGTGTTACATCTTACTTAACGAAATGAAAATAAGATGATAAAATAGTATATAGAATTTTTCAATTAAAAACTCATGGGCGGGGGGGCAGGGAAAAAATCCCCACCCCCGCATGAGAGGGGGGGGCAGGGAAGGGGTGGCAGCACCACTAATTCATGGTGTTCTTAAATACGAATAAATTCTTATATGCAAATCTTGCACATTCTTGACATGCTATTCCTTCTTGATATGCTATTTCTGTTGTTCTTGCACTCAAGTCTTATGATGTGAATGGTCCCTGCTTTTGCGGGGCAAACCTGGTTCGCGTGTTCATCATCATAGATCTGAGGTTTCCTTTATTTGTACACGTGGAAAAGAAACTTCTCCTTGAAATGGATATTGGATATATGACCCATGATTCTGTGAATATAAAAATCAGGATCCATTTTCATGAACAGTAATCAATGAGCAAAAGGAACTCGATGAGTGGCAATCATGGTTCCGGTCTCATCTTCTCTTGGCGTAGAGCTTGCAACTACAGTCAATAAGAAAGAGTCGAAACAAAGAATTATCTGCTTTTTTTTACTAGTCCTCACAAAGGATTGTAAATTATCTGTTGCAGCATCCAAACAAGTTTGTATGCTAAAGTGACCAAGAGAGAGGTATCAACTCCAATTTTGTAGGGCGCAAAGGAACATCAGAAACTCACAGTCATCGAAATGAAGCTACTCACAGAGGAGATTCCAACCTGCGAAATCTGAATCTAAACATGCTGGATCTGTATTTGAAGGACTTGAATCTATGAGATGTGGGCCGAAAGGGGTTCGGCAAATTTTTTAGGGAGGAAAGAGGAGGTGGGTGAGGCCCGACAAGGAGGCTGTCTTGGGGAGGAGAGGAGAGTTTCTCTAGAAAAAAAAATCAGGGAGACGTTTGTATACCTCTTCCTTTTTATCATTAAGTAATTAAGATAAGAAGGTGAGTGAGTGAGTGGATAAAATTCATAACCTCGTAACCATTACCATTTAATAGAAAAGTTTGACCACCTACATCTTTATAGAAAAGTTTCAGAGATGCAAGAAACAATCACAAGCTTTATAACACACTTTGCAAAGCTCTTACATTCTATAGCTTTGTCTTTTTCGTAAATGGCAAGTAGTAAACTATAATGCCAAAAGAGAATATCCTTAGTCAACCATTATTAAGCTAAAATTACAGATTAAAAGAAACTTTAATATAGTGTGAAAATTCAATGAAAACTAAATTCAAGAGACTACCACCATGAAGTTTGAAGGAGGCCCTCTCCTAGTGACTCACGGTACAATGACAAAAAGAGGCTGCAAGGAGAAAGAAAGGGAATTCAGATTAATGCATGAAGTAAAAATTATGGCATTTGTGCATGTGTTACACAGAGAGAGAGAGAGAGAGATCACCGTGTCTACACTA
The DNA here is from genome assembly GCA_029856935.1 of Cyclocarya paliurus. NCBI lineage: Eukaryota > Viridiplantae > Streptophyta > Magnoliopsida > Fagales > Juglandaceae > Cyclocarya > Cyclocarya paliurus. The sequence goes on from CM056950.1 coordinate 5,710,437, forward strand.
ACTGGCTTTGTATCCTCTACAAGAATCTCTGTTATTGTTCCAGACTGATCAGCCTGCGCAATAGTGAACATTAGTAATCACAAATGTCAAGCATTAGTGAAATGCAGCATGGTCTCGGATCTCCATTGGGATGATAGGACTAAATAATTAATTATATTAGCACAACAACGTATATGTGAAAATTAAGGTCATTTAAAAGTATTCCATCAAGACAACGTTCTCTAATTCAAGCAACAAGAATGATTCTCCATATACACGATGAAGATTGACATAATTTATCCTTCTAGAAATGACACCAGCAGCGACCAATAAAGATGAAACTTAGGGTTTCGTTAGGGAACACAAATGTTCTAAGCATTTTCAGATATTTCCTTTCCGAAATCACTCAAACACAAAACGCTTTTAATTTCAAATCTTCAACCTTTTCATTTAATCATTACCTAATCATTACAACTTTTACAAAACTCCAAACAAAACACAAAAAACAATACCACTTATTGAAATTTCAAAACAAAAATTATATTAAAAAATTATATTCAAACAATTTTTTAACTTTATAATATTTTTATTCAATTTTTTTTTCTCTCATTTCCCAAAATCCAATAAAACATCACTCAAACCATTTCACTACTATTCACAGAAATACTAAGATATTCTACGTATCCAAACGGCCCTTAAAGAAATATGTAGGGACCAACCCACTTCAGTTTGAACGGTCAAGGAAAGAGATACCTCAATTTCATTCATTAGTTTCATTGCCTCGATGATGCAGACAATCTGACCTTTCTGGACTTTATCTCCTACCTGGAAAAATGGTAAAATTATAATGAGTATATTTTATACAGATTATATACCCTTATAGTGAATTACGGAATATATATAAAGATTGAGTTGTTCAAGACATGATCTCCCATCTGCCATGTCCTTTCGGGGTCCTTTGGGGGACAAGCCCTTGAGTGGTCACCAAAACTGAATTACCTTGACAAATGGTGGTTCACCAGGTCCAGGACAGCGATAGAAGGTTCCAGCCATGGGGCATTTCAGTGGTGGATGTGACAAAGTGTTTGCCTTTGCAGGGGCGGGTAAGGTAGGTGCTGATGCTGAAGGAGGGTTTGCAGAAGCAGGAGCAGCTGCTGTGGCTAGTGGCGGAGGAGATGGAAGCATCACATGGGCAAGGGGTGGTGGCATACTAACAACAGGAGCTGCCTGCTGTAGAGCTTCCTTTTTTCTGATTAAGATCTCACAGCCCAATTGCTTTAGTTGCAGCTCCGCAATATCTCTCGAATCAACAAGTCTGCTCATAAAAAACATACAAATTTCAGCAAGAACGATGTGTCTTGCATGTATCAAACAGTGAATAATACTGGCAAGCATGTGAGTGCCAAAGAAGTTTCTACATACTTGATAAGATCTGATACTTGAGCCATGAATGCTGAGATTGATGATTCATTAGGAACAGTGTCTCGAACAGGATGTGACGAGTCAACTTTCACTTCTGATGATGGGGCTCCATACTTTGTGGAAAGTACAGGTGCAGAATTTGAAGATTTTTCGGCCGTAACCTGGATTGAAAGTCGAGTTGTAGTAGGTGCTCAAACCGAATATCTCATTCAAGTAAGGTTTTTTTTTCTTGCCTATTGAGAACAATCTTACCTCATTCAGCTTTGCACACATCTTCCAGTCCCTGGATTGCTTCGAGTTATGGCTCTGCAAAACAAAATCATACCGCAAAAGAATAAAAGTTTTGCAGAAAAAAACAGTATCATAAACGAAACTAGGCATGATTAATCTGTCTAGAGTGCATTCGCATTCGTATTCGCATTCGCAGTAGTCAAAAACCATACAGAAAATCGAGAATTTCAAAACCGTAAATTTTGTTTCACAGTGGGTACCACAAACTGCATTCAATTTACAGTCTTCAATTATCCTACAAACAAAATTATTCACTCCATTAATACTCTCTCCTCTCGAGTCAAGGTGGACCCTCGACAAATTTTACCAGTGACACCCACTGTTATTCTTACTGAATGAATAACAAGTAATGGCTTATATTAAGATCCGTTTGGATTGTAAAATTATCTCATCTTATCATTATAATTTTTTTAAATTCTCATATAAAATATAATAAATAATTTAAAATTTTAAAATTTTAAAATAATAATAATATTAAAAAATAATATTCTAATAATATTTTATTTAACTTCAACTCTTATCTAAAATTATTTCTTCTTATCTCATCTCATTATTTAAACGTGACTTAAGTGTACATAAATTAAAAATAATAAAAAAAAGAGCAAAATTCGGAAAGAATCATCAAATAATAAGCTTTTTTTAAAAGATAAAAAAATCCTAGTTTTCTTTAGTTTTTATAATGATTAAAATTGCCTATACAAACAAAAAAAGAAACTTGAGATTCATATAAATTGAAGTGTTAGAAGAAGCAAAAAAACTAAAATGATCTAAAATATCATGGATGGAGAATAACTTATATAAATAAAAAAGACAGAGAACCACAAATCACGTACAGGGTCACCGAGGAAAGATCCGTGTAAGGCATACAGTCTGGGACTGGAACCACGATGAAGCGAGAGCATCGTGTGCTGGTGCGTATTAGAATCTTTCACCCCGGATCGGAGGCGGGGGAGCGAGAAGGTCTTGGGGCACGGCACCGAAAAGGACTCCATTTCTGGAAACAGAGAAGTTAGGAAACAAGAGAATTTGTGGTTTGTGGTTTTGTTTGATGATTTCTTCTGCACTCTCTCAGTTTCCTTAAAAATGGGTGGGGAGGAAGCAGTGAAAATGTAACGAAGGTGACAGATTCGTTAAAAAAAAAGAAGGTTGGCGATGAGATCGAAGAAACAGACAGTCTGAGAAATCTAACAGATCCAAAGAAATGAAAATAGTGGGAAGCTGGGAGAGTGAAGGGGGGGGGGGGGGGGTGTTGTAGGGAGGGTTCGATGTTTACGAGGCGGACATCAACATCGCTGTTTAACTAACCACAACAACAATGTTTTCTATACGAACACAACAGAAGCCGTCTCTCAGAGAGGGGTTTTTCCCTCCAAAGATGAGGGGATAATCGGACGGCCAGCGTTTTAAGTTTAGTTATAATCGGCCGATTTTGTAGGTATCTGATTTTGTACGTACAATATGATGCCAACGTTACTTTCTGGATCGCCTCCCTCCCCATCTATACTCTCATAACTATTGAAATTTTGTTCTCTCTCTCTCTCTCATAGAGCTGACTGCAGCCGTTCAAAATATAAAAATCTCTAAATTATGTTTGGAGGTAAGATGAAAAATTTCATCTCAATTCTATTTTATCTAATTATTATATTTTTTTTAAATTCTTATATAAAATATAATAAACAATTCAACTTTTTCAAATCACAATTTAACTTTTTCAAATTCTAAAACAATAATAATATTTTAAACTTTTATCTTAATACTATTCATAAAATTTTTAAAAATTTTCATCTTATCTCATCTACCAAGCATAACCTAACTATTTTCTCAGGTAATCTCAAAAGAAGAAATCTTTGCATCAGCTCCTGTTGAGGAGCAGCCAGCACATACTCTATGTGTCATCATCCAAACCACTCACATGAATTCAAAACTAACGGTTAGGAGAGAAAGTTGATGAGAGAGACACACGAAAATGAGAGACACATTAGGTGTGCTATGCATCAACTGTAAATAGGGGCTGATGTATAACACGACTCATCTACAAATTCTGTCTATACGATAATATTTTTAATCTATCATAAAATATCGTCTCATTAAAAATTAACATTGACATAAATAATTTTAATATCATAACATGTTGATGTTGTGATAGATAGAAAGTACAACGTCCGACTTCGAAATAATCCGACAATTTTGCTCTGTCAAAACGATGTAGGGCATCATATTCTTAAAAATTATTACTTCGATAAATACGAGAATACTATATATCACCTATATTTTAAAAATATCTAATAATATTAAGTTGTTAACCCTTTAATAACTCAAGTCAAATAGAGATTCTATTTTACTATTGAATCATAAAATTCAATAATTAAGATTAGTGTTAAAATGATATATATATAAATTCTTCTCATCAGTCAGTACTATTCACTATCCCACACCCTACATCTTATATGGAAAAAAAAAAACTTTTAGGTGTAGGGTGTGACAGTGAATAAGGGTTGATATATGACATTCCTCGTGTGTATATATATATATAGATATAGATATAGATATAGATATATATATAATATACTCATTGATCACTTGCCCATTTTGCAACCCCTAGTTCTCAAAATTGAGATTGTACTTACTATATTTATAAATAAATAAAAATTAAAACACCAATATTTTTTAACACAAGCTCATTTAAGAAGTTTATACATCAATAATATATTTGGTATGTGTTTAAACAAACTTATAAATGCTTATAAATTGATTTGCAATCTTTATTTGTATGTTGAAAGTTGAGCAACTATGAAATGGAGTCGGTGAAAGTCCTAAACCACGAACACATCCATCGAATATCATTGGGACATCTAGTTACTCTCCTACATGAATTCCTCTCCAAGCCATTCAATCATCCTTCATCTTATTTTATTTTATTTTTATCATGGTATTTTCCTCAATTTTCTTTATTCTTCCTTCTGTTATTCTGCATTCATAAACTGTGACATGATTGTAATCGTTTCAGTTTTTGCTAGTGATTCTAATAGTCTCTTGTAAAGATCAGGAGTTTTTAAAGTGTGTGAAAAATAGATACATAAAATGAGTTCGATAATACTTTATTGAACATTAAATACTGTTAGAATGAGTGCCGATCGGGATGGTGGGATTATTTAATTTTATATCTAAGAACTGCCCTGTTAGGCTTTAGGCATGGATAGATAATACTGATTTCCATTCTTCTCATATAGGACCAACAGTAGTACTAAATTCTGCAGTAACAGGCCTTAATTTACTCCCTTCTTTTGCATATTTGTAAATTCTGGGATGATCTTATAAATTCAAAATGCAAAGTACCACTTAAAAATATCTTCCACTTTTCAAAAGGATATGCTTCTTTCAATCTATAGTTACATAATTTGATATATATACTTAATTTGGAGACTAATTAAATGTGCTGCCATTACTGTAAGTATGCTGTAAATCCAGCATATATAATACTTGAAAAACTTTATTTTGCTTTCATCAGAGAGATCTGCTGCTTTAGATAATTTGAAGCAGCTATGCACAAACCATTCCTTTTCATTATCATGCATGTTGCTATAGAGTCTTGCAGAATAATAATGAGGTAGAATTTTCCAGAGGCGCTGCCACTGTTGCAGCAGTTGATTTTATTTCCAACATTTTTACAGTATTGATCTGCAGTACTCTATGTTTTAGATCATCCCTATGTAGTTGTTTTCTTTCCATCCTATCATATTATTGGCATGCATCTTCCATGATGAGGTAGATTCTATTTCTGGGTTCTTCGACTCTTGATTTGTTCATGATACATGTTCTCCACCCGCTTGTACATTCTTCTATTCATCCGAACTGCAAACCATGCATGCATGATAGATATGTTATTCCCATGAATTAGGAACATATATATATATATATATATATATAATTGCTTTTCTGAAGTAATCCAACAAAGGACATACCTGGCTTATAATAAGTTCTGGATTTGACAATCTGAGGGATGAAAACTCCTGTTCCATTGCCATTTTTCCACAGGTTCAGGAGCCACGCAGGTACTGAATTAGTATCCTCATGATTTTCCCACCAGTTGAAATAGCTTCCAGGTTGTAATATAGCAGGCCGGTAGCTACAAGCAGAAGTTGAGCAGTTTTTTGAGCTTCTTCCTTTGGCAACACCAGAGGAGTTTCTCCTTCTGGTTTTCTGAAAATCTTCATCCTCCTCATCTGCTGTCAAAAGCAAAATCTGTCTCCTGATTTCTGCATAGAGAATATCATAATTATCATGCTCGTCACCTTCAACAACTTCAAGATAGTGGTGATCATCTGTGTTCATGGCCATACTGGATTGAAGAGTACTGCAATCAAACTCCATGAAAGGCCTTTTAAGTAGGAGATCATGGTGAATTGGGTTTCTTATGGAACTGGTTTGGGATTATTATATAGAATAATACTTGGTTTTGAGGTCAATGTTATCGGTGCAGGGACGTTGGAATATTGGTTAAACGCTTCCAAATGGCAAATGGATTTCAATGCCAAATAATATGTCTACTTTTTTGTACTCTAGTTCATGTACATATCAGAAATGGAGTCACTAGGATATGCTTCAAGCCTAATTCCTAGCAAACCAAATGGATGAGAATGACTTGTTCTATAAAATAATTGCCAACCTCTCCATTAGAAACGATCATACGATTCATACCTGCTCGACTTGTTATAAATTATGGATTTTAATTCATGAACTAGGATTATTTTTGCATAAATAATAGGTTAAAAGGGGACAGATTAGAGAATCGAGGCGCTGATGGACAGACCACCTGAGAATTATGGGTTTTATAAATTTAAAGGTCAAATCTCATTCAGTTTGGTTTTTCCAAATTATGGAACATGTTGACTAAAAAAGCAATAATTAAGAATTTATGGGCGACCAAATTAGCAACCACTTGGGCGATCCTGATTATTATTTCAGTAACCACTATTGCAGTAGAAAGACCAAAATTAAGCTTACGCTTAGATACAGAAACACTTTCAACTCATCTTATTTCATATCATCATTATAATTTTTTCAAATTTTTACACAAAATAAAATAAACAATTCAACTTTTTCAAATTCTTAAATAAAAATAATATTAAAAAATATATATTCTAATAATATTTTTTTTAATTTTCAATTTTTATCTCAACTCATTTCATTTGTAAAATAGTTTGTAAAATAATGGAGGCGTAAGTTGTTTGAAAGAAAAAGGTTAAAAAGAGCATCAGTAGAGAAAGCAAAGATGAGAGAGGTCAGACCTGTGGCAAGAGTTGGGTCGTCAAAACTACCGACCATGTTGACCAAAATAATTAAGCAAATAAAAGAGACGTGATGCCTCCAATTGACAAGTAGATGTAGAATTTGAAACATAGATCTTAATTGTTTTTCCCTTGCTTTTCTATTTCATTATCACTTGAAGACAGTTCGAAATTCCAAATCCCACAGGCTTGTTTTTCCATTTCTGGAATCAGGATGTTCTCTTTTGAGAAATTGTCGAGATTATATAAATAAATATATATATTTATATATATTTATCAATTGCTGGATATGCACTTTTGTAGCCACTTTAAGAGACTGTAAATGACACGATTTCTTTATTTATCTGCTATACAAATTCACCGGCAATTAAATTTGGGGGATTGAAACACAAAAGAACAACTTATATATCTCACATGCAAAGAAGACATGTTTATTTCCGTTCACATATTTCCTTAGAACTTGATTTTCGTATTCTTATGTGAAGTTTTGTGAGCCCAAAACCGACCGCCGGCGAAGGGATGGGAGGAAATTAAAGTGTGATTGTACAATATTATTTAGACTTGATGTTTTATTTTGTTTTGTATTTCCAGACAAGATTTGGAAGGATATAGAAAAGCTGTTGTGAGGCAAGGCCATTATGTTCGAACATAATGTACAAATTACAGGGAGGGAACATTGAAGACACATTCACGTACCGGTTTCCAACGAATGAGGAATTACTCGGGGAGTTGCTTATGAGTTCTTAGAGACTGTGATGGCCTGTTGGAGAAGCAGACGGAAATGACATGAAAAATGGTATTGGCTCAAACATCAATTCCGGGAGAAACCAGTATGGATATAATACCTTTAAGAGCAAATACTGTGGGAGGGAGGAATTCAGTGTCCCCTAATTCACAATCACAACCTGTGATAGCAGCTTCCTTATTTCTGTATATGAATATTACAAAAACAGACCTAAAACAAATAAAATTACGACGCCAGGCCCTGACAGCTCTCGGAGGGCATTGGCCGCTTAGAGTGCATGAAATTATCTGAGTGAGACCACACCACCCAACAAAGGCAAGGATCATGAGCAAAAAGAAAACTTCAAACGCAAACTAATAGCGGTTCAAGTAAGTCCTGCGTCTGAACCGGTTGTAGTCCGGCAAATTCTGGATGGGCCCCATCGCGGCAATTGCAATGTCCTGCAAAACCAAGCACTCGATAAAGACAGCTTACAGCATTTTGATCATCGGACAGGTGAAAAAGTTACAAAAAATTAAACTTCATTTTCTATGCCTAGTAACTTGGTACATTCTAGTCCTTACCTGGTCCCAGATAAATCGGTTTGCAACGCGTTTGACAGTGCTAGCATCAACAGCATCAATTCTGGCAAACAACTCTGCGAATGGAATTCTTCGTCCATATGTAAGTAACTGCAAGCACAAGCATACCACAGAAAAAATTAGGAATTACAAATGGGAAAATAACAGATTTTTAGTGTGGGGGGGCTCAATTTCATCTTGCCAAGATGTGATTATGGGGCAGCCTAAAGGTTTCACATTTAAAAAAAAAAAACAAGAAAAATTCTTTAATCAAATATGACATTTATAGAGGTTACCATAAATCTGTAACATATAGCATGCACATATATAATCTTGCAAGCACATACATAAACTTAACACTAGATCATACCATTCGCCATTAAATTAGAGTGGAATCATGTTTCAAACCAGGGTTTGACAAAAGCAAACATAAAGCACCAAACAAGACGCATGTTGAACTAACCTATCAAAAAAAAACAAAGAAAGAAAGATGCATGATGCACTAAGGAAGCAACCAGTGAAAGGATCAGAGTGACCCACTGAGTCCAATTAGCTGGTCAAATGATATTATTTGAATCAACATCACGGAGAAAGCCTGAAAATGTTCAGTTATTTCCCTGCTTGCAGTGCTTTAATACTAGCTCTCATACAGTAGCTTAAAAAGAACATACAAAAAAAAAACATAAATCAATTATTTTTTGACTCATTATTTTAGTATAGAAAGAAGTCACACCTGGCGCCCAATATCTTCAGCTACAGGACTTGTTCCATCTATGTGAAGCAGCAGAGAGGATTTCAACTGCAACAAAAGATACCAGTAAGTGGCGATAACTGTAGGCATAAATTTGTCAAATGTGATGAATTACATAAACCTAACTATATGTGGACATAATTTTGGACAAATGACAACCGAAACTTTTCAATTGCCATAGGTCACGGTTGGTATTATGTCAACATGATAGGACAATGCCCCACCTTATGAAGCTTCTTATTTAACCAATATTTCGTTTGACTACAACAAATAAGAAAAAGTAAATGCAGCATAAATCGCTTTTTATATTCACTAAAACAGTCTTGATTTAAAAAAGTCACCATGTATCAGACATCAATGTCCAATTCAGATTGTTAGTCATAGAGTCCCAAAAAACTCTCATTCTAAGAGCTTGACCCTGTTCAGAAAGAATTAAATTTTTTTTTTTTCGATAAAAAACTAACCATGTATCTGATATCGCTCAACGTAAAACTAAAGCATTTGTGGCTACCTGATTACGTGCACGAATAACATCTTCTTCCAGAACTCGGCAGCATAACTTGGTGGTCTCATTCATTATTGCATATGCTAAATCGTCTAAAGCATCCGGCTGAAAGATAAGACAGAAGATAAGTAAATAAGTAAATCAATGACAGGTGTCCAAGAATCCATTTGGATATACAAATGGAATGAATTCAAAAAGTTAAGTAATCACGACAACTAATGTGGTCGATCATCATACAGACATACAAAAAGGTATGTTCATGCACATATCCTAGAGAGGAAGAGGTGAAGATATCATTTTGGTTGTCATACATCATATGGAAATATCCAAACCCAGGCCAGAAATGGAAATGAAGAAGCTATTTGCTTCTTAGTTCACATAGAACTCTCAAATTTTGCAAATGAACAAGCCATTTACACTTATAAAAAAAAAACCACTTATAAGAGAAGAAACGGCCCCCCAACCCCCCAAAAAAACCACTTATAGGGCACCATGTCTGCATTTCTTCATCAATTTAAAGAAGAAAAATGCATTCATTATATTCTGTTCAATGAAAGAGATATTTCATGGTATCAATAGTGCCAAAAAAAAATTAGCGACCTCACCTTAGCAACAGCATAAACACCAAATAACCCAGTGTCTTTATAGTTTGTGTTAAAAGACATCATGCTTTCTGCAATTTCATTAATGCCAATCCTCTGTGCCAAGTAGGAACTGTGTAAAGATTTTCAAAATTATCAATGCATGCACTTGAAGAAGAAAATGTCTTAATGAAGAACTTGAGTGGCTTAAGTTAGAAACCTAACATGCCACAACGGTTATTGGTTTCTTAAAGAGCTCACCCCATGTGCTTTCCACCACTAGAACTCTTATTCCACGAACCCAGCATAGCCTGCATGACCATCAGAGCAATGGAATCTGGGTCTGTCCAAGATGCTCCATTAAAAGCAACAGCAAATTGTGCCAAAGGGATATCATCATCAATTATTCTAACCTGGTTTTTACAACATCAACATTTAACCTATCAGTGGCAAGTTTTGTGCAGTAGAAGAAATTGTGAAGCACTCAAAGACATATTCCCACCTCGGAACCCGTAAAAGCTGCTGGTTCTTTTGCAACCAGCTGAGTAGCTGTGGTTGGATCTGATGACAACTTTGTGAACAATTTTTTAACTTGCTCAACAACATCCTCATGCTTCACAGCTCCAGAAGCAGCAATGACCTGAGATAAGGTCCCCGAAAAAATCCATAAAAATTCCTTCCCAAAGCAAGTCTCGCACATCAATGTAAAACGATATAAAACTAAACACAGGATGAGATCTTCACCAATTTCAAGGATCCACAATGTATGAACAGAAATTTGAAGAAGAAACTCGTTAGTTTGTGCCTACCATTCTGGGGGCCGTGTAGTGCGTTTGTATGTAGTTCTGGAGATGATCTTTCGTAATTGTCCTAATATTCTGAGCAGGTCCAAGAATAGTTCGGCCCAATGGAGTGTACTGGAAGGCAGTTGCGTGCAAATGGTCAAAAATAACTTCCTCAGTTTGCCCCTCAACCTACAGAGATTTCATGAGATAAAACCTTTAACCATACGAAGCAAGATAGCAAAACCTACAAGCAAGTTTAACACAAATAAATCCATGTTTAACCATACCATCATCACGAATGTAGTACAATTATTTGATATTAGGGATCAAATACCGAACTTAAATTCGCAATTCTAAAATCTAAACCAGATAATTTGCCGAATAGCTTTACCTCAAATGCAAAAATTTCGAGAAGAAAGACGCATAAAGTGTAACCATATATAATTACCAATAAAATACGTATCAGACAAATCAAACTACACTCGCTCAACTTCTAAAAAAATTAACTACATTCGTTAAACTTAATAACAACAATTTACAAATTAAAAAGCTTCAAAAACCTACTTATCCAAACAAACCAACAACAAACTCCAACAAATATAACCCTTTAATCTAATGAAATCCTCAATTTACCTCCTCCATTTCCCGGAGAATCACATCGCGCTCGCGGCTAATGCGGTTGTCGTCGAACTTGGAGTTCTGCAAGATATCAGCCAAGATATCGAGCGCCCTAGGCACATCCTTCTCCATAACCCTTGCATAGTATGTGGTCTGCTCCCTAGACGTATAGGCGTTCAGATGTCCCCCCATGTTCTCGATCTCCTCCTCCAACGACCTGGCCGTCCTCTTCTCCGTGCCCTTGAATATCATGTGCTCCAGGAAATGCGCGGTGCCGTTGGTCTCTTCGGTCTCGAACCTCGACCCGGCGTCGATCCAGACCCCGACGGTGGCAGTGCCTACGGCGAGGTTGGACTCAGTGGCCACGCGAAGGCCGTTGGGGAGGGTGGTCACGCGAGTCTCCGGGGCGGAGAGGATTCGGGTATGGTCCAAGACGGCGGGATGAGGCGAACCGTACTTGAGGAAACGCGGGTCGGGGTTATCGAGCTGCTTGATCTTGGATTTAACGGCCTCCGCAAGTCGGTCGTAGATCATGGCGTCAGGAGGAGGAGGGGAAGAGGAAGGCAGGGATGAAGGCGTGGCGATAGCGGGGGAGGTCGACGCCGATCGGACGGTCTGTGTGTAGGCGGACGCGGCCGCCCTGTGGGATCGGCGAGACAAGGCTAGAAGTTGTTTGAATGCCATTTTTCTCTATCTCCGTCTCTGTCTAGGGTTTGACAGAATGGGGTGGGGGAAGAAGTGGGAGCTGCCTTTTTTAGTGTATTTTCGAGAGTAAAATATGAAAGCGAGTCTGGACTCACTCTGTCGCCATAGACGAAAAACTGGAATAGGCCCAATCAGTGAATGTTTATCCTGCCCAAGTAATAATAATAATAAAATATATTAGTATTTTAATTTTTTATTTAATTTTAAAAATATGTTATCCACCAATTTAATAAATAATAATTTATTTAACTTTCTCTCTTATTGCCGTTGGTGATTAATCCTTAAATAATTTTAGTAATGGAATGAATCTCACGAAAATGTTCATACTAGTTCGGCCCATACTTGCACAACTTTGACCCAAACTGCAAGCCCGTTTTCTGCCCTCAGCCCAATACAGAAATCCCTTACTGGGTCGGGTAAACAAACCCGAAACCAAGTCACCACCGAGGCAACGAATGGCGTTGGAAACCCTAGCCTAACGTGGCCGCTATATATAAAAGCCGATCCTCCTGAAAACAGAAACCCTTGCGAGCGAGAGAGAGAGGAGTCATCTGCATCGGCACCCCCCAGCGATCAAGCCTCCCTCACCTGTGTGACCCAAGCCTCTCACCTTGCTTCGGCTATGGCGACCGCGACGACTGTCAAGGACGTCTCACCTCACGAGTTCGTGAAGGCCTACTCGGCTCATCTCAAGCGATCCGGCAAGGTATATGTCCATATTGATATTCCTCCCTCTTGTTTTCGCCCACTCTATCCGTTATTGTTCATAGAAATCTCGCCCTTTGTCACATTTTTAACGATTTTCTCGCTGGTGACTATCGATGCTTCTGTGAAGTTCATAAATTTCTATTCTGATTCAGTTCCGGTTTCTTTAGCTGTTATGAACGAAGAAATTGTGAATTGATTAGTTGTAAGAAGGAAGTTGTGACTGCAATTGAAAAGAGATGGCATTTCAAGATATTTCTCGCAATTAGCGATGCACTTGGGTCAATATCTTCTTTCGGTTGAGTGCTTTGGCATTATCGAGTTAGATGCGGCTAGGTATTATTTTGTCGACAGACATCTTGCAACTTGGACGTTGCTGAAATGAGTGGAAATTTAAGGATTTCTTCCTATTAATTTAGTCGGTTTTGATATTATTTTTCATGAGGTATGAATATGCGGTAATTGGCATCTCGAATGGTTTGGTTCTTTAAGATTAAAATTTGAGTTGCTTCTGTCTAAAAAGTTGGCTGGAGTAATGTTGCTGTAGTAGAAGAATACGATAAGTAGTTGAAACTGAGTCTAAAATGCATGCCGTTTTGATGTACGATATTGTACAGTATTGCTGCCACGAACTTCTATCTGTCATAGTTTTGTTTTGTAAGTGAATTGTAGCTGTATTCTACAATGTAATGTGGTGGTTTTATTTATGCTATTTTTTTGCATATGGATCTTGATTTTAATTTCGTTGTCATTCATTTCTTGTATACAGATGGAGCTGCCTGAGTGGTCGGATATTGTCAAGACTGCCAGGTTCAAGGAGCTGGCTCCCTATGACCCTGACTGGTATTTTGTGAGAGCTGGTAAGCAGCCTCTCCCTCCTTTTTCTTTGATCTTGATCTGCATCCTGAACAAATTCTCTTATGTCTGTGATCTGAAATGTGCTGATTTCTGTGCATGTTATATGCTTCCCAATCTTGTGCAGCCTCCATGGCAAGGAAGATATACTTGCGGGGAGGTCTTGGTGTTGGTTCTTTCCAAAGGATTTATGGTGGGAGTCAGAGGAATGGAAGTCGCCCTCCCCATTTCTGCAAGAGTAGTGGTGCTGTTGCTCGCCACATTCTACAACAGTTGCAGAAAATGAACATTATTGATGTTGACCCAAAAGGGTGAGCTTAACATTACTTAAATGATGATTCTTTTTTATATATAAATAATTAAATAATTTTTCTATTGCGAAGATCAAGGTGATTGCACTTGGTGTTGACAATTCCATGAAGACTATTCATTATTAAACATAAATGCAGTAGTATTTCAATTTAATGAAGGTGGAGCTTTTTAACAGATATGTTCCCCCATTTTCTATTAGATTTAGCCCTTTCTCTTGTAATCACCCATCCTCTTCTTTTTGTCTTAGTCCTCTCTCTTTGCATTAAAGTGCCAAAGTTATATTTCTGTCTTGTCAAGGCTATTGTGCAGGTCTTTACCTATATTTGGTAGAATTTTCTTCTACCCCGTCTCTCACAATCACTATTCTCTTTTTTGTGCTCCCTTCCATTCTCCTCTTTATTTGCATTAAAGTGCCAAATTTATCGTTTTGTTTTGTTATGACTATTCTGCCAGATCGTATCCTGTTTGGTAGGATTATGTTTTGAGTCTTTGACCCTTATCGTAACTTCCTCTCCCCACCCCACTTCATTTATGCAATTATGAAATTTATTTATTCCATGGAATTGTGCTAAGAAGATGATATCACTGACTGAATGTTGTAATCTTCTTTGCTGATACCTTTTTTTATTTGTGGTGTTTTCTTAGTGGGAGGAGAATCACCTCAACTGGTCAGCGGGATCTCGACCAAGTTGCTGGGCGGATCGTGGTTGCCCCTTGATCAATTGACGCTTGAGGTCTGGTGGGAGCACTTTTTGCTTGTTGGAGAAATGTGGCAACGACCAAGTTAAGACAATTTTTTGTTCCTGCTGCTGAGTGTTTCATTAGGATAGAAATGGTTGATGTTTTCTTTTCGAGTTTGGTGCTTTTACATTTAGCGACTCTAAATTTATCTAGATGTCGAGGGTTAAAAGGGTATTAGAGTGGGTCATGTCTTTTGACAATCATTTCTTACAATTTTATTAACTATTCAAGGTTTCTCGAACTCCCAAGGATGTCAATCTTTCTTTTTTCTATATATACGGGGTTGTCGTCCTAGTTCGATCAACAATGAAAAAATAATTAACCAACTTGTGAACATTTCCATCCTACCCACCATAACTCCGATCATGTTTGTTAAACTAATGAAAAATATTACTTTGACACCTCATTTTGACACTTCTTTTGTTTTAATTTTAAATTTTTTTTTTTTTTTACTTAATGGTTAAGAATGTAATTATTAATACATTGATTTATTTTAATATTTTTTAAAGAGCACACTCCACACTCTATATTTTTTTAAATTTTTTTAAATTTTTAAGCTTTTAAATTTTAAAAAAAAAATTTTTGAGTTTATTCTTTTTAAATTATTTCAAATTTTCTATTCATTATTTATATAATAAATATTTGATAAAAGAAAAAAATTAAAAAAAATGTGGAGCGTTGAGTGTGGTGTAAATAGTAGGAGGTTGTGGAGATTTTTTGTCTAAGACTTCGTTTGTTTTCGAAAAATATCTCATCTCATCTCAATTTCATCATTATACTTTTCCAAATTCTAATACAAAATAAAATAAACAATTTAACTTTTTCAAATTCATCTTATCTTCTCTCACCTAATCATTATAACTTTTTCAAATTTTAATACAAAATAAAATAAACAATTCATCTCATCTCAAAAGTTTTTATCTCATCTCATCTTTGAAAACAAAAGAGGCCTAAATTAATATGGATGAATACTAGAGAGAAAAGCTAAACCCATGCTTCTCTCCATTAATGACCTTTGCCATTTATACGTTCTTGCCATTTCCATCTTTTTCTTTCCCGTCGTTTATGCATCCTCAGGTAAGTGATTCTGAACAACTCTAGAAAGGGCTTATGCCGTCCATACCTTTGTTAATAATTCTGTTTTATTATGCCCTTGATCAAACTTTGTACTAGAAGCCTAAACCAACCATTTTCAAAGTTCAATATTATTTACATTTGGATTAAATACTATTTTCATCCTTGAATTTTGCTCTTTCTCAATAAAAATATAAACTCTAGATTTTCATAGTATTTTTTTTTTTTATAAATGGTAGGGGATTTGATTTTCAGTTCTCTTTAGTGAGAAACTAAGGTGTGGTAAGAATGTGGAGAAGAACCAAAATAGAATGGTTCCACCTACTACTAAAATCCCGGTTTTTCCCGATCTCAGGACTCAGACAAAGAGCCATTTGCAGTCTTATTGACCCTGCCTTTCATTCCATAATTCACGGACAAGTTCTTGCATCCGGTGCAAGTGTAACCGCTTTTTCTCGTCGCTCTCTGTTTTTTAGGAGAAATCTCCAAAAGGCGTTCCCAATAATTGATGTCAATTAATCCAAATAATCTTGCTTCATTGTCATTTCTTGGTTTTGAACAATTAGTTCCTTCCATTCACAGAATTGCATTCCATAAAATAAGCTAACGGCAAAATTTATGATCTAATATATATCCGATTACCAAGGAAAAAAAGAATAAATAAACAAAAAAAAAATAGATAAGGGGAGGGGGAGCGGATGGGGGAGGCCAAGGTGGGCCACCTCTTCCCAGATGGTTTGTCCCTGGGTGCCTTGGCCTCCCCCTCAGCCATCCATTCTCCGCATGGGAAGGTTTCTTTATTTATTTATTATTAATATTTGTTTATTATGTGACATTATTATATTTGCTAATTTCAGTCCATTCTAATTTTCTGTTGCCATCGTCTTCCATTTTGAAATTTAGAATTTAAAAAAAATAAAAAATAAAAAGCAAGAAAATACACAGGGACATAAAAAAATTGCAACTAAATTGGTTGCTTCATATAAAAACTTGAGAAAGAATAAAGAATACTTATTGAGCGACTGGTCACAATAGAATAATGATATTTACTTGGAAAAAAAAAAGAGAAAAGAAAACAGAATAATGATATTCAGAGTTTCTTTTCTTTGTACTTCAATCGTGGTAGGTGTAGGTACTGGTGTCATTCCATGACTGGCAGCACTTGATCTTCTTTTGTTGAGGAATGTGGAACTTTGGTTCTCTGGGTAGAGTGGGATGCTTCATTGACCTTAAAAACAAACAAAAACAACAAGATGAGACATATATAAATCCCTTATATATTGAAGATTACAAGGGAAGAAACAAGGATTTTAATAGCTTCTTCAGGCCTGAAAATCTCTAGTTAGCAGTCTGGCTCAGTTAATCGAATGCAAATGACTCAGAATGAAAATGTTCAGAAAAGAAAAGAATGCAGCATATCATGGTTGGATAAACCATATTTTGTAAAGGCAGTGGCACCAGGATAAGCAGATTTCTAATAAGAACCCATGCCTCTTCGGCTGCCATTTATGAGCTATATTGACTCAAGTCCTCTTACTTTCTGAAAGTTGCATCCAGATGGTAAAGAGGATCATAGCTCGTATCAAGCAACTATAGCTTTGGTTGAGCTATTACATTGAATTATTTGTTTAGCCATCATGTTCAGCCTACAATTTTGGTGAGCAGAATTATATATATATATACACTATATACACAAGATCCCTCACATGAAAAGTGTGTGAATGAGGATCCTTTATTATTGTTGCCGAGATTTCACACAGGTGAATATGGTTCAAATCACCCAAAAAGAAAAGAGAGAACTGAAATGAAATCATGTTCTTCTAGAACCAGGTGAATTAAACCAGATCACCTTCTGGGAAGAAAAGGCCGGTCAAAATAGGGCATAGGCTGTGCTTTTGGAACGAGCTCCTTTCTTAACCTTCTTATTTCTTCTTCATCCGCCAACTGCAAGAGTAGTACGGGCACATACATATGGTAAAGATACAATTAATGATATTTGGCTCAACAATCATTCTTTTCATATCATGTATGTACCTTCTCCCATCTCTCTCTTTCCATCTTATATTGCTCAATCAGGTTCATCTTCTCTGCTACCTAGTTATGCACATAAACCAGCAAAAGCATGCAAATCAAAGGTTATATTCAAGCTTTGAGTCTCTAGCTCAATCATTTCTTGTAACAGGAAAACAAGAATAGGTACTTATCAAAAAAAAAAAAAAGGAAAACAAGAATAGGTATCAAATCAATCATTGCTCAAAATTCTAGTTATCAAACCCAAAAATTCGGATTGTTTTATACAAAATAATAGGAAAAGGCATATGGCCTCTAACCTATTTAACATCTCTCTATACTGTTTCTTAAAACTACTACTTCCATGAAATTAATCCAAGTTCACTGGTAAGTGAGACGTTGGAACAGTTCAGCATAGAATTTGATTTTCTATAATATATTTCAAATTATTCATTGCTCTAAAACACAAACAACA
Source organism: Cyclocarya paliurus (assembly GCA_029856935.1). NCBI lineage: Eukaryota > Viridiplantae > Streptophyta > Magnoliopsida > Fagales > Juglandaceae > Cyclocarya > Cyclocarya paliurus. Next base: position 5,728,839 of record CM056950.1, read on the forward strand.
CTGATCACCACATCTTTCCTTGCTGCAGGAAAACTTTTTAACATGTTAGCCAGCTACTTGGAAAAAAAAACACTTAGCAGAGTAAGAAAGAAACTTAACATAAAAACGCATATGCTAACAATTGAGATCATTAGAAAAGAACCTGATGGTCAAACTCAGCACGTTCTACTGCTCGCAGATCACTGCAAAGCTTCAGGTCTACAGGCCTTGTGTTCTCCTTCGCAAGAGGCTTTATCAAGCACTGAGATGACAAGCAACAAACTGATGCAAATAAGATCATAAACACATACAACTAATACTTGACCTATAACTCCCTTGACAGCATATATATGGTAGTAAAGACAAAACCTCATAGAATTTTTGCCTTCTAATGGCAATCAAGTACTTTTAACTATCATGATGGCCCTTTAAATTCAAAATCAAGCTATAAACATTTGATCTTTTCATGCGGTTTTGAACATTAGTCTGCAAACTACCTTCTGACATTATGGTGCTAATAAAATTGAGGCCAGATTACCTACTGGCTTAAAGCTTATTACCAAATTGGCCTCACCTCTGGTTCATCTGTTGTCCATGGTAGGCCTTGTGCAATTGGTATCCGCTGCCTATCCTCCTCTATCATCATTTCTTGTAATTTCTTCATAAATTCCTCCTCCTTCGCTCTTCCTCTTTGCTACAATGCAATGCAGTTGACAAAGTTATAACGCAGATCCATTGCAAGTTAAGCTGCAGCCTTCACAATCAATTCACTTTCATTAGACTTACCTCTGTCCTTAGCTTGAACGGTTTTTGGCTGGTGACCTTAAGCTGCTTCTTCTTCCATTTCCTTCCACCCATTGTTCCAGAAGATTCGGAGCTCTGAAACCCAAAAGAAGAAGAGTGTATTAGCTAATAAAGTCAATCCACCTCCATCTTCAATAGCACTTGACAAAGTTCATAAATCTTACATTTCTTCGGCCCCGACAGCCCACACTAGAAGTCCTGTCTGAAATACTGAAGCACCAAAAGATTCCAACGCAAATTGAATCAGAACATGCTAGTATATGGAACTCAAAATGGTCAAATCTAAAGCTAAATAAAATGAACCAGGCTATTTACTGCCCACCTTTCCTGGCTGCTATCCCACGAAGAAGAAACCGAAATTGGCGAATCTAGACCAAGGCTCTCTGATGTCAAGAACAACTCTGATGGACAGAAAGAAGAAGAAGAAACCTGCGTCTCAGGAACCTTGGGAGCCTGCAATCCTGGTAAAGCCCATTTCATTGCCTTCGTTTTAGTCTCTTCTTCTTCTTTCTCATCCTTCTCATCCAAGTCCTTTGAACTCGGTATAGAAAGAAGCTTCTCAAAGGCCTTTACCAAATGCATCACTCTCCCAGACCCAGGGTCAGGCACACTTTTCCTTGCTTCTTCCAACAACTTGTCCCTCCTCCTCTTAATCGATGAACTACCTATTTGACTATCTGTCTCGTCGGCCGGTGAAAATTCATTTTCCTCCTGCCCTTCATACCCATCTCCTATTTTCAGGTCTTGTAACATCAAGCCCTTCTCTATTTCCACTTCAAGTTCACTCTCAGATATATCGTAACCCTTCAACTGGTCCGGTTCCCCAACTTCTTCGATTCTATTCTTGAAAAACTCTTCCTGTGACACCCTCAGATTCTCATAGGCCATACACAAGCACTTCGTGATATTACCACCTCCAGCCTTCTCTTTGCACTTACACTCGACCTTCGACCCAAAATTCTCGTTCTTCGAATTCCTTTTCGCCACCACGAATTTTCTCTCTTGAATCTTGTTACGCCGTGAGTAGAGGACCGGATTGGGATTCTTCGCTGCTGGTTTCTGGGCTTTGGCTGATTTGATTACTGGGGAGCTCCCGAGTTTCGGACCAGGGCTTGAATGAGAGACATTGGGGTTCAAATTCTCCGCAAGTTTAAGATTTTCTTGAATCTTGGATCGAGAACTATATGATTCCTTTACTGGTGTCACCGGAACAGCCCCGGCGTTCTTGCCGATCAAGTTCATCGGTAAGTGACCAGAAAAACGTAAAGACTCACCGTAAAAGAAATGGGTTTTGGGGTTTTCTTCAATTTGAGAGAGCGGTATCGTAAGAGGGATTGTGTGTGTGTGAGCGAGCGAGAGAGAGAGAGATCTTACTGGAATCGATGACAACAATGAAGGAAAATACCGGGTTTAGAGGGGAGGAAAAGAAGGAACGTTGAGATTACAGGGACGCTCTTGTAACGGCTAGTTTCTTGGTAGGGTTTGGGCCCCGTGCAGTTGACGGGGAATTTGGATTTTTTGTTTTGAGTTTGGACCGTTTGATTCGGTAACCAGGATGATCCAAGCGACGGTGATCGGATTTGATTGACAACGGTACCTGTTTTTTGAAATTACACAAATATCCCTATTTCTTATAAAGTAGAAGTAAAATAGAAAGGTGGTGTTCAAGTATCCTTGTTGTGAGAAATGCTAAAAAAAAGAGTCACAATGTAATTATCACTTTAATTTATGGAAAATGTTATTTTTACTGTTCATTTTTACCGCTCGACTCTACTGTTATAATTTTTTTTAATATTTTTTTACTTAGTAATTAAGTAAGTATTTTTTTAATAATATTGTGATTTTTTTTTATTTTTTTAAAAAATATTTAAAAGTATTAAAAAATACATATATGAAAAAGTAAAAAAAATAAAAAATCCTATAACTAACGGTAGCTCCCAAGAGTAGTTGTAGTGCCACTCTTAATTTATTGATGTTAAAAATTGAATTGAGAATCTTATCAACAAAATCAACCAATTGTTTTAATATTAATAGTGCTTGATGATCCTGGGATCAATCATCCTTAAAAAGAAAACAAAATTAAATATTATTAAACACTTCTAGTCTTCTACATAATAAGATAATGATAAGATAGTAGTGTGTTTTCTCTATTTCTATCGTTACTCCTTATTCAATAGTTGTTAAGGTCCTGGTTGTGGGTTATGTAATTGAGAGTCTGTAAAGAAGCAAAAATATTTGTACCGAAAAATCTATGGAAGTTTCAATAACAAGAAGGAAAACTACTGAGATTAATTCGAGACATTCTCTACCTCCAAAAAATCCAAGTTCATACATCAAATTGTATAAATTTCCTATTCTCTCTTCCCTTCCCCTTAATTACGTCAGAGATTCTAACAAATTCTCTAACGCTTTCTTTCTTACCCTCACTACATGACATGTGTCCAGAGTAAAAGATCAAATACAAGCAATTGAAATTACAAAGTGATAGGATAGCAACGATGTGTTCCATGTAAATAAAACATTGTGTTTTGAGTGTCTAAAACAAAAACAACTAAACGACTGTGTTTTAACTTCAGGCATGACTTGACTTCGAAACTTCATCTCCAACTCTTCTTTCTTTGTCTTCCCTTAGCTTCTTAACTAGAGCTTCATCCCTAACTCTCATCTCCTTTATTCTCCTACGAGCTCCATAACAGATCCCCCCTGTTCAAAGCACATTGCCAACAAGGTGTGGGTAAAGGGCTTGAAGCTTCCACAATAGCTCCCAGTTGTTATCCTTCGCCAATGCGCCAACCTATTTGACTAAAACTTTAGTGGTGACTAGTCTATTCCCCTGTTTTCGAAGGCGGCGTTCCAAGATCAAGTCTAGCTCTGGTTGGATTTCATCCATCTGGTTCGTGGGTGGTAAGGTAGGAAAGGGTTGGATCTGAGAGCCAATTCTCTTCTTGAGACATGAGATCTGGAAGGTGAGGTGAATTTTTGAGGTCTAGGGAAATTTCAAATGGTAGGCGACAAGATTGATTTTCTTGTCTATCTAGAATGGGCCGTAATATATGGAGGCAAGCTTGAGGCTGTGCCTCATAGCTAGGGTTGGTGCCTCAGGTAAACTAATCAATCCCCAACTTCAAATTTTCTTTTAGCTCTTTGCTTGACTGCATAAATCTTCATGCGATTATGTGCTTCTGTTAAATTTTCTTTCAATAAAATTGATGATTTGTTCTCGGGTACGAAGTAATTTGTCCACAGCCACACTAAAAGAAGTATCTGGAACATAGGATAGGATACTTGGGGGTGGATAGCCATAAACAGCTTCGAAATGTGTCATTTTGGTGGCCATGTGAGAGATGGTGTCATACCACCACCTGGCCATAGTGAGCCACTGTGACCAGATTCTGAGTTTGCCTTCTACATAACACCTTATATGCCCTTCCACATACTTATTTAAGGCCTCAGTTAAATCATCCATTTGTGGATGGTATGCTGAGCTGAATTCTAAGGATGACCATGTAGGGTGAATAAGGTCTTTCAAAGGGAGTTTAGAAATATTGGATCCCTATTCGACATTATAGATCTAGGGAACCCATGTAGTTTAAAGACACCCTTCATAAATTCCTATGCTACTTTTTGTGCTGTATAGGGATGAGCCAATGCTATAAAGTGACCATATTTAGTGAACCGATCCACTACCACCAATATTATAATGAAACCATTGGAGGTATGTAATCTCTCAATACAATCTAGTGAAATATCAGTCCAAGCCTGCTATGGAATTGGTAAGGGCTGAAGTAGTCATGCTGGGTGTGTGGTCTTATTTTTATTAGCTTGGCATGTGTCACATTCCTTCACCAACTGTGAGATATCCCTTTTCATACCTCTCCAATAAAATTCCCTTTTCACTCTGTGGTAGGTCTTCAAATATCCCAAGTGCCCTACCTATGGGTTTGCATGAATGTGTTGTAGGACTTTAGTTTTGAATGCTGACTCAGGGGCAATTACCAAACGCCCCCTTTTTAAGTATCAACCCTTGCTGCAAAGAGAATCCCTTAGGAGCCTCTTGATTATTGTTAAGTTTCTGCAAGAGTTATTGTCAACTCAGTAGAGGCCTTATAACTTTGTTAAACTCTTCAAGCCATGAAAGGGCGGGAAATGAAATCATAGCTAAGTAGGCTTCCTCTTGGAGCTCATCATCTTGCCTTGAAAGGGAATCTGCCACCTTATTTTCTTTACCCCTTTTGTATTCAATAGAGAAATCATATCCCATAAGTTTTGTAATCTATTTATGATGAGTTTCCGTGCCCACCCTTTGCTCTAGGAGAAACTTAAGTGCATGTCGTCAAACAAAAGCTTGACCCAATAGGTATGACCTCCATTTTTGAATTGTTTTCACAAGAGCCAGCAACTATTTTTCATAAGTACACTAGTGAAGAGCCTTTTCATTTAGTGCCTGACTCAATTATGAGATGGGTTGCCCAGCTTGCATTAATACAGCCTCAATACCCATGCCACTGGCATCGCATTCTATAGTGAAAGGTCTGCTAAAATCAGGTAACCTTAAAATTGGGGGATGAGAGATAGCCTCCTTGAGAGCCACAAAAGCCTTGTTTGCCTCATTATTGTAGGAAAATTAATTCTTTTTTAATAAAGCTGTCAGTGGTGTTGCAATATGGCTATAATTTCTTATAAATTTTCTGTAGTATCCCATTAACCCTAAGAACCCTCTTAAAGACTTCACATTCTTAGGTACAAACCTTTCTAACATGGTAGCAACCTTTGAGAAATCAGTCATAAACCCTTCTACACTAATCACATGACCCAAATAATAAATTTCCCCCACTCCAAATCTACATTTTAATCTTTTGGCATACAAGTTATGTTGCTGCAACATTGACAAAACTTTCCTTAGATGCACTAAATGCTCATTCCAAGACTTGTTGTACACAAGAATGTCGTCAAAAAATACCAACATAAGAATGGTTCAAATACATCATTCATTAACCCTTGAAAAGTCACTGGGGCAATGGTTAGGCCAAATGATATTACCAAGAACTCATAATGGCCTTCGTGAGTTCTAAAGGCCGACTTGGGTATATCGTCTGGTACGACTTGGACTTGATAACTCAACCCTAAATCAAGTTTAGAAAACACCAATGCACCAAACAATTCATCCAATAATTCGTTTACGACTAGAATAGGGAACTTAGCCTTAACAGTTTCTCTATTCAAGACTCTATAATTGACATAAAGTCTCCAGCTCCCATTTGCCTTGTGAACCAGCAACAGAAAGGAGGAAAAGGGGCTGGAACTTGACCTTATAACCCCAAATTTCAGTAATTTTGCCACTATCTTTTCAATCTCTGATTTTTGGTAGTAAGGGTACCTATAGAGTCTATTAGTAATGGGCTGGGTACCCTCCTTAAGTGTGATTTTGTGGTCATGGGCTCAAGTAGGAGGTAGCCCAGTGGGTTCCAAAAATATTTCCTGAAACTCTTCTAATAGTTGCAGGATCTCAACAACTGTGCTAGTCTCTTTAGGAACAGTTATCTCAGAGATAATTTACAATAAACTTCTCTTCCCATCAGTCATTGAAGCCTTAACTAACTTTTGGCTAGCCTCTACTATGGATTGTTTTAATTTTAACCCCTTGAGCTCCACCCACTTATCTCCATTCAAAAACTTCATAGATAATTTGAAAAAATCCCATGTTATTGGCCCCAATGTTTCTAGCCGTTGTACTCCTAGCACAACATTGCAGCCAGTAAGTTCTAGCATATAAAAAGAGGGTTGAAATTAAATACCTTGGACCTTGAGGTTCACGACCTTGCAATGCCCTCCACTCTTGATGCATTGTCCATTGGCAACCCTGACCGAGAGGTTTATGGTAGTATCTACTGGGAGCTTCAACCTTGGCACTAGGGATGAATCTAGGAAGTTGTGAGTGCTTCCCGAATCTACCAAAACTATCACCTGTTCCCCCAAAATGTTGCCCACCAGTCTCATAGTTTTCAGTGTAGGAGTACCTACTATAGCAATTACAGAAATTTCAAGCTCTTCTGTAGTTTTGGCATGTACTAAAAGCTCTTCACCTTCTCCCCTTTCACAATTAAGGGCTTCTTCCTTATCCTCCCACAACTCTTCAATGCCTTGTAGTAAATAGATTATAGGATTTTTACAATTATGTGTTGGGCTTCACTTCTTATCACAGTGGTAGCAAAGACCATTCTTCCACTTTTCATCCATTTGGGTTGACGATATCTTCCTTGTAAATACAAAAGGCTTCTACCACTTGCTTTTTTTTCACCAATTTGTGCTCCTGAGTTAAGGCCGATACCCCATGATCAACTAACCTTCTCTCCAGCAGGTTTGAGTGTCTTCCTTGTACTTAAGAGATACTCCTCTTGTATCTTAGCTAACTCGAAGGCTACATTCAAATTCATTGGGTTCAACATGCGTATGGGTAGTTGAATTTCATGTTTCAAGACGCTGAGAAAATAGTTCAGCTTGTGTACATCAGAAAGCCCCCTCAAACGATTGGACAAAGTCCTTTCAACTTGCTAGAGTGTAATTAGGTGTCTCTTTTGTATACTTCCTGTGTACATGGGCTTTACCTAGTTGCATTCGATCAATAAAGTTTATTAATTATAAAAAAAAAACGATTGGACAAAGTCTTGAATTGAGCCTTATAAGCTACAACTGATGTGGTTTGCTTCAAATGTGTTAAGGCCTCCATTGGATCATCATAGGCTGTGAGGCCAAAACGAATCTGTAAGGAGCTAGTAAAGGTTTCTCAGTCGTGGAACTAACCATTCTCCATGGCATCCTGGTACCATATTAATGCTTCCCCTCCATGTGGTAAGGAAGCCATTAGTAAGCGATGGGATGGTGGGGTTTGATGGAAGTCAAAATACTGATTAGCCTTGAAGATCCAACCAACTGGGTTGTCCCCTCCAAAATTAGGAAAGTCAAGTCTCACCTGTCTGGTAAAGCCCCTACGTTGATCTTGTCCCTCTACTTCTAGATCTATATGGTGCTCCCTTTGAGCATGGTGGGTCTAAGTAGCTATAAGGGTCCGCATCATGTCAGTGAGCTGGTCCATCATAGTCTTAATTTCTTGAATAATCTCTTCTTGGTGCTCGATCTGCTGCTGCAGAGCTTTTTATTGGTGTTTGGATCTGGTTCATTCAGGCATAGAATATATGGCTCTGATTACCAAATGTTAAGGTCTTGGTTGTGGGTTATGTAATTGAGAGTCTGTAAAGAAGGAAAAATACTTGTACTGAAAAATCTATGGAAACTTCATTGACAAGAAGAAAAAATACTGAGATTGATTTGAGACAATCTCCAGCTCCAGGAAATCCAAGTTCATACAGTAAACTGCATAAATTCTCTCTTCTCCCTTCCCTTCCCCTCAAGTGTATAAGAGATTTTAAAAAATTCTCTAACGGATCCTTTCTTACCCTCACTACACGACACGTGTCCAGAGCAAAAGACAAAATAAAAGTAATTGGAATTACAAAGTGATAGGATAGGGATGATGTGTTCCATGTAAATAAAACACTTCATTTGAGTGTATAAAACATAAACAACTACACAATTGTATTTTAACTTCAGGCATGACTTGACTTCGAAATTTCATCTCCAACTCTTATTTATTTGTTTTCTCTTAGCTTCTTGGCCAGAGCCTCATCTCTAACTCCTCCCCCTTCCTTTATTCTCTCGCGAGCTCCATGACAATAGTTCGGTGCGGCATGATTTGTTTGGTGCTCAATGAATGGTTACCACGCGTTTTAGATTTTTTTTTTTTAGGCTTTATTTTGTAGTATCAAAACATTTTTTCAAAAAGGAAAACACTTATTGGATACTCTTGACTTATCCCAACACAATTTGGAGATTTGTTTTTTAATTTTTTGCTTGAAAGTACTAAATGTACTTTAAAAAAAAAAACTTACAAAACTTACTTTTCTACATATCAATTATTGATACGAGCCTATAACCCACGCAATTTGCAGATTGTTGTGTATGTTATGTATGAGTGTGAGAGATTTAGAGAAAGATCGGGTTTTATAGTGGAAAAATTTGAAATAGTTTATAGGACGGTTTATTTGATGAAATAATATAAAGGTTGAAATAGTACATTTGGGTGGAGATTTGAATCGGTCTATATCTTTATATGTAAGAAAAGAAATGAAACTTAAAAGTTACAACAATTCATAATGAAATATTATTTTTAAAAGAATTACCGCTTCATAAACGTAACACTTCAAGTTTAATGGGTAGAATGTCTATTTTTATGGATAGAATACCACGTCGGAATTATATGACTCTGCTTTTATATATAGTAATATATGTTGAAAATTATAAAATTTGAAATTTAAAATTTAAATTTCAAAATAAAACTAACAAACTTTCAAACTGTAATCCAACTCATTTAGATAATGGGACGGGTCGTGTCGCCTGTTTTGACCCTTTAATAATTAATTAGAAATAGGTTGACATAACACGATTCATTTAAACTTGTTTCATATAAATGGATTGAACTAACACGCATAACCCATTTGATCTGATTAATATAATTTTACATAAAAGTTAGAATTTATATTTATTAGTAGCCATAATATCTTAAAAAATAAAACAAAACTACCTACTAATAAAAAATTATCAATATTTTTCAAATTTTAACATATAATAAAACCAATATTACAAATCATACAATAACAAATATAAGCATGAGTCTAGAATTACAATCCCAACAATACAAGTATAAGCATATCGAGAAATACTAATATTACAACTCAACAATAATAAAATTATGATTTTAAAATAAAATCTAAACATATTAAAACGGATTGACTTCGGGTTAAGTGGGTTGATCCGTTATTAATCTGTTTATAAATCGTGTCTTAATAGATCAACCATTTTTTACTCAAATCCGTTAACATCAAACTCAAACAAGCTAATTTTGTATCATATTTATATTAGGTTCACGGATCATGTCATATAAGGGTGTTTATCCGGGTTCCAACCTGGGTACACCCAGACCGGAACCCGGGTTTTAAACCCGGACCGGATTGGTCTGGGTCAGATCCGGGCCGGAACCCAGATAGATCCGGGGTTTTAAAACTCGGCAGGTTTTTTTTTTTTTTTTTTACAAAAGCTTTTTTTTATTATTAATTAGATTTCAAAAATTTTGTCTCCATTAAGAATTTCAAGTCATATTCTCAATAGAAAACCAATATAAATCTCTTTTAGTCTGTCTTCTTAATACAACATAAATAATTAGTTAACTTTTTAACTAAATGCATGTAAAAAGAAAATCAATATTCATCATGTAAAATGCATGCGACATACACGATGCAATCAACTACATATTACATTGTTTGAACTAATTTGCTAAAAATATTACAAAACACATACATTGCTTTAATCAAACTCTAATACACAATAAATGGATTACTCTAACACCAACTCCATTTTCACCCCATTCAATGCCTCTGCAGCAGGTGGGATATCAAGCATGTGTAGGATCACAGGCTAGTTGGGACCCAACATCACTCCCCTAGCAATCATAGGGATGAGAGCATATCCGATTTGTCCTGAAAATCCAGCAACAAATCATCAAAATATAAATTGTAAAGAAATGTTGTATAGTGGGTAACTACAAAATTAACCACATAAGAAGGAGAACGTGCCAAGGCTACATTTTCTATGAAGAGGATGACATAAGTCACAAAAAAATCCCAATATTATGACTCATGAGCATAGTATTAACAACATGATATGCATCTTCAATGAATCATTATGAAGATGTAGCTGCGGACAAAAAACGTGTTTTAAAAACACGGCTACAATGTTGCCTAACCATTCATATGCCAATTCTGACATTATATTGACTTAACAGTAAATATCTCAATCATGCATGAATGGATTCTCAATCAAATATCTCTCAAGGCAGCAAAACTAAGAAATAACAGCATTCAAGATCCGAGAAAAGAACAAAATAGAAATACATGAAGGGCGTATAATGCAAGAAATGACTTTTACCCACAGACCTGCATGTGAAATAAATCCCCAGCTAATGCAGGTTAGACACAGCATGTTAGGTTCACAATTCATTAAATCTGAGTCACACATAACAAGACAAATCTACTCTCTATTCAGAATAAACCCATGTACTTGTATGGAGGAATGGAATGGAATACTTTTACCTTTGGGGACATAAGCAGAGAATCATGGCAGATGATGCTATCTTTAGATGACCATAGGAATCATTATAATTTATGACATTATCATTAATTACAATTCTTGCAAGCGATAAGCAGAAATAAAAGTCAGTTCCATGTTATGTCAAAAGAGAGTTATAGCTTATAGTTATAGACACGAAGGTGCATAACTGTCAACCATAAACCACACCAATTTAATAAATAAAAAACAATCAGTTTTAACAGCTTCACTGTCAATCATTTTTAGCTCTCAAGAACACAACCAAGTCCCCTGCAACCAGCTTATACCCATGTTTAACAAAATAACAAACAAAAAAAAAAAACCCAGATCTCTCGAAGATTCTTCCATTCAAACATTTTCATCAAAACAGACCCAAATCAACAAAGCTACGCATTCTCTCTGTCCTCACTCTCTTAACAATATGAATATCAAAATAATAACAAATCTTCATATTATATATATATATATATATATATATATGTATCGGATATAACAGATCTTCCTGATAATAATAACCCACGGCTCTAGCATTTTGCAGCTAAATAGATGTAAACAGATACTTCTCAAACATTCAAATATTCAAACAGATCTAACCCATAAAAATACTCCTCAAACATTCAAACATTCTAAAAAAAAAGAAGGTGGAGGGCACCTCAGCAAAGGAAGTGATGGATCTAATCATGGTCACTCAATACTTTGACACGATTAAATACCTCGGCAACTCTTCCAAGAACACCACCGCATGGCCCTGGTCATGTTAGAGATATTGGTGATCAGATTCGTAATAGTATGATGGAGGCAGCCAGTGCTCAAGTAAATGCCGAATAATTTTCCAATAATTACCTTCCAAACATAACTCCCTTCAAAGGATATCACAATGAAAAGTACAATTTTTTTGAGTTTAATTTATAGCAAAAGGAAGATGGTGTTTATATATTATAGTAGCAAGGTGCCAATAGACAGTTCATAAAGGTTTTGGCTAATGGGAGTAAATGAGGTTGAAACTTGTAACAGATATTTACAATTAAATATGAGAAATGTGATTAAATATTTACAATTTTTTTTTTCAAACTCCGCCCAAAAACACAACTAATTTTAAAAAAAAAAATCTAGGAAAATCAACAATACAACATCCTATAAACCATTTCTTCCAAATAATAACAAGTCTTCATTATATTTATATATATGTGTGTGTGTGTTTTCGAATATAACAGATCTAAACAAATCTAAACAGACCTATACAAATCTTCAAGATAATAATAACCCACGATTTTGCAGCTAAACAGATCTAAACAGATACTACTCAAACATTCAAACAGATTTAACCCATAAAAATACTCCTCAAACATTCAAACATTCTCTTAAAAAAACCCAAAATCAACAAAAAGAGAACAAAACAGAGGGCAAAAAGAAAATATACACAAATGGAAATACGTTATAATCTCTTGGATCCCAAGCTCAAGCACTTCCACCGTTCGGTATCACAAATAGCAGAGCGAGAGATAGAGCAGATGAGAGAGTGATTTCGGGAAGGGCTAGGGCATCGCAGTCTTCGCAGAGCATAGAGAGAGAGAGAGAGCAGATGAGACTTAAGAGTAATTTCGGAAGGGGCTAGGGCATCAAATGCAGAGCAGAGCGAGAGAGAGAGAGCAGATAAGAGAAAGGAATTGGACCCGGGGGGGGGCCTCGAGCCTCGGGCTTTTAGGGTTTGGTTTGTAACGATGATTTTATATTAAACCCGAGTACCGGGTTTAAAACAGGTACCTAGGTGTAAAAACCGCATCCGGGCCAGATAGGCCCGGGTTTTAAAAAGCAGAAACCGGCCCTGATTTATTCCGGGTTGAAACCTGTAACCGGAACCCGGATAACCGTATCCGGGTTCCGGACTGGGCCGGGTTTTTTCGGGCCCGGATGAACAGTCTTAATGTCACATAGTACCACCTAGCTACTTTCTTTAGTTTTCTGACTTAGTACTTATGGGGCAATTGAAGAAATAAGTGAGTAATAATATGACTTATTCATGAGTGATCTACAGTGAATAAATAGATGGATCACCCACCAATCAGTTTTATAACAAAGGAACTGAACAAACCTGTTAGGTGAAAGCCAAAAGAAATACACACCGACACCATCAACAAACATCGTTCAAAAAGTGTCTCATAAATTCATAATGCATGCGTTACATGCATAATCTTTGGTATTGTTGCTCCAAAGAAAATCACTCGTTGAACTCTCCTCCCATCGTCTGCACCAGTCTTTTAACTCTTTTTTTTTTACATAAATTTGGACAACAATAAAAATTAAAAGATGCAATTTATATAACTATCTGAAGAATACAACACGAACAAGAATGTCAAATCCAACATTCGAAAAAGAATAAGAAATCTATTAAAAAAACCACAGAACCTTAATTTCTTCAATGAAAGCCATGGTTTTATCATAATTTCTAGGCTGACTTTGTCACATATTTTATTGCCAAAGTTGTTGATGGGCATTCATGGACACCAGGACCATCTAGATCGACTTCATTCTTCCCCTTTTTCCACGTCTTTAAAAGTGCCTACTATTTTTAATGTTGGCTTCGAAAACACTCCTTGCCATTTCCCTGCTCCTGAAGCAAAGGGTTATTATTCTTGGTTTTGAAGTTTTGCCCTAGCTAATCCCTACTTTACCAAAATAAGGTTTAATTCAATCGTTATTTAATAGTGTTGTCCATATCACGACCTTTGGCCCGATTTCGTTTCAAGACTAATCTCAACTTATTTCATTTAATTATTATAGTTTTTAAAAAAAATTTATACAAAATATAATAAATAATTCAATTTTTTCAAATCTAAAATAATAATAATATTAAAAAATAATATTTTAACAATATTTTATTCAACTTTCAACTTTTATCGTAACTCATCTCATCTCAATTTACTATCTAAATGACACCTTAATGAATATGAAATCAATACTAATTTATACAGAAATGATAAATACACTAAAGTGATTGAGAAATTTTTTTGATTTGTCTCAAATACTGATATTGAGGGTGTATTTTACATGCCAACCTACAAATATAATTTTTCAAACAAATATATTTTGATTTTGTGCTCCACTTATTTCATCAAATTAAAAGTATTATTTTAATTTTAATTTTAGTTTTTTTATTTTAATATATAAAATAGAACTTCGAGAATCCGAGGTTACGCTCGAATATTAGATGATAGATCTCTACATGCTTCTGCGGTCAAATCTTTTTAACACAGTTGACTTTTTGATGTATGAGCATGATGGGTACTTTCGTAACTTCCGTGCTCTTGCAGGGATACCAGTATTTGTCGAGCAGCGAGTTTACATTTGTATCCCTCCCTCCTCTCCTACCGGCCACTGCAACTGCCAAACGGTAAAACGTGTTCGAAGAAGAGAGTGCCCCAGTTTGGACAAGCCAGGGGCAGTCTTGGGCATGCGTTGCGTATATAAGAGCCCACCCCCCGCTCTTCCTCCTTCACAAAACTCACCCACTCTGAGAAAACCCGAGGGTCCAACCTAGATTCACCAGGTAACTCTGAACGAATGAACCCCCCAATTTGTCTTAGTTTCAACTTTTTTCTGTTCCTAATCCCCAGATCTGTTGCGGTTTTTCACATTCTACTCTTTGATCCATAATCCGTTTGCCTGTGTTTAATTTTATGTTTGATTGGGTTTACTTCTGTTTTTAATACGTGAATTGAGCATATAAATAGAGCTAATTGGCCTGGGATCTGGTGGAATCTATGATTTGCAATATTGAATTGTTAGCAATTCAATACTTTTCGTTGGTTATATTGTTCCTTGATATGTCCCTTGCATTTCTTTTCCTAAGCGGATCGTGGGTGGTTCTAAATTTGGGTCAGATCTTATTTTGTCTTAGCTCTGATAATCATGTTCTTCCATAATTGCTAAAGTTACAACAATAGTGTTAATTTACTGTTACATTCATGTGCCCCCTATAGTCTTTGCTTCATTCAACCTGAAAAACCAGCTTTCAGCTTTGATATTCCTCGAAGTTTAGCAAATTCATCATTGCAAAGTTTCCCTCCTTTTAAGACTCGTGGTACTAGGAAATGAATCCCATTTATACCCTCCTTACCTTACACTTATCCTTCCCGAGATCCATAAGGAGCCAAAATGTGTAGATCGGGAATAAGGTTTGAAAAAGAATTTGTTTTTGTTTCAATTGTAATGCAAAAGTGCTTGATATGAGATCTTAAGGAGCTTTCAGTTAGCACATATCTGGAAAACCAACTTTCCCTCCAGAAATTTATATATGAAGGTGAAAGGGAAGGCATTTCCCTCTGTTATTTTTTTCTCTTGCCTTCTCTCGTTTTTTTTTTTTTTTTTTTTTCCATCTTTTGACGAACAAGTGATTGTAAACATTTTGTTCAGTTGTTCAGTAAAAAGAAGTTTTTCTTCTTTTTTCCCCCCTACGTGTTTAGCTTCTAATTCTCCTGTAGAGTTGAATTCTAAAATCATTTTCAGTTGTACCATTTGTCTGCGAAAGCGGGTTGATTGCGCTTGGGAGATCCGGATATGGGTTTTCCCTCTCTCTCTCTCCATCCATCTTTGGAGGAACATGTGATTGTAGACATTTTGTTCAGTTGTTCTGTCAAGGAAGCTTTTCTTCTTTTTTATGTTTCCGGCATATGTATGAACATCTTTGTTCTTCAGGTTTCAAGGTAGAAAAGCAAAATGGTGAAGATCTGTTGCATTGGTGCTGGATATGTTGGGGGCCCAACAATGGCCATAATTGCACTTAAGTGTCCTTCTATTGAGGTGGCTGTTGTGGACATCTCTGTGTCTCGGATCACAGCCTGGAACAGCGACCAGCTCCCCATCTATGAGCCTGGTCTTGATGATGTTGTGAAGCAATGCAGAGGCAAGAACCTCTTCTTCAGTACTGATGTAGAAAAGCATGTCTCAGAGGCTGATATAGTGTTTGTCTCTGTCAACACCCCAACCAAAACTCAGGGTCTTGGGGCAGGGAAGGCTGCTGATCTGACTTATTGGGAGAGTGCGGCTCGTATGATTGCTGATGTGTCAAAATCTAACAAAATTGTAGTTGAGAAATCAACGGTTCCAGTCAAAACTGCTGAGGCAATTGAAAAAATTCTCACCCACAACAGCAAGGGAATCCAATTCCAAATTCTGTCAAACCCAGAATTCCTTGCTGAGGGGACTGCAATTCAAGATCTTCTCAACCCTGACAGAGTCCTCATTGGAGGCCGGGAGACCCCAGAAGGCCAGAAGGCCATCCAAGCATTGAAGGATGTCTATGCTCAGTGGGTCCCTGAGGAACGTATACTAACTGCCAATCTCTGGTCTGCAGAGCTCTCAAAGCTTGCTGCGAATGCCTTTTTGGCCCAGAGAATATCCTCAGTTAATGCCATGTCAGCTCTTTGTGAGGCTACTGGGGCAAATGTAATGCAGGTATCATATGCTGTGGGTAAGGACTCAAGGATTGGATCCAAGTTCCTGAATTCTAGTGTTGGCTTTGGGGGGTCCTGCTTCCAGAAGGATATTTTAAACCTGGTTTACATATGTGAGTGCAATGGTCTTCCTGAGGTTGCAGAGTACTGGAAACAGGTCATCAAGATCAACGACTACCAGAAGAACCGTTTCGTGAACCGTGTAGTTGCCTCCATGTTTAACACGGTTTCAAACAAGAAGATTGCAGTTTTGGGGTTCGCATTCAAGAAAGATACTGGAGACACGAGGGAGACCCCCGCCATTGATGTGTGCAAGGGGCTATTGGGTGACAAGGCCCGGTTGAGCATATACGACCCACAGGTCGCAGAAGACCAGATCCAGAGGGACCTCACAATGGACAAATTTACTTGGGACCATCCGATTCACCTCCAGCCAATGAGCCCCACCACTGTTAAGCAAGTCAGCGTGGTTTGGGATGCCTATGAGGCAACAAAGGATGCCCATGGTGTTTGCATTCTGACCGAGTGGGATGAGTTTAAGACTCTTGATTACAAGAGAGTTTATGATAACATGCAGAAACCGGCTTTTGTATTCGATGGCAGGAACGTGGTTGATGTAGATAAGCTGCGCGAGATTGGTTTCATTGTGTACTCAATTGGTAAGCCCCTGGATCCATGGCTCAAGGACATGCCAGCTGTGGCATAGAAGAAGATAATGGATGCACGATCGAGGCTTGTGGGTCAATGAATCTTAGTTGGAGGCAATCAGTCTTATTCTTTATATTTCATTTTTATATTCTTGTGAAAGTAAGAGGCTCTATGTTTTGCCCTACATATGTGTTCAAAGTCATTAATGTCTGTCTGTTATTTGTTTGCTACCAAACTTTGATCTTTTGTTTGGTTTAAATCTTCCATTATAATTAGAAATGTTAAAATTTTGAGAGCGATCTTTTCCATATGGGCACTGTTGTATTGTGCTTATATCCGAGATAAAATTTTCATGATCTTTTATGAATAACATTTCTTTTCTTTATTTTTATAAGTCAAGGGAAAGGGAAACAAAATTGTGTACAATATTAAAAATAGAGCAATTATATTATTAGTTTTTGATTTTATCATTCAGGATCAAATGACACACTTCAAAAACTGTACAGCATTATATGTCTACTGGTATATATTAGGATGTTAAAATTTCATATAGAAATACATTTTTAAAAAAATACGTGTGATTGAACTGAAATTTGGTTCGCCCCCGATTAACCCTGAACACTTCGTTCCACGCGGTGAAAATATAGTGCTGCAAGCCAACTTCTACTGACACAACAGGCAATACAGGTGTCGACTTCTGTGATTTTCGTCCCTTTTTGTTGTTTCATTCTCTTTTCTAGCCTAGGATCTGAATTAACAGACGAGATTACCGATTGAGATGAAATGAGATTGAAAAGGGTTTTTGAATTATTATGCTAAACTTTTCGTGATCCAGTTCCAAACTTCCAAATAGATGAAACGTTGATTTACAAGCAATATTCCTGCATCTTTGATGTCAATTAGATTTATATAATTCGACGTAAAGTTTACTTCACGGGATGTTTAGGAGTAAACCCACTATACTTGATGAATTGTACAATTCCTCGTGACTTTATGTATTTCTAAGTACAATAGAGGTTGACGACCCTCTTGCATTGGAGGTTGAAGACCCTCTTGCATCGAGGAAGAAGATGATATCTGTAAAGTATCTAAGATGAAGGTAGAAGAAGCATGTGATGTCTTGTAGAAAAATTCCTTTTTATCGAGACCTGTTAGGAGTGGTTGGTTGATGAGATTGAGAAATTTTAGGGACAATCGAGATGCGTCCCCGCCGCGGCACCTGCTGACTGCCACGTCAGTCCAATAATATTAAAAAAAGAAAAAAACACAGAAATGAGGGAAAACCAAAAACGAAATCTGCAGCTGGGTTGGATGCGTTAGAGCGAAACCAGACTTTTCTTTCTTTGCCCAGACTTTCCTTCTCTCTTTCTCTCTCAAGAATTGCATAACTTGCTGCTAGTCCAACAAAACTCTCTCTCAATTTCTCTCTTCTCTGGTTTATTGGCAGTTGAACGATGCTTTTTTTTTTTTCCAGAATCTGGAAGATCACGATACCAGAAAAACTCCTCAAAAGGATTAATTTGTGCACGCCATACTAGAAAAACTCCTCAAAATCGAAAAAAAAGGTTCAATAAAATCAGGGATAATGCGCACGCCATACCAGGAAAACTCCTCAAAAGGATTATATTAGCTTTGACCATGTCATCTTCTGTTCTAGGACTTGGCCCAAAGATTGGCTCGAAGATTGTGAGATGGGAAAATTGCATCAGGTTATGCTATCTGTTGCACAAGCTCTACAAGAATTCGTGGGTGGATCTGCGGCTTTTTCAAAGGCGAACGGTAATCGTGACAGTAGGGAGAAGAAAAAGATGAAAAGAGAGGGATAAAATGTGGGGCAAAATGGGGAGAACAGAGGCCCTTCTGCCTTCGAGCTGCAGTGTTATAAAACGATGTCGTTTTTATTTTTACCATGTGGGATGCGATGCCGCAACGGAGATGCAGGCCGGTTGTATATAGAATTTTTGTTCTTATTAATGTCTTTTCCTTTACTTCCTTCCGCCTTTGATTGATAGCGACACAATAGGCTGGGCCTAGACTATTTTGTACCTAACACTCTGTGTTTTGAAGATTTGGGAGTTCTATTAGTTAGGCTTATTGCCCTCTTTTTAGCCTCCCGTCCGTTTTTTTTCCCCAGTAATTTTTCAGGTAACTCCAGCGCCTTCATGGAGCTGAGGTTTGTCTGTATTTTAATTTGGCCTCATGTTTTTTCGAATGTAGGAGCTTATGATGCTTAACGTTTGGACTATGGGACTAGTACTGTTCCTGGAATCCTCAATAATTCTTGGAAGAAAACCGATCGAATACAAGTGCAAGACCTGCAACAGGAATTTCCACTCTCATAGGGCACTTGGAGGCCATCAAGTCAATAATACACAACTAAAAACTGCTCTGCAGTGAAAAAAGCAGCCCTCGTGACATAATTACTGAAGATGAGGCTAATTGCAATCTTGTAAATACTGAGTGTAGAGAGAATTCAGTGGAGCAGAAGATGAGTGGAGTGTCCCTCATGACAAGCAATGAGTTCTCGGAGGCTAAGGAGCACAAGTACTGGGATATTTACTTTAAGGTTTATGCGTCAGGCCAAGCTTTGGGTGGCCACAAGAATGCTCATTCAATAAAGAACTCTCAGATCATAGCTGAAGATCAAACTGTGGCAATAAAGCATCAAATTTTAGTCATTTTCGTGGAAGAGACGAAAGATGATGTTGGAATCAAGTCATGGCGAGTAGGAAATTATCACAAGCATGAATTGTTGGGGGGGGGGGGGGGGGGGGTCAGATCCCAAACTGATCAGAAAAGATCAGATTTCCTGATTTGAGGTGAAGCTTCCCTTTGATGTTGGAAAGCTCATGGTGGGCTCCTCAACTGATTTCATGTGTTGATCAATGATAGTTGCAGTGTAGCTCGCTTCCAAATTAATCATAACAACATATGAAAATGAATAGTTTTGGTTGATCTCTTGGTGAAATACCTACCTGTCTTTGGTTCTACAAGTTAAAAAATAAACTATCTATGTACATAAATGTAGGTTCTGCTCGGTGGAAATCTTGAGTTTGGGGTGCCTTTATCAGCTTCTGGTAAATTAAATTTCAAGTTGCATGCTAGATTGCCCAACGTACATTAATCCGAGCTTCAAGAACGCCCTAAGTCCTTGTCCGTAGCCTGAATGGTAAACATCAAATTGCTTTCATCAGAGATGGAAGAGTTGCGGGGGGATGGAGACATGTTCATGTTGGAAAGATTAGGCTAGAGAGACTCTCAGCATGTGTGCTTTTGCAGTACTTTGTAGCTATCTGATTAATGTTTTAACGAGCGAGGAAAGACAAGTGGTGCTTTATCAATGGTTTGAAAACTATATTGAGGTTTCGCACGAAAGATTTTTAGAAGAAGAATCATGAGCCAACTTTGTTTATAGGAGGAATAAAATCATGTTTATTACCTTCAATTATTAAATATTAACTTTGTTTTTAAGAGATTGATAATAAGAAAAATAATTTGTACAGATCTATTATGTATTAATTTTGTGCAAATTCTTTGAAAAAAATATATAACCTTCTTAAAAAATTTGTTATTTTTATAGTAAGTTTTACTTTTTTTTTTTTAAAGAATTAACTTGTATTTATTATCCCAATAATGGGAAAGAAATTTTTTTTTCATTAACTACTATTCACTACCTTACATCTCACACTCTATAAAAAAATATTCATACACTCTATAAAAAAATCCCTGCATCTTATTAAAAAAATTGTAGATATAAAATATATAAATAAATAGTGAATGATAAGTATAATTCCTTAACGAGAAAATTACGAAAAAATATTCTCGCATCTTATAAATGGTGACTGATGAGTGTAGTAGTGAACAGGCCCATAACAAAGAAATAAAAAATAAAAAATGGAGGAGGTAGCAGCAGACTCTGAAAGCCTATCAAAAGCCCATATCCAATTCCCGTATCCAATTGGTTGAGAAAAAAAGCCCAAATCCAATTGTCCTCATTCCCCCACTCTCACTCATCTGCTCTTCAAGCAACAAACCCTCTCTCTCTCTCGCTCTGAAAAAACGCCATGGACTATGCCGGGTGGCCTGAGACGCACCGAATCACACAACAACCACAACCTCCAAATACTAACCCCCCACCTCTAGACCCCTACTCTTCTTCCCATTACCCATACTACCCTCCAGACCATATCCCAGTTTCCCTCACTGCCGTTACGCATTCCTCTCTTGAACCCCATGACTTGTACGCCGGCCTTGGCGCCGATCCCGGTAGGATCATCCCAATTGGGGTCGACGCCTATGCCTCCCTGACCTCCTACCAGCATACCCATTTGCGCATCCAAGGCCATGCCGGTGCTGGGTCGTACGGTCACCTCCATCAGACTCTGGGTACGGGGTCGTCCGTTTACTATTCGGACACGAATTCGCAGAACTGGGCCGCCAAGGAGGCCGTCCGGATATACGGGGCGTACCGGGTTGGCTATGGAGCTGTAAGTGAATTTTTTTTTTTCTTTAATATACAACTTTTTTCTTTTCTTAATTTCGGGATATGCTAATCGAATCGCGCATGTTAATATGATTTTTTTTTTCTTGTTTTATTTTCTTATCTTTTTAATATCCCGATTCATATTTCAATTGCATTGTGGTTTTGGTGTTGAGTTGGTTGCTAAGAAGTTTGAAAGGAATCGTTTTAAAAGTTTTGAGGAGATCTCTTGGCAACAGAAGTCAATAGCTCTTTGATTGAAGAAAGGGGATCGAAGCACTAAATTCTTTCATAAAGTGGTTAACTCTCATCGGAGAACTAACTCTTTTGAGATGTTGAAAATCAATAGTAGAGATTGCACGGAGGCCCCCGTGATCCGGGAACATGTGGTGAATTTCTATGAACATCTATTTACAGAAAATGAGGGCTGGAGGCCCAAACTGGATGGACTTGGTTTTTGAGTCCATTGAACCACAGACAACCTCCTGGTTGGAAAGATCTTTTGAGGAAGAGGAGGTATTGGATGTGGTCCGAAAGATGGTCAAGGACAAAGCACAGGCCCTGATGGCTTTACGATGAGGTTTTTTCAAATATGTTGGGAGATGGTGAATGATGATATTATGAATGTGTTCCAGGAGCTTTTCTTGGCTGGAAAATTCATGAAAAGCCTGAATGCTACTTTTATTGCTTGATCCCGAAAAAATCCAGAGCTTTGGTATTGAAGGACTTTAGGCCCATTAGCCTCATTAATGGGATATACAAAATCATTTCAAAGGTGCTAGCTAATAGGTTAGTGGCAATTGATAAAGTAATCTCAAAGCCACAAAATGCTTTTGTAAGGGGTTGTCAAATTCTGGACTCGGTCTTAATAGCCAACGAACATCTGGATAGTAGATTAAAGTCTGGCACTCCAGGGATTATTTGTAAACTAGATATGGAAAAAGCATATGATCATGTAAATTGAGAATTCCTCTTGTACTTACTGAAGAGATGTGGCTTTGGGTAGAGGTGGTGTATGTGGATTAGATTGTGCATTTCAACGGCAAGATTCTCAATTTTGATCAATGGTAATCCAAAGGGTTTTTTCAATAGCTCTCGAGGCTTAAGACAAGGTGACCACCTGTCCCCCATTCTATTTGTTATCGTCATGGAGGCCCTGAGTAGGATGTTATCCGCTGTGGTTAGTCATGGTCTTATGGTTGGATTTTCAGTGGGTAATCTGCAGAGGGGCTTTATCTTGGTTTCCCACCTATTATTCGCAGATGACACTTTAATTTTCTATGATGCAGAGCAAGACCAACTTAGGGCATTGAAGGCGCTTCTTTTTTGTTTTGAAGTAGCATCAGGTTTGAGAGTGAACTTCGATAAATCAGAGTTAGTGCCTGTTGGGAACATCAATATTTCTCAACAGTTGGCTAACACTCTGTGGTGTAAGGTTGCTTCTCTCCTTATGACATATTTGGGGTTATCGTTGGGGGCTGTAACAAGGGCTCTGTCTATTTGGAACATAGTTATTGAGAAAATAGAATGAAGATTGGCAGGGTGGAAGAGACTGTATTTGTCGAAAGGAGGCCGGGTGACTTATCAAGAGTACTCTCTTTAACTTACCAACTTACTTTCTATCTTTATTTCCAATTCTAGCTAGTGTGGCGGCGCGGATTGAAAAATTTTATCATGATTTCTTATGGAGTGGGATGAGAGATGAATTCAAGTTTCACCAAGTCAGTTGGGATAAGGTGTGCAGATCAATTCCTTCAGGTGGGTTGGGGATAAAGAATTTGAGAACTTTTAATCGGGCATTGCTTGGGAAATGGCTTTGGAGATACAATTTGGAACTAGAAACTCTATGGAAATTAGTGGTTGATTGCAAACATGGTAAGATTTTTTTTTGGGGGGGGGGGGGGATTGGTGTACTAGAGAGGGGAATGGGTCCTATGGGGTGGGGGTTTGGAAGCCGACATGGATGGGGGGTGTTTCTTGACATAATAAATTTATGGTGGGGGAGGGCACGTATAAAATTTTAGAGGGACATTTGGTGTGGGGAGGAGGCTCTAGCGGATGCTTTCCCATCCGTTTTTTGTGTGGCATGTGATCAAGAGGCTTCAGTGGCGGATCTCATGGTTCGTTCAGGGGATCAAGTCCATTGGAATGTCACCTTTAATAGAGCAGCTCAAGATTGAGAAATAAATAGTTTTGAGGCTTTTTTCAGCCGAGTGTATTCTTCGAGGATGTCTGGATTGCGAGAAGATAAGCTATGGTGGAATTTGGCAGATAAGAGTGTTTTTTCGGTTCGCTCCTTCTATAAGTCCCTTACTTCGCTTCCAAACACTCATTTCCCTTGGAGAGGATTGTGGAGGAATAAGGCGCCTCCCAAAGCACTATTTTTCACTTGGACAACGGCTCTGGGTAAGATTTTGATTACTAATAATCTGCAGAAGCTCCGGGTAATTATTCCAAAATGGTGTTGTATGTGCAAGAAAGCTGGCGAGACAATGGATCATCTTTTGCTATATTGTGAGACAGCTAGAGCCTTGTGGAGCGACGTGTTCATTCGAATAGGGTTAAATTGGGCGATATCTGCTACAGTGGTAGAGTTATTGGCTAGCTAGGTAATGCCTGGTGGTGCTCCACAAATCAAAACTGTGTGGAAGATGGTTCCTATTTGCATTATGTGGTGCATATGGAGGGAGCATAACGAGCGGACTTTTGAAGATAAGGAGCGGACGATAGAGGATCTTAGAATTTTATTTTTCCGCACCTTATTTCTTTGGGCTATTGCTGTAGATTTTAATGGCTTAAATGTACATGATTTTCTTATTTCTTTTTTAGCAAACTAGATAGGTTTTATCTCTTGTATATCACCTTGTGTTCCTGGGCTATGCCTATTCTTATTAATACTACCGTTTACTTGTCAAACAAAAAAAATCGTTTTAAAAGTTTTGAATGCGGAATTTTGGTTTTCTTTTGATTGCTGTAGAAATTTGGGAAAATGAATGGAAAAGGTCGAGATTTAAAAAACAATGAGTTATTAGAATTTGAATCTTAACAATACTATAATTCTCCCGTTCAATTGAGTCCTTAAGGACTGTCTGGGTTGGATGCACCAAGTTTTTTTTATTCTCCACTAGATGCTGATAAGATCATTAAAACACTGCTTATAGATTTATTAATAAGTTAAATATTTTTCTGTGTGGTAGGGGTAATTGCTCATTGCCTTCCTAACTTTTAGAAACTGTTTTTAAGCCTCTTCATAATTTGGAGTGCAATAGCACTGTTATGTAACATTTTTTTTTTTTATAATTAATAAGAGATTTTATTACCGAGAGTAGGCATAGTCCAAATACACAGGAAGTATATAAGAGGAAAAACCTACATACACTCTAGAAACTGAAAATGACTAAAGCAAATCAAGAAGATTATCTCCATTCAATACAAGAGCCTTAGCCCAAAAACTAAAGGTATTAAAGGAAAACTCCCTAAGTTCTCCCATCAAGTGTTCTCTTTCTTCAAAGCACCTCCCGTTCCTCTCTAACCATAAGCACCGCATCAAGCACGAAGGAATTATCTTCCAAATGGCAGCAATACGTTGACTCCCCGCAAAACCTTTCCAACATGCAAGAAAATCCACCACATGCTTAGGCATCACCCAAGCAATACCCGTCCTACCAAAAATCTCATTCCACATGGCTACGTTTGGATAATGAAAGTATTTGAGAATGTTTGTAAATAGTAGTGAAAAAGTAATAATAGAATATTGAATAGTAGTAAAAAGTATGTGAAAAGTAATGAATAGTAGTAAAAAGTAGGTGAAAAGTAATAATAAAGTAAAAAATAGTAGTGAGAGTGTTTGAGAGTACTTGAGATACTCTCATTAGCCAAACCTAGCCTAGCCACCTCACAATGAAGAAAAAGATGGTTGACAGATTCCATCTTTCCTATACATGAAGCACCAATCTACTACACAAAGTCCACGCTTTCTTAAGTTATCCGTGGTGAGAATTTTTCCAAGAGACACCAACGAACAAAAAAATGCCACCTTACACCTTAACTCTCCAAATGCATTTCCAGAGGTAATCATAGACACAATGACAGGTTAGCACCTTATAAAAGGAACTAACAGAAAGTCTGGAATTTCCTGCATGAACCCGCAGCAAACTATCCTCCCTTCCCTGAACAATCATCAAATCATATAATCTACCAAAAAAATCAGAGACTACATTCACTTCCCAGTCGTGCACATTTCTGACATAATCAACATTCCATTGAAGATTATGATTCAAAAAATAAAAGGAATCAGCCACTGCAGCATCTTGATCCCTAGCAATCTTGAAAAGTGAAGGGTAAACATTCTTGAGAGCTGAATCCCCACACCAAATATCACGCCAAAAATGAATCCTTGTTCCATCCCCCCACCTTGAATTTAATATGATCGACGAACTCCCCCCAGCCGATCCAAATGGACTTCCACAAACCCACCCCATACGCTCCTCTTACTTCATTGGAGCGCCAACTCCCCCACATCCTCCCATATTTAATGTTAACAACATTTTTCCATAATGCATCCCTCTCAATACGATATCTCCAAAGCCATTTCCTACAAAGAGCTTTGTTAAAAGCCTCAAATTTTACCGACCCGTGGGTGGCCCAAGTGGTAAGGGAACTTGTGTGCATGAGCCCCATGCCATAGGTTCGATTCCCCCTGAGATCAAATTGCGATTTAAGTGAGAGGCCATGGCGATGGGTTATTGTGCTAGTTTCCCTGAGGGTTTAGGTTCCATGGGTGAGTGGCTCTGCCGTGGGGTGGTTCCCCTATCATAAAAAATAAAAAATAAAATAAAAAGCCTCAAATTTCGCACCTCCAAACCTCCACAAGAAACCAGTTGACAAACCTTATTCTTGAGAGCAGTGTCATGTAACATTCCCATGGATAAACTCTCTAGCATGATGCACTACGCACTTCACTCATAAATCTAAATCCATATGGGCTAGATAAAGCTGAAATAGCTTTAATATATGCGATCAACTTTGGAAGCCATCATTGTCCTTTCCAATTAAACAAGAAATAATCCTGAGACGATACAGCTGTGAGAAGCATGATTCCAGACATAGTTTCAATCATTGATGGGGGCCTGTGTCATATTTCCAGGGTAATTTTCATCAATAACCTTTCCTAAACCAAAGTTTTCTGTTGATGTGAGAAACCTGTATGAGCTAAAATCAAAATGCAGACAGAATCTGCAACCTTTTGAGGTTCCCAATACTTTCAGATCATGCTTTGGTT
Source organism: Cyclocarya paliurus (assembly GCA_029856935.1). Classification (NCBI taxonomy): domain Eukaryota; kingdom Viridiplantae; phylum Streptophyta; class Magnoliopsida; order Fagales; family Juglandaceae; genus Cyclocarya; species Cyclocarya paliurus. Next base: position 5,755,702 of record CM056950.1, read on the forward strand.
TCCTGTAAATTTATCCTTCCTCCCCTCCCTTGTTTTCGGAGTATGAATATGCTACCCTTGTACAAACAACTCAAATATGATTTATGCTACTATAAACTATAATGACTGCCAGTTTCTTTGTCATCATTCTATCCTTGTGTCTATTGTCATACTTCTTTTATGGTCAAGAGTGAACTTGTTCATTAACAGATTTAAATGTTTTCCTGCATCTTTGTGCTACAATTGCACTCTAATTAAATTTATTTATGAATTCAGCTTGGTGTCACTGTTCAACCCACTTGCCAAATTTGGTTAGTTGTCATAAAAACTGTCTAACCCTGACATGAAAAATGGACTAGTGGCACACAAAAGTCGTTTAACTTTTATTTGTACATTTCCTACGTGGCTTAACAAGCTCCATAGGGTGGTTTGTTCTCTTATGTTCTCCAAATCTCTTGGTATCTGTAGCCCTCTAACCATAGATCAGACCCACTGGACGTTCAAACTATATATCAAACTGAGTAACTAGGGATCTGTTGAAGGATACGCAGGGTAGTTAGGTTAGGCGTTGATCCAGGAGTTGCAGGGCAAAGACCATATTGCTGAAGTTGTCAACTGTTCAAGTCGTGTCCCTTTGCATGTTTCTTGGGTGCTCATGTTTTAATTGAGAACGGAAGTTGTGACTGAGCTGGCTTCCTGTTGGGAAGTCTAAAGGTCGGTCAGGCAGTTATGCAAGTTTTCAACTCTATCATGGATTAGTTATGTGGTTTCCATACACATCGAAGAAAATGAGTATTTAAAAAACTGATAAGAATGCATAATGTACCGAGATATTATTATATATTGGCATCTTTGGACCTACACTGGTGTGGTATATATATTATTGTTTGTAATTAATCTCCTGGTATCTGGATTCTGTACAGGGTGTGGCGACACCGTCAAGTGGGACAGAACAGTTGGCCATTGCAAATCCAAACTTCACTTTCAGGGCTAACAGTACTCCTCGTCATGGAAATAGCGCTGGGAAGATGTACCGAAAGAAAATGAAAACAAAGACGAAGACTGTACAATCTGTGTATTGCGAACTTTGCAACATCGATTGTGACACCAAGGATGTACTCGACAAGCATAAATTGGGAAAGAAGCATAAGAAGAACCTGGAGAAACTAAATGAAGTAACTGCCCCAGCTCAAAGTGCTGAAGGATCAAAAAATCTTGTAATTGGGCCGCAAGAGCAGCCCAATATGGACAAAGCTGTTGGTGGGAAAAAGAGTAGGAAGAAGGCTGCTGCACATGACGAGGATCTGGAGTCGAAGAGACGGAAGGTTCTTGAAGGTGGGGCAGCAGCTGAGGCAGTAAGGACATGTGCAATATGTAATGTGGTATGTAATAGTGAGACAGTTTTCAATTATCATCTTGCGGGACAAAAGCATGCTGCTATGGTGAAGAAACAGGCAGATGGAACAGGAATGGCTTCTGCCAGTTGAAAGTAAAATTTTGGGGTTCTTTTTGGTATATTAGTTTTCTTTGCCGTATACTTGATCTTCCTTTCTGGGATTTGATGACCAGCCCATACTTTTCTGAGGTGAGTCGATCAAAACCTATTGGGATAAGTTATAACTGATTCTTAAATTTCCTTGAGAAGAGATCTTATTTGACCATCCAAAGCATTTGAAATGCCAATGGCAGATTCAGAATCGGCAGCCACCTCTTATACGACAATCCACTCGGGCAAACAAGAATCTGATTCAATTTATTTATCAAATCAGTTGTTATAAAAACTAATATTTATATACAACTTAACTTGTACAAGTTTTTATATAAACTCGTATGATTTTATATTTGTACCCAAACTTCATCTAGTCAACCATACAAGACTTTAAAAAGGAAACTGCCTTAATTTTCTATTTTTACAAAACAAAATTCAAAATGTATTTTTTCAAAAATTTCTGTGTTCAAGAAAGTTTGAAAAATGAAAATATCTTTTCATTAGTTACTATTTATTATTTCACACTTAACTTTTTATGAAAAATATTTCACATTCTATATAAAAAAAATTTAAGTATGAAATATAAAAATAAATAGTGACTGATGCATAAAATTTCTCTTAAAAAATATAAAAAATTTTAGTTTCTTTTTTAGGAAAAGATATAGTTTTTACCTCGACTTTATTGATTCACTTTATTCATTGATAGGCACCCTCCTCCGCCTATAAAAAAAACCCTGAAACATACGCATGGTAATCGACTCCAAAAAAAGGCACCAAAAACCCTCAAACCCCAAAACTCTGTATCTAGCTTACCACCAGATGGCCTGCCATCACCACCAAAGCCACCCTACCCCCACCAACACCGCCACCTGTTTCCACAACTTTTGCTGCTGTTGCAGCTGCCGCAGCTGCAGCCCACCGCAAGTTTCCCCTCCATTACAAGACCCACTTCTCCATGCCCTTGCTGCTCACATTCTTCACTCTGCCCCTCTCAACCATGAGCAACACCATCATCACGATCCCTATTCTCAATCTACGAAACTTAACACCCACAATCTCCATCCTCAAAACCCCTACCAAAATCATCAACGACGATCCCAAAACCAACGCTTCCAAGAAACCCATGGGACCGGCTCAATGCTTTCCTCTTTGCTTCGACGCATCGAGTCCCTGGAGTCCTCTCTCGTCCAAGTTTCTACTTCTTCCCCATCTCCATATTCTTGTTCCCCGTACTCTCTCAGAGATTTATCCGCTCGTGTTATACAAACCCATTTCCGTGCGTTCCTTGTTCGCAGATCAAGAACTTTAAGACATCTCAAAGACCTCGCTGTGATCAAGTCCACTTTCAACTCGCTCAAATCCTCGCTTTCCACTGAGACCCGCTTCGATTGCGACGCTCTTTCTCACAAAGCAATGGATTTGCTTCTCAAGCTTGACACTATTCAGGTAAATCATACTTGGGTACATTTTATTTTGTTCAAAATTTCATCATGTTCGTCTTTATTTAAGGGATAATTAGACAAAGCCCCATCAAAACCTGATTTTTAAATAGATATGGGTTTTGTTTGCAGGGTGGAGACCCAATGGTTAGGGAAGGGAAGAGGTCCATTAGCAGAGATTTGGTGCGCTTCTTGGAGTTCATGGATGAGGTTTCAGTAGAAAGGCATGGGCTTTCCTTCAAAACGATTAAGAATGTGAGTTTTGGTCATCCCAATGGTGATAAATCTAGGGTTTTGCGCACCAAGATAAAAAGTATGGATGGGCAGAGGGATATGATAGAGAAATTGAGGGCCAGAGTCGAAAAGATTAGTGAGCTTTCTAAGATATATCAAAACGAAGAAAACACCGAGCTTGAGGGGTTCCTGCAAGTCAGTTATGATGACGAGGAAAACCCACCCAGATTTGTCATCAGAGGAAATAATGGGCGAATTAGTAATGGGGTTTTGATGAAAAGGAAGGGGGTTCAATCTAAGGTTAAGAAAAGTGTGAGCTTTGCAGATAATGGGAACGTGTATAGGGTTTATAGCGACATCCACGAGCCAATTTCAAGTGAGGATGGCACTTGCTTAGATGACAGTATTTCCAGTGGTCATCACAGAGAGGAAGACCTCACAAAGACCGTGTGCAAGGGTTTTCCTCAAGGGACTGAGGATGATGAGAAGGCACACTCGGAAAATGGAGAATCACCACGGTCCAGTGATGGGGAAAGAAGTCCTAGAAGGATTTCGAGAAGGGAAGGAAGTCATGAAATTGGAGGGCGTATTCGGGTTCAAAATGGGAATCATGCATTCTCTGCTCCTTTGCCTTTGAAGATGGAGTCTAAAGCTGTGACTAGATGAAAATGAAAAAGGCTGTGAAAATCATGACGTAATAAAAGGTAGTTTGGAGTGATCCTGCAAATTTTTTTGACCAAGAGATTTGGTTTGTCATTCTAATTGTTAGTTTGGGGTGATAGAAAATCCACTGTGAAAGAGAAGTATGGTAATGATCCAACAGACATATTGGGGTTTTGCTACTTAGTGATTTTTTAGTCTACTTGTGTTTGTTCTCCACTCCCAAAATTTGGGTTTTGATGTTGTTCGGTCTAACTTGTAACATGTTCAATGATTGTCTGATTCATTACATTCACAGCGTCATTATTTGGAGGAAAGAAATCTTGTGGATTGTCCTGTTGGTATTGTGGTCTTTTGCGATAGATTTGACTAAAGAGTACTTGGATTGGCTAAAATTCTTGATGATAGCCATTTTAAAAAATTGGAGTCAAAGCTAAGAGTTTTCTCCTCTGGGATACTATTTCATTCTCAAGTTTTCGACCTTAGAAATAATTTGAATATTGTTGCTTATGTACTTGAAAAATGTTGTAAAAGACTGAATTTTATAGAGGTTTAGAGATCTCTCAAAGAACCTTATTATCAATACAAGTTATTACTTGTTGAGTCTTTTTCATAAACATCTTGCGTTCATCTCTGATTCTTATTTTTTTGTTCACCATTACAATTTCAATCCAATCTCTTGTTTACAATTTCAACCCAGAACAGGAACATTACATTTGGTATCTAGAGTCATCGATTCTTTATGGATGGGGTAAGCTTCAACAAACAGTAAGTAAATTTGTTGTTGATGGAAAAGATTTTCGACAATATGTTGCATATTACAGAATTAGTCGACCGATTGTATGAAAACCATAAGATTTTCTCACAAGTACAAGAAATCTCCTTGGTCTGGGAAGACCAAGTTGCAGAGGAGGGCGTACAAAGGGCAGTGGAGGTGGAGGTGGAGGAGTTTGTGGCGGTGCTCATAGAAGTTGTTCTCAAAGAGATCCTCAAATAAATCAATCATTCATCTGTTCTAAGAAATCCAAATCCAAAATTAATTCCTAACATCTCAAAAGAACAAGTTGTCCAGTCCAACATTGCCCAATTCCGTCTGATTCCTGATGGAGAAATTATTAAGTGGGAAGCCAACATTGTCAAGTCCCATCTCAAACCTGGCATTTACAAATCTAAGGGTGATGTTCATCAAAATGGCGATTACCTTCAAGTTCTTTATATGGGAGTTTTTACCAAAACTAATCAAGTTTCCTATTATGGTTTGTGGAATTTTGACTCTGGTATTCACAATTTTTATTTTTCCATAAGTCAGGTTCATTTGTTGCCTCACTCTGTTTACTATGCTGACTCCAAGGCCTTCGTAACTGGTAGTATCCTCAGATCGAACCCCTACGGCTAGATCCTTCGCCCCGATAACTTCAGGTTCGTCTCCATTAGAGTGTCGTGCCTACTGAAGCGCCCTTTAAGATTTCTAATCCTCAAAGACTCAAGGGCGCAGCAGGGGTGTGCCGTTCCTACTGCCACACCTGATTCCACCCCTTTTAGCACCATCCTTCTCGGCGTCAATGTCGGCATCAGCAGCACCCACACGTCTGTTTGAAGAGAATTGGAAGCTTTTGAGTTCTTCTAGTAGCCCGATACAGATTTGGGAAGATGGCAATTGTGTTGAGCAATCCTCTATTGATATAGGGCATGCAAATTGTGCGATGGAGAAATCAGCATGCTCCCTTGATGATGTTGCGGCCTGCGAAGTGAAGGGTTTGGAGATTGTAGCCATTTGTTCTCTTGTTGCAATGGATGTCGAGGGCACTCCTGTCACAATTACTTGGAGTGGTGATTCAAGAAGAAATATCATAGTATGGATGGACCATAAAGCTATAGAACAAGCTGAAAGGATCAATTCCCACAATTCACCAGTGTTACAGTACTAGGGTGGATCCCTTGCCCGAAAGTTGTTCAATGAAAGGTTTGAAAAGAGTCCTGAAATTTCTCATGTGTTCTCCAAGACCAAGTTGCAATGCTTTTCAGAAACATCAACTCTCCGACCAGCTAATTTATTATCATCATTTACCACAACTAAAACAGTCAGGAATAACTTATATGATGGTCTAGCAGAAGTTCTTCTCTCACTCCTTAGAAATATGGACACTCGTGGAAATGTTCTTGAGAATCTTGCAGAGGTGATCAATAAAACTCTTCGAGGGCTCATATCCAGGTTGATCCTCTATCTTGTGCAAGCTCAGGCAATAACAGATTAGATTTAAGAGCATTGACTACTCTCCATACATCATCAGAAGAAGTTGTTGAATGGCTCAATAAAAACAATTTGGGTAAAACTGATGGCTCTAGACAAGATAATGAAGTTGAAAATCAGTTGCTAAAATCTCAAGAAGCCACCAGTTCTGGCAGTACTGCTAGTGGATCATCTAATGCAAAGCTGGCATCAACTGTTCAGGACATTCAAAGGTGTGAAGATACTCTCTCTACTCTGGAAGCCATGGAAGGGCATGCTCCTACTCCAGCAGAGGAAGCTATAGCCTATAGAGCACATACCCCAGTTCAATGAAGAAACCATGAAGTTGTAAATGGATAGGCTTGTTGATTTTGGTGGAGATAACTCCAACAACACCCACCTCCTTACTTGGAATTGTAGGGGTAAAAAAAATTTTGTACCTTATCTGTCTAAGTTATTGCCACTTAAAAAGTTAAAGGGGTTTTTGCGCCCTTTGATAGAGGATGCGAAAGAAATCTTGTGGATTGTACTATTGGTGTCATGGTCTTTGCAAATTGGCTAAAATTCTTGATGATAGCCACTTTAAAAAATTGGAGTCAAAGCTAAGAGTTTTCTCCTTTAAGACACTATTTCATTCTCAGGTTTTCAACCTTAGAAATAATTTGAATATTGTCAATTCTGCATCCGAAGAATATTGTAGAAGATTGAATTTTATGGAGGTTTAGGGATCCCTCAAAGAACCCTATTATCAATACAAGTTATGACTGAGTCTTTTTCACAAACACCTTGTTCACCATACAATTTCAACCCAATCCTTTACTTACAATCTCAACCTAGAACAGGAACATAACAGATTTTACGTTCTCTCCTTGATTTTCCTACAACTTTTCCAGCACAAATGGGACTACAGTTTTATACTTGTTTTTGGCCTGCCCCCTTATTTACAACATGGGGGAGAGCCTACCCCCTCACATATTTCTACGTGAAGAGAGCTGACAACATTGAACCATACAATAGCCCCACTTCATGTCCTTTATCTCAAGTCAATCTATTCAACACCAACTATTTTTGTGTCAAAAACTACATGGAAGGATCTTTGAAACTTGTAGAAATATGCAAAATCTAGGGATCTGAGGATATTTCTGGCAGCGGCCCCCTCCGCAGTTGCTTGAGATATCTTGTGCTGGTGGAATAAGAAGGCTTTTAGGGCTAAGTTTGTGTGGACAAGTGCCCAAGCTAACCTTTTAGTTTTGGGATCCGCTGGATTTTGTTTTTGAAATCGCTCCATGAATAGACAGATGCAATCCAAAGGTTTAACTTGAAATAAAACCTCTTGTAATTGTATATGTCATCGTCGTCATGAAACCAGAACAAAATAAACTATTCTTTTTAAAACCTTTTTAAGGAGGGGGGACTCTTTGTCTTCTTAGGCCACGTTTGGATAAAAAATAAAAAAACTGGGGAAAAAACGTTTTAGGACATGTAATCTTTCATATAATACCAAAAACTTCAGATGCACACGGTCGAAGACATGCCCCGAGCAGCTTGTAGACATTATTACCTCAACTTTCGTATAAAGGGTGCACAAAGGACTTGTGATAATGTAGTTGACTGCACGATTGCCCAGCAGAACAAGTGAACAAGCTCAGAAACTGTCCAGACTTCTACAGCAGGGGGGAATCCTTTATGCTTAAAAGGATGTATCCGGATAAAAGGAAAGATTAGAATCTCTAGGAGGATTGAAAGAGCGTTAGGTATTTGGAAGGCTATGGGAGAAGAGTTCTCCGGGTATTTTTCCTTTTCAGAGGGCCTTTTTTGTACATTTCCTTTATATGGCATTCGCATTCCATCCCGCAAAAAAAAAAAAAAAAAAAAAAAAAACCCTTTATGGTGCCAAGGGCAACTGATGAGAGTGGCTAATATGTGCATATGACTGGTTGAGGTTCTCGTAGAGAATAATTGGCCTCTTGGAGAATAATCAATCTACAGATGTGAGATATAAGCCAAAGTCACATCATGTCCTATGCAGTGCCCACACGGCTGCTGCAATGGAGTATCCAGTCCTACAACCCGCCCTAGGCTGTCCATCTCAGGTATGGATCTTAGGTCAAGCATGGCTTTGGTCCACCTTTACTACTTCACCCAAGCAGATGCATCCAAGGTAGGGGTGCACCAACTTGTATATTACAGAATAATTGAATTCATGCTACATTTAAATGACTCTAGAAGTAGAAAATCCAAAAAATGCAAGTGAAATCAGAAAGTCGTCCTTAAGCAACAAAATATACTATCATAACATAGCAATAGTACCAATATGCATAATTCATCAAATAACAATAGGAAAGCCGAGATAGCTCATTCTACAATTAATTGGTAGCTCAAAGAAACAAAACTAAAACCATGACCTCCTTAAAAAGGAACTATGAAAAACCATCAAAATTTTCACCAGTCCGTAGCAAGCTGTATGGAAGTACGAAACCAACATGAAAATCTATGTTATAAAAAAAATGAAGATCTGCATTTTGCCAAAGAAAAGTGGAAAAAAGAATAAAAATGGTGGGTCTCTAAAGGATGAACTTAAACAAACAAAGAGCCTAGCAAAAAAAAAAAGACAGACAAAAGGGTAATTGCCCAAACACAAGAACATAAAATAATCAAGAGGTGACCAAGATTGCAGGACTTTGCACCTCAGAAGATGCACAAGGATTTTCTTTTAAGGCTCCAACGAGAAATATTTCCATAGCCCTTGGGGATCAGTGTGGCAAATGAATAACACTATTAACCTTTTAGTTGTTTTTTTCAATGCAATGAAACGCATACTGCTAGAACAAAAGTCATAAAATTAAATGTTTTAAATTCCTTGAAAGAATACAACCGAAATAGAGAGGCTATAAAATTCATATTTGTCTCTTTAACTTTATTAGTAACGTGACTAAAAAGCGATTGACAACTTAGACAACTATGGAAAATAAATAAACCTTCAGTGTAGAGGAATGCTAGTCTCCTATCCAGCAGTGCCAGTCCTAGAGGCAATTCTCTGATTTTGACTGTTGATTGAGCTGCATTATTGTATATTTTATACATTTAAAATCAATATATTTTTAATTATTTTATTATTTTATCATTGGTTTTAGATGAAAAAAATGGTTAAAAGGAATAAATCTAAGTTGTGATTTAAATTGATTAAAAGCATAGTTTATGCTTAATTTTATAACTTGTGATTTAATTGGACAATATTTATTCATATGCACAACACACTTTTAATATTTTATTCTCCATCTTTTGTCTAATTTTATTTTTATTTTTAATTATTTATTTATTTTGGTTTCTTTGTCATAGTTTTATTTTTGTTTCTTTAATTATTTATTTTGCTTTGTTCAAGTTTTATTTTTATTATTTTATTTTCTGTTTTACAGGTTCTGCTAAACGACAAGTCAAAACGACATGTCGTTTGTTTCTAGGAATTGAAATTGCCATCTGCTAAACGACTTGTCGTTTAGTCCATAGACAAAAACGACAAGTCGTTTAGGATCATCTTCAACCTCTACACCTCTGCGTATTGTCTCCATGCATGCAGTGCACCACCAAGCTCCTCCACGGCACCAGCAAACATCCAACAGCCACTGCACTGCATTCGAAAGACAGAAGCACCATCCACCTCTGTTTTCATACACCCAAAACAGATTATGCCAAGCCCCACCGTAGCATCAAGCGCACCACTGCCCCGTTGCACCATCACCATGCATGCCCTGCAACAAACCACCTTGACCCACTTCCATGAACGACCTCCTCCTCCGAAAGCCCAACGCCCACGACCAAAGCCTCCATGGCAGCGCCATCACCTTTACCCATCGCTACACCTAGATGAACCACCAGAAGAGCAACTCAGCCTTCCACAACATTGAGCTATGCATTCACGCGATGGCCAACTCACAAAAAAATAAAATGCATACTGGGACTCATACTGGAAAGTTAACAGCTGTATGATGAAAGAGATGGAGTGCACGGAAGTAAAAGAAAAGAAATATGCATGCGGGACAACACATGGGCAACAACGAGAACACGGCTTGGTGGAATAATAGAGAAACACATGCACATGAAGCTTTCGGCATGAAAGAAATGAGTGGGGGACATGGGCCAGCGACAGACGGAAGATGCAGAAGAAAAGAAAAGAAAAAAAAAAGAGAAAACACACGGAACATTATTGGCCTTTCGGTGGTGGACAAAAACATGCAGCTCATTCGGTCCGTAAAGAAATAATTCAAAGGAGCACTCCAGGGAAGAAATTAAAAAAAATGCAGACCTCATCTTTTCGGTTCTATATAAAGGAGGGGAATTCGAGATTAAACACATAACTTCAGACACACAATTAATTCGATAGACTGAGTTTTGAAACTTACAGTTCGATTTTTGAGAGTTTTTCTTGTTCAAATGGACAGTTAAGTCCTTAAGTAAAATTAGGGATGAACTTGCACAATTGAGGGTATTTTTAATTTATTTTTGATTTATATGATTGTTCTTTATTAATGTAAATTCTTGTTTATCATTTACTAATTATCTATGGTATTTTCTTATCTCCAAATAATCTAGGAATTGATTCCCTTCATAGATTCAGTCATGCTTTTTCTATAGAATGGTTAAAATCCTTGATTATGTTTAGATTAATTCATTGTCTTTATTGATTTAATTCTTTGCTACAGTATTGCCCACTGGGTATATTGTCGTCGCTGAGTTTTTTCAATAAGGATGATAATTCACAGAGTTTTAAAAAGTAATGAATGATTTATCAAAAAGTTATCTTTCGATTAAAATGGTTTTTAGTTCTATATCTTCCAATTGGGGATTTTGAATAAATCTCCAATTGTATAATTTATTGAATCAAGAATAATTAGAAATACCCGATTTGTGCAAGGAATTCCTGATGCTTTACTATTTATAATTTGAGTGATCCTTTTTTCTTATCATTGTAATTTTAGTTTTTCAATCGCATTAAAACCAATTCTGCTTAACTGGTTTATTTGCATTGATGACATTTTTCTTAACAATTTTGATCCTGGCCTCTCTTTGGAAATTTAATGCCACTTTAAAACTGTGGTCAGATATCATCCCTTCCTTTGCACATTTAATAGTTTTTTGATACAAAATATTGTACTGCAACTTCTTGCCTTTATGATATTTGCCTCTCATTTTGCCACTAGCCTGAAGATCCAAAATGGCTTCATTCTTGGCATTTCTTATCCATCTCTTTAAGATATAATGTTGTGGAAGCAAAATGATGTTTTTTGCTTTAAAAACCGCAAGCACGTGACGGCAAAGGACTTTTTCAAATTCAAACATCTTGCACTTTAGCTAATCGTTCCGCTATATTAATACAAACAAACTGAACATTATGTTCTTCATCAAACCTCACTACCTTGTATGTGCTGGATCCTCCATTCTCTCCAATGAATTTCACAGCAAGTGCAAGAGATTCAAATACTTCATCCTGAAATATTATAAACATTTTTCTCGTATTATTGTCTTTTGTTTGCTTTTCCATAGGAAGCGATGTCTTTAAAATTGGTTTGGTATAAAAGGTCTTAAACTCTGCCCTTGCTTCTTTCTCATATCGATCCTCTAATGCCTTCTCATATTGCTCTGCAAAATCTTGTAAGGTAGTCCTTAGACTCACATAGTCTTCAAAAAGTGTATTCACGCTTGTACTTCAGTGGGTAGCATACAACCCTACAAAGAATGTGTCTCTTACATATGTTGAAATCCATAATTTGCAATCGATATAAAGAGATTGAAGCCATTCATTTCCTCTAAGATTGTATTTGTCAAGAATCATTGGCCAAGCAGATTCAAATTCATTAGGTGTCTTGCTCTTGTTAATACACCTATCAAATTCAACTTGAAATGTTATAGGTAGTGAGCTATATGTATCTCCCATTTCTCTGGGCATTTTGCTCATGATATGCCATTTGCAATATTGATGCCTTGAGTGTGAGAAAACCTATTCTACTGCTCTACTGATGGTTGAATCATAATCGGTTATAATTAAGTCAGATTGCTTGCGAGACATTGCCTCACCAAGTTGTGAAAAGCCAAATGAATGTGGATTCTAATTATGATGATTTACTCTAGTTAAAGGTGCAAATGGCATTTTATATTGGTTCACTTGATAAGTGGTATCAAAAGCTACAACATTAAAGAAACAATTGTAAGAAATTATGGATCTTGTGTCAACCCAAAATATGCTACTTAACTGATCTTCTTCATCAACCTATATCGCGTAATAAAATGCAGGATCACTAGCTTGCATAACACTAAAAAACACGAGCAGACTTTAGGCATCTATTCCAAATGTGCCCAACCTACCCTTTCCCATGTACTTGACACTATTCTGTGCAATAAATACCATTTTTCTACAACTGTAGGAATTTTCAGTCAAGACATTTGCAAGATTGTTTAAATCCATTTTAGGGGAACCAAAAAAGTTACTCAAACTTTTATAAGGATCATACTCTTGCTTATGGGACCTAAGAAACTGCCGCATTGCTAGAGTCATGAGCTCATGATTGTGGTTCTTCTCTAGTTTTGCCACATACCATTTCCCATTATCTCTTTTTCTCACCATCATCAATGCTTTGCAACTTTTCCTTGTAATCGGTCTAGCACACCTCCTTTTTGTGTCATCACCCAAAACTATCTTGTTTGCATTCCTTTCTAGACGAAACCCTTCTTTAGAGCAACAAAACTCTCGAGATATAATAGAATTATATTTTTTTGAATGATAATATGAATTCACACGAATACTAAAACCTGTTTGCTTAGCATACACATTGAAAAAGTTCCTCATTTCTGTAGTAAACTCCATACCCAACATGGGCTCTACAACTCCACCTGCTAAACTCCAACAATATTCAAAATTCATACCCTCCTTTGTATCATCCAATACCATTAGAGTTTCAACATCCTCAATGACACAACATTCATCACCGCCTTCTTCTAAAGCCACATAAGAATCCACTCGTTCCTCATCTTCACTAGAAATCCCTTCCTCCATCTTATTTTGTTAATCCTGTTGCAGATCAAATAACACTATACACTTCAAATCTAATAGATTGAAAACTCAAACTAATAGATACCCTTTTATTCTCATTCCCATTAGTGGTGTTTTTCGATACAGGATATGATTTCATTATGAGCCTTGCCACTCCAAGGCCCTTACCCCACACACCGCTTAAGTATGGTCACTGTGGTGCCAGCGTGGTTATATTCTTTTAAAGAAAAAGAAGTCCACAAAACACAGCAGCTCTCCCCCGTACAACAAACCCCCGCAAAACACAAATTCTCTCATGCAAAACGGCTTCTTCCATATGCTCATCCCCAATCCATAAAACTTCTTAGATTGCCTATCGAAATGGTTTTCTAACTGGATCAGATTTAATCATTGCATTTGTTAGGTGCACTATGGAGATCAAAGGAGATAAAATGGGGATTAGGGTTAGGTTTGAAGAAGAAGTAGGTTTAAATAAGTATATATGTATGTGGGTCTTTTTATTTATTGTTAAGGGTATTTGTGTTTGTTATGGCATACGTAGTGGGTTAGGCTCCTTAGGGTTGACTGGGTCCAATTAGTTATTTCCAATTATTTCATTTCCATTGAGTCGTGGTCCACGTCTGGTCATGGTCCATTTCAATTATGTGTTTGTATGTCTATTTAAGTACAGAACATCTATAAATGAAGATCATCTACACTATTACATTCACAATTTGTGTGTTGGAGGGATTGGCTCCTTGAAAGGTCAAAACAATTACATTTCTTCCATAACTCAACCCTAATAGTGGTATCCAGAGCCTCTTTTTGGCACCATGGCAAAGGGAACACACCACACTCAATTGAATGAAGCACTTGCTGCTTTGAAGGCGGGAATCCAAGTGAGAACCCTTCGTTTGGACTTCCTTAAATTTGATGAATCCGACACTGTTGAATGGATCTTTAAGGCCAATTAATTTTTCTCTTATGGCAAAACTCCATATGATCAAAAGATTCAAATTGCTTTTTTTCATATGGAGGGTAAGGCTTTAACTTGGTATTGCTGGGTTGTGTAGTATAGTGCAATGAACACATGGGAAGAACTTGTGGGGGCACTTAAAACTAGATTTGGGCCTACAGCTTATGAGAACCCAATAAGAGTTTTTACAAAACTCTGCCAAACCAATTATGTTGAGGAGTACCAAAGTCAGTTTGAGATTCTGTCTAACAGAATTAAGGGTATTACAAAAGAGTTTAGGGTGAGTACTTTTATAAGTGGGTTAAGAGATGATTTGAAAATTTCAGTTGCTATGTTTAAACCAACAACTTTATCAGCTACTTTTGGATTAGCAAGGTTACAAGAGGAGGAAGTGGGGAGGAGAAGTCACGGTTACCAACCCAAATACCAGAATCCACACCCTATAAACCTCTATCAACAACCCAAGCTACTTGCAGCCTCACCCATTCTTAGATTGACTGCACCCTTACAACCAAAATTTAAAAACCAAAATACCAACTTTAAACCACCATTTTAACCCAATCTGAAAACCAACCATGCCTATTAAAAGAATCTCACCAGTCCAAATGCAAGAGAGGAGGAGAAAATGGTTATGTTATTTCTGTGATGAAAAGTTTCACCTTGGACATAAACGTAATCGGCCTAGAAGCTTTTTATTGGAAGGCATGTGAGAAGAAGAGGAGTCGGAAGAGGAGATAGGGGGTAGTTTGGCTATCATACAACCAGAAGAAGGAAATGAAGAGGAAGTTGTTAAACTACTAAGCATCTCCTTACATGTTGTAGTAGGCTCGGTGGCTCCTAAGACTATGAGAGTAATGAGAAGAATTAGGTATCGAAAAGTGTTGGTTTTAATAGACACAGGGATTACACATAGTTTCATTGATCCCACTGTAGCAAAAAAGGAGAAACTAGCAGTTGAAGGAAAGTTCAGGTAGCCAATGGAGCTAGCCTTCATTGCCAAGGTTTATGTAGGGCTATACCCCTCCAATTACAGGACCTATATACTAAGCCTAATTTGTATTTACTAACTTTGGGGGGTTGTGAAGTCATGTTAGGTATGGATTGGCTGAGACTCCTAGGCACTGTTTTATGGAACTTCATAGCTCTGGTCATGAAATTTCATTTGCAAGGAACTGATTTTACTTTATGTGGAATACAGAGGCCTGAAAGGGAAGTTGAAGAGGCTGAGCATATTAAGGATATGGTTAAGGGTACTGCAAAAGGCATTTGGTTGCATTTAATAGATGAAGTTTATGATGGCAGGGAAGTTGAGATATCAAAAGAAGTACAGGTGGTGTTAACAGAGTTCAAAAAGGTATTTGAGGAGCCTAGTGGTCTGCCTCCACCTTGGAGTCATAACTACAAAATTAAACTATTGAAAGGTGCACAGCCTACTTGTGTTAAACCCTACATGTATCCGTACTACCAGAAGGAAGAGATAAAAAGATTGGTGGCAGATAAGCTAAGAAGTGGAATTATTAGAAGCAGTCAAAGCCCCTACTTATCATCAGTGCTACTTGTGAGAAAAGCTGATGGAGGATGGCATATGTGTGTGGATTATAGAGCTCTTAACAAATATACAGTTAAAGATAAGTATATCATTCCTAACATAGATGAGCTATTAGATGAACTCTATAGAGCTCTTACTTTTTTCAAAACTGGATCTGCAGTTAGGGTACCGCCAAATTAGAATGAATCCTAATGATGTACCCAAAACTGCTTTTAGGACCCATGAGGGGGTCACCATGAGTTCTTGGTCATGACATTTGGCTTGACCAATGCCCCACAAACTTTTCTTGTTGAATGAAGTGTTCAGGCCTAATTTAAGAAAGTTCGTATTGGTTTTTCTTTTTTATGATATTCTGATTTACAGCAAGACAATGCAAAAGCATTTGTAGCATTTGAGGATGGTTTTGCAGGTCCTACAAGCACACCAGTTTTTTGCTGAGGCCTCTAAATGTGTATTTGACAGTAAAGAGATAGAATATCTTAGGCACTTAATTTTTCAAGAAGGGGTTAGAGTTTATCCACAAAAGATTGTTGCTATGCAAAAGTGGCCTCCTCCGAAGAACCTTATGGCTCTCAGAAGGTTTCTTGGACTAACAGGTTACTATAGAAGGTTCGTTTAAGGATATGGGACCATTGTAGCTCCCTTGACTTCACTACTAAGGAAGAAATTATTTGGATGGGCAAAGAAGGCACATGAGGCATTTGAAAAGCTTAAAGAGGCTATGATGAACCCCTCAATTCTCAGATTACCAGATTTCTCTAAAAGTTTTATTACAAAATGTGATTCCTCAGGTTATGGGTTAAGAGTTGTGTTGATGGAGGGAAGGCCAATTGCTTACTTAAGTCAGGCACTCAAAGGTAAAAGTCTAAACTTATCTACTTATAAGAAAGTGTTACTTGCTTTGGTGATGGCAGTTAGAAAATGGAGGCATTATGTGTTGGGGAAAACCTTCAAAATTAGAACAGATCAACAGGCCTTAAAGCATCTATTGGAACAAAGAATTGGCACTCTCGCCCAGCAGAAGTGAGTTTCTAAATTATTGGGGTTTGAGTTTGTTGTTGAATACAAAAGTGGCAGGTCAAATGTGATTGCTGATGCACTATCCCGATTACTAGAACCAGAAAACCAAAACCAACCCACAGAAAAACAAACACTCCCTTCCACCAACACAAACTCCACCACCATAGAACCCATAAAACCATCCACAAAAAAATCTCACTCCCTTCCCTTCCACCAACAATAACCAAACAGAACCCAAAACAGTGCATGCAATCAGTATCAGTATGGTACAAAGCAAATGGGTTAAGGAATTAAAAAGTCTTACCCCCAAGATTCCCTGTTATAGAAACTAATTAGCTCCTACCATCGGGGTACCCTGGACCTTTCCCAGTACCAGTTTCGAAATGAGCTACTATTTTACAAGGGTAGACTCCATCTCGGGACACTGGTGCCTTTCTAGAAGCAAATCCTGCAACAATTTCATAGCAGTCCATTAGGGGGCCACATTGGAGTACATAAAACAAATTCAAGGATAAAATGTGAGTTTTACTGGCCTGGCATGTGCAGTGATGTAAGGAGTTTCATCAGAGAATGTGACACGTGCCAAATAAATAAAGTTGAAACCCTCCACCCAGTGGGGTTGCTTCAACCTCTTCCAATACCCAAGATGAACTGGAAGGATATTAGCATGGACTTCATAGAGGAGTTACCTCCTTCAGGAGGTAAGATTGTAATAATGGTTGTGGTGGACAAACTAAGCAAGTACTCCCATTTCATACCCATCACTCATCCTTACACAGCCTTAATTATAGCTAAGGTGTTTATGGAAAGTATTGGCAAGCTGCATGGGATACCCCAAACCATAGTGAGTGACAGAGACCTTGTCTTCACTAGTATTTTTTGGAAGGAGCTTTTTCGAATCTGTGGAACTGAGTTCTTAATGAGCTCAACATATCACTTACAAACAGATGGGCAAACTGAAGTTACTAACAAAAGTTTAAAGTGATATCTAAGACGTTTTTGCAATGACAGGTCCAAAGATTGGATTAAGTGGCTAGCCTTAGCAAAATATGTGTACAACACATCTAAGCACAATTCTACCCAAATGACACCATTCGAGACTATTTATGGACAACCTCCCCCAATAATGTTACCATATGAACCAGGGTCAACCTGAGTGCAAGCAGTAGAGGAGGAACTGAAGAACCACGATTTCATAGCCACTTTGGTTCGAGACCTTACCAACAAATAGCAGTGGTAGCTCGGCATAACCTCAAGCTCTCACCGAGTTACTATGGTCCCTTCAAAATCCTCCATAAGGTAGGGGAAGTGGCATATCATCTGGACCATCCAAAAGAGGTCCAGATTTACCCCACTTTCCATGTGTTATGCCTCAAAAAGCAGCTAGGAGCTAATATACAACTGCTGTCTCACCTTCCTCAGATTCTCTCGAAGGAACCCTAATCCTTGAACTAGACCGAGTCCTCCAAATGAGATTACTAAAAAAGGGACGGCAAGTAGGTGTCAAAGTGCTCATACAATGGAAGGGGACAACCGAGGAAGAGGCTACGTGGGAAGATCTCGCCGTGATGAAGCAGCGGTTCCCGGATCTTGTGGGCAAGATCCTTTGAAGAAGGGGAGTGTGTTAGGTGCGCCATGGAGATCGTAGGAGATAAAAGGGGGATTAGGGTTAGGTCTGAAGAAGAAGTAGGTTTAGATAAGTATATATGTATGTAGGTCTTTTTATTTATTGTTAAGGGTATTTGTGTCTTTCTATTATGGGTCTGTTATGGCATACGTAGTGGGTTGGGCTCTTTAGGGTTTATTGGGTCCAATTAGTTATTTCCAGTTATTTCATTTCCGTTGAGTCATGGCCCACGTCTGGTCATGGTTCATTTCAATTATTTTTTTGTATTTCTATTTAAGTACAGAACATCTATGAATGAAGATCATCTACGTATTACATTCACAATTTGTGTCGGAGGGATTGGCTCCTCGAAAGGCCAAAACAATTACATTTCTTCCATAGCTCAGCCCTAACAGCATTCTTTAAACTGAAAAAAATCCACAAAATGAGAAAAACATGTGTCTGCCGAGAGAGAGAGAGAGAGAGAGAGATTCTAACTCAACAGGGGGTGAAGAGAGTGAACAGACCTGGAAAACTGCCGAAAATCAACCATAATTACCATTGAGAACTTGCAGTTTGAAGAACAATTGGGGGGAGGGAGAGAGAGAGAGAGAGACGACATGGGTGAACAGAGTAACCCATTTTTCTTGATTTTGTCTTAAATTGCCAATTTATTCTCAGAGTCTTCATCAGACCCAATTTGCCATGTAATGAAGGTACATGGTGTGTTCTTAAATCAGCTTCAAAGCAGAATTTGTCTTGCATTATTCACGATTCATCGATGCTCAAAACTAACAACATTCTGTTGTGGCACCAAACAAAGAACTTATGGGCAGTAAGAAAAATGTTGTATTTTCCGAAGGATACCAAATTTGAAGATTTTAAATTCTATTTATCATATCTTATACCACACACTAACATGTGATTTGTCATTTTTGTTCTTCTATATAAACACACATATATTGATGTGTAAACATGTGTGTTTAAATAGAATGGCAAAAATAACATGTTGTAAATAGAATGGCAAAAATAACAAATCACATATTGGTGTGTGGTATGTGGATTGTGAGTAGCATTTCTCTTTAGGGTTTTTAAACTCCATCTTATTAGCAAAGTAAGATAATGCTATAATAATATAGTTTCTAACCTTTTCCTAACAACAAAAGTGTAGTTTTTAAGATTCATATACAAATATAAAAGAATCTAAAACAACCTATGTCTTTGCTCTCACATGCATCTTTAAGAGGATTATGCCACGAAACTGTTTAGATGACAAAACATGTCAGTTTTGCAAGGTTCCTTGTCTTTTTTATTTTTTGGTAATCATGGTTTGTGTTGAAGTGAAAATAAAAAGTTGGGTTGTCCCCGTCAAAAAATTCATTCTAATAGATGTCACGTTACAAAAATATGGTATCTGTTGTAGTTTTAATCTGTGCTTGATAAGTGAAGTAGTCTCATACTACTTTATTACTACTCACTACCATTTACAAACTATTCACTACTTTTTTATTACTATTCACAAATTATCTAAGATCACTTTTAACATTCAAACGTAGCCTTAGTTTGTTCATAGTGAGAAAGCTGCTCAATCAATAGGATGCAGGGTTCATCCAAGCCATGGTTTTTTTTTACCCTAATATATTTTTTTCAAACATCTTTTTCCTTTTTTGTTTAAGAAAGAGGGCGGATCCGGTGTTCAAGGAAAACCGTAATTACAATAAGTACATGCATATTTTACTCAATCAATGAATATACTTTTGATCAAATATATAGTTAGAAACACCATGAAGCTGCAAAAAAATCCCTCGATATGTACTGATTGCTACATAAACTTCATTCATTAAACCCATATATTACTGCATGCTCTTTAGAAGAAAGCTAAAATTAGGAAATCTGAGTTTGGAACATGAACAAACAGATTGCAAAGAAAGCGGAGGTGGTAGTGGGACTTTTGAGTCCCTTTTTCCATGTACTAGCTGCTGATGATGATCGTTATTTGACCTTATATCTTTAGAAAAAGGCATCCATCCCAGCAGCTATTTTTTCAAGCCTTGTCTCCTACTCACTGCTACATGTCATGTGCCATTGCTTTTTGGGATTAGAGTTATGCTTTTGGATGGGTCCGCAGCAGCATATTTCCGTTCAGGATTACATGTGTGTTTATGAGTGAGGAAATTAGGAAGCCAAGGCCAGCCGACAGTGCTTATTTAACTGCACCAAATGGGTGGTAGGTAAAGCCAACCATTTTCATGCTATAATGCTAATATAAAAGGTGATCAATGTAATCTCTGGCTTCAATTGGGTTAATATCAAAACTCTGGGAAGTGCTGCTGGAAGTATCCAAATGGGATGAATATCAGACTCGTACAATGAAGTTTTAAACTGGAATCAGTCTTAATTATGGGTCTAAAGTTTGTGTTTAAAGCAGTTCCATTGCTAATCATTCAGAAAAGAACAACAAGAGAAAGGCATCTGAAATTGGCAAACACGTTTTAGAGAACTGAACTTGCATTCTATTAGACCTTTGTGACTGCTTGCACAACAAAAATGTACCTCATGTATTGTAAAACATCGACCTTTCTCCGTCTAAGACTGTGGAGTTAGACGGGATAGTCGATATCATCTCCATTTCACTTGAAATTGACAGCACTCATTTCACTGCAATGAGATAAACACAAACTTGATTGTCCAAACAGATTACTTTCTCCAAAATTATGTACAGATAGATACAAGCCACCAGCACTCAAGGTTGAGATGAATTATTTGTTTACACAACGTTCTAAAGAAGTCCAGTGGGCCACAAAATTAGCATATTCATCTCTAACCACACCTGCTCTGTCCAGCACACAACATTTTAGTGCAGTGGCAGCAGGAATCAAACTTCTCCCATGTGGAGGTTGCATCAAACGAAAAGACTTGAATTGCTTTTATACTTTGGTCGCCCCATTGTATCATGCTACATGTGGTATCAACTTTCCATGCATTGCTTAACCTTGTCGTCGACCGTCAAAAAGCACATTTCATTAAGATTTGACCGTCAAGATTAGCAAGTAATTTTCACCACCTTAAAGATCAGATCTTTACGAAAAGGTGTTGTTTTTTGGTTCCTTCTAGTTTTGGGCTGCAATTTTATCTAGTAGGATGAAAGGGTTCCAATCAAGGAGGCTCTATGTATCTTGCACAAGAAGACCAGAAACAGTACTCATCATAGATGATCAGTAGGGACAAAAACGTTGTTCAAACTTTCTCGAGAATTTCTCCAGATACTGTTTGTTTAATCTGTTTTTTGTGTGCTGCATTTTGGTGGGTCGCTTGAATATTAATGCATATTTGACGTGGGAAAACAGCATCCCCATCACACACCGACTCTGTGCATGAGTCCTTTCGAAAGTGTTTGGTAGATTGAAATGTCATATACTGTTGAGGATGGGGCGGTGACTCTGTTGTTCTGCAACAAGGTTGGTTTAATTCCTGACAGGGATGGGAGACATGCAGCGGCCTCCTCTCGATTTCATTGGTCCACTTCACAAAACGACGCAGTGAATAATTGGTTTTCAGAGTTCAGGAACTGTACGATAGCTTTGGGGCAAAGACAAGATTTTTCATCTTTATCTCACTTCATCATTATATTTTTTTTAATTTTTATATAAAATATAATAAATAATTTAACTTTTTCAAATTCCAATATAATTTTTTCAAATTTTAATTTAATTTTTTCAAATTTTAAAATTAAAAAATAATATTTTAAACTTTAAAACAAAACATAAAATTCTCATCTCACCCTCCAAACCTATCAATGCTGCTGAAAAATCAAAGGTAAATTAAATAATAGACAATATATATATATATATATATATATATATATATATATATATATATATATATATATCAGAAGGAACACCTTCCTTCACCTTGTAACTTGCAATTTATCTCTAATTTTTTACTCCAATAAATATATGCGCATGTCTTACAATATTTAATATTATATATGTAAAGGTTTTGAATAATATGGCCTTCATATTGACAATTAATGTCTTAGAGCCAAATGTTATATGAGAATTGTTACACACATAAAGAAAGTCTATAAAAATAAATTCATAAATTGACGAGATTTCATATGATCCGTTAAATCTACTTTACAATATAAGTAATTTTATAATTTAATGAACTACGTCAAATCACGTCAGTTTATGAAATTATTTTTATATAATACATTTATAATTAAAGTATTTCTCCTGTTAGATACAACTGAAAAAAAAAATCCAAATTCAAATTTGAATGAATTAACAATAAGAAAGCAAGATTGACCTTGGTATTAGGCTGAAAGTAACTTTAGACATTCAGCTACACTCCCCTAGTCCTATTGGGATAGTAAGAAATTTGATAAAAGTATAGGAATAGGGATGGATCTTGTGATGGTGACCCCCTACCTCCAATAACTCTAGTTTCGACATTATTTGCATGGAAAGATAGATTTGTATCTTCTTATTCTATATCGTTGTATGAACTGTCTATAATTCATATAGAAATTTATAAGAAACCTTGATTTTATATTTATATCCCATGCAAAGTACAAACTTCACCTCTGCCCAAAGAGATCAACAATATTAACTAAAATTAACTACCCCTCTTATCCACATAATCCCCTAAGCTTGCCCAAAAACATAGGAGACATCCAAATTTAGCTTTAAAATACACAAGAACCCCACTTCTTCTGTCCCATTGTCTACCCTAACCTCGGGTCAAACATCCCCACCACAGGTCTCTCTCACAAACCCCAATCAGCTCTCTCTCTCTCTCTCTGTATAGAGCAACACGGTTTTGACCCCAATGTCTTGATTGTAGGATTATAATGTTTTATTTAAATTAACAATGTCTCCGGTATTAATTAATTTAATGAATGGAAATCTTATCAATTATTGTTTATTTATTGGGAAAATGAAATTTATTCGATCGGACGGCGATCCACCAATGAAAACGCCCGTCACATACTAAGAAAGAAAGAAAGAAAAATCAAGAAAAAAGAAAAGAAAGAGAGACCCATATTTTCTCTTTCTTCCCCGGACCCCTGTATCTTTCTCCCCGTGTGAAGCACTCTTTGATTCATGGAAGGAAAAGCTGGTCCAAACCCAGGAGCCCGATTTGGTTGTTTGTATCAGTAAGTGAACCATTTGCTAATCTTCCAATGCGGTCTTGTAGAATACCAACAAGAAACAGAGACTTGAGCGGAAAAACCCAGAGAAATAGATCTGAATTTACTCGAAGTCGGTGCGTGATAGGATCTGATGTTGAGGATTTTGAGGCCATTGGTGGAGGTGGGTTCATCGAGTCGGGTCGGTTCTGATATTGGTAGGAGCGTGGTTTTCGGTGCGGTGGTGGGGCTGCATAGACGACGATGCAGCTTCACTTCTCGCCTAGCATGAAAAGCATCACGATATCCAGCAGCAATGGGTTTATTGACTTGATGAAGATCAAAGTCGCAGCTCGCCACTTCTCCTATCGGACCCTCTTCCACACCATTCTGATCCTCGCTTTCTTGTTGCCCTTTGTCTTCATTCTCACGGCTGTTGTTACACTTGAAGGTGTCAACAAGTGTTCCTCATTCGGTACTCTATTTTATCAACTCTTCATTCATTTGCATTTCCAATCTTGGTCCAATTCTTTAACATATTGGCTTGGTCTCGATAGTCTGTGATAGATCTTGATGTGGACTGGGTTGTTTTATTATGCCCATGTGGTGATCTATATATGCGATTGATTTGAGTAGCTTGAATACGATTGTTTCGTTAATTGATTGAGTTGAATTGGGTTTTGGTGTAGTGCTCGTCTTTTCTCATGTGAATTGGGGTAGCTGAATCTGATTGGTTTGTCAATTAGGGTATCTGAATCTGATTGGTTTTGTCAATTGTTTGAGCTGAATTACGTTATGGTGTTACCCCCATGCGGTGCATATTTTTCATGTCGATTTTTTTTTGGCTCAGTTATGAGATTGGTTTTGTTAATTGATTGGATTAATTGAATTGGATTGGTTTCTTGGATGGATTGGTGTCGTCGAAATTGGTTGATCTCATATTTGATGATGCCAAAAGTAATGTTGGGTCATCTCTTTTTCTGGGTTTCTCTTGTTTTTTATTGGATTTGACTAGAAAGTGAGAGTCCATGTACTTGTACAATATTTTATTAAGTTCTTGGATTACTGGTGCATGTTCAAGCATTATGTGATCTTAGTATTTGAAATTAGTTTTTCATTATGTTTCTCTGAGTTCATAATATCCTTTCTATTTTTGCTAGCATCAACTATACTATTTGCAAAATGCTGACAGCTAAAATGTGGTTCTTTCATGATTCATTTTTTCAATGTTGCCTCTTTTTTATTATTACAGTAAATGTAATTTGGGTATATATTGTAGAGTGTAAGTTTTTATATAGTTCCTTTGTGTTTGCGTTCTCTGGACTGCTTGTAGTATCCATATGGTAGTCAGATAGGGGATTAGAAATTTTTTTTTTCCTTATCAATAGCATTCCATCTTTGGTGGACTCATGACTTTATTCTCACTCTTTGTGCTTCAGATTGTTTAGGCAGGCGTTTGGGACCAAGGTTTCTGGGAAGGGTTGATGATTCAGGAGTAAGTACCTTTTTCTTGAAACTGTAATTTTATATTAAATCTTTCACGAAAAATTCAATTGCTCTTTCATGCCTACAATGCTTATTAACTTATGCTGGATTCTTGGTGTGGCGATGGTGCTGCAGAGACTGGTTAGAGACTTTTACAAGATTCTTAACCAAGTGAACACTGAGGAAATCCCACATGGTCTAAAGCTGCCAGATTCATTTAGTCAACTTGTTTCCGAAATGAAGAACAGCCATTATGATGCAAGGACCTTTGCTTTCATGTTAAGGGCAATGGTATGTTGCTTGTGACCTATATAAAATGTTTCCAGATAATATATTATTGATAGCAAGGGCTTTGATGAAAAATGAAGTCTTCATTCATTGTTATTTTTAATCTCACAATTTGTTATGCTTTCTCAATTCTGAGCCATCAAAACCATTTAAGATGATTAAATGAAATCCTAGTCTTTGTACAAGATAGTTCCTTCGGTATCATTCATAACAGTTTTGAAACTCTCTTTGGAGAACGACAGTTTTCTCTAATGGTATTCATTCTCTTTAATTAAGGAGAATGCAAAGAATAAAAAAGGATTGAGTGAGCTTTATGAGAAAGTCCCCTCCCCCCTTACTGCCCTCATTTCATGACCATAAGGTTTTGACTTTAGTGGACATCCGAAACATTAAAAAACAGAATCTCAGCAACTGCTGTCTGAAGTGGAATTCTTTGTGCATTTCTTTCTTAATTTAACCCTTCTAGCATTGCAAGTTGGTTGCATAAAAGCACATGAACAGGCTCATGCTGGGAGACTAGATTTCTTTCTATTGATCCCATTCATAGAATATAAAAAAGTGATAGTTGCGTAAAAAAATGAAGTGATAGTACGATTTGCGTGATTTAAATCAAGTTAATGGGAGTTGTTTTGCATACATGATTAGACTATTTGTGAGGATAAATCTGTTAGTTCTGGACAGGTTTTATTACACTGTTTGATCGACAAATATAGCTTCTACAAAGTGTGAAATGGCTTTCAAAGCACTTTTTTGATGTCTGTCTATTTTTCTTGAGTGTTTGGCTAGGTGTTTGTATGGTTGTCATAGTTAGTGAAAGCTGAAAGGTGGTTTTTTTTGGTTGCTACCTATGAATCTTGAGTGTCTCAATTCCTACAGATGATTGCACCAAGATAAAGCAATCTTTCTATTTTTCTTGGTTGTTGATCGCTGCTGACCTTTTGTTTGCTCCTACCTAGTTTCATTTAATTTCATATGTGGTCTTGTGAATTTATCCAATTTATATTGTCTGAAGGTATCTTGCAAGAGTTTTAACTTAGCATTTGTACTTGCTGGAGTCCCAAGATTAGTTCCATGCTGTTAGTGAAGCACAGTATTTAATCTTTACCTTTTGAGCTCAGCCTATTAATCCGTACCCCAACTCTCTGTTGTGGTGATGCAACTTTGATGTGAAGTTTATCGCAGTTGGCAACTCTATTTTTTTCCCTTATATTACTTCATGTTAGTTATCTTCAACTCCTTGTTTCTTCGGGCAGTTGTGATAGATTTTAATGGACTCTGTGTCCATGACTTTATGTATCGGTTGTAAATCCTAGATAGGTATTTCTCTTGTATACGCCACGTGTACTTGGGCTATACCTATTGCTTTCTATTAATATTACTTATATATATATATATATATATATATATATATAAAGGTTATCTGCAGCATCTGTCCAACAGTTTGACAGCATAATCCTCTGGTGCTTAGTTTTGTTAGTTTGTTACTTGTTAGGATTCTGTCATGTTTTTACTTTGATTACAAAGATTCTGAAGTTCTTTTCTCTTATCTACAATTCTCTCTTTGCTTAGTAAAAACGCAAGATATTGTAATGTTGGATGCATTCGAGGATATGTTATCTTTCAAAGCTTTAAGTTGGTTTCATCCCAAGTTCTCTTGTCTGTATGTTTTTCTTTGATGTTCAAACACTTCTATTCATTTAAAAAAAAATGTAAGGAGGCTTTATTTAAAAAGTACCTTTTATGCATGTTTTATTTGATAATGAATTACTTGTCTTTGCTGGAGCTTAATGATATAAAAATGAATTCTTTACATATCTTTGCTGGAGGTTAAAGATTGCTTCTGTGGTACTAAAGTTGTTGGATGTTGTCATAGGAATTAGGAAGGGATGTTTGCCATTGGAGAGGGAGGGGGAGAGAGAGAGAGAGAGAGAGCACCTTCAAATCCTTTTCCTATCCCTCCTCCCTATATGAAATGTTAAGTTTTTAGCACAATTTCTACTAACATCGTGTTTTTATGTGCAGATGGAGAAATTTGAAAGGGACATTAGGGAGTCTAAATTCACAGAGCTGATGAACAAACACTTTGCAGCTAGTTCCATACCAAAAGGGATCTACTGTCTGTCTCTTCGTTTGACTGATGAATATTCCTCAAATGCCCATGCACGCAAACAGTTGCCTCCTCCAGAGCTACTCCCTGTGCTCTCTAACAACTCCTATCACCACTTTATCCTGTCAACTGATAATATTTTGGCTGCTTCAGTCGTAGTTGCTTCTACTGTCCAGTCATCTCTAAAACCTGAAAAAATTGTCTTCCATGTCATCACTGACAAGAAAACTTATGCGGGTATGCACTCATGGTTTGCATTAAACCCCGTCTTCCCAGCTATTGTTGAAGTAAAAGGTGTTCACCAGTTTGACTGGTTAACAAGAGAGAATGTTCCCGTACTTGAAGCTGTAGAGAACCAAAATGGGATCAGGAATTACTATCATGGTAATCATGTTGCAGGGGCCAATTTCAGTGATACAACACCAAGAACATTTGCTTCAAAATTGCAAGCTAGAAGTCCAAAGTATATATCCTTACTCAACCATCTTCGTATATATATACCAGAGGTAATAGCATGTGATTTGAGACTGTTGTTTTCCTTTATTTGGTTTCTGGAGATCTAAATCTATTTACTGTCAGTTTATTCAAGGAAAAAAGAACAAGTAAAAAAATAATGCCGATGCTTGATATCATAGGCAGGTCATGCTTTGTATGGTTGCTCTGACAGCCCCCAGGGTAGTAATGTTAGGGGATTTTTCTCTCACCTGTAAACCCCTATTCCAAAGTAATGGTGAAAAACATGTCTTATGAGTAATGACAAGAACTTCATTTTCTTGGATGAGAAAGATTAGGTGCATAACTGGGGATGTGGGCTGTCAGTTTTGTCCGTGACAAATATGCTTAAGCAAATTGTTTCATCAGTCCTAGAATATTGGATGCTTCAGATTGTTTGTTGAATTTATATTGGCAGGGATGACTTCATTTTACTGAATTGGCCTGACTTCTTTCAAATATCACTATGTCCAATGAAAGTATGAAGTAATATTTCGATAGGAGACGAGTATGGAAAAAGAACTCATGGAATTCTTAGTTTGGGTGGATATTTGTAACAGGGAAAGAAAATGTGGTTCTTCTACAGCATGATTATGTGGGTCTGTTGAAGTAGTTTCAATGTAAATTATTGGCTTCCCATCTAAGTACTTTTGCACTCAGCTATCTCTGAATTAGGTGCTGTCCAGGACTCGAGGGCAAGCTTTATTTAAGAGAGAATGTAGAGTGAATCGAAAGCCTACCATAACTGTTCTTGGTCAGGGGGCTTTTTTGACCTTATCAATTATATTCAAAGTTGAGAAGGGACATGGAGACTATATCACCCAGTGAAATAGGATCTTTGGTAATCCATGTACACTTGGAACATTGAAAAAGTAACTTTTAAAAAAAAAGTAACATTACACCCCTGAAATTGGCATTGGATATATTTTATTTTTGTTTTGGATAAATTTTCTCTCTTTCGTTCACCTTTTGTTCCTTTTCTTTTAATTCCAAACTAAGGATGCTGATTGTGTATATGAACAGCTCTTTCCAAACCTCGATAAGGTCGTCTTTTTAGATGATGATGTTGTGATTCAACGTGATTTGTCTCCACTTTGGGAAATTGACCTTGGGGGAAAGGTTAATGGAGCTGTTGAAACTTGCAAAGGTGAAGATGAGTGGGTCATGTCTAAGCATTTCAGGAACTACTTCAATTTTTCCCATCCTCTTATAGCAAAGAATTTGGACGCTGATGAATGCGCATGGGCTTATGGGATGAATATCTTTGATCTTAGCACTTGGAGGAAGACAAATATAAGAGAAACATACCATTCTTGGTTGAGAGAGGTAAACCTAAGTATTCCATTTTATTTTATTTTTCATTTCTTCCCTCCTATTATGATTATTATTAAGTTGTGGATTATGAAGGAACTGAATTTATTGATAATAGGAAATTCTATCTGACAGGAGTGTCTATTTCTTATCCATTGTTGCTAACTTTTTTTATGTTCCTTTTAGCCTTTGGGGTTAGAAAAGGGATGAAGATTTATCCTTGATACTGTTTTTGCAGATATTCTAATTAATAAAGTAAGGGGTGCATCCTTTTCAGACAACTTTAGTTCATTACAATCTTCTAGATTTGGTGAAATCTCAGTCTGTTCGCTTTGAAGTCACTTCAACTATCAAAATTTCAAGCTTTTGACCAATTCTAGCCCCCTCATCAGGAAATATTCTAGTGGGATGACAATGTATCAAGGAAGTTTGATGTTTTGATATGGACCTAAATTTTTATTTGAATTAAAGTGTTGGTTTCTGTTTTTGGGGATTTATTGTCGATTGTATTTCATAGAAGTTGCAAAGTTTTATCTTAATTTAATTTAACGAACAGATGGGGTTTTAACTCTGATTCTGGGTTCTTCTGTGGCAGAATCTAAAGTCAAATATGACAATGTGGAAACTTGGGACATTACCACCTGCTTTGATTGCATTTAAAGGTCATGTTTTCCCAATTGATCCATCATGGCACATGCTTGGCCTGGGCTATCAGAATAACACCAACATTGAGAGTGTGAAAAAAGCTGCAGTTGTCCACTATAATGGCCAGTCGAAACCATGGTTGCAGATTGGCTTTGAGCATCTCCGACCATTTTGGACCAAGTACGTCAATTACTCCAATGATTTTATTAGAAATTGCCACATCTTGGAATCGTAGTTTAATCAACTAGAGAAGCTATAGACGGGAGGCATGGGGCAGGAAAAGATCCTAGTGTTACTGGTTTCATAAAAGTCTTTTTTGGCTCGAAATTCTTTTCCACATTTATTTGGGAAGACTAGCAGGAAATTAGCTGAAAGGTCAAACCGTTCTAGGCCAAGATTTGCTCTCATTTGCAGACAAGAAACAGCGTCACTGGCATGGCATGAGATTCATTCTTTCAATCTGTAACATAGCAATCCGACCTTTATTTTTTGGTTAAGAAAAGGACACTATTATTGGTCCTCCACCAGGGGAGTCTAACCTGATTGATTTCTCACAGCATATTTTGAAATAAAGTGGAAGTATACAAAATTCAGTACATGAATGCTGTGGTGTTGACATGGAAGAGGAAGGCTAAGGACAGATGTGAGGCTCCCCCCACCCCAAAACTAGCCCAGAAATGTTTCTTTGCCTTTGTTATTTCTTCTTTTCATGTTTTCACAGTTGTTAGTACCCATTTTTCCTATTTCATTGATATTATTACGGTGAATTTTAGTGGTAGGTCACGAGATTGCTGTTACAACTTACAGGTCCCATGCAAATGGGAACTCTCTTGGGTTATATATATATCGGCACTTGTTTTGTACGATTAACGAGAGACATTGAAATGTGCAGAAGATTCTTTTGCTTTCTTCCATCTTTCTCTTTTATGATAGTTTGTTGTCTACTAATTTGCATTTATTTTGTTGGTATCCATTAATGTATTCATTATATCAATCAAAGAAATAATTGCATGAAGACTGTAATATTCCTACAATCATTTTACAACTATTAAATATGGCAAGACCACTTCGTGCATGTTTGAGATTATGGTGGAAAGAGTAATACTACTCATCATCTCAACTTTTATTATTTTATCATCATCTTATGATGTGTTATTAGATGATTGAAAATTATTTATTGTATTTCACTTGTGAACCTATCATCTAATGTCACATCATGAGATAATGAGAAGATTATGAGAGTTGGGATGATGAATAGATTTTTTCTTAAAAAAAACTTTCCAAAATAGAAATGACGATTAATTGAATTTTTAAAAATTATGACTATATTTTTAAAAGTTTGAAAGTTATAATTATCTTAAAGTTGTATAGTATTTCCGTCCACTAATAGTCCTTTTAAAATTTAAATTGCGTTTTGCATTATCTAGAAAAGCAAGTTTGAGAATAATCATAAAATTTAGTTTGAGGAAAAGTACTAATATGTCACACCTAAACAACTTAATTTTTCTATTAAAATTTTTTTAAGAC
Source organism: Cyclocarya paliurus (assembly GCA_029856935.1). Classification (NCBI taxonomy): domain Eukaryota; kingdom Viridiplantae; phylum Streptophyta; class Magnoliopsida; order Fagales; family Juglandaceae; genus Cyclocarya; species Cyclocarya paliurus. The sequence goes on from CM056950.1 coordinate 5,786,894, forward strand.
TATTTAAATACTTTTAAAGATTTTTATCGCAATCACAAACAGGCCTTTCGTTAATAATATAAAAGTTATTTATTTATTTATTTTATTATTTAAACTTCATTACATAATTATTGCCCTCCATTAGATGTCGTGCGCATGAGAGGAGGGGCGTTCCTCTTGTTATTTTGATCAAATGACACATTCATTCGTTTCATTCAAACAGAAGTTCTATTCTGATACGGTACGAGCCTCAATCTGTCTGCTGCATGCGTGCTTTTATAGTTTGAAAGTCATTTGGTTCATGCGTTATTGTTTGTAGGAGGAGGGAATGAAGGTTTTTCCAACTCTCTCTCCCTTTCGATCACATTACTTCTTTGGAAACCTTTACAGACACCACTATTCAATCAACCACAACCTCACAACCTGGTTTAACAAATACGTAGACAAAACGAATGTCTCCTCCTGGAACTCCGTCATCGCCGACTTGGCTCGGGGCGGGGACTCCGTTGAAGCTCTTCGAGCCTTCTCGTCCATGCGAAAGCTCTCTCTCAGACCGGACCGTTCCTCTTTCCCCTGCGCGATCAAATCCTGCTCCGCTTTGTTCGATCTTCATTCAGGCAAGCAAGCCCACCAGCAAGCTGTGGTGTTTGGATTTGATTCAGACATATTTGTATCGTCGTCTCTAATTGACATGTACTCGAAGTGTGGGGAGTTGAGAGACGCAAGAGCTTTGTTCGATGAAATTCCTCGCAGAAATGTGGTGTCTTGGACATCCATGATCACTGGGTATGTCCAAAATGATGACGCCCACGAGGCCTTATCACTTTTCAAAAAGTTTTTGATTGAGGAGAGTGAGAATGGGAAATATGGTGAAGGTTATATTGATTCGGTTGCTATTATTCCGGTTCTCTCCGCTTGTTCTCGTTTATCCGTGAAGGGAATTACGGAGGGGGTTCATGGGTTTGTGGTAAAGAGGGGCTTTGAGGGGGATTTGGGTGTTGGGAATACTTTGATGGATGCGTATGCCAAGGGCGGCGAGTTGGGAGTGTCTTGGAAGTTGTTTGACGGGATGGCAGAGAAGGATACGGTTTCTTGGAATTCGATAATTGTGATGTTTGCACAAAATGGGTTGTTCGCAGAAGCTTTGGACGTTTTCAATGGGATGTTAAGGAATGGTGGTGTCAGCCACAATGCGGTGACTTTATCGGCTGTGTTGTCGGCCTGTGCGAACTCAGGGGCTCTGCGAATTGGGACATGCATACATGATCAGGTACTTCTCTTTAGAGTAGTTACCTTTATGTAAACCAAAGTATTATTGCTCTTGAGTGTTTTGATCTTAACTTCCCCTGTTTTGTATACGGCATATGTCAGATCTTTATGGATAAATGATTGTGAGTGCAAGTTCTTAACTTACTCATTGTTCGTCCTTGTATCTTAGGTTATAAAAATGGGATTGGAGGAGAATGTATTTGTGGGTACCTCTGTTGTTGACATGTATAGCAAATGCGGGAGAGTTGAAATGGCGAGAAATGCATTTGATTGCATGAAGGAGAAGAATGTAAAGTCATGGACTGCCATGATTGCTGGTTATGGAATGCATGGCCGAGCCATAGAAGCTCTGGAAGTCTTCTATAAGATGATTACCGCTGGGGTCAAACCAAATTATGTCACTTTTATCTCAATTCTAGCTGCTTGCAGCCATGCCGGTCTTTTAGGAGAAGGTTGGCATTGGTTCAATTCCATGAACCATGAATTTGGCGTGGAACATGGGTTAGAGCACTATGCATGTATGGTTGATCTTCTTGGGCATGCCGGCCATCTCAACATGGCTTATGATTTGATCAAGGGAATGAAGGTGAGGCCTGACTCTGTGGTCTGGAGTTCCCTTCTTCGGGCTTGTAGATTTCACAAAAACGTTGAGCTGGGTGAGGTTTCTGCTAGAAAATTGTTTGAATTAGACCCAGTTAATTATGGGTATCATGTTTTGCTTTTAAACATATATGCTGATGCTGGAAGGTGGGAAGATGTTGAGAGGATGAAAATACTTATGAAGAATGGTCAACTGGTCAAATCACCTGGATTCAGTTTGGTTGAGCTAAAAGGGAGAGTTCACGTATTTTTGGTTGGAGATAGAGAGCACCCAGAACACGAGAAGATTTACGAGTACTTGGAAAAACTAACCATGAAGCTGCAAGACTTTGGCTATATACCCAATATTACATCAGTTCTTCATGACGTCGATGAGGAAGAGAAGGAAATGACTGACGCTTCGAGTTCATAGCGAGAAGCTGGCAGTTGCATTTGCAATTATGAATTCTGCTCCTGGCACATCGATCCAGGTTGTTAAGAGTCTTAGAATCTGTGGTGACTGTCACTCTGTGCTTAAGTTGATTTCCAAGATAGTTCACCGATAAATTGTGGTTCGAGATTCAAAGCGATTTCATCATTTCCACAATGGCTTGTGTTCTTGTGGGGATTATTTGTGATATTTATGAGATTGAAAAGAATGTTAAGAATATTGCATGCAAGCATATGCCCATTTTTTACTTGATCAAGGGGCCTGGAAAAGATATTGTTGAATGATAGCAGGCACGTTTCTACCCGAAGTCTTGGATAGTGATTACAAGTGTGAAGACCCATCCAGTTGCACCCCAGTGATCAAAGAATGGGCTTGGGAGGAGTCGTAGACCCAGACATCTTGGGTTCAATTCCTCACTAAATGTTCCCTCACATTACCTTATACATAGTCCTACCATGTAAGGTTGTATATACGAGGTTTACTTCATACTATTTGCAATTTTTGATCTTGCTGTAATTAAGGAACAGGTGCGGAGTTAACTTGGATTCCGGGTTTTTCTGTGGCAGAATCTGAAGTCAAACTTGACAATGTGGAAACTTGGGACCTTATCGCCTGTGCTTCGATTGCATTTGAGGGCATGTTTTCTCATTGACCCATCATGGCACATGCATGGCTTGGGCTATCAGAATAGCACCAACATGGACAGTGTGAAACAATCTGCAGTTGTCCACTACAATGGGCAGTCCTATGATGTTATAAGGAATTGCCACATCTTGGAATCGTAGTTTAATCATCTAGAGGAGCCATGGACAAGAGGCGTAGGGCGGGAAAAGATCCTTGTGTTACAGGTACAAGTCTTTTGTGGCTTGAAATTCTTTGCCGCATTTATTTGAGGAGACGAGCAGAAAAATGGCTGAAAAGGCCAACCTTTCAATGCTAAGATTTGCTCTCATTGCAGACAAGGAACAGGGTCGCTGGCACGGCATGAGATTCATTCTTTCGTTCTGCAACATCGCAATCCGACCTTTTATTTTTTGGTTAAGAAAAGGAAGGTAAATGTGCATACATTGCAAAAGCTCATTCTTGCCCTATTGTGGTGATTTTATCATTCAAAAGAAGCAATTGCATAAGCTCTTTATTCTGTAAAATACAATCATTTGATCAATAACTTAACATTAGCTCAGTGTCAACCAAACACGATATTGGTTGGTATGATAGACGTGCCTGTGGCAGCATCAGCTAAAACCAGTTTATCAGATGTGAGTATGAGATAAGTTGTGCTATCTTGTTATTTTATCAAAATAATAAGAATGTATATGTTATCATTTATGTTACAGAAATTCATGAAATTGTCAATAGTTTGATGACCTAATGGCATATGATTCGGTTCTTCAAATGAAAAACTTTGATTCGAAACCCCTACTCCCTTATGTATAAAAATAAAATAAAAAGAAAAAAGAAATTCACGAAATTAGCAGGCAATGCTTTTATATATGTTCAGTATGTTTAGATTTTTGCCTCCAATAAAATTTTATTTACTGGTAAGAAATATTAGGTCAGACAAATGCTTAGTTTATTAAAAAAATATTAAAAACAATATGTGATTTTGATAAATTATATTGTCAAATATCATACATAAATTTAACGTCCGTTTATCAATTTTATTACTAAAAATACCTGATTCTTAAAATTCATAATTTTAAGTGATTAAATTGATATACGTGGGTGATAATTAAAGAGAGAATTACGGATTGTTTGGTTATATATATCTAATTTCATCTTATTTAATAATTATAATTTTTTCAATCTCTCACATAAAATATAATAAATAATTTAATTTTTTAATTTTAAAATAAAAATAATATTATATTAATATTTTGTTTAACTTTAAATAAAATATCGAGATATTAGAGAGATTTTTGTTTTTGTTTTTTTTTATTAATCGACGAGAGTTTTGATAAGTTTAAATGGGTCCCATTTATCCTTGAGCTGTCATATGTTAGCTCTCCCCACGTGTCCCAGACTTACGCTCACTCTACATCCCAAACAATTTCGTGAGGTTTCATGAACACTCTCCCTCTCTGTTGATGTCTTTGAAAAGCTCACGCTTTTTTAACCTACGAGAACACTCCGGCTCAAGCCTCGGCGATATTCCCCGCGTTAACTCCCCCCCACCTTCACTCTTAATTCCCTTTCAACTCCCTAGCCACCGATATTTTCTATCATTCCATTCCCGAAACACTCTCCGCCTCGCTCCGGCCATGGCCTCCACGGGGACTTCCTTCTCCGGGGTCAGTCTCGGTCTTTCGCAGTCGGTTCGGACCAAATGCTGCAATACAAATGCCCTCTTCGCTCAGCCTCCGCGGCTCTCTCCCGCGAAACCCAAATCTGTCAGGGCCTTGAAGTCGCTGCAACTGTACAGAAACGGTGCCTTTCCAAACGGGTTCCAGAGATTTTGTCGGACTTCTCGGCCGCTTGTTTTTCGCTGTGAAGCGTCGAATGGAAGGGTAGCTCTTTTTTATTTTCCTTTAACTTACAAAAATTTATTTTTTTAATTTATTGTTATTATTTTTTTTTTTGTGTTCTTGTTTGTGGCAATAGCATCAAGATAATAATTGTTTTATTTTATTGATTTGGTCACTTTGTTTCCGTAGATTTATTTTCATATTATCGGTGCGAATGAGAAAACATTAATGTTAGTTATATTAATTAGATGATTTGGGTCTCATGCTTTTAATAGTTTTGTGTTTAATAAGAACTACTTTTGGTATGCGTACTTTTCATATAAGTTTAAGCAATTTGGAATGTATTTTTTCTAGTATTTACTGTTGAGTTTGATATTAAATTTTTGCCTATTTGGAATGTTTCTCATTTGATTTGTTCCCCCCCCCCCCCCCAAAAAAAAAAAAAAATCTCTTGTTCTTTTAAGGTATTTGCGGACGTTTTGCTGAATGTTTGGCTTTAATATAATGATAGATAACCCAACAAGATTTTACGGACATGGCATGGCAAGCAATTGTCTCGTCCCCAGAAGTGGCAAAAGAGAACAAGCATCAGATAGTGGAGACAGAACATTTGATGAAATCCTTGTTGGAGCAGAAGAATGGGCTTGCTCGCCGGATTTTCTCTAAGGCTGGAGTTGACAATACCCGCCTTCTCGAGGCCACTGATAAGTTCATCCAACGTCAACCAAAGGTAATATCTGAAATATCGTAGTTTTGCCTCCCTTAACACGCATATTGGCACTGCTGTAATAGCGATCCTTGATATTTTGTCTTACATACTTCTTGTCAAAGAATTGGAGGGGTAATTGAGACTTTCAGTCAATTAATCAGTAAGTGTATTCGTCATCTTTATGCTGAGAAGCAAGCAAATTGACTTCTATGCTGTCCAATTACAATAGGTTCTTGGAGAGTCAACTGGTTCAATGTTAGGACGTGATTTGGAAGCCTTGGTTCAACGAGCCAGGGAATACAAGAAAGAGTATGGGGATTCATTTGTGTCCGTTGAGCATCTGGTTCTTGGTTTTCTACAAGATCAACGATTTGGGAAGCAGTTATATAGAGATTTTCAAATAAGACTGCAAACTTTGAAGTCTGCAATAGAAGCTATAAGGGGACGCCAATCAGTTATCGACCAAGGTTATATGGTTGCGCTATGTTCCATCCTATTTTTCCCTTTTTGAAATTAACTTATTGCAATCTATGTGAGCGTACACAGCCTCACTTGTTTTCATGAGTTATTGAAAGCACAGATAGATAAATAATAAAAAAGCTTTTTCTCAAACCAAGCTTAGCTGCATCGATTATTTTGCATGATGTAATTTACTAGGGCTGAGCTCCGACTCCGACGGAGTCGGAGTTGTCGTTTCCGACCTCCGACTCCGACATTAGTCGGAGTCGAATTTATCCTCCGACTCCGACTCCGAACTGGAGTCGGAATTCGACTCCGATCGGAGGTCAGAATCCGACCTCCGATCGGAACTCCGATCGGAGGTCGGAACTCCGACTTCCGATCGGAACTCCGGCTGTTTATTTTGTGTATATAGTATATAAGACGTTGTAGAGACAAATTAAAATGTTTTTGGGGCGCCAATACTACCATATATATCAAAAGATTCAAAACTTTACAAGAATCTGATACTAAATAACATGTGTGATGTAGCCATAAGACTTAACAATCCCATTTATAATGTAATAACAAAACGGATTTCACTCAAATGCTTTATGGTCCATTGGTCATGCCTGAAAATTGAAATGAAAATAGAAAGTTGCAATCAATAAATGAAAAAAATTGATATTCATAATTTGAACACAGGAAAAGTATAATTTGATTCTTACCAAGAAAGGGGATTCTCCCAACTCCTCTCCAACTCTCAAGGGGCGTTCGTCTTTGACTCTCAGTCATCAGCAATTATGTTAGGGTTCACAACTAGATCTTTAAAATCATAAAAAGTAGAAGTTAGAAACATTAAAAATAATTAAATAATCATTTAAAAGCATATAAACTTACCCGACTCAAGTCTATAGCTCTCGGCATCAACGCCAACGGTATCTAGTCCAATAGGCGTTTCACTTATCCAATTCTGTGTGCAAACGAGGGCCTCCACGGTTGACGGTGACAATGAACTCCGATAAGCATCCAACACGCGACCTCCAGTGCTAAATGCCGACTCTGAGGCAACCGTAGTGACAGGAATGGCTAGCACATCTCGGGCTACACGGGAAAGGACTGGATACTTGGTGGAATTAACTTTCCACCAAGTTAATAACTGAAATATATCGCTAGGTGCCTCGACAGCTTCCATAAAATATCGTTCAACCTCAGATGTACAATGCATAATATTCCTTGTTGACATGAGTTGATGATACTGCTGCATAATACGATGTCCTCTAAGCCCTACAGATGGATTAGTATCACCTGAGGAAGCTGTCGACCCTGTCGGCCTCGAATGTGAAGAGGTATCAGCTGCGGATGAAGGCTGACAACTATTGCTGTAGTGATTATATAGATCATCAATATCACTTTTTAACACTTTAATAAACTCTGCAGCCTTCACTGCCCCGAGGACGGAATTTACCCAAAATTCCAGAATGGCCAACTTGTATCGGGGGTCAAGGATCACAGCCACAAATAGCAATCTATTTATCTTCTCAATATTCCCCCAATATTTATCATATTTGGTCTTCATCCTCGTAGCCATAGCAGATAACAATCCACCAGAGTCAGTACAACTATTTTCCAAGTGGAAGTGAAGCTCTGAGAGCTCACTGAAGAATGAGTTCGCAGTCGTATATTTGGATCCAGATAGCCGCATGGTTATGTCATAAAAAATTCTTAAAAATTCAACAAAGTAGCTCACATTGGTCCAATCATGTGCGTCCGGCGCACCGAGCCCCTGTCCTGCTGGCTCCAACAAAGCATACCTCAGGCCTCCATCCTCGACCTCCATCCGCTCGAATGCTTTTTGGTACTTCTGTGCCACATCCAACATCATGTATGTAGAGTTCCATCGAGTCGGAACGTCCAAACACAACATACTAGAACATTCAATCTTAAGATCTTCAGCTATTGCCTTAAACTTGGCAAGCCTTTGAGGGGAACCCCTCACATATCGTACAATGCTGCGGACTCGGGTAATGGAATCATCAACCTCTTTTAACCCCTCAACAACTATGAGGTTGATGATATGAGCACAACATCGAACGTGAATAAACTCGTGGGCCTGAATGACATCATCTCTCACTGTCGTGTTCCGCTTAAACCAATCAATTGCTGTTTCATTGGCACTAGCATTGTCAACTGTAATACACAGCACTTTTCGAATTCCCCAGTCCTTTAAACAATCATCCATCTTCGCCCCAATGGATGCACCTTTATGATCCACAATATCTTTAAAACCAATAATTTTTTTATGCAAAATCCACTCACTGTCAATGTAGTGTGCTGTGATACACATGTAGCAGACGTTCTGTATGGACGTCCATGTGTCAGTCGTAAACGACACTCTCTGGCCAGTGGTAATAAACATCTTCTTCATCTCCGCCTTGTCTTTCGCATGCCTCTTCATACAATCTCGCATCACCGTATACCGTGATGGAATAGGAAATCGTGGCTCAACAAAGTTTAGAAACTTTCTAAAGCCTCTTTTATCGACTGTGGTAAATGGCATCTCATCAGTAATTATCATCTCTGCAAGCATGTCCCTCAACATCTTCTCACTGTATTGAGGGATAACCAATTTCTTAGTCTGTGTACCATCAGTGGCTGTAGAAGTTTGGTAACTGAGGTTGGTCTGATCAGTGGCCGTCAATCCCTTCGCTATCTTATATCGTTGGCAACCAGTTAGATGTGCTATTAACACACTTGTACCTTGCTTCTTTGAATGGCATCCACAAAGTTGGCCACAATAATGGCATCTTGCTACCGGGTTCGCAATATCACCAGGAATTTTAGTGAAATGCTCCCATGTCCACGACCTCTTTTTAGAAGGCCGTGGTGGTTGTGGTTGATCTTGCTCAATGGGCATCTCCTCCTCTTCGTTGAACATATCCTCATCCTCTATATCTACTGGGAGTGGGAGTCGACTACTCGCACAAGATGTAGCTGCTCTAGATGTAGCTCCTCTAGATGTAGCTGCCCTAGATGTGGCTCTAGGGGTGGAAGTACCCACCGGTGTAGGAGTTGTAGCATTGGCATCCGCCACATCCCCTTGTGGACAATCATCTCCACTAGGTCTAGGATCCATATCACAATCAATGAAGCTGAAAAAATAAGTTAGAAGCAAAAAATTAGTTTAAAAATAAACTAGGCTATATTAAAAATTTAAATCAACGCGTTGATATAGGACATATATTATTGTATCATAATAAGCTGTCCACGATAAGCTAAAAATATTCCTTAGCAATAATAAGCTACAAGCCTGCATGCATGATAAGTTACAAATATCCACTAATTATGTTTAAATTTGGTTCTGATCTCGTATATTATATACATTAAGTTTGTTAATAAATAACATTAAAATAGAAGCTATCAAAGAAGCTCAAATAAGCTACGGTCGAGCGCAGGTCAACTCCCAGAAAGTCGCTCGAGCGGAACATCGAGCGAGACACTCTGCCTAGATTCGCTCGAGCGGTGAGTCGAGCGGTGGTCGAGCGTAGCACTCTGCCTAGATTCGCTCGAGCGGTGAGTCGAGCGGTGGTCGAGCGTAGCACTCTGCCTGACTTCGCTCGAGCGGTGAGTCGAGCGGTGGTCGAGCGTAGCACTCTGCCTGACTTCGCTCGAGCGGTGAGTCGAGCGGTGGTCGAGCGTAGCACTCTGCCTGACTTCGCTCGAGCGGTGAGTCGAGCGGTGGTCGAGCGTAGCACTCTGCCTGACTTCGCTCGAGCGGTGAGTCGAGCGGTGGTCGAGCGATTTATCAAACACCCAGACGTGCATTTCAATCACAACAAAATTTTCAAAAGGAATTCATTTCAATCACAACAAAATACCCAGACGTGCATGCTATAAGACTATGAATAACGGAATACATAAAATTAAATCAAGCAATTTAATTTTAGGGCTCGGAATCGGGTTCTCACCGTAGGTTGAAGCTCGGATTGAAGTTGCGCACGTAGGAGGAGCAAAGTCTCTCGACGGCAATAGAGAGGGAACGAGGTGGCGAGGTGGCTGGTTTAGAGCTCCGAACAAGACTGGCTGCCGGCTGGTTTAGAGAGAAAGAGGAACTGAGGAAGAGGAAGGATCCGAAGAAGGGAGAAGGGAGAAGGGAAAGAGGAGGGGGTCCTGCGTTTTGGACCCCCCTATGATGAAACGACGCCGTTCCACATTAAGTGGAACGGCGTCGTTTGATTTTTTTTAAAAAAATTCCAGATGTAAAACGACGTCGTTTTACATCTGGAATTTTTTTAAAAAAATCGGAGTCGGAGTTCGGAGCTACTTATAGCTCCGAACTCCGACTCCGACTCCGACTCTTATTCGGAGCCACTCCGCACTCCGACTCCGTTTTCCGAAAACTCCGACTCCGACGGAGTCGGAATCGGAGCGGATGTCGGGCGGAGTCGGAACTTTCGGAATTTTGCACAGCCCTATAATTTACCTGACTTCTATAATATATCCAGATTCTTCATGTTCATGTAAAGATCATTATGTTAGTCCAACATTTTGGTGGATTTTTCGTAAAAATTCAATGACCGTTCAAGTGTTTTCTTGAAAAGAAAAACATGTTTTCATGCATTTATGCCTGTTGTCATGTTATCTTCTGTTTCCGGGAATTTCCTTAATTTTTTCTTGGGGCAAGAATGGTCATTATTTTGTGATTTATGCCTGTAGGGATCATAGCTTTTAAGTATTGAAGCTTCTTGGTTTTTTGGTGCTTTTACAGCCTTTTTATTTTGCATGTCCGACCTACTTAGGGATAGGAGAAAAGTTAGTATTTTGGAGCTGAAGCGAGTGATACGTTGTATTTGTTACAGATCCAGAGGGAAAGTATGAAGCACTGGAAAAATATGGGAAGGATTTGACAGCCATGGCAAAAGAAGGAAAGCTTGACCCAGTAATTGGAAGAGATGATGAAATACGCAGGTGCATCCAGATTCTTTCCAGGAGAACAAAGAACAATCCCGTTCTAATTGGAGAGCCTGGTGTAGGGAAAACTGCAATTTCTGAAGGGTAAGCACTTGGTCAGAGCTAGGGTCCTGTCTTTATTCAGGAGTCCTAGATGGAGTTGTTTTCATCTTGTCTGAAGGCTTGCTGTTGGGCACTAATCTTTGTTCTTCCTATCTATTTTTGCATGTTAATCTAACTGTAACTTCTTCAACAGGCTTGCTCAAAGAATTGTGCAAGGAGATGTACCTCAAGCTCTGATGAATCGTAAGGTACATGCCATATCTTGAAGTTCAGCACCAACCCCCTCCCCCTTTCTCTCTCTCCAAACAACAAAACGGGGGGATGGTTGGCACATTTATGCTAATCTATGCATCTATGCTGGTGGTAAATTTTGGATATTGAGCATGCTTACCCTGTATTTTTACAGCTAATATCCCTTGACATGGGTGCACTAATTGCTGGGGCAAAGTATCGGGGAGAATTTGAGGATAGACTGAAGGCTGTGCTCAAGGAAGTTACAGACTCAGATGGCCAAATTATCCTCTTCATTGATGAGATCCATACAGTTGTTGGGGCGGGTAATATGCTTGTCAGATTTTCTTTAGTTGCCTGATTTTCAAACACCAAGAACACTAGATAAAGTGGCTTTCACAATCTTTGTTAATATATTTTGGGTATTCTTTTTCTTTCTACTGGTCACCAACAAATTTCAATTATGAGAATTAACACCTTTAAGTTCATTTAAATAGAAGTTATTTCTACATGTATGCATTGTTCACATTGGTTTTGATGGCAGGTAGTGAAGTTCCAATATGTAAAGATGAAATACCTCTAAGAATGACAATGCTGATGGTGACTCTAAGCTCTGCTTTCTTTTTCAGGTGCTACAAATGGTGCAATGGATGCAGGCAATCTATTGAAGCCTATGCTTGGCCGGGGAGAGTTGCGGTGTATAGGTGCCACAACTCTGGATGAGTATCGCAAGTATATTGAGAAAGATCCAGCATTGGAGCGTCGTTTTCAGCAAGTTTATGTTGATCAACCTTCAGTTGAAGATACCATTTCTATTCTGCGAGGACTGCGTGAAAGGTATGAGTTGCATCATGGAGTCCGCATTTCTGACAGTGCACTTGTGGCAGCTGCAATTCTTTCAGACCGTTACATCAGCGGCCGGTTTTTACCTGACAAAGGTAAATCTCACATCACACAGCAGATATGACATTTGAAAGGTTCTTTTTTGTAGTAAAAAATTAGTATGGTCATGTTGACTTGTTATGATGCATTTACCAATCGGAACAATTTATTAGTTACTGAAGACCCAAATTATGCTTATATTGTTCAAGTTGCATAAAGATGAGATTAGGTTAAAGAAGCATGCCGCGATTGCCTTTTATAATAATAGAGTACGCTGTCTTATTTGAAAGATCCCGCGAATGTTTTTTTTTTTTTTGGGGGGGGGGGGGGGGGATATGCATACCCACAGGTCCAGTGAGTGAGCTGCAATGACAAGAAGCGGTTGTGCACGTTTTTTGGCCCTGTCAGATGATTTGAACCTCCATTCTAAACTCTTTTTGGAAGAAGCTTTTTTATTCAATTTACTTTCTAGAACTTTGTGCTGGGTTGGAAGGTTCTGAAAGTATTGTATGTTGAGAGCTAATATACTTCCAAATTGCAGCTATTGACCTAGTTGATGAAGCAGCTGCCAAACTGAAAATGGAAATCACATCAAAACCAACTGCTCTTGATGAGATCAACCGTTCAGTGTTGAAGCTGGAAATGGAGAGGCTCTCTCTTATGAATGATACTGATAAAGCTTCTAAAGATAGGCTGAACCGGCTTGAGGCTGAGTTGTCTCTCCTCAAGGGGAAACAAGCCCAGCTCACTGAACAGTGGGAGCATGAAAAGTCTGTCATGACTCACATTCAGTCAATCAAAGAAGAGGTATTTGTTGATGTACCTCTTCAAAAAGTCTCTAATTTTATATTATGTTCCCTATGAGAATCTGTGTTGAGTTAAATATGGAAAAAAAAATATTGACAAATGAGAATTCTGGTTTTACTGATTTTTCTGTTCATGTATACAGATTGACAGAGTAAATCTTGAGATCCAGCAGGCTGAACGGGAGTATGATCTTAATCGTGCTGCTGAACTGAAGTATGGCAGCCTCAATTCTTTGCAACGACAACTTGGAAGTGCAGAAAAAGAATTGGTCGAATATATGAATACAGGGAAGTCCATGCTTAGGGAGGAGGTTACAGAAAATGACATTGCTGAAATTGTTAGTAAATGGACGGGTATCCCTGTTTCCAAGCTTCAGCAATCAGACAGGGAGAAGCTCTTACATTTGGAGGAAGAGCTCCATAAACGTGTTGTGGGTCAAGATCCTGCAGTGACAGCTGTAGCGGAGGCTATTCAGCGATCTCGAGCTGGTCTATCAGATCCTCACCGTCCAATTGCTAGTTTTATGTTCATGGGTCCCACTGGCGTTGGGAAGACGGAACTAGCCAAGGCACTTGCCTCTTATTTATTCAACACAGAAGAAGCTCTTGTTCGAATCGATATGAGTGAATACATGGAAAAGCATGCTGTTTCAAGATTGATTGGGGCCCCACCTGGTTATGTGGGATATGAGGAAGGTGGACAGCTGACAGAGACAGTTCGAAGGAGGCCGTATGCAGTCATTTTGTTTGATGAGATAGAAAAGGCGCATTCTGACGTGTTTAATGTATTTCTTCAGATTTTAGATGATGGGAGAGTAACTGATTCCCAGGGTCGCACTGTGAGTTTTACCAACACAATCATAATTATGACATCAAATGTGGGTTCCCAGTACATACTCAACATGGACGATGACACCTTGCCAAAGGAATTAGCATATGAAACTATTAAGCAGCGGGTACTTGATGCTGCAAGATCAATCTTTCGGCCCGAGTTCATGAACAGGGTTGATGAATATATAGTATTCCAGCCTCTCGATCGGGATCAGATAAACAGAATTGTCAGGTTACAGGTAACTTCTCCACAACGATGCTTCATTGACTTGATGAATTCTTTGAAGTAGAATATATTATTTGCAAATGAATTCTTTTCTTCAGCAACTTCAATCTTGTGATCAAAGCAATAGAACTCTCTACCTCAGGCAACATCCTATCTTATGGGTGGTGCCATGGTGGAGGCGTCATTTGGCCCAAAGGCCATCAATGGATAAGAATATACCATCTTGTCCCCGGTTGTGTCAAAGATCTATGGGTTGTTTGGGCCACCCTGAGATCTGATTGACCCTTCCAAGATTTTGGAAGATTTTGGGTTTGATAATGGCAACCCATCTAGTAACTGACGGTTTAGGGTGAGGCTAATAAGCAGATCCATACAGTGACTGGGGGTGCACGCATGTATATGCTGTGCCTAAATTTGGTTATGCGACGTAATTTATATTTTTTTGGACATGTACAACATATATGTAGGCATGCCAAACCTAGGTGTTGATACACTTCACTGGTAATTCTGGGCAACTTTCAAATCTCACCTCATGTATGTATGTTTTCACAGTTGGAGCGAGTGCAAGCGAGGCTTGCAGACAGGAAGATAACAATCCAGGTGACTGAGGCAGCTGTTCAGCTTCTTGGAAGTCTTGGGTATGACCCAAACTATGGTGCTAGGCCAGTCAAACGAGTGATTCAGCAGAATGTTGAAAATGAACTCGCAAAGGGAATCTTGAGGGGAGAATTTAAGGATGAAGACACAGTGTTAATAGATACAGAAGTTACTGCATTTTCCAATGGCCAGCTTCCCCAACAAAAACTAATCTTCAAGAAGCTTGAAACTGGTTCTGAAACTCCAGATGCAGACAAAGAAGCTAGTCTTCAGGAAGCCTGAAACTGGTCCAGAAAGATTTCATCGACTCTCTTGTGCTTAGTTTCACCGTACATTATGTTCTACATAAATTTTCCTACTGTATATTCTTTTTTTATTTAAGAAAATAGAAGCTTTAGTATACGAGTGATTCGATAGGCAGTAGTACAAGAGCAACAATTCAAATAAAGGCTGTCAAGTTTTGTCACGGACCCATTATTCTCTCTAACCGGTTTTCTTGAGAATATGCAGACATGCCACTCGGTTTGTGCCAACCATCATTTGCTATAATAGCAAAGTTACTTGGGAATGCAATGCTGAAGTTGCTTCGAATTTGCCTCATTTCTTGTTTGTACAAGCGAAACGATACATTGATGATGTTGAAAATACAAGATGATATACCAGTGCAATATAAGCGGAAAAGAGATCGAGTGCAGTGGCACTCGAGTGTCATGTAGACATCGGATTGTTCAAATAACAGCCTTAGCGAGTTAGTATTTCAAGGGTTTTAGTCTCCTGTTCTTCGATGAACTTTGACTTCGTTGCCACTCAGAAAGAGGTATGGGAGATGCTGGGGATGCACCCGATAGGGTTCAGAACAAATTACGTGCTGAGATGAATGGGTTATCACTGAGTGACAAAAGTTTGCAAAAAGCTTGCAGCAATATGCCAAAGGTTTCGCCGTTTCGGGTCTGATTTTACTTTTCACGGGAAAAACGGTAGTCGGAATCTCCTGCTGAGATGACGACGACATGCTTTATAGTAAGGGCTTATTGATGTTCTATTCAGCTTTTTTTTTTTTCCAAGGAATGCTCCTATCATCCTTAGACGACGCAGTTTAAGTGATTTTTTATGTTCACTTATATATAAAACTACTTAAAATACATTAGTGAGCGTGCATGGAGTATTGCATAAACCAATCTGCCATCCAAATACATATATGCATCATACATAAATGTACAGAGTGTAAATGGTTCACATTAACATATTATGAAAAGGTTGATTCAAAAAGAAATGGTTCGCAGCTGCTTTTTGCCTTTTTCCCGGGAAATGTTCAGCCACGGCAAGACCGAGAAGCAGCAGACTCTCAAGATTGCATGAAATTGTGGCGGTTGATTCCAGCTTCCAGCTGTCAAGTTCAATACCAGCTTATCACATGTTTGACCTACCCAGATTTATGTTCCAATAGTTACAAACCTGTCCAACGATGTGCCTTGTTAGATGGATTCATACCAGGTAAGGAAGCTCATAAACTGCCTCAAATATGTTACCTCTTGATAGCATATAAATGATGGATACAGGCAAAGTAATATTAAGTCTTAAATCTCAATCACAACTAATTGGGGTTGGCCACATTGTTCCTTTTAAGTCCTATTAATTTAAGTAAATTAAAAAAGAATTTTCTGGACAAACTTTGACATGCTGATTATTTGCTTCCAACATGAAGTTAGTTTTGCCAGAGTAACATAGACATAGTTGCATTAGCCAAAATTGACAACATAGGAGGGAGGGGTAAGACATACAGAATCATTAGATTGGGCTAACTTCAGTATCATTTTGAGAATTCAAAGATGCTTTTGCCCAGCACCCACATTTCAAGTTAATAATGTCTTAATGAGCTTTTGTTCTCTCACAATGACCTACTTGTGTAGTTAAGATCCACACATAAGCTTATCTAAGTACCCAAAAGTCCATACCACTGCCTAACCTCCACAAAAAACACCCATCTGCGGGAGATTTTACAATGCAACAGGACCCGCATAGTAGACTCTCCTCCAGTTGTTTATGAACTCATCCAATTTACCAAGCCCAATTCTATCTTCTTATTTTTTATGTTTGAAATTTCTCTCTTTTTTTTATTTATCAGTAAACCAAGAATTCTATTGATGATATAAATAGGCATAGTCCAAGTACATGGGACTAGAAATTCTATCTTCTTATTTTTTTACAAGTAAAAAATCTTTGTTGTTGAGCGCACAAAGGTGCAACTCAAGTACACAGGGAGCATACAAGAGGTGCACCAATTTACTTCATTCTTTTTATGTTTAGGATTCTTAACTTCAGGTTTGGAAAGTCTGGTTCAGTTTTAAAAATGACTATAGTTTGTTGTTAGAATGTTTAAACATTGATATTATAGCAGTAAAATAAGCTTAGTAATGTGGATGTGCTGATAAAAAGCATTAGCTACCCAAAGTTTTACATAACAAAAATTTGAAATATTTAGTGGAAGAGAATACCAGAGCTTCATTCCAATTATCACTCCAACTCAGATGCCTCTTCTGAATCAGACAAAGGTAAAAGGGTGCAGATTCCAAGCACATGTCCATTGAGACATACATAATACTCAATGCAATCCTCATAAGCACCCAACCTGCAGCTGGCACTTTGTGGTATCATCTTAGCTTGCAGCATGCTCCATAACTTTGCCTTACAATATGGGCAAACCTCTGTTGGATGAAGCTGGGCCCCTCTTTTAATTAGCATCTTCCGCACCTTTGACATTGAGAATGACTTGAAAACTCCACGGAAGAATCCCACGTCCCCATCTTCCCCTTGATCAAGATGTTCACAAGGGTCAGACACGTACAAAACATCTGATCTGCATCGTGGCAAAAGAAAACTCTTCCCTGATGTCCTAGAGAACCGAGTCCTATGTACAAAGTGGCCTGGGATTTGGATGTTATTGAACAGGCCACCCTTTTTACATCCTGAGCAGTAAATCAGTAGCTTCCCAAGTGCTCTCCAGTTCCCATCTACATTATGACTCCCACTTGATTGCAGATCAATCATCATCTTTGGTGCTCTAGTTCGGCAAAACTCCTTCCATAGTACTCTCTTCACAAGGTCATCAAACCACTTGCATACACAGGACAGAGTAGCAATTAACTTAGGGTTCCAGTTCAATTGTTGAAATACTAGAAATATTACATCTTCGCTTAGATGCCCTTTTGTGCATTGACAGCTTGTTGAGTGTATGCAACGATACTGCTTTGTTATAATCATTGGCAGCCACCTAGAACAATATCAAAAGTCTTTGTCAAATATTGTATGATAAGAAAATCTCTTGGTTACAAGTAAAAAATAAAAGAAAGTGAAATATTGCCTCAAGTCCTAGTTAACTTTTTTCCATACGGCCTTGGTTCCATTCCTTGGAACTTCTCCAATTACCGATGAAAGAATCACCATGATGATAAATTTAGATTAAAAACGGAGAGTCTAAAGTACAAAAACAAAGCTATATGAGCGCTCAAAGGGATTTTGAGCCATATACCGCAATGGCATTCACTTAACACGCTCGAAGATTACTTCTTTCAATTACTGTAAGCAGTGATGCAATCCAATAAAATTTAATAATCCGACATCTCAGTCAAGAGCACAAAGCTGGCTTATCAGAAGATGAGAGAGAATGATAGGGGTAGCTTTTCATTTTGACCTAAATTCAGTTTTAATGTGGAAAAACATAAAGCCACTCGTAGCTTGATAAACAAAAACCGAACAACTCCCAGCCAACACCACTTCTTAATTTCCAACAATCAAATCACACTTTCAGTCACGAAAAAGTAAACTCGATTACAGCATCTTTTCTCGATGCATGTCAGTCGCTTCTAAAACTCTAGATCCACCAGCCCTCCACAACAAAATTCAAAGCATTTTTCACAAATCAACCACAGCCTTCGGTAAAAAATTAAATCCAAATAAAACCCATAATAGTTCTGAACCTCACTCTACAAACCCAGCGAGGAAAATGAAGACCTTAATAAAACTCTTGCTCCCATCAAAACGCAGGCAAAGGATCCGGGAGTGAATTAGATCGTAATCAACCCAAAATCAAGGACCCAAATTCTCACCTCAGCTTACTAGTCCCCCAGTCCGCACATTCCAAAGCCTTAGAAAACCGAACTCTGCGAAAATGAAAATCAACACAGCGTTAGGGTTTGGAAAGTGATCAAAAGCAAAAGAAAGACCAGAAAAGAGGAAAAAATCGGAGAAGAATGTCTTAAGAAGAGAGATTACATACAAGGAAGAACAACCAGAAATTCCCTCTTTAGGATGGGGCGATTTCTGCAAGAAAAAATGTACAGTCGCAGAGAGGCATCGGAAGCAAACGCAAGAATGTGACGGACTGTGAGGTTAGAAAGAACCAAGAGGAATTCCTCCACCATTCCATATCGAAGAAGAAAATGTAAAATACTTCCCAAGAGTTCAAAACGACTTGTCCCTTTTTCTCTTAGATCAACGTCAAACAAGATTACGCCACGTTTCTACACATAAAATGGACTGCCCGGGTGGCAACGTGTAGCGGGACCACTTTGTCCAATCTGTCGTCCGGGTATTGGATGGTCATTTTCGGAGAATACAACAAGTGTCACCCAATATCGCCCATTGTTTTAAATGCTGGAGTTTCAAATTGCTCTTGTCGGCGCCCGGAGAGAGAGAAAGAGACAGATTCATGCAACTTGCAAGTGTTCAATGTAAAATTAGAGAGAAATCTTGTTCCACGTTGGAGAGATATTTTTGCCAATTCAAAGTAGTAGGTGGCATCTCTTGATTGGCTATATATTCTCATTTCGTCCACATATTTTAATTTATTATATTTTCCTTTTTCTATTATCATATCTTTTCAATTTCCAAATTAAGTAAAAATATTAAAGACACATCATCTATATTATTTAAATAATAAAATTTAATTTATAATATTAAAATTTTAAAATTTATCTCGTAAATTATGTATAGTGTAGAAATTTTAAAATAACAATACTCAATTCAAAATTATTAAATATTGACATGTCAATGAAGTAAATTAATAATATAGTTTTTGGCGTTACGATACATTTACAATTTTTTTATAACTATTTATAACCCGTTCTACAATCAATTAATACAATCATACTACTTCATTAAAAATAAATTATACTTTTACGAAAGTATCATTCATTCATTTTATGGAGAGTTATAAAAAAGTTTATAAGTTAATATTTATCAAAAATAAAAATCATTCATCAAAGAGATATCGATGCCTTAAAAAGGCATTTCTAGATTATTGACCATAAATTATGGTCTTTACCCCTTGAAACCCACTGCGTTAGAGAACTCAGTCTGATATTGTTGAAGAGTTTTGCCGCTCATTATTCTAACACATTACATATCATACTTCTTCTTTTTTATTTTTTTTTATTATTATTTATTTTGTTCTTCTTAAACTTATTGAACTTTTCTGATCATCATCCATATATCACACATTTGATAAAATAAAAATAAAAATAAGTGTTGTGCCAAAATGATGAATAGATTTTTTCATTATAAAAACAGACTCAGCAATTGTCTTATTCATACGAATAGCGATGCAAAAGAGGATATTGCCATGTTTCTGTTCTGGAATTGACATCGATTTGTGTACAATTTCAACAGAGAATTGCATGCAACCCAGGTCAATGGAAATTGACCAACCATAGACAACAGAAGCAATCTTGTACAGATGAAGAAGCATCTAACAAAAAACAAATACAGCTAATTCTTAATAAAGAGATAAATGAAAAAGGAAGGAAGAAGACACTGCAAACATGATTCAGTTGCGCAGTTCTTCCCCCCACGCGAAGTGTATAAAGACAAGAGTAAGCTGGTTTTATTCACAATGTACAAATCAATCACATTAGGCATGAAATTCAAAAAGAAAAGAAAGCAAAAACGCAGCATGACCTTAAGAAAATGTAGGTCATATATGTCAAAGACAGTACACCACACGACTCAGTACGATACAAGACTATCCATTCGACTCTACACCCAGGCCATCTAATGTCAACGGCAGTAATCTACTATTAAGCTGCTGCAGCTCCATAATCTTGTTAACAGACATTTATTTTCGTACAATTCTTTTAAAACCCAGGGATTGCCAATGAAAAAAAGGTTCTCTTTTCAACTCAAGTGACAGTATTTGCAGAAGGTTTTTTCTCTTGGAGTGAGATCACAGTTTCAAAAGCACCCACCAACGCCTTAACCTTGCTCTTCCGGGTTTCTGCAAGTTTACTTGCTGTTTCTTCAATGACGTTATTAAACAAACCTTGCGCATCTCTCTTCCCCTGCACATCTTGATGTCTCAAAACAACTTTTTGTGGGTCAGGTTCGGTGCCGTATGTGTCACTGTCAACTTCTGGCCTCTTAAAGCTTCTCCTTCGGACAACGGCCTTGACATTTTGGCTCTCCCCTAACACTCTTCCCCGCTTGAATTTGAGCCTCCTTGGGCTATTAGTCAAAGACTGACTATCAACCACCTTCCCTATCCTGAACTTTAACTTCAATGCTTGGCCATTTTTATCTTCAGAACAAACCACCCCAGCCTTTCTGGGCCTCCCGTTGTATCCCTCTTCCATGGTGTCTGCTTCTTCTATGTGTGCAGTTTCATTGCTTTCTGAGGTTGACTCGTCTTCTGGTTCACTCATTGTATACTCAGATTCCTCTTCACAATCTTCTTCATGGGATGAAGAAGACTGAGCATTTGGGAGGGATGAAAACTTTGTTGGCGATGATGCAGCAGGCAACAATTCAATCGCATGACTTTCATTTTGATCAGATTCCAGAGGTTTATTCTCAGTTTCCATCTTGATGACATACAGGGTTTTCTCCTGAACCTCATCATGTTGCTTAGGTTCAGCTTTTCTGATCTTGTTATTTGTATAAGGAGACACAATTTTCAAGTCCCTGTGCTTTCTTTCATTTACATTTGCAACTTTGTTGACAGAAGACTTTGAAGACAATGAGGCTGGTGGAGGAGCCAGAACCTTCTTTGCAGCTACTCTAAAGGTCCCAGTCATCTTGCCAGTCTTGACACCACCGTTTCTTAGGCCACTTTTACCTCCTGTGGAATTTGGAAAAGACCTTGGCTTCACTGTCAAAGATTGTGGCTTCAAAGAAGTAGCATGCTTCATGGATAAGTTTAAATCTTTAGCCTTTGCTGAACCTTTTATTGAAAAAACTTTCACCTTTTCAGTAGATGACACTTCCTGCTTCATAATTTTGGGGTTATGAGATATATGTGTTTTTGAAGAGGGCAAAGATTTAAACTTCACCCCTGATTTCTTTTTCCTCACAACCAGAAGTTTACTTTCTACTTGATTTTGACTGTCAGGTGATTGTTTTGACACTTCACGCTTAATGGTATGAGGGGTACCAGATGAATAGGATTCGGACTCATGTGAAGGTGTTTTTGAATAAGATGAAGACTTAAACTCGACCCCTGATTTCTTTTCCCTCTCAACCAGAACATCCCTTTCTGCTGGATTTTGACTGTCAAGTGATTGTTTTGACGCTTCATGCTTAATGGTCTGAGGGGTATCGGATGTATAGGATTGAGATTCATGTGAAGGTTTGAGCTTGGTCACTACTGTCTCCTTTCTCCTTGGCAGAGTTACAGTCACCGCTGGATTTCTGCTGTCATATGATTTTTTTACAACTCTTTTCAGCATGGAACGGCTTTCTTTTTCTTCAAATGCATGTTTTCTTCCATACTTACAAAAATCATGGCAGGAACCAGTCGACGCCCTGAGATAATGAGGAAGAATGCTGTCTCCGGTGTTTGAAGAACTTGCTTTTCCTGTAGAATTTCTTCTCAAGTTGTTGCCATTAGGCTTAGTTCTTTCTGGGGTCACTGGTGAATTGACACTCCCCTCAGCCATCAGAGCGATACAGAACAAAACTCACAAGAGCCCTGCAAACCAACCAAAAGTGTTTGCCAAAATGATGCAAAGAAATAATCTGAGTCCATATCACTAAACTAAATGAAATAATTTCAGAACAGGAGAATAAATGTAGCAGTACAATAGAAATAATCGTACCAATCTCTAGTTCAAAAGTTTCAAATTTCACACAACTTCAAGCTGGAAAGGTTTTCAAGAGATTTTCAACCTGAAGACAAGGTGACAAAATGAAAAATGGCATACAGCCTTTGGGATCAAATGAAACTGAAGCCTACAATGAGTTGGTCAGATAAATTAAGAGAAAAAATGTCCCAAATTTTGAGGTAGGTTAGGAACCAATTGAAATAATGATATATTATTATGAACTTCACAAATAGAAAGCAAAAGAGCTATGATTCTTAACACTTTTATATGTCATGGCCTAATAAAATTTCCAGAATACCAATATTACCTGATTTGTTGTATCTTGCTTCTGATTTAAAGATCATATTAGGGACCATCAATGGTAAAATGAATCTATCAAAGGGATTTTAGGAGGTTTTCCCTTTTATTCAATTTTTAGAGCAAAATATTCTTTCACTTGTATTATGATCAAGTATTTGAATGCACTTTGAAGAAGTATGAGCATGTGGAAGGCAATTAAATAGAACAGACACACACACACACAGAGATAGTATTCCCTAACAACTTAAAGCAAAAATAAGAAAACCTCAACTGTCCATAAGTCCCCTATAACAGCCAAAATTGTGCAGCCATTAATAACAATACAACCCGCTCCTCATACTGATAGATCCATCGTAATTGTGCCTATCGACACATATAATTCCAAAAACTATATTCATTTAATGTAACAGATCATGATACTCCAAATAATTCAATCCAAATGTAAGAGAAAAGGACATCAAGAGACTCATTTCTAATAAGAAATATCAGGAAGGATACGAAAGTAAAAACACAGCAAAACAACTTGGTAAAATTATGTTTGGGGGAACAATGCTAATGCTACAGGTTTGCACGCAAGGAGGAAACAATCAGTGTCAGCCGGAGAAAAAGAAAAACTCCGAAACCTCTAATTTAACAACATTTATCAATGAGAATTGTCATAAACGAACTATATAACAACCAGACAACACAAATCCATTACCAAAATTCATGAATCTTTGAAACTAAGGACAAGACACATCAGTATATCATTAAAGCAAAAAAAAAACGTCTCATAGCAAGCGTCTTACAAGCAAATACCACACAAAACAACCATCTTACAAGCAAAATCCAATGTCCCAAAACCCAGAGGCAAAGACAGATTATCAAGACTCACCCATAACACCAAAGCAACAGAGCAGAAACCAGGCTTAGCCAAACTTTATTTACACACAAACTCACCACCAAAACCTGAATATTCAGCAGACGCCTGTGTAAAGAAGGAAAAGAACCAGAACCGCAAAACCAATCTGAAATTTAAGAGAGAAAATATACTTTATAGGATGGGAGGCTCAGCAATGATCCTGAAAAAGAGTAGAGATGCATACCTCTTTTCTGGGCTTAGCAAAAGTCAGGTTAACCAGAAACCGAAGAAAAAGCAAAACCGAAATATATGAATGAAACGAATGCGGCGTGCTCGAGTATACGAGCCTCTTCCTTTCTTTTCTTTCTTTTTTTGGGAAAATTTGTTTATACAATAAAAAAGAAATATTAATATCTAAAGGTGGGATTTTGCTTCAGAGATCGTGCAAGCGACTGTTTCGTTCCATTTTCTATTTGTTTTGGTTAGGTGGGCTTTTCTCTGCTCTGCGTGTTTGTTGCAGACTCTAATAGGGAGAAGGAAACTGTGGAAAATAGAATGGAATGCGGGGTCCCGCAGGAAACCAAAGAACGGGCGAAGAATCTAAAAACATGGCATATCTTAGTAGGAAAGAAAAATGTATTCACAAGCCCATACATCACATACCATAATATTTTTTATTTTTTATTTTTATTAAATATATATTATATAAATAATAAATAAAAGAATTCAATTATTTAAAATAAAATAAAATAAAATAAAATTTAAAAAATAAAAAAAATTATAGTGTGTGTTGTATGAATTTATGAATAGTAATTAAAAAAATATTTGGCCATCGAGAGGTAGCGAGACATTTTTTTATTTTTTATTTATTTAGTAATTAAAAAAATATATTTTTAATAATATTATGAAATATTTTTTAAAATATTTAAGAATATAAAAAAAATAAAAAATAAAACTAGGACAAAATGGCCCTAGGAAAATACTACTCTTTTTACTAGAAGTTACCACCGAGACTTTTTTTTATTATTTTTTTACTTAATGATTAATTAAGTATTTTTTAATAATATTATAATTTTTTTATTTTTTAAAAAAATTAAAAAATACGTGTAAAAAAAAAATCAGAAAACAATCTCAGCAGTGGGAGTAGCACCACCCAGTTGCCTTATCAGGAGACCTCTCGAGCTACACCCTCTATGCATGTTGCACTGACCATCTTAGTAACGACATGTTGAATCTTTTTTTACGATGTGTTATATAATTATATTTATGTAAAATGATGATATTTATTCATCATTTAAAACAGAATTATATAAACATATATATATATATATATATATATGTGTGTGTATGTGTGTGTCTATCATTTTCTCATACATGATACGAAAGAATAGAAGATGACACACTTGGTTGTAAAATAAATCAAACGACCCCATATGAAATTGTCTTATTGCTTTCTAGATTGAGACTGATATTGAATACAGTTATACATTAAGTTTGTTTATTATTGTAGTCTATTATCAGATTTTCTAAAATAATGCTGCAGATAACTTTTATATATCGAGACTGACACTAGGCCTAGTTTGGACAGCGATAAGTGTTGTGAGTAGAGATTGGAGTGAGTTTATGGGTCCCATTGAGAGTGTTTTGAGTTGTTTGGATGTATGAAGTATGTTGAGTTGTTGACTTTTGAATAGGTAGTTGAAAAATATGTAGGTCTCATAAATATTATAGTGATTTTATAATAGTGATAAATATTATAATAATTTGTTTATTCTTAGTTTTATAATAATGATAAATATTATAGTAATTTTTTTTATATTATAATAGTAATAAATATTATAATATTTTTTTTTCTCACTTTCTCTCTCTCCTCTGGCCAGATTCCCTCACACTTGAAATGGCTATTCTTTGGCTCGATTCCCTCACGCCCGAAATAGGTATCCGCTGGCTTGGTCGCCGTCGTGCACCGCCCGGCCTCACTGCCACCACCGGCGACTTTCTCTCACGTCGACGACTCTCCCAGCCATCACCGATCTACCCCACGCACGGCTCTCTCTCTCCCCTGCAGTAACCCAACCAAAACCCATTTCGGTTGTTTCTGTCAACTTGGGCTGCCGTACACGGCCACCCAAGCGACTGCACCTCCATCACCTCACACCGACAACCACCTCTCGCAGAGCCAGCCACCACGAACCTCCCTCTCCCTCTCCGTCGCATGTTGACATGATTTCGGTCGAAATTGGTGCAAACAGTATCTATGTTGTGTAGAGAGAGGAATGCTGAGATATGTTTAAAAATACTTTAATGTTATTTGGCATGTGAAGTCTTCTCATCCGTACGAAAAGTGTTGAGATATTTTCGTTACCCAAACGTAGCCTAAATTGCGAGTATTTTTTAAGTTCAGATATCAATGTAGTGAAAGAAAGAAAAAAAAAATTTATATTTGTAAAAATTTAAGTACTGATTTTATAATTAGACAATTTTTTTTTTATTGTAACCAATAATTTTTTGAGTTAGTCTACATACAATCCCCAAATAGAGACTGCTCGAGCAAGTCCAATACAGTTATATTTAAAATAAAATAAAATTACAATAATATCCTTTTTATAATGATATTTTTTCTCCTTTTACCCCAATTCATTAATGAGACTACATGTGCAGTCCCACTCAGGACTATAAATAAAATTTTTCTAATTTTTTTTCTATAGGATGAAACATAAATTTTTACCTTTTCTACTTGTGTTTTAGTTCTTTATTTTTTTTTTCATCACAGTTCTCTTTGAATGCTATTAGTTAATTCTAAGTTTCATATTAAGAAAAAGCATCTTATTCTCAAATTATAATATTTGTAAGCTTATATCTGTATAATTATCTATAGCTTTGGGGTTTAAGCCATTTATTTATACTTTATAAAATCCGAACCTATATAGATTAATGTGATGGTTTTTTAAATTTAGAAATGATTAAAATATTTAATGTAAAGAAAAAATAATGTGAATCATTACTTTTGTTCAATGTATCGGTTCGGTTGTCTAGATTTAAATGAAAATGTGTCTTGATACTTGAACCAATATATGCTTCTCGGGAATATGAGTCTTAACCGCTTCCCAACCCAACAAAGGGTTGTGTCCTTTGGTGAATTAGAAATTTTTTTAATGTATTCTCTAATATTTGAGAAGTTGTGACTTCTCAAAAAGTACTCATTCATTTAAATTGTAACTTTTCACATGTACTCTTTCATTTAAATAAATTGTGTCTTTTCACAAGTGTATTTTCATTCTTTATAAATAGGGAACCCCACCTACAAATTCATTGACTCCAAATTTTCTATAAAATTTAGAGAAACATTTCCTCATTCTTTTTGTCTTTCTTTCTTTAAGCTTTGGCTATTTTATATCGGGTTCGAGGATCTCATTTTGTGTGTACCGAATAGGAGATTAACGGAAACCTACGTTGTTGTATCTTGGGAGTAGATTGTCAAGAAACCTAGTGCATGTTTAAAATTAAAGGCGGCGGAATCTACTCTAAGGAAAACGTCTATCACAACGTGTCTCAACACTAGGTTCTCTCCTTCTAATTTGTTTTTATTATTTTATATCTTCTTTAGTTTACAAAGCATTTCAGAATATTTCCCAACATAATGTAATCATCCTAACACTTCCACTAAAATCGCCATTTAGAAAATCAATGATATTCTTCATTAACTTTATCATATTTTCTTAAATTGGTTTACGTTGCACTTTTAATAACATTTTCATCCGATTCTCCATAATTTTTTCTAAATTTTAGCTAGAAATCATACTTTTTATAATTTTCTCTTAAATTTTACTATTTATTAAAAAATCTCTTACATCTCATTTCCTATCATTTCTCTATTTTATTATTTTTACTATTTTATTTATATATTTTTAACTACTCCCTATAAAAATATATATAAAAAGTGATTTAGAGGATATACAGTGAATCTTCAAATATGAAGAACCACTGTAGCATTTGAATAGTTGATCCCTATTTTAGAGATTCAATTGGAGGAGAGTTTGAATCCTAAACTTTCTCTCAAAATATAGAGAAAAACATGCTTTGTGACACGGAATGCGGATACTCTAAGTGGCTTTATAGATTAACCACTTAAATAAATAAAAATTTCCTTAAAATATAACGCATCGTCCGATTCAATATTATTTTGTGTTTTAAGTTCCTCCATTCTCCTCCATTTTTGCGTAAAGCAAATGATATTTTTGCTTCCAAAACCAAACTATTATTAGTACAATTGCACTTTAATCTATTAATTGTTTTCCTTTGCATTAGATTTTATGTAATCGGGCCTCACCCCTCCTTTTATATCTTGAATTTTATATTAATGTAACGTTGATTGCAAAAGAAAAAGTGTGCGTTTTTATAATATTACATATTTTATCTTAATTTTTTAAAATATTATAGCAATGATAACTTTAAGATTTTGTAATACAGATGGCCCTCTTTCCAGTTAAACTATTAAGCAAACGGGAAAGCAATGAAATAAAAAGAAAATTAAAAATAAAATAAAAACAAGTTCTTAGCATATTAAAAATCAAAAGATTTCTTATCAATATTTATTTATATGTTTTCTTCTTTGGAAGCAAAAATATGTTAACTTTTAAATAATCACTCATTAAGTTATGACCACTATTGCTAAGTGACCGTAATATTAAATATAGGAAAAATTCTATTATTAAGTTGGTGTGTAGGGTAGATTAGTAAAATGTTTATATGACAATTTGATTTGAAAAATAAATTTTAAACTTTAAATCTTATAAATTAAATCTTACTATTTAAGTGATTTAAATAGTATGTTTTACCTGTCGATTTGAAATTATAAAAATATATACATTTTTCACTATGTAAGTGATTTAAATAGTGAGGTAGACTAGGATGTATTTTTGCGAGTAATAAATCTTCCCAACCTCCCAACACTCCACACTCTATTTTTTTTAAAAAAAAATTTTAATTTTTTTTATTAAATAATTTTTATATGAATAGTGAATAAAAAATTTGAAATAGTTTAAAAAAAATAAATTCAAAATTTTTTTTTTAAAAATATTAAAAAATATAGAGTGTAGAGTATAGATGAATAGTAAAAAGTTGTACAGTAAAACCCTTCGGCGAGGGAATAATAGGTGGAGAGAGATTATAATTTATTGTCGTCTCCTTCAACGACATATTGTTGTCATCTTGGTAGTTGACAGCTCACAAGTCAGCTTTTGTAGACGAAAAATCTTAAAACGTGGTCCAGTTTGAAAGACTGAACTAAAATTAACTCGATTTAATATAATTTTAAATTGAATTTAGTATTTAAATACTTAATTTTAAAATTATTAAATTTTTTTCAACTCAAAATTTTTTATAAGTGAGACTTATAATATTTTTTAACTCAATACTTATTTACACGTGGAACTTACAACTTTTTCAATTTTTCATAAATACATATAAACTCATATTAATATCCAAACGCAACTAAACTTATTTTATGTAAGTTCTATAAAATTCACTGTTATTTATAAAAAAACTCAACTCATCTCAATTTAACTTAATATTCAAACGAGACCTTTAACTAATTTGGCCAATGAATCAAAGCCTTTTGAGGGCAAGGAAAAAGAAAAGAAAAGAGAACATTCTTTCATTTATGAAATGGGGAAGAGCAAGGGCTTTTGATTGAGGACAAAGTCTGGTCTAAACTAAATACCATAGCTTAACAGGTAGCCATAGAACTTCTCAAAGAATTTATGTGACCCACTGAATATTGTCAAGCATTTTTATAGGGTAAAGATTAATAGTTAAACTACTTCAGACAATAATCTAGATAGGATCACCCCAAAGTTTGTTATTATTTAATCATTATTATATGCGAGTGAGACGAAAGGATCATATCTATACGACGATTAGTTGAGATGAGAAAAACCCATTCACATTCACTCATAAAAAGGAAGTAATCCACATCAGTTTGAAAACTTCAATACTTTGTTTAACTAACGAGGTTAAAAAAAATTCTTTCTACCCCCTCTAATGCATAGGAACTCTTACTTTAAATAAAGGTAATTATAGTTGCCAAGATTATAAACTAGAAGGCAACAATTAATTGATTTTATCACTAATTATAATAATTCTTGAGATCATCAAAGCCAAACACCACATTATTTGGGTTTTGAGTAAATTTCCTACAATGATGCCCCTTCAATTGGTTTCTTTTAATAGAAAGATGTATTTAAGTTATTTTTCCCTCGTAATAAAAATACATTATTTCATTTAAAACATGTCACTTCAAAAAATATGATCGGAACGATAAGTTTAAGAAGACGAGAGCATCTCCCTAAGATTAATCACATCAGTCCATAACAATAAATTTGTACATTAAATGATTATTAATATATGAAGAATTCTATGCATTAGTTATTGGGACGTGCTATATAGAAGTCCTACACTCTGTACATCATTTAAAAATATGTGATTTTATTCTTTTATTATTATATTTCATTCAGTATGAAATATGAAAATGAGGGTAAAAAAGTAAAATCACATGTTTTTAAGTGGTATACAGGAGTGTAGCTTTTGTCTAGAATTTTTCTTAGTTACTATTCACTTTCTCATCTCATATCTATGATTTTTTTTTTTTTTTATAGAGTATTTTTCATAAGATGTAGGGTGTGAAATAATAAATAGTAATTGATAATAATAATTTTTTTTTTTAGGTAAACAATACCCAAATAAGCCATAGTTGACTTAATATTAGCTCATCCTTTCTTATCATGGGAAGCATAAAGCTTCAGCTAATACAAAGGAACTTTCTGGTGCCTATTCCACTTTGAAGCGTGCAGGTGCAGACCGCCAAGTGGGAACAAGACCCTCACTTTCCTGTCCTCCATCTTTTTCAGTTTTTGGCATGTTTTTCACATCCCAAGAAAAAAAGGGGAATTACATGATGTTTGCTTGTTCAGCATCTCACAGACTTGGAGGATGAGAGAGGAAGGGGTGGGGTTTCCAAGGATAAGCTGTAGTTGTAAGCTTTCTTTGCGGGGGGGAAAGTCGTTTTCTTTAATTATCTTCAAGGATGGATTGGCCATGAAAAAGAAGGTGGTTGGGTGTCAGAATATGAAAGCCATATGCACTAAAGTTTTGACAAATTATAGCCAAATGGGTAGTATGTTAAGCAGAAAAGAGAGAAAAAGACAATAGGGTAATAGGAAAACATCACCTCGGATTCTCTCAAGGCTTTTAGATCCATCATGATCTTTAAATTAATTATTAAGTAAGAAAGGCTAGAAGCCATGTTCATACAGCAGAGAAAAAAGCCACAGATCAGGGCTACAAGAAACTCTAGACCTAGTTTTATAGGGTTGTATTTTGGATCAAATATATTATCTTTTTTTCTTCTCAGTATTTATGTAAAGAATATATAATGTGTGGATTTATGCAAGTAAGCTTGCAAGTGCCTCTCATGCATTAAATGAAATTAAGATGTCGATGCATTTGGTAGCATAATTTAGTTGAGGAGGATGACCCTCCAACCAAAATTAGGTTCATAATTATATCAGAAGACCAATTGCTAGTCATGTTAGCTTTGGCATTTAAATGTTTGGATTTATCCATATTTGATGGTCTTATCAAGGAGTTTGAAATTTTGTCTTAGTTTGAAGTTATGTAGAGCTGAAGTTCCCAATTTCAAAATGAGAAATGATATTTGCAGTCGTAAAATGCGCAAGCATTACGTAATTCTTTTTTAAAAAATAAGTAAATATATGACCCATATAAAAAATAATAATAATTTTGTAATAGTGGATCATACTATTTTTTTAAACGATTATGCAATGCTTATACATTCCACAATTGTATGTAGTATTACTCTTTAAAAATTGAGGTCATTTTTTTTCCTTATCAAAGAGTGTGTTGGAACTGGAAGTATGTTAAGGGCTTAATAGTTAATAGTCCTCTTTTTGAAGTAAATCTCATAAGGGCCCGAAGAGGTTTAGGCCCATGGAAAGGGCTGTTCATGTTACAGTAATCAATGCCTCTTTGGAACCAAATAAATTTGTCCGAGTATGCAATGTCTGTTTTAATGACTATCAATCTCAAAGCTTTCTTACTCGGGAGAGTTTTGTGTTTTGTACCGAGATTTGTAGATTGGTGCTAATATCCCGTTTTATGAAAACATTTACAATAGAATAATGCTATGCTATGGCTATACCAAAATAAGGCCCTAGATGTTGTTCAAACTTCAGAGGGTGAAGGATGGCCAACCGCTTCTGCTTGTGTTGAATATGTAAGCGTATTATAATTAAAATGCAATACAAGAAACCAAGAAGCTTCCAATGTTAGATGATGAGAGTAAATTGCTTACCAAAGTTGGTTGAACTTTATTGAAACTGAACCTACATCATTAACTGCTCAAGACCAGAGAAGTTAAGGACATGTCAACTCTTGGTTCTTAGGTGGGTCTTGCATGTAATTGTGCAGGGATCATCCAGAATCATTTGCATGCTTAATAAAATCAAGGTATATCAAAACCCAGATCCCCTACCAGAAAGACCCGGGACAGGGCTCGAGCGACTGCTCTTACTCTTTGCTTAATTGGTGAGTCAAAACCACGAAACACCGGAAAGGCGAGATTTGCAAACAGATTTTCCTTTTATGAGCAAAACACTCTGAAACATGCACTTCTTTGCAAGTTCATATTTTTTTCTTCTGTGATTTTGACCAAAATTGGGTATCAGAACTACCTTTCTCATTTCAAATTTGAGAAAGCAGAAACATTGGTGAAATAGCATCCATTATAACTGAAATATACAAGTATTTGTAACACTAAGACAAGCAATCTTTGGCAGATCATCATTCACGGCCCGAAACAGTCTTCTTCACAACTCCCACTGAGACTAAAAACTGATCAAGGGATGATAAAGTTTTCATGTCGTCTGGAGGGAAGTAACTGGCAGCCTTTCCCATAAGTGATGTGAAGAAAAGAGAGAGTGGATTGCGATTCATGTAACGGTCACCCAAGAGGTCATCAAGAAATGCGAATGCAGCCAAGAAATCTGACCTGCCTGCATTCACTGGAGCAGCAAAGTGAGCAGGAATTATCCTCTTGAATCTCCAGTCCCGTGCAATACCATCAATCCAATCCCTGACCTGAAATTAAAGACGCACACATGATTTTAATGCTTCTTTCTTCGTTTCAGTGAAATGTGCTTATGCTTTCAAGTCAATGTCAAAATCTTACAGTCACCACACTCAGTTTGGTTCCATTGGGGAAGCATAATAAGGCTAGATCCTGTATTAACTAGACACATTTGTTTAATCTGTGTGGGATCTTTTAATACACTTGGAAGATAAGGAGGAAAAGATTCGAGGAACGCTTATACTGGTAAAAAAACTTCTGTGATGTCTACACATGGGAGATCAATCTAAAAGCTTTGCAAAACCTTATTTTCAAGTAAAGATATTCTCTAGAAACTCCAATTAATATACTAACAAAAAAGAAAGTTTGTGTAGGAAAAAAAGTGAGAAATGTTGTTGTTTAGCTACCTTTTCAGGGACTTTGCTGAAGACCAATGTCTTCACAATGGGTGAAACAATCAGTTTTTGTGACATCTGAGCAAAGCTGGCATTAGGCTCCAACAGATTTGATGGACCGAGAAACAAGATTTGAAGAACCATTCTTTCCCAACCTGCACAAAAAATAAGTCTATGTCTATACTTTGTAATACGGACCTACAATTCAGTTTATTTGGCATTTTTCTCAATTTCACGTGCAAGCGAAAAACAATATGCTCTTTGGAGCTCAATAGAGGACTAACCCTTTTGGCGGTTCATCTTGTTGTCGAAACCGGTTCCTCTGGAACTTCCTTTCCTTTACTAAGAAGCTTAACAGCCAGACCATTTTTCGCAGATGCTAATAAGGATTGTTTGCTTATACACTCTGGTGGCTGCCTTGGTACAAAAATTACTGCATCTGTTACAAGTAATGTTCTTGAACGCTTATGATAGAATGCCACCTCAACATATGGCCCAATTCCTGACATACTCCACAAGTAAATAAGTTAGCACTAGTCTGAACTCATGAAGACAGGGATTAGGTAGTTGATGCATAGTTTACATTACCAACTTCTGGTGAGCTTAGAATTTTATGTTCGATCTCATCAGCCCATGGGGTTGAGAAGTTCTCATCTTTCAAGGTTTTAGCACGGAAAATTCCTAAAAACTCAAGTGGCAAATTCAAGGGCCAACTCCATTGCCTTGGGGCCACCCATAACTGAGCCCGAGGGAACTTTCTAGAAAATGGGCCAACAAATATTTTATGCTCATAAGCAAAAGTAGGGAGAACAATGTATTCCACTGGAGCTCCTAATTCCTTCAAAAGCTGGCAAGACATTAAGAGATCATCAAAAAAAAAAAAAGTTGTAGGTCCATAGAAGTGATGCAAAATATTCAAAGGTCAAGGAAAACATAATTCGAACTGAAAGAAAAGAAATATGCTACAATAACATACTGAGCAAAACAAAGAAGTTCTTGGATATGCGGTAAACATAGATAATTCACTTTTTCCTGACCAGTTGATGTTTCTTTACAACCGTTTAGAGTGAGTATCATAAAAGATGCTGCTCACATGCATTCCTTTCTGAATGTATTTCTTGATGAAAATAGTGGGCACTATTGAAGTTTTTTGTAAGTGATGCTCCTATAAGCGTTTAATATCTTGCCATGCCGCTTTTAATGCGAGAAACTGACCACATTTGGTCTCCACGTATGCTCTATTTATGAGGTATTGAAATCGACTCGAGCTCACAAAGCCTCATCTCTTAACTCTGTCGTCATTCCACAAGGTGGAGTTCTTAGGCAGCCTAACAGATTGACCTATATCCTTTAATACTGGAATGATTTGATCCTTCTTGGGCTTTATTCAATTAAAAAGCAGTAATCGACAAAAACTCAATTCAAAATATAGGAAACTGTTTCAAGGAAAAAAAATTTCGCAAAAGTTGTGAATCAGCAGTAGCCTTTACAGGCTATGGAAGAGATATGGGCATGCATTTTCATTTCAGATGCCACCAATACTCTCTTGAAAGTTCAACAGAAGTGAAGAACAAGATAGAACCTGAATACACTCCTCTGTTGGAGCAATTGGGGCATGGACCCATAATCCCCCAGATTGGAGTTTAATGACTGTCATTCGAATGTTAGTTGAGACACTGCTAAAGCCTAATGCTTGCTCTTGTTCGAAAAGCCATATGCAACCCTTCACAGCCTAAAAAGGATATTAATAGAAGTGAGAAGTTTATGAAAAACAGAACTTCAAACTGAACTCTACCTCACTGAACATGAAATCTAATGGTTAAGTTGAAGGTAAAGCGGCATACCTCAGTCCTGATAGTGCGCCTATTGAGAAAAGGGCCAAGAGGGAAAGGAAATCCGGTGAAGTTGAAGTAGAACCTGCCACCACCACTGCTTGTGGTTGGCGCGGGAAGGCCTGCTGAAGCAACCACGAAATTGATGGCATCCCTTCTCTTGTTTCTGGGTTTCAATTGTAAGCAAAAACCCTGTAATGACCCACCAAGAAATTTAAATTGGGATCTCTGAGAAAGATTGGGTTCTGGAGGACTGTGGATTTTTGGTAGCAAACGGCAATTGGAGCTACCATTTCTTTGAACTCTCTATGTTCGTTACTTCTTTTACCATAAACTGAACATAGACTCGGTGTCTGCATATGGAAGGATCCATGCTTGCGATTCCAGGTTGTGCTCGTGACACGTGGTAGGAGGATCTATGTTGGAATGTCCGACGTGGACTTTCAAAGCATTTTAGATTTATTGTGGATGATGAAAAAAGGAAAAGAACATTGTACTTTGTAGAGATAAATTCTTACTTTAACTATGGGCCCTCGTCATTGGGCACAATTGAATTATTTGTTAATATCGTCTTTTTAATAATGGTAATTTTATATATCAGTTATTATTTATTTTTATATTTTATATTTATAATTTTTTTATAAAATGTAAAAGTATTTTTCATAAAATATAAATTGTGGGATAATAAATAATGATTGATGCATAATTTTTTTTAATAATATATTAGTTATCATTTTGTCATTATCCAGCATGACATTAAATAAATAAAAATCATTTATCATTTTTTTAATGTGATAATGCAATCTATTTTTAAATTGCTTTTATATGTCAACCACTTAAAATATGTTACCTAACATGTGTGACTTAAATTTTAAGATAACAAAATAAAATATAAAAAGCACTATTTTTCTTTGAAAAATACTATATACTTACAATTCTACTTATATAAACATACGTGTGTCAATTACTTGAAAATTATAAAACTTTTAAAATTTTAAAATTGAAATTCAAACTAAAAATAAAACACTAATAAAATAGGAGTTAGTCAACATGAAATCTCTAAATGGGGATTGCTCATGCAAGCCCATACACTTATTTTTTTTTAAAAAATTACAATAATATCTTTTTCAAAATGATTTTTTTTTCTTGAGTGAGGGACTGTGGGATTGCATGTGCAGTTCCCCGCTCAGGACTACAAATAGAATTTCTCATAAAACAGAACTGCCACTTGATATGTATAATATTGTGCGTAAAATTATACACACGGGTAACGCTACTCCCTTTGGATGGAGCGAGCGAAGGCAAAATATCATCATCCAAAGTTTTATTCAAATTTTGGTAGATGTTTCATGCACGTTTGCTTAGGGTCACGCGGAAGGATGAACAATTGGGCATGCCCATGTCTAAAAGGGGTCATAGCTGTAACACCCTGTGTCTGAATGGGTTGGAGAATTACTACCGGTTACCTAAAATCATCTCTCAACAATACAAATATATTCTAGTAGAAAAAAAAATACAAAAATATAATTTTCAAAGAATCCATAAACATCAATTCATCTATTTTAACCACTTATATATACAATCCCCTACAAGGTCCTCAATGAAATAATCCAATAAGATAAATGAATAACTCTGTAAATCTCTATAATAATATCAATCTCCCAATATATCAAACCAACATAAGGAAAGTATCTTCTAATAATTACAGTACCCTTAGATACTCAATAAACAATTCTCAGCTAAACTCTGCACATACTTCCTAATTTTGATTTCTAACTGAATTATCAAAATCATCTGAAAAATATTATGAAGATAAGGGATGAGTTATCGACAATTAAGTAAATAGAGAATATACACTAGTATGTACACATGAGCCTTTTTACATAGTTCAGAATGTAGAGCAAAACATTTTTAATTTCAGAGTGTGGAACCGAAACAAATTCTCAAAATATCAGAGCGACAGTTCAAAAATATTCATTTTAAAAAAATTCTTTGGCACAGCATAACTGAACATTCATATCATCTTATATCATATCGTATTATAGTATCATATGAGAACAGGGCCATATTTAACCCCTGTGATAGGGTTGTGCTATCCCCGATGACTAAACTTGGCAGAGACATAAATGAATATTTTCCTTATTATTTTCAGAGCCCCAAGTGTGCACACAAGAAAGACCACAGAGAAAACCACTTTGTTTCCAAAGTTGGTGCACTCAGAGATAGAAAAGTTGGTACCTACCCAAATAAAAGTAACAGTTTTACACTCCTGGTATGGTCAAAGTAGAGCAAAGCAAAAACAGAGCTAGTTACAAAATCAGAATGTCATGCCAAAGGTTTTTAAATGTCACATCATATCAAACAGAATACTAAACAGAATCATATCATTTTCATATAATCAAAACAGATTCAAAGCATCTTCACTTAACATGCACAAATTTTCAAATTTTATATTTGCTCTTTTTGTACAGTTCTGAAACAAAATGTCAAAAGTTTGCTCATGTCCACACTAGTAATGACAAAATATTTTATCTTTTATACAAATTTCATGAGTAATGCAAAACACATAACTGAGATTGTTTTCATATTTTTTTTAAAACAAACATGCATATTTTCATAAATCAACCTTAGTCAATTTATTTTCTTTTATGCAAAGTTTAGCATAGGAATTCCAATTACCTGAACTTTTTAATTTCTCTAAATTTGTTCACAGTGGTGTCGAACGAATGTTAATCGTCACCTATAAAATAGACATGTAACTTACTTAAATATCTAATTAAACACATATTTCAATATTTAAACCTAAAATATTAAAATAACCTATTTTTTCTAAAGTCTATAATTTTTGTAACCCTAAAATATTATCACTTCCCAAATTAATCGATATCCACTTCATTCTCCAACTAAAACATTAAAATCTAAATTATTATCCACCTTTAAACGTCTAGTTTCTCTCAGTTTAATCACAAGAATATGCTACCAAACGCTACGACCATTTACTGTGCAGGGGCATTTATGTAACATGCTTCCTATAGGATTTAAAAAAGGCGTGCTAACCATTGGAAAGGAAAGGTGGTCTTACGTGGGCAGTCATGCGACGCAGTTTGTCGCCGCAGTTCTGGCGAGGAGTGGCGGCTGCTTTCCAAGGCGGCAGAACATGAAATGAGAGAAAAAGAGAGAGTGCATGGTGTACTGAGAGTTTCTTTTCTTTGAGAGGGAAAAAGCCTTACCAAGGGACTTACGTCGTGCGACTCAGAAGGACATGGCGGCAGTAGCTGGTGCATCGTGGGAGGCTTGCTTTCCAGTGATTAATAGTGGCTCGAGTCAGTGGTGGCAGTGGCTTAACTGTGCAATTATCATGGTGGTTGGGCGGCTTGCAAAGAAGCCTTACGTGGTGGAGGTGTCTGCTCTATTTTCGTGTAGTGAAACAGGGGACTTCCGTGAGGTTGAATGTGGTGGTTACCGACCAACAGGGTTGCTAGGGACGGCGGTGGTGAAGCATACAGTGTGAGGCTATCTTCCACCGATGTGGCGGTGGAAGAATCACAGACGGCATACATGGGCATGGGTGTAGTCGACAGTGGGTCATGCTTTGTTTTTCCTTGATTAAAACAGGGGCTTCCGTGCATGGGTTGGGGCTGACTGTGGTGGTTTCCGTTGGTGTTGGGTGAAGGTGGTTGGGCACGGCTGGGCTTCGGTGCTTGGTGGTTCGCGGCTAGGTCGTTTTTCCGTGGGATGAGGTAGTGGTATGAGGAGATGCAGTGGCTCGACTAAGGTGGTTTAACCATGCGACAGGATGCTAAGGCTGCAGGGTTGTTGTTTCCAGTGAGCCGTGGAGGTGGTTTCTATGGTTTTTGCTTCCAACGAAAGGTGGTGGTGGTGGCTACATGTTGCTTACTGAACGTGGAGACGTGCAGATCGAGGGTGGTGGTGTGTGCAATGCGGTAACCCTAGGGACTTTAGAAATGAATATGAAAGCTAGCCGTGTGATCTGTGTTTGGGAGGAAGGGAAAGTGTGCATCAACGTGTACAAGTGTATATACATATAGCTGCCGTGAACCCTAGTGGACAGAGACGTGCATTGTGTGGAGTTTGTAACTAAAGAGAACCTTGGGTCTCATGGTTAAGAACCAACGGATCTAGGTCTTGGGGTAATCAGGTAGGTTCACTTCAAAAAATATGGGCCAAGTCTTGGGTAGGTGGATGATCTTAAGATTCTTAACAAATGAGTTGAGCCAGCCAGTTAGAGCAGTCGAAAAAATTTATTTGGTTGTCCGTATTCTCACGGGTCAAGTATTTAATAAATACTAATGGTTTTGACAACTTTCATGACATCAAAGAAAGCAGTTTTTACAAAATCCAAGACATCTAAGAAAGCTTAAACACCAAACAAAACCTTCCACGACCACAAGGTGGTGTTCCAAATCAACGAATCTGCAGAACCGATTCTTTTTCTTATTATTTAGTAAAAATCTATAAAGGAAACATTTGAAGTTTCACAGCACATGAACAACAGACAAATCCAACATGCAATCATCCACTCCCACAACACAAGGCCAATCCCATGAGTTGCAGGCGATGCAACGAGCCCTGCCAGTGACTTAAATAATTAATTATCGAGGCTAAAATAACTATATTATATTTCATTGATCCCAACTCTACCATCAGACAAACAACTTGAGATCAAATTACATAACTATCACATAATATTTCTCATACAAACAAGCGTCTGAGCTATTCATAAGCCTTGTACTAATTACCTATTACAACTGTACTCTTCAGAGAAGCTTTGAATATCCACAATGGAACCATGTCTTGGAAACTTAAGAATTTGTATTGGACTTAGAAGCAACCAAAACTTTAAAATTCCAGAAAATAATATCATGTCATCATGCCAGCCAGATTCAATAAGAGCTGAAATGATTCTGAAAATAACGAGGCTTGGATGATCCTGAGACCAAGGGGCCTTGAATGGAAAGCACTGGACGCAGCCTTGTGGAAAGTTGCCGAATTATAAAGTTGATGATATTTGGATAGAGAGGCGCCATTTTAGAGGAGCAAATTTCTAATCACAGCACTCGCAAACAACTGAGAGATGAAAAGTTCACGTGATAATTTCTCTCACAAGCCAATCCAGACTAGGATATGCAAAGTACAGTATAAGAAATGATGGGAGAGCAAACACAACTGTAACAAGTATGTACAGAGCCAAGATGGCTGCACTGGCAGGTATTGCATATAAGACAATCAGAAGAAATATAACCACCAATGGGAATTTGGCTGTCAAATGAACAAAGAAAACCAGTGACTTCCGAAGAAAGGAGTGCAGATTCTCCATACTGAGGTAATTATTGAGACGACCATGGTCATGGTTTGATCTAGATGGCTCAGGATGACGAGTATTTTGTACCCTCCTGAGGTTACCATAGCCGACTTGACCATTCGGTAAATTTCCATTTGTTGGACAGACTAATTGATGACCCCCAGAGAAGGAAGAATTGGACTTCACTCTATCACCATTCATGCTCTCAACCATCCAGAGAAGAAAATAGTTCTTGCGAGGAAATTTGAGATTTCCCCTGTAAATCAGACGAAAGGATAAGAGATTGCACCATGGGCAGGAGATAAAGAGTGGAAGCTGAACTGGTAGAGTGGGAAATTTCACAACAGCCCATTGCAGTCCCAGTATGCAATTTTTACAAAGGGTATGGCCGCACCATAAAACATAGGGTACATTTTCAACAATGTTAAAGGATTCCCAGCATATTGGGCACTCTAGACCTTCCTCTCTGCTAACAGTAGAAGAAGCCTCATCATCAGAGCATTCAGATGTGGCTTGGTTTGGGTTTAGAGGGACATTGTTTTTCGGCTCAACACTTCCAGCTGTGCAATTGGATGCAAAATTCCACATTCTAATATCAGACAGAGGATGACCAAGAAACTACCATCACTTGCTAAGGATGTGACATAACACTTGAACAAAGGAGTCCCATTACCATGATGACTGCTGGCAGCGGTTTGCCCCTGAAAGAAAACATAGAGTAAATTCATAAGGGAAATCACCATTATGCATTGATATCAATATGTTGTAAAACATTCATCTTGTGCTTCATTTCGTATGATAGCAACTGGCATATGATAATTGATATCAATATAAAACTGGTAACAACACATTAATTATGCTCTCATCCTAAGTGATTGGAGCAAGCAACTTATATACTCAATAAGGGGCATGACAATCTTCCCTCTTAAATTCTGGATATCCTCATCACATCATTCCAGTATAGATAGTGCAGCTCAAGTCTCACACTTATGGCTAGGGATAAACACCAATAATATTTGTAATGACTCAAGGAAAACGCAATCCAGATCCGTGCCTGTAGTCCAAAAGAACCAGTCAAGGTTACAATTGGAATCCCTTGCAATTATTATAAAGGGCAAGAACTGAATACATGGTAACACAAAAAATTTGAAAACGCATGTTAACGTTTGAACTATGATAAGGACCTAACGGTGAAGAATCGGAACTTGCGATCCATCTTTCTGCTTTGATCAGAAAGTCTAAAGCATGAACTATAAAACAAAGTATTACTAAGCACCAGAGATTTATGCACTAGCAAGCACGTAAATGTGCCTCACAAAGACATGCTGAAAAAAAGTGCAATGATACACGCTAATCTATCTCAAGCAAAACTTGGTCAGTCACGAACCAAACCACTTCATCCCAGTTACACCCACAACTACGGAACACAAATAGTTGCTTAAATCAATTCAAAACACCGAAAAGTTCAACAACATTTACTGAATCTCAAATCTCCCACTATTAAAGCGAAGTTTGAACCATTATCGGTAGCCTCGTGCATTTCCGCATCAAAAACTAATTGCCCAATTCAAAAAGAACGAAGCCTATGTTTCTTATTGAAAAAAAAAAAAAAAAACAAAGCAAACGTTCAATACTTTGAAAAAATCACTCGCGACAAAAAGTGAAATACACTTCCGTCTTCACCTTGTCGAATACCTATTTCATCTTCTAGCCCCCAAATTCCAAATGGATCTCTCGGATTCAGCCTTTCCCAAAAAAGCTCATATGAGAACGGAAGAAAGAATCACCGAAAATCGAAGCCATAAACATAAACCTAAAATTCAAGTTATCGAGCATAAAACGGAAGTTGGCAATCGATCCGTAAAATATTAAGCATGATTAGCGGTGGTTAATTATTTTTTTTATAACAGCGATAGTAAAGCATTTAAGAGAGCTTAAATAACGAACAATTAAGAAAAATTGATTCTCACCGATTGGTCGATGCACTACTTGACATCAAACAATCAATCTCTCTCTCTCGCTCGCTCGCTCTATGCTCGGGGTTTCGAGCTCCAAAGTCTGGGGCTGTTGCATAGAAATCGAAGCTCTGAAGAAAGAAAAAAAAAAAGCTTTAGAAGTGAGATTATAGATTTGGGATTCGATTTTTGGGCGTCGGATTCATTGTGTAACGAAAAGAAGAGAAGAGGGACGTCGTGGAAGTCTCGCCTCCTTCCCTACCAGTTTTCCAACTGGCACCGTTGCAGTGTAGCAAGGGCTGGGCAGCGGTTGCCCATATCGGCCCGTTTTCTAATTCTCCGGCCCATAAGAGTAATTGCTGAATTTTAAAGGGTCTGAAAATATAGTCTTTTTCTCCAAAATGGATTCTTCTGCTCCAGCCCATCTATAAATTTGATTTGTGTTCATTAAGCATCTAAGAAATACGTACTTTTTTAATTAAAAAGTGTAACTTTAAAGAAATTCACACGTGTCCCTTTATTAAGAAAAACATGGTTAGAACTGTTTTAGGTCACGAGTTACATAACATTAATATATAATTATTACCTTAATTTCCTTTTCATGATTCTTAATTTGTTTTTTTTTTTTACGTACGACTGATGCATGCATGTGATCATGATGTGTTGGAATGTTTTTACTGATTAATCATGTCAGTTAGACTCGATCGAGTTAATTGATTGGATTTGAATTTCTATATAATGTACGTGGAGGTGGCCCGTTGCATTATGCATGCTGGCCACCTTAATTCGTGTCTCATGTAATCATCAGATGATCAGAAAATTAATGACAAACAGATATGGCATCAACTACGTACGACCTAGCTTGCTTGTGGCAATGGCAAGCCACGATCCATGATGATCAGCTTCGTTTTATATTTAAGAAGACCTTTTCCTTTTTGGATTAGAAGAGAAAATTCAAGCTGTAAATTGGAACCTAGCTATAAATGCGTATTTTTTTTAAGGGTATTGTTAACACTTAAAAATAGTGCAACACTTCAGAATAGAAGAAAAATTTATTTCCAGTGCCTGAATCAGTATTGTGTGGAGCCACATGCAATAGTCCGGTATGGTTATACGGTGTCCGGTCACATCCATGATGGTTGTACAGTGTCTGGCGTACAGTAAATAAATGTAGGAGAAATAAAGAGAATGAGATACACAGATTTACGTGATTCGGCACTGAGCCTACGTCCATGGAGGTTCGAGGAGGGAAGAATCTACTATAATAAACTCGTTTTACAGTCTTTCATCCTCACTGTACAATAGATCTCGAAAGTTTATCTTCTTGAGGAGATATCGTTTCTGGAACTCCTTTCGTGATATTGAAAAAGCCTTCTACGAGAAACTTGGCCAAAAGTCCCTAGAGTTGTATTTGCTCTTGCCTTTTATCTCATGCCCCATTTGCTTTGTATCAATTATATTTGCTTTATGTCATATCACTCATTATTTATATACACTCCTCTCTTTTTCTCATGATATCACTAACACTAACACCCTTTTCAGTCTTTTATCTCCTCCTTCCCTCTCTCTTTCTTCTCTCGTGATAAGTTCTCCCATGTTAGGTTGGGTCTTGAAAATACTATGGACTCGTTATATTTTATCCCTGACAGGTATGTATTCGCATTCTAATTTTGGAAACATAATTCGTGAATTAACCAAAGTTTAGAAATTATCCCATGATCACTCTCCATCGACCTTTGAAATTCTAGCTAGCATTATTTTCATTTCTGATCTATCTTTCAATCCCTTTAAATCTACCCGAAGCTCGTCCTGAAATTCGTGAAAACTCAAGAGATTAGTGTCTGGTCGAAGTTTACATACATAGTGAGCTTATAAGCAATTCTTCCGTTAGAGAGATAAATTATTATTATTATTATTTTTTTACATACCCCAATCTCATCTTACTTTTATTTTGAAGTAATAATATTACTCATCAACTTTTAAATTTTTATATAAAAATAAAAATTACCCAAAAGTGATAAAAAAATAGTTTATTTTATACAATAAAATGAGAATTTAAAGAAATATATATTCTCAACTTGATCAATCATAGCAACAATTATGAATATATACACGTAAATCCGTAAAGTTTGTTTTACAGATCACCA
The DNA here is from genome assembly GCA_029856935.1 of Cyclocarya paliurus. NCBI lineage: Eukaryota > Viridiplantae > Streptophyta > Magnoliopsida > Fagales > Juglandaceae > Cyclocarya > Cyclocarya paliurus. The sequence continues at coordinate 5,831,401 of CM056950.1, forward strand.
CTTGCTCAATCATAACATTTGCTTTGATTGGTGAAGAATGGTCTCAATTTCTTGAACTCGAGTCCAAAGAACAAGTGGTACGGCACATGCGATATGTGTACGGAAAATTGAAAAGGACCACACACTGCTAGGTACCTCACAAAAATTCCAAATCATGTCAGTATTATGGGGGGACCCAGCTATATTGGCAGTGATATTGCTTATCTGCCTTAACCTGTTTAGATTAGTTTTCTTGATGATCATTCACACACACACACACATATATATATATAAGACTAGAAGATATTTCTGATTTGTTCTATATATAGTTAAAAAAAAAAACCTTAAAGGAAAGATTTTCTACTTTTGTGTTACCCCTATTAATTATATATAGTAAAAGAAATGCAGTATATTAATAATTAATAATTAGTACTAGTCCAATGTCAATGATCCATAATGTTAAAGTTAATTATTAAAAGAGAGATCTTTATAGGGTTTTTGTTTGGCTGTATATATAATATGGTAAAAAAAGTGATCCTTAAAATAGAGATCGTCTTTTAATTAAGGATCCTCTAGTACTACTAGCTGATCTATATATGGTAAAAAGAATCAAATCCTACGATTTCATCAAGTAAATGAAAACAGCCTATGTTTTAGCTAATTATTTTCTAAGTACTGAAGCTACGGTGATGAGGTTTGCTGTGAACAAGCCATTGTTTTTTTTTTTTTTTTTTTAAAGGAGATAACATGAGTACGTACCTCAATTTTATGGCAGATGAATACATTTTACACAACTTGACAAAACTTGGGAAGTACATGCAGGATAGAAAGATAAGGTCCCAAAGCCATTGCTTTCAACATGTTAATTTGCCATAAGAAACAAGAAAGGTTTAAGAATTAATCCAATCAAAATCATCCATTTTTTTACTTTCATATATATATATATATATGTGTGTGTGTGTGTGTGTCTATCTGTCTATATATAACTCTCGGCTGTGTTTGGTTGTTGGACCCAACTCAACTCATCATCATTGATGGGATCCACTATTTTTTTAAATTTTCATAAAAAAGTTAAACACATTTTAAAGGGACTTACAAAATATTATTATTCACAGTTCAACTCTTCTCAACATTCAAACACAGTCTAAATCTTCTCACACGAAGTACTACATCTAAAATATACAACTATGAATGTATGCATGAGGAATACTATGATAAGAAAAGAAGAAGCCTCTAGATCAGCTGTAGAGAGCAGCACCTCATGTTATGATTTGAACTGATCATATTAAAAAAAAAAAAAAACATTTTATATGCACGTAACTGATGATCAGCATGATGACAGACAACTTTCAGTATATAGCGCCTCTCTCTCTTGATTAGGACTTGTGGCTATAAGCTGCATTCTGCATCATGTGTACGTAGTTCATACTCCATAAATTAAATTCCGTTTCCAAGTTGGTTTGGTCGACTCATATATGTATAAATATATATATAGTACTGCCATGGTATATACTCATTTCCACACACAAACAGAGAGAGAGAGAGAGAGAGAGAGAGATTATGCAGATCTTACAAGACATTGCAAATGTCAAAAACATGACTAGCAGCTAGCTAGCTAGGATCCAAACACATATGCATGCACCCAACTTGCGTGTATTAATTATTGGTTCCTTCCTGATGATGATGATCGGTACAGCTTGTTTGTGGTCAACAAGAATCCAAAGTTTGGTGGCCCTAACTAAGCTATATATTTGTGTTACATATACCTCTATTCGATATGTATTTGGATGCACAGTACGTACCTGCATCTAGAGCATGATGCAGCTAGCTAGCTAGCCATATATGCATACATGCATGCTGAATAATTCATGTAATTAAAATCATCACCGTAAGTACTTTTAACTGCGATGATGATCAAGAACATCATGATGAGCAAAAAGCGATTTTGCAATTCAAGATTGAGGGCGACGTTTTTGTAAAAACTGAAAAAGAAAGGATGGACGATGAAGAAAGATGAAGAACGACAGAAACATCATGCAATTTCGCAAAGTAACTTAGTCATGCAATGATTCCCATATTAATTAATAATTCCGGCCCCCCTTTGTCTCACTTTCTCACGCAATATTTTATGATCATATAATATCCTTCTTGATGTAATTATTAATGTCTATTTCTTTTTTCTTTTTTGAGCGGAATTTCTAATTGATCTTTAATTTCATACTCTTCTATATATATATATATATATATATATATATATATATATATTGATATATATGAATAGCGTACATTCACAAGCGGGTTTGTTTTGGTAAGGAAAATACTGATGAGACCTGGCTAGCTAGTACACCTTCTGATGTAGTTTTTATTGGGTTTTAATTATATATGAAATTTTTTAAAATTGTTTGAATAAATGTTTTTTAAGATACTGGGATTTGTGAAAGTGGGTAAATATTATATATAAGATTTGAAGAGTTTTTTAAATATAATTTTTGAATTTTTTATTTTTATAGTAACTATAATTTTACGATTAAATGAAAATATTCTTAGATTGAAGCTGAGTACGTTTTAGAAAAAGAAAATGCAATATTTTTAATAGCCAAACATGTAGGAGATAACACATAAAATATGCCCTAGTTCAGAATATATTTCTAAGATCATAAGATTGATTAAGGGCGGCAGACTTGGCAAACATGAAATTATGATCTCAAAATTTTTAATATTTCTCACAACTCTATTCTCAAATATCACTCAAATGCAAAACATTTTTTAATTCCAAAATTTTAACATTTTCATCTAATCTTTATTCTTTTTTTTTTTTAAGGAAAACTGTCATTATTTATTCATCAATAAACTTACATCCATGATTGGATACATTATGTGGGATGCTCTCATATCAAACATGACATCATAAACTAAAATAATACATTTGGAGCTTCACCAATACATTATTTTCTTTTGTGACTGGTCTGGTCTACACTACTATAGATATTCTCTACAGACAAACAATCAAAAGACAACACTCTCTATCTAAATAGAGACTCAACCCCACCCTTCATAGAAGAAGATGACTTAACCTCTACAGACAAGAATATGAGAGACAAACTTTTATTTTAATTAACAACAAGGAACTAAAAAAGAAAAGCAATAAGATAGATGCGCAAAATGACAGATTGCAGTTTGGACCAACTCCGGTAGGCTTTGAAATCTGTAGCGGCATGTGAAGGTAACATGCTTGTCTCTTTTTAACCACAAAGATCAAATCTGAAAAGATCTGGTGGTGGCGAGTTTGAGGATTTGTGTGGCGAGAAAAGTTGTCGAAAGGGGCGGCACGTGAGGCCTGAGAGTCTGCTTGTACCATGTGTGTCTCTCGAGAGAGTTCGGAAAGCCATAGATCTGTCTTTGTCAGCCTTGAAGGAAGAAAAAAAAAACTACTTTAATAAACAAAATGGGTGGATGGATTAAGGAGGGAATGAAAGGAAGAATGAGAATGAGGCATCATCGGCTAAAATCAGATTTGGAGACCTTAGTTTTTTACAAGAGAGAGATGGAAAAGAGTATATATACCATCTAATCTTTATTTAAACACAAAATCAATACAATTTTTATAAATTTTAAAATAAAAATAATATTTAAATAATTTTATAACTTTATTTATTTATTTTTATAAATTCAAATATAATACTTATTTTAAAATATATTTAAATTTATTTTTTCCTACTTTACTAAAATCTAATAAAATATATTTACTTAAATTATTTTATTATTATCCATAAAATTTTAAAATACTCTAAACTTGAAATCAGGCCTAAAGAGTAAAATCCCAGTTAATAATCGTACAAGCTTTGAGGTGGATAATATTTGAGCTTTTCGAGATCTAATTATTGGGAACTTTTTCGACATCTCTCCAAAAGTCTTTTTCTGAGCCAACGTGTATCACGCTTTCTTTTTCACAAACTGACACAGCTTGGGGAGAGAGAGAAAAAACATACTGACATGACACAGTAGTTGTTCCATACAGAAACTTGTCGCCTGCGATATCCTCCGATCCTTTTTTCTCTCCGTAAATGATTAAAGTTGCGTTTGATTGTAAGACTGAGCTAACTCAGTTTAGTTTAATTTTAAATTTAATATTTAAATTTTAAATTATTAAATTTATCTTAATTTAAAATTTTCTTATTCATAAAATTTTTAATCTTTTTCAATTTGACACATTTTTATATGTGTGATTCATAATTTTTTTTAGCTTAACATATTTTTATACGTAGAACTCATAATCTTTTTTAATTTTTTATAAAAAGTATTAAACTCATCTTAAAATTTAAATACACTTTAAACTCAATTTAGATAAATTTCATATAACTCTATTTATTATTTAACTCATTACTATTTATAAAGAATTGAACTTAACTAAATTCAGTTCAACATCTAAACGTAACTTAAAAATACAGATACTAAATTTTTTGGGGATAAAACCTCGAATATAAAAGAACATGGCTAGCCACGTATATGAAATCACTACTAAAAGTAAAACCAACAAATGCAAATATTTTTATTCTGATAAAAAAAAATTTGTTTAAAAATAATACATACTAGATTTTTTTACAAAAATGTTAGAGTAATCGAATGTTGGGTTTCGATTGGGTCTCGACATTTTTTTTTTATTTAGTGATTAAAGAAGTGTTTTTTAGTGATATTATGATTTTTTAAAAATATTTAAGAATATAAAAAATGAGTAAAAAAATAATAAAAAACATTTTTGTTCTTATATATCGGGACTAGTCTCGTGCTAGCACTGCACATTTTTTTTTATGTAAATTTTAGATTTATCTAATTTTTCCAAATAGAACGTGAATGCCAACTTGCATATCTTATAAGTTGTATCTAGTGTTATTTTTTTTAAAATGAACAATATTATACACGACACTCTTATTCCATTATATAAGATGTGACTTATTTATCACTATTGAATAATCTTTTATCTTTTTGATTTGTTTTCTCACCTCAACCCTTTTTTCGCATTTTTCATCTGGTGAAACTGAAGATGATACTTTAGCATGTGGTGTAACTGGAATACCAAGCTCAGCAAGCTGAGCTCTCAAGAGTAGACTTCGTTTGAAGCTATGCAATTTGCTAGTCATCATCTAGATGCCCACTAGTCTGCTTTGCTTCAACCATCTCAATCTGTTGCAACTTTTTCCTCAAAGCTCGAACTTGTTTACAAATGCCTTCATTTGGATTTGTTCGATCCCATAGGTCTTCTTGCCATATTGAAAAAGAGAGGGAGAAGGAACTAGCATAGAGGAGATGGATCCCGGCGGGCTTCTTTTCTTTCCAGAGCAGACTTGCTTGTAAGAATAAAAACATAAAAATTGATGGGCAACGCCATCTCATCACAGTGGAATGAAAGTTGGATAATAGTGTAATATATAAAATTTTTCTTTTATAAAATATACTAAACCCCAACAAAAACTCGTGGTCAAGCAAGCTTATAAATGTAGGATACAAATCTAAGTTAAAGTAGGGCTAAGGACCCTATATTTAAAAATTAGAACAAGACCACTTCCGCTGGATTAGAACATCTCACATGCATTATATATACATCTAGTGAATTGATCCAAAGTAGTTCTCTCAATTGTGAGTTTATTCTCAAACTTCATCATGTCTTGTTTGAACGAATGGCGTGTGCAGCTCGAATGAATTTTTTGAAATTAAAATGCTGCCGACATGGAATCAACTTTTTGTTTGATAAATACGTCAAATATATTATTTTTAAACTTTAAATTGACATAGTGCTGTTCCTACCATTACAAACTCTATATTCAATTTGCAAGAGAGACAGATAAATAGGATACAGTGACGGTTTAATGGCTGCAAATTTCTCAAAGGAAAATGGTAGTACTATATATGTTGCATGGGTTAATTGTTTTTTTAATTTAACCGTTCATGTATTTTATTTTATTTTTAATTTATTTACGTAATAATTAAAAAAGTAATTATTAATATATTGATTTTTTTTTTAAAATATTTTAAAGAACAAAAATGCATAGTATCACTATCATTCTTCAAAAACATTAATGATTAATATGTCATATGATCAGTCATAACTTTTCACTGTTGCAGCATGGTAGGGGTCAGCTTTGTGAGGGAAAATGGCTTTTGTACTGGTCTGGAGGAATAATTATTTTTTTTTTTTTAAAAATGGACCCTATGGAAAGCTAAAGAATCGTGGAATAGTCTTTAAAAGTAGTACTGCTGAACTTGTGATCATCCCGAGAAGGGAGACCCTACATGATTCTCCTTTTGCTGTGGCGTACAAATTACACACTGGAATATTATATACTTTTGGATTGTTGTAAATGAATCATCATGATTTCACAGAAATATATATATATAGGGCTCGATCGTACGGCACCTCGAGGGTTTTAGGAACTTTCCCCTCACAAACACAGACACGCACTAGCTAGCGGGAAAACATTAAGTGAGATCGAATAGGTTCCTGAAACTGCCATGGCATCATGCATGCATGCACGCAAGGAAAGTGACCGAGGAGTACTGGCCAATCTGAGTAGCCTGGGAGGAGGTTGTCTAGCTAGCTAGCTGTTTAATATTGTTTTGTTGTGAAGGCGCCATGCATTTGATCAGTTTTTTTATTTGTTAATTAATATTTTTCATTATTTAATTGGTTAGAGATATAATTTTAAAGACTAAAAATCTGTTTTTTTTTGTTATATATTTTTCTTCGGAAAAAAACAACCTTTTAGATTTGGTGGGGGTTGTACCATGATCTTAATTGTACTTATTTTGGTAGAGACCATATTATATGTATTAATTATATATATATATCTTCGCTGGGATCGATGTTCTGAGCAATGATTAATATAGATATATACTTCCATATTAGTTTAACCAAAGTGGAGTGTAGCTAGCTGCTTCTAGAATAATCTGGCGATCAAATTTGAAATATTAATTATAGGTTATTAGCCCACCTTGGACCTATCTTCCTTGCATATCAACAAATTAAAAGGTATGAATCAAAGAGAAATGTTTTGACTATAAAAAGATCACACGATGATATGGCTTCAAATAGTACATTATTTTTTTTTATAAAATATATCTAAAAATCATGTTAATTTTATGAAATCTCTTTACCACTTCACTTAATACTTAATACATAATTGGCTTCCATGCATTCCCATGAAAGCAGTACTACTTGGTACTTAATTGCGCAGGGCATGCAGCTAGCTTTGAGTGTACGGCACGCCTTTTTCTTTTTCTTGGTTCTGATCTCATGGGATTTTCTTGCAAACACTATGACAAGCAAGGATCCAAAACAAAAAAGATCGATCAACTAAACAGGACTAATATTTTGAATGGCGCTCCATTACAACGCATTTTTTCGTACGTGCATCATGTCAAACCAAGAAAATTGAGCTTAATGTTTGTGAAGATAAGCTTTAAGAAAGGATTAAATGGCACTCATGAGCTTTAAGAAATGATGAGATCAGGTAGAAATTATAATAGTCTTGCAATATGCATGCGTCTTCGCACCTTGTGTCTGTGAACATCAGTAAATGCATAACTTTTTACTAGCAATGAAATGCAGATCACTTCTGAATTGAACCACAATTAATAGTGGAAGCAGCGTGAGGTTTAGTACTGATCTATCTCATCACTATCGATCTCGGCCTACCAAAATGGCAAAGTGAAAAAGTATATATATCATATGGTGATGGCCGGCTACTATCATGAAGAGAGTATCGTGAGCCTGAAAGACTATTATTTTCATGCCACAAGATTTTCCAATGAGCCCCCGCAATTCACGGGGAAACATGCAAGTACATACATGCTACGTGTATTAGCTAGCTAGGCACGCCAGTTTCTTTCTTTTCTTTTCATGCTTTCACGTCCATTTTATTTCTGAAACCAATCATTCTTATATGATATATTTAAACCCGTGTTTTTTCATGAATGACAAAGATAATGGCGCCCCTATTCTTTTTTCTGCATGTTGATTTAATTTGTAAAGCTTAAAGTTACCTGGTTGCAGATCAGAATGTCGTGCGCAATCATGATTTCAAAACATGTGGGGAACAAGATATCCTTTTTAGTATATATAGTTTATGCATGTCATCGGATTCTCATCGAGAAGTGATATATAGATTCATCAGCACTTTTTGCACCTGACAATTGACATCATGCATTAATTATTTAGTAGACAGCACGCACTCTATACGATAAGAAATATCCAAGGTGATCATATACACACACACACAATAAATTGCAGCGAAAGCTAATTTTACGAGCATGTGTACGTAAATATAGTACATCATGAGTAGTGTGGCATTGCAAGTATGTTGTAGTAATAGTTTAAGTCGTTTTGTTTTCAAACAATGCATGTTCTTCACTGATATTATTGGGTGAATTATAATGGTAATCTATAAAATGAGTTATATATAAATATTTCTTTTCAAGCAACTTATAACTGAGTTTGAACAGATTTTACTGTTAAAGAGAGAGAGAGAAAAAAAGAAGGCCGAAAAAAAGAAGAAGAAGAAGAAGAAGAAACGAAGTCGTGAAATCAACGTAAGATTGAGTTAATTCTTGCCATATCTCGAAGAACATAGAAACTACAAATCGCGAAATTTGATGGCCTCAGTTCCTTGGTTGGCCAGTAGTCCGGTCCGACTCTAGCCAGGCATATTAATATACCTTATTGTCACTTAACAGTAATTTGTCCGGTGTGGCATGGTAACTTGACCGGTGCTGGACCCATGCAGCCGCACCGGACAAGTTTAGATCGAACCCCACCACCGCTAGCTGCCAGGTTCCTTGAGCGGCTGGCACTCTTCATCCTTACGATTACGAACCCGCGTAGCCCCCCTCTTCATGTGCTACCTGACACTCTCCTCTATTATCATCCGTCCAAACAAACCAAACTCTTCTCTCTTCCTGTCGTCATCTGATCTCTCTCTCTCTCTTCCTATATAATAGACAAACATTCACAGACACACATGCATACTCCCTCTCTATCTCTTGATCTCCACCACCTCCTCTTCTCTCCCATGGTTTCAATCTTCAGACCATGCCTTTCATTCCCAAGTTCCACTTCTCCCTCTCAAGGTCACCCTCTGCTTCTCTTATTGATCATGAGTTGATATTGTTAATTGTTCTTCTCCTTCTTTATCTTTTCATCATAAAGACTCGGAATACAATTTGTATTGATATTTGGGAATTCCTTAATCGAATTGAATTTTATATATATATATATATATTGTATAATATATTTATATATGAGGATCATTACTTTATCATATTTTCTAAAGTTCGTTCTTCTAATTAACGTGGTTGCAGAATTATGGGACTATTCATTTCCAAGGATTCCTCGAACGGCAACAGCGAAAGCGACAACAACGAGGATGACAACCCTATCTCCAACTCCGTCGAATGCTACGCCTGCACCCAAGTCGGCGCGCCGGTGTTCCACTCCACCAGCTGCGACCGCGCCCACCAGCCTGAGTGGGAGGCCTCTGCCGGCTCGTACCTAGTCCCCATCCGGAACCGTCCCAACAGTAAGAAATCGACCAAGGGACCGGGGCCGTTGCGGCGAGTGCTGGACCCGCGCACCAAGCGCGTGCAGCGGTGGAACCGGGCGTTCCTGCTTGCCCGCGGCATGTCACTGGCGGTGGACCCGCTGTTCTTCTATGCGCTGTCTATAGGGAGAGGTGGGACCCCATGTCTCTACATGGACGGTGGGCTGGCAGGGATGGTGACGGTGCTCCGGACGTGTGTGGACGCGGTGCATCTGTGCCACATCTGGCTCCAGTTCCGGCTGGCGTACGTGTCGAGAGAGTCGCTGGTGGTCGGGTGCGGGAAGCTCGTGTGGGACGCAGGTGCGATCGCCTCCCACTACGTGCACTCCATCAAGGGCTTTTGGTTCGACGCTTTCGTTATACTCCCAGTTCCTCAGGTTAGCAATAAACCCTGGTATTGATGATGTTTCCCTTGAAGTACTGTAATTCTCCCCTGCTTCCTCTGTTTTTATTCTTTAGAAGTTACGTTCGAATCTCAAACTACTCTTTAACTTATCTCAGTTTCTCGTTATAATTTTTTTAAATTTTAATATAAAATATAATAAATAATTTAATTTTTTTAAATTTTAAAATAATAATAATATTAAAAAATAATATTTTAATAATATTATCTCAATTCAATTCAATATCCAAATACAAATTAAGATAATTTCCCTTTTTTCCCTCTCTCATGATGCTCGATCTTTTTCTTTGTCTTGCAGGCTGTATTTTGGCTAGTAGTACCGAAACTAATAAGAGAAGAGCAGATGAAAGTTATAATGACAATACTTCTAGTTATTTTCTTGTTCCAATTCCTCCCTAAGGTCTACCACAGCATTTACTTGATGAGAAGAATGCAAAAGGTCACTGGTTACATCTTTGGCACCATTTGGTGGGGTTTTGGCCTCAATCTCATTGCCTACTTCATTGCCTCTCACGTAAGCCTTCTTTAATGAAAAAGGAATCAAATTTCACCATGTTTTCCGTGTGAAGAATGTGTATTAATATAACTTTTCTTTAGAACCTGGTTTGTCGTTTTGGGTGTATATATAATATATCAATTATCATATCAGCAGGTTGCTGGAGGATGCTGGTATGTTCTTGCGATACAACGTGTAGCAGCATGCCTGCGACAAGAGTGTGACAGAAGAAACTGCAATCTCTCGTTGTCTTGCTCAGAGGAGGTTTGTTACCAGTTTATGTTACCGAGAAGCAACGTAGGAAGTCCATGTGGTGGCAACTCAACAACGATGGTCAGAAAGCCCTTGTGCTTAGATATTCATGGCCCCTTCAATTATGGGATCTACCATTGGGCTCTTCCAGTCATTTCTAGCAATTCTGTGGCTGTTAAGATCCTTTATCCCATATTTTGGGGCTTAATGACCCTCAGGTAATATTATAAAATATTCTTCACTTTTTTATATTTTTACATTTTATCTTTCACAAAAGGTTTGGTGCGTACGGTAACTCTTGAAAAAGTGAGCAATATTATATATAGTTTAGAGGACATAAATTATATTTATTTTTTTAAGAAAATGTAAAATTTATAAAAAAGTGATTTTTTGTATGGATCCTATAACTTATCCATTATTTTAAAAAGAAAAATTGTGCAATAATTGCACGATTTATAATTATAAATATTATTTATCTATCTTTAATATTAGTTTGAATTAAATAATAAGAGTCTCGAAGCACAATTAAATATCGAGATCGGTTGTTCTGAGTGAGTTTGGCTTACATCCTGTTGTACTGTATATATTTGTTAAAGGGTTTTGCTATTCATCCTCCTCACACTCCACACTCTATACTTTTTAATATTTTTTAATATTTTTTTAATTTTTTTTTGAATTTATTTTTTTTAAACTATTTATAATTTTTTATTCACTCTTCATATAAAAATATATTTGATAAAAAAAATTAAAAAAAAATTAAAAAAAAGATGGAGTGTGGAGTGTGGTGTGAATAGTAGGAGGTTGAGTAGAATTTTTGTTTGTTAAAAAGTGAACGGACAAGATTGAAAGATTCAAATTTTTTAGTGGAGGTAAGTTGTTAAAATATAAAATAATAAAATTTATATTTTTTTATTAGTTAAAATTTTTTAGATAAATGATAATTTTATATGATATGAGAATAGAGATTATGAGTTTGAACTCTAATTCTACACTCTATTCTATTTAATTAAATATTATATTTATTCAACCTATTTATTGACAAGGAGTCTGACTCACAAATAAAAAAATATTAAAATATAAAATAATAAAATCACCCTTTTTTCATCTTTTAGACAAGTGGTGACTTAATCCGGTTAAAAAGTCAAACCCGTTCTGTCTCAATTCATGCTCTGTTCGCCGGTCGTCAGCTTGAGATAAGAATCCCAACTCTTGGGTTTCTGTGATTGGCTATTGTTGACATGAGTTCCAGCGTGTGAATGTCCTTCTCATAGCTGTTCTCTAAAATTGTGTTTTCAAGATCGACTTCACTTTCAATCTAAAAAGTGATAAAACTTGGGTGGAAATTTTCTGCACAAACATACATTCACTTGATATTTGTTTTGTCTGAGCATCTAAAGATGCTTTTTAAAACTCTTACTACATTTGCAGCACCTTTGGCAATGATCTTGAGCCTACAAGCCAATGGCTAGAAGTAATTTTCAGCATAATCACTGTGCTTAGCGGGCTGATGCTCTTCACTCTGTTGATAGGAAATATCCAGGTGTGTACATAATTAATATCATTTCTTGGGCATACATACAAACTTTGAGATGAATCATAGTCTAACAATGACCACCTCCTATTGCTGCTGTCAAAGGTATTCTTGCATTCGGTCATGGCGAAGAAGAGAAAAATGCAGCTGAGATGCCGAGACATGGAATGGTGGATGAGGCGGAGACAGTTGCCATCTCGTTTGAGACAGAGGGTTCGCCATTACGAACGCCAAAAATGGGCAACTACGGGAGGAGAAGATGAGATGGAAATGATCAAAGATCTTCCCCAAGGGATTCGAAGGGACATTAAGCGCTACCTTTGCTTAGACCTCATAAAGAAGGTATTGAAATTTGTCTTTCTCTTCTATCAAACATATATCTCTTGATAAACTTCTCTTTCTGATCTTTAGGTTCCTCTCTTCCACAACTTGGATGATCTTATTCTTGACAACATCTGCGACAGGGTCAAGCCTCTGGTCTTCTCTAGAGACGAAAAGGTGAATAAAAACCTGCATACACTTCAAATACAACTTAATCAACAGTAGCTTATCACAAACTACCATAAATTTAACAAGCTAAAAGGATATTTGATATTTTCATGAAACAGATAATCAGAGAAGGTGATCCTGTGCTTAGGATAATGTTCATCGTTCGAGGACGTGTAAAACGCAGCCAAAACTTGAGCAAAGGCGTGGTTGCCACTAGTACACTCGAGCCCGGAGGCTTTCTGGGCGACGAGCTCCTCTCCTATTGCCTCCGCCGCCCATTTGTAGACCGGCTTCCAGCCTCGTCTGCAACATTTATCTGCGTAGAATCTACAGAAGCTTTTGGGCTTGATGCTGTGCATCTGAGATACATCACGGATCACTTTCGATACAAATTTGCCAACGAGAGACTGAAGCGAACAGCAAGATATTACTCGTCAAATTGGCGAACATGGGCTGCTGTTATTATACAGTTAGGTTGGCGCAGGTGCTGGATGAGGAGAAGGGGTCCGGTGATTCCTGCTGCTACTGGAAATGGAAGTAGTGAGCATAGGCTTCTGCAGTATGCTGCAATGTTCATGTCCATAAGACCACATGACCATCTAGAATAAGTTCGTGTTTGTTTTAATTTTTTTTTTTTCTCCTTTTTTGGGCCCATCCAATCCCTGAGAGCTAGAAATTCCCCATGAGTCTAGCTCACAATAAGCTTTTTATGTTGCTACTTCTAAGGTAATGTTCCGATGTCAAAATCTTTCTACTTTCCGTACAAAGTTAAATATATCTTAATTTATTTAGATTCAAATACATTTTAATGAAATCAACAAAATTATTTATAGATCAACTCAATTAATTTGAGATCACTTCAATATCCAAATATAAATGTTTAAGACCTTAATCCATGTTTATTTACGAGAAAATAATATTATCGATCATCTGAAATTTATCACAAAGACAAAAAGGATAAAGAAAATTTTTAGCTTTGACCTTCATCTTTTGTGTTTTTCATACACTCGTTTATTTTGAACAAAAAGTAGAGGAGCATTTGATATTCATGTGGTGAGAGTAAGGGTGATACCCGCATGGTGCGGGGCAGGGGTACCCTCCCCCGCACCAGGAGGAGGGAAAAAAATCTCATCCGCCCCGCCCTCCGCCTAGTGTGCCTAAAAAATATTTTTTTGGTCCAAAAATATCTTTTTAGACCAAAATTATAATATAATTTAAATAATAAATTAAAATTTATAAATATAAAAATAACTTAAACTCATTAGAGTTAGATTTTGGATTGTCTTGGCCTTCTAGGCCAACCTTTATATAGGAGGTCAAGGTAATACAATAGTCATCTTTAAGTAATGTGGGACCTACTAAGCTTAGGAGGTCGAGGTAATCCAATGATTTGAATAAAATTTCAAGTCTTTAATAAATTATATATATCTATATACAATATATTTATTTATATATAAAAATATATAAAAAAAAATTATATATGTGGAGCGAGGGCGGGGCCCCACTAGGGTCATCCTGCCCCTGCCCCCGCTATGCCTTCTCCATGCGGAGTGGGGTAGCCTGCCCGCCCGCACATGCGGGGTCAAGGCGGGGCCCCGCTACCCACCCCTAAGTGAGAGTTCCTTTAATTCAAATAATTATTTTTAAATTAAATAGTTCGTATTTCTTTTACATCTACATTTATCACACATGATATATACAATGAATTAAAAGCATTTCACATCTGATTAATTAGTGCAATTAATTAGAATTAAAACCTAATCATATATAATAATAGTGTTTAGTATTTGATCAAGGCACAGGATCTTGCTTTCCAATCAGGGAAGGGTTACTTTTAGTTTTCTACAAGCAATTTTTCACAATAAATATATTCCTGGAAAAAGAAAATTCAAAATCCTCCAATACTTACTGTTGAGGATTATTCCAAATGCCCACGGCCAAACTGGCTGTTTAAATTTTGGTTACCTGGACGATCTCAAAGTCCCTGCCATCCATTGTATGTGTATACATATGTACATGTACGTATGCCTATGCAAAATGGGCCTGAGATCGACCTGGCCGAAAGACGCAATTGGGCTCGTTCGAACAAAAGCGGTTTGATCGGGTTAGACAACAAGTCGTGCTTAACACTCTCAAAGTCGGTCGAAACCGATCACCGACCATAACGTTTTTCTTTTTCCTCAAACCCTAGCCGCCATTCTTCCATTTCTTCTTCTTCATTGCTAGCCTGCTATACCACCACCCACCAAGACTAATATCCTACGAAGATGAGCTAAAGGTGAGCAACAAGAAGATGCAAAGGCGAGCTTCAAAAACCATCCCTTGCTTTCATTGTTTCTCTCTCTTTCTCTAGCTCGAATTGTGTGAAATCTATTCACCCAAGTTTTATAATGAATGCAACAGTGCTCCCTTTATCAAGGCCCTCGCTCTCTAACCAAATCAATCCTCCCATAAGATTTACAAACTTGATTCAATTGTTTGAAAAGTAAGGCATTTGATCGAAATTTGGAAAGGGAAAGTTAAAGCAAATAATCCGAGCAGAATGAATCCAATGCGTTATGTAGTAATATAGACTCTTCATTTTTTTTTTCGATCCAGCTCTTGTGTCCTCAGCTCGACTTGGACCAACCTAACCCATCCCCAACCCATTGATCTGTGCATCACGTGTGTCGATGTGTGAAGTTGATTTTATTGCATGCAACAATGATATTACATACCTGCAGGGATTTTGCAACCAGAGCACAATATGGCAAAGGTGAGCAAGAAGAAGATGCAAAGGCCAGCTTCAAAACCCATCATGTTTCTCTCTCTCTCTCTCTCTCTATAGCCAGAACTGTGTGAAATCTAGTCATGACTCATGACCCATCGTCATCTACTATTTTCAGGTTTTTCTATTTGAAGTGAAATAAATAGAAAGGACGAGAGCAGCAGAGTGAGATTAGAGATTCAGAAGGGTTTTGGAACTCAGCAAATGAAGGTATCAAAAGCAGAGTAAGAAGAATGAGTTCGACCCGACCCAAAATTTACGGGTCGGGTCAGGCCTCGTTGGTGTTACCTTCCCGTTGGGTCAGACCCAAATCTGGTTTGGGCAAGTCGCTGTGCAGGCCTATATGTACGTATGTATGGTATGAAGATTGACCTAGCTTATCGACCAGATTAGCTCTGAATTTGGGGATGAGGGAAAATGGAGCTAAAACGCCCTCCAAATTTGGCACGAAAATCCAATCCCACTATAATGAATCTAAATATTCTTTACTGAGTTGTAATAAGGTAATAGTATGGAAATGGAAGATGGTTGCTGCGATGAGTAATAGAATGCATACAAGATGTTTGATGAAATGAGAAAGAGAGTAACAGAAAGGATGAAGATGAATAGCTACCCCTTGAGATATTCGAGATTCTCAATTCTTTCAAATGAAAGTTGACAAATAATTATAAGAGAATTTCCTCAATCCTCGACCAGGACCCCTTCCCCTACTTATCCTTGCCGGCTAACTAACTAAGCAAATACCAATATAACACGTGTAAAGTAAAATGACAGTTTTCCACAAAATAAAACAACTACCAAACTTGACAATTTATCTAAGGGAAAATCTTTACATCAGTCGACTGTTTGGAGTAGCCGTAACACACCTGACGTGTGGACCGGATTCACTAAACGCATTGAACCGGGTTCACTAAACGCACGTCTCTCTGGCTTTCAACCCTCAGTCTTCTTCAATCGTCTCTCAGCCCTCATCCTTCTTCGAGAGCCTCCTCCGATTTTTCGCCCGAACCTCCTCTGCCTGCGTTCACTCCTCCCTCTGTCTCGCCGACCTTTGCTCAACTTCGTAGGTAACTCCACTGTCATTTTTCTTTCTCACACTAGAAAGTGCTCTCTCTCTCTTTCTCTCTTCAAAGTTTGAACAACTCGCTCGCAAAATTGCACTCTCTAACAGGTTTAACTTGTTAATCTTGATTTTAACGTTTTTCACTCCTTAAATTTATATATTATATTATCTATTTGATTCTCCAGAACCCTAAGAAAATATGGATTCCTTCCATAATATAACTTGACCCCGTGTTTTCTTGGATGTAGAGATTTATGTTTTCAATATTTTCAACGTTGTGTTTGATGCTTTAATACATTGTTGATTTGTGGCTCCATGGATTTTTTTCTGTTCTTTTTAATTGATAGGTTACTGGCTTTTAGCCTGTGAATTTGGTCTTTGTTGGATTTCGCAGTTCAATTAATTGTGTTTGAGTTTTTTAAAATTCAAACTTAGGTTTCATCGACTCGCTGCTGTTTTCGTAGAAGGATTTTTCAAATTTTTGCAATCTTAGATGTGCTCGTGTTTGTATCTGCTTCTTTTTTTTTTTAGAATCCTCTTTGCCTTTGAATGTTGACCGAGTACTTTAAGGAAATGGTCTGTTGGATTCAGATATAATAACAAGATTTATGATAAGAATGCCATGTTGTAAGATAGATTTAAGTGGGAATATTCATTTTTGCTTCTATGTGATCCTATTCCTTGCTTGAAGATTTTATGTTGATGGGCTACTTGGAAGGTGAATATCATGAGATTTCTTATATGCATTGCTTCTTCCTGCGTTTCTGCTTGTGATTTCCCCTTTGTAAATGATTTGATAATCTCTTTTGTGTGTCACTTCCACTCATTAATACTTAAAATTTTATTTCTCCTTTCTCATATTTCTGTAAATACCCTGTTATAATCAATACCATTGGTGTTTAGTGTTAAGAATTTCACTAGAGGTTTTGAAAATTTGTTTTTTTCAGGGAAATTAGGTAGTTGTGCTGCTGTTTGCCATTTGAGGACATCAGCAAAATGAAGTAATTTACACATTCTCTTTAGATTTTATCAAAAGTTGTTAATGATTTTGTTTTTTAAAACATGGTAAGAAAGGATTTTGTGTCACCTTTAGATATAGAATTTTGGAGATAATAATCAATCAAGAAGTTGATTATCATCATATCTTCAGAAGTGAGGGTGTTTAGTGATTAGGATTATTTTAGATGATGATAGGGATGAAGTGGATGTTACAATATGAATTCTATAGATGCTACAGATACTCATTATTTTAGAGGAAAAATCTTTAAAAAAAACTAAATTTATGAAAACTCTGAAAAATCATTAAAAAAAATTTCATGAAAAGAGATAGATAAATTATAACTTGTTAGGATGCGACCAAAAGGCAGGCTTGGTATGAGCTGTAGACTCAGACATCCAGGTTTCAATTCTGCACGAGAGTTTTCTTGGATTACCCGATACATGGTTTTGGTGAGTGAGATTGTGTATTTGAGTGTCTTAAAATATAAAGAGATCAAAGTGGAAGAGTTATTTCCTTACAACCATAGACTATGTCTGGAAGCTGTAGAAGCAAAGCATGAACAAGTGTTATTGCAATTTTATTTAATTTATTAGAAGAAAATTTTGCATTTTCTATTTAAAAAATCAGCTTAACATCCCAAAGTGCACTACCATAGTTATCTGGATTCAGCAGCCATAGCCTATGGCCCATAGGACTAATTGGTACTGTGGGTGCAAGATCTTTTTTGGGGTTTGTACTTTCTAGTTTTACTTTGCATGTTTTCCAGTAGGATATTCGGTTTGTCCCTTCTATAATTCTATTTCTGTATAGTATTATAAATTCTTTGTTATTGAGTTTTAACTGCTCTATATGATGAATTTTAATTTCAATATATACTAATATCTTAGCGCATTTCTTCCCATTTGGATAACAGGTGCCGTGTGAGATGGGATGCGGCTAATTTGGAGGATATTGAAGCAAATAAACCTGTGAGATAGAAAATCACTGAACCTAAGACAGCATATCACCCCATGATTGATGATGATGTGCACAGTTTTTTTATGAGCATCTTTGAATGAGATTCCTTATGTAGGTTCATAGGGGGAACTAGAGAATTTTTATTGATGTAAGGATAGATGAATTACTACACCACGGACTAGTAGTGTTTGTCCACCCTGTGTTGGTGGTACAATTTGTTATGGAGAATCTCTTCTATTTGTTTGTATTTGTAAGTGGAAGAGCCCTATTGTTCTGATGCACACCTTTAGAAATTCTTGTTGGATATAAAGTTGTAAAATCTGAGGGCATAGTAGATTGCAGAGTGGGGTTGGGGGTCCAGCATGATCAAAATGAGACTAAGCGACCCTAACAAAATCAATTCTTCTCATCTCATAAATATTACAGCAAATGAAACACAAAGTGAACAAATATTACAGGTCTCATTTTTCTCTATTATTTCCCTCTTACAATCACTTGCAAGAAAGAAAAAGTAAATTATATGGAATTCAAATTCGTTGAAATGCCTGCGTGGTTTCCTTACTTTTCAACACACTTGGATCATTTTGCAATCCTTATGCCTGTATACATGCTCATGAATTAAACACACTTGGATCCTTTTGCAATCTTGTCAAATTCCCTCATCATTTTCGCGTGAAATAAACTTACAGTATTATTACAGCAAATGAAAATCGTGGTCTTGTCTCTCTCAATATAGACAGAGATCAGTGCATGCTTAGCAACCACATACCAAATTAAAGTTATACAATAACTAAATATATAGCAAATGAAAATGCTGGTCTTGTCTTCGCTTCCAATATTGTCAAAATCTTCATCTAAAAGAAGTGCCACAAATTCATTCAAAATACCACCATGGAATATTTACCAAGCGTTCAAACCTAGATCTGAAAAATGGCAGAAACATACATATTAGATGAAAGAATCGATAATGAGGAAAATGTCTCTAAATGATAAACTAGAAAAAAGAGCTTGGACTAACAAGAACACCATTTTGTGTACTGTCCCTAAACACAACAGCACACTACTGCTACCTCCACCCTATCCACAATAACTGCACAGCAAAAATACACTCCCCTTCCTTTCTTTTTCAAAAATAAAACACTCAAACCCAAGAGCAAAGAGTTATTGGTATCATTCTAGATATCCACATAAGAAAAATTGATCCAACTAATGTACGTAAAATAACAGTAACCATAATGACCATTGTGTTTCTACAATAGAGATATGATGCCCCTAAACCAGTCTGACGAAACTAATGATCTAAGCAAATCATGGATAGGACTTATAATATAGTCATGCTCCCTAAGCTGTTTTTGAATACAGGGGCATCCAAGAGACATGAGTGGCAAAATCAAATGTAATATAAGCAAATGTGTCTCTCTATATTGTGTATATATGATTTACAAATGGACATGATTTAGCGTACATTTATCTCTTCTTTTATTCTTCTAAAACACGTATGGAGATTAGAACTCTTGACTTCATCCTCTCCTTTACCGCTTGTTATAAAATAAAACAATAACATCATGATATTGATTGAGATGCAACTCAAGTACTGATAAAATTAAGGCAACCTTTTATTTCTGATAAAATTCTTGTCATAATTTGAATTGCTTATCCATTTTAGTATTGCTTATGTAGCTTCCAGGTAACAGTAGCAACAACTATTCTCCCTTACATAAAGTAATCAAAACAAACAAGCATTTTCCAGAACAGGATCTCTCAATCTAGCTTCCAAATCTTTTTGCATACCATAAGATTATGGTCATATTTGATTAGAATCTTTTTCAAAATTTTCAAAATATTTTTCAACTTCAATCCAAACATTTTCCAATCTCAAAAAAAATTTATATTTCAACTTTTCATCAAATCATTTGCCTAGTTTTCAATGAAAAGTAAAAACACAAAAAACCAACATAAATCTACCATTTCACCTAATTCCCGAGTTGAGACCCAGCAGCAACACATGATAAATAAAGACAATACCTCTTTCCTACCACTTACATATATACATGATCTAAATCCTGTTTCTTTTTTACTTTAGCAATATCTGAGTTTAAAAACATAACAAAACATATATGAGTTTAAATATCATCACCTGCAACCATTAACTTCAAGAAAGCATTTTAACTTTTCCCTTTAGCCATTCAACTCGACTATAACAATCAATGTCGATCAGGAATTAGACATTTTTATTTGCAAAGACTACTAAAAAACGATGTCCTTTTAGAAAGTTTGTATTTTCTGTGAATGATATAACAGTATGGTTCAAATATTGACTTATAAACAACACCTGATAGATGACTCTGTCGCACACTTAATCCAAACTCCCCTCAACCAAACATGTAGAATAAATTCACTGAGACCAAACAACATCAATCCTACAAGGTTCGCACCAACTAGAAAACTTTATTCAAAAGAAAAATATTACTGGAGTTACCTAATGGAGTCACCAAGGGGAGTCAACTCTCTCAAATAGCTTTCCTTTGGTAGAGAAAACAATTAAAGCCACCTCAGCTTCATAAAGCACAGAGATCTCATGTGCTTTCTTCAACAACCCAAACCTTTTCTTTGAGAAAGTGACCGTCGGTGGGCAGCGCTGGGTAGAGGGTTGGCCGTTGCGGGGTGGCGCTAGGCAAGCAGCGCGAAGCGGGTGCTGGGGCAACGATGTGTAAATTCGACCGGCGACAGAGGAGGAACGACGGGTAGCGCAAGACAGAGGGATGGGCAGTGCAAGGTGGTGTTGAAGAGAGACATGGCTTTGCCTGGTGGTGCTCGGCAGAGAAAACTGACGCAGGTTGCTGTCGAGGGAGGAGGGGGTTTTGCGGGGCAAATTCGAATGGAGATAAAAACTCAAACCGACCTTCTGTTTTGAATCAAAACACACGGTTTGTTAAAAAAAAAAAAAAGCAGAAGCCATGTAAAGTGTGCAAAGAGTGCAATGCTACAGGGGTTGATCTATAGTACTACTCCTCCACAAAAGTGGAGGCCACCTTCACCTCCCTCCCTCCCACACTTCCCACCCCAAACCCATTAATTTCTCCATATTCTCCACCGGCACTTTCTAGGGTTTACCATAATCATTTCCTATTTGGTGCACTAGAAATTGCTTTAGTTTTGTTTTTCCTTTTATTTTCTTATGTACTGTTTGTTTTGGGGGTTCTGGGGGTATTTCAAAGTTGGCGAATCACAAGCTTCATGTTCAGCTCAGGTATTTTTTATTTATTTATTATTATTATCCATGTTATATGGTTGGTTGCTGAGAAAGCTAGCTCTTTTCAAGAACCAAACGTGGCATTGTTTTTGAATTTATGGTTTATTGAGGTTTATATTGTATTTTTTTTAACAAGTTATTGGATGGATTGTGAACTCAATTGATAAGATTGTTTGTACGATCATAAGAATGAATATAATCTATGTTGGATAGCTTAGAAATTTGGCAATTTACGCTCGAACTGCTATTAGTTTTGACTATCTAAGATATTGCATATTTTCCACCATGATGAAATGGATGTTGAGCGGCACTGAATGCATTGCCTTTGATGCAATACAACATTATGTAAAAACCAGTATTTCTGTGAGGTAAGTCAGTAGAAATTCATGAAATGTTCAGTCCCAACCCTCAACACCCCCTCCAACCCAACCTGAACTTTTTTCTTTTAGAAATAGTTTCTTTTTCTTTTATAAGTAATTGATGACTAAAGCAAGTAGTTATTGCATTGTCCATACATAGTGAAGGGGGATGGGGGTCAACCTCTTTCATGACCCATGGCCCAAAAGAATTGATAATCTTATGCATACAAAGAAAAATAAATGAAAAATCGATTGTAAAAAGTGATTTCATCAGCCTCAATTGATACTCATTGTTATATCTCCTTGTTGTATTGCTTCTAATACATTAAATAATTCTAACATTTTTTCCTGCCACTTGTTCTATTTTTGTTAATGAAAGAGAAATTGCTAGCTCAAAAGTATCAGCCGTAATATATCACATTTATAACATGATTGGCATCTGTGGAAGGCCAATACATATGTTCATAACTTATGGGTACCTTTTATTTAATTTTTTAAACAGGTTTTTACACATACGTAAGTTGCCTGCTTTATCTTCCAAATGGGATTGAAACTTTCAAAGCAGGGGCCTGGGAAGATTGAAAACCTTATAAGTTTACATAATCATCTTTTCAATTGCCTCAGCAACAGCTTTTATGTACGTAACTTGGTATCTAAGCAGCGAAGGCGCTTGCTCGTCGCTGGTTATGATCTGGACATGTCATACATCACAGATCGTGTTCTGGCAATGTCATTCCTTGCAGAACGTATACAAGCAATGTATCGTAATCCTCTCTGGCAAGTTCAGTCTATGCTGGAATGAGACATCAGGGACATTATAAGGTGATCATTGCAACCCTGAATATATATATCACCTCATACGCAATGAGTATCCATTCTTTATATTTGATTCCGTGATACCCCAGTTGCTTCATTCATAGTGATAATTTGTGTAATATACCCAACTTTTATTGACAAAATAAGAGCAATCCCCCCCGCCCCATTCTCTTGAACAATAACTGCCTTAAATATAGTGAAAGATATTGTATCGGATCCATTAGAAATTCTACGTGAAAAGCCATCTTCCAGGTTTTCAACTATTATGAGTTGGGGGGAGGGTAATTTCATAATATTGTAGCGAATGGCTATGCTTAATGTACTACAACTTGGTCACTTTATGGTTGTTATTGAATAAAACATCAAAGTGGAGATAGCATCAATGCCACTTAAACAGTCCTTTATTGCCTTTTGCCACATTCTGGGAATTAATATTCCTGTTATTTGAATGATATAAAACCTTGTGATCTCCTCAACATTATATACATATAGGGGAAATGCATGTTGCTTGAGTTTCGAAGTACTCCTTGTTGTAATTCTTAGATCACTCTTCCTCCTACCTTCTAGTTGCATATAACAGTTATACTATGGGGTCTGTCCTCTTAAAATAGATCACTCCCCCCTTGGTCTACGTGGTTCAGGGGCCCAGCTAACGCATGAAACACTCTGCCTAGGGAGTACAGTCGCAAGACCGAAACTCAAAGGATTTGATGGGGGCCTGCACAAGTGGTGGAGCATGTGGTTAAATTTGATACAATGTACAAAACCTTACCAGCCCTTGACATATGAACAACAAGACCTGTCCTTAACAGGATGGTACTTACTTTTATACAGGTGCTGCATGGTGTCTGTGTGTCTGTGTGTTTGTGTATACCCATAAAAAAAAAAGTGTGTCTGTATATAACAGCGATATTATATATGTACTTCTCTAATATTGTTGATGTCAACACAATTACTGCACCTTACTGCCCAGAATTTTTTACTTGTCCAAGTCTTTGGCATTAATAATTTATATTACTCATCAAGTCTCATCTCTCTCTCTGTTTGTGTGTACGCATATATAACGTTTCTTCTTTAACGGTATCTTGCAGGTCTACAGTCTCTGTATAGAAGAAACTTATGATCCATCACATTTTCATGGCCGTGTGTAGGCATATCCTTTCGATGACAACCATGTTCCAGCTCTCCATATGATTAAGATTTTTGTGAAAAAGTACATTCATGGCTAACATGTGACCCAGGAAATATTGTTGTTGTACACTACATGGTATTGGTTGCACACAGGCCATTTTAATTTTAAAGATGTTTCATTTTATATGTGGTTTTCTCAAGAGGCTTCCGTCTTTTTACTAAAAGATCATATATATGCTTCCCATGTGTCTGTTTCCCTTGTCCGTAAACGATGGAAGTGCCTGTATACAGTTGCATGTGCCATTTTACTGACGACCACTGAACACTGTCCATTGATCTCACAACATGTGTGCAATTTTTTTTTTTTTTTAAAAAAAACTAAAAAGGAAAAAAAAAACAAGTGTGGAATATGAAATATGCCAAATTTGTATGTCTTTTTAGCAACCTGAATATCGTAAGTTATAATTCTTTTAATGTGTTTTATTTTGACCTTAGTCTTGGTGCTTCTCACTACAACCTTACAGGTAGGCAAAGGCAGAACGGGCTTAATGGTATGCACCTATCTTGTTTACACTGGCATGTCGGTAGATGAGGCTCTTCAGTTATATGCACTTAGGCGCACCACCAATAATGAAGGAGTAAGTTATACTAGGCATCAGATGACCAATATGTAGTGCAGAGTCATATTGATGTTGTATGGTAGTGAATACAATGTCAGCGGCTTTATAATTTCAAAATAAGCTTCCTTTCATTCACCGAATGAAACTTGCATGGTGCCGAATTTTGGATTTGGAATTAATTGCCAAGAAACATGGATGTTATAGAAAGGAAATAATTAAATAGCACCATCATTCCGGAACATTCCAGATGCAGAAATAATTATTTCTTTTTTGGAAATATTTGAGAAGTTGGTTGCTTCATGATTCGTTGAATTAGAAGTGATGCACTATTCTTCATTATTTTCAGTTGCATGGTTTTGCTGCTTTGCTTTTGCATCTAATTCAAATCTGTAAGAAGTTGACATGAAGTCATAAGGAATCAATTTCCTTTATCTGCATATGGTTCTAGAGTAAATTCTTAGTAAACCTTGGCTTAATTTACTCATTTCCCATCGAGAAGTAGTTTTTGACCCTTCAAATAATTACAACCCCCAGATCTATTCCTATATCTGTAAGACTATATATGAATGTAATGCATATGTTGATATGGACAATAAAGGAACACTAGCGAACAAGATGCCAAACCCAATCATGTTTTGGCCATGTTCCAATGAAACCGACAATTGCACCAGTAAGAAAGCCATACTCTAATCAAAAGCTGCTGCAAGGAAGAGGGAAGACAATATAGGTTGTTGGTTGAGACACCAGGAAAAGAAAAAGCCATGCTAACATATGAACATTTATTCTTTTAAGAAAAAATAAAGTTGTGCCATTAGAGTTGACTGGCAAAACAAGATTCGTTACAAAGGCTATCTGATTGCAATGTGATAATCTAGATGACAAGCATTGTTTAAAATTTATTTTAGAATTTTCACTTTGATAGATCTGATCTCTATTTTTTTTTTTAATAAACTAGGCTAAGACACATTGAAAAAATAAATAAAAGAAAGGAAAGTGTTTTCAGGCCAAAATTTGAAGAGGACAGAGCTTGAAGTCACTAGAGGCATTCTACTTCTCGGTTCTCCCAAAAAAATGCTATTCAGTATATATTGTTTTGGTTAACTTGGTGTTGGGCCATGTATGTAATAACATTCTATAATGGTCTGTATACTTTCTGACTTCAAGCTGATGACCAAACACATTATGTTGAACAGGTTTCGATACCAAGCCAACGTCGATATGTGGGATACTGGGAAAGTATACTTTCTTTTCCTAGGGGAATCAGAAATGGAATGCCAAATGTGAATTTGCCAGGACCATGTATCAGAGAATTGTGGCGAATCCAACTTCATGACATGGTTAACATTGACCGAACCTTCTTTATGATCTCAGAATTGTAAGAGGTACTCCAGAAACTTGTAATGTTTGTAAAAAAATCTTGATACTCCAAAAACTTCCTTGAGATTTTCTTTGTTTTCATTAAGTTGAATGCACCATTCATTCACTGCCATTCTTGGTTGATGGTTATCTCAAATGCTAATCAGTGCTTTTCAACTTTGGGAAAATGTGTTTGACATAATTCACGACCATCTTATTTAATTATGTCATACCTTGGGTTTAAGTTTTTATCTAGTCTGTTGATGGGATATTTGTTTACCAGGTCTTGAAAAATGCATGATGTTGCCATTTATTTTTCAGTTTTATTTTTCGTTCTAATTCTCATTTTTTCCCTACAACAGTTCTTGATTTTGTTCCTCTAATTTTCCTGCCAGTTCAAACATTTTTTAGTTGAGTAAGGCTACTCATCATCTTTTTATTCATCATTCTCCCATCATTTCATGATGTACAATTAAATGGTTGGAGAACTATTTTGTATGTTTCTCTTGTCTACCAATCATTTGATGCCACATTAAGGGATGTTAAGAGGATGATGGTCAAGAGCTTGATGGATAACATATTTCTTTGTAGTTAGCTGCTTTTCTGTATCTGCTCTAAAGAACTTTTTCACCCTTGTTCACAACGATCCAATCAGATGTACCGACCATATGTGGAAGTTTCTAGGAATTGCTGCAGACAAATTAAGAAGGGTTATGAAAGAATATGCAGTCCTCAGTACTATCTCTCTTTCACCAATGGTGATGAAGAGAATAAACCACAGTTAGAAGAACGTGTTGTAGTCCAAATGGACACAGAAAGCCCCATAATCTACCAGAAGACCTGTCTTGATCATTGTTTTGATAAACCTTTACAAGTACATAATTCATGATTTTTGCACATAGATTTATACATTTTTGTTTATTAACAAGAAAAAATCCAAGTTGGAGATCATCTAGACTCACTAAAATCTTTTGATTGGACAGGTTACTGGAGATGTGCGTGTTATATTCTACCAAAAAATGTTTGGAGGGCGTCTGTTCTATTGTTGCTTCAATACAGCTTTTATTAGGAATGGTTTGTTACAGGTACTTTTATGGTTTTCTACTCGGGGATTAATAGTCTTTTGCTGTCTTCTATAATAAGAAGAGAATGTCAATCTAAGTTATCTAACCTTAGAACTTCTGGCAACTCCTTCGAATTATAGCATTGCACCAATTTCACTAAATGCTCACGTGGCATGTATCAGAGCTAGTTTAGGATTTTAGGAATAATCATTATAATGAGTTTACTAGTTTGAGAAATACTCAGACAATGGAATCACTTTAAATTAATTTCTCAGATTCAGAATCGTGTGATATATATCGATTCACCAAAAATTAAACCATTGATTTATTTGTACTTAGTCTGGTTATCTTAGGCTTTCTGAATCATTGCAGCTCACTTTGAGGGATCTGAATAAAGTTGGGAAAAATGGAAGATCAATATGTGGCCCTTATTTCTGCTTGGAGTTGCTATTTGGCCCTGCTAATGCAAAGCAGCCATTAAGGACTCCATCTGGAGATGATGCTGAATGTGATAACTTGTTTTGAAATCTTAGCACATGTTTTGCATGAAGAGATTACATTGGGTCATTTATCATTTAAACATTTCTTCTTGTAAGATCTTCTCACAAGATGGGCCATTTTTATAAGTCCATCCAGTCTTATATACAACAGTACTATATACCACCCTATTCGCCTTGCCGTCTTGCCGTCTAATTTTTCATTGGCAGGAGGCAATGGGAATAAGAGGAATTTTTTGTAATTCGGTATAAGATAGCATATTGCAGGAAATGAGATTGATCTGTTTCCTGCATGAGAAGTGAATTTTTTGTCTTGTTATATACTATGTTTGATTTATTAGCAGTTGATTCTTTTGATGCAATTCATTAGTTTAAAGAGACTCCAATTATAATATTGATTAATCCTCTTGAGGTATAAAAACCAATGGGATTTGAACGCTATCATATCCCACCAACAGGTCAATAGTAAAAGATGCTGTTCGGGGATCAGGGGCTCCATGAAAGCAAAAATATAGAATATAGTGGTGTTGATGTTGGTCCGGGGTGGGTGGCGATGGCAGAAAAATAGGTGTGAGAGGACGCATGACTTATAAGAATTTGAGTATATATGGGCATCCATGGTCCCTGAAGCATGCAAACCTTTTTTTAAGTGCAAAAATAACATCAAAGTACATCGTCCGTGGAAGATTGGAGGCATAAAAACGGGGGACGGGCTATGTGTCATAAGGGAAAAAACATTACTACTTTTCATCTCGTCTGTCATTCTCTGTCAACTTATGCAATGCGTTTAAGAAGTTTCATGAAGTTTAAATAAAATCATTTTAGCATGTCATCAATTGGTGTCAAGATAACAAAATCTAGATAAAAATAACATTCCACGTGAAAAAGAAAAATCATATATAAGATCAGTTCTAAAAACTGAGAGTTTGGGGAGACAACCACAATCTTTCACAATACTTTCATCTATGCTACAAAGCTCAGCTAAATCGAATTCCGTTTAGCACTATCAGTCCACGCAAATCATTCATAAGGAATCATGCAAGTCCACTCACATTATGGAAAGTTAGAACTGAGAAGACATGTACGATACAAAATCCCCATGGCTTAGAAAAGCGGGCAGAAAAAGATCCTACTGCAGTTGCCCCGATCTAACTTCCGAAAAATAACCTGGGCTCTTTCTCTCTACTTATTTTGGAGGAAGAGGAGGACTATTAATCATACATCTCTGCCGTGGGGGACGCCTTGTCCTCTTTCCCCATCCCGCCAGGCTTTTATCCTCAAATCCCAGCTCTGTACAACTAGGTTGCTGAACCTGGGGCAGGCATGCTGAAGTTTCAATAGAAGAGGGATGTGGAACTCCTGAACGCCTCCTTCCCCTTCCACCACTACTCTTACTGGGATTTCTGTGTGCTAAACATGACTGCCAAGTGCCACCAGTTGCCTTAATCAACCCTTCAATTGTTTGAAGATCCTCGGTCATCTCATTCCTCGAAAGAGATGTAAGACTAGGAAGTATATCTCTTTGGAAGTCTTTTCGCTGCCTCCCTCTCCGTGTTTGACCTCTCCTAGGCCTTCTTGGCAATGTATTTTCATCTTTTGGGTTTTCTAAAATCTGAGGCTTATAACAGTAGTCCTCTACCTTGCTTTCTGTCAAATTTAATGTCATTAACTCGAAGTAATCTATCCCATCAGGAATAAGCTCCTCTTGAAAGGATCTGTCCTTCAACATTGAAACTTCTACAACCTCATTCTCAATATCACCCTTATATGAAGAGATTATATCTGCAAGCCAATAAAGGGAATCGGCGAGTGAAGCTTCTGACTGGGGACGAGTGGCACATTTTTGAAGATTCTCCACACCATGCCCTGGAAGATTACACACATGAGATGACGAGATGGCAACTAAAGTGTCTACTGCCACCATGACCTCACAAGGCACCCTGGATTCATCATGTAATGAGTCAAAAGGTTCTCTAGTTATGCTTTCTGCAGATCCTTCCACAGGCGCAGCACCTATTTCTGTCTCAATGCCAACACGTGCCTCCAGATCGATCTTAGTTGCAATTGGAGAAGAGGGTGTAGATGGAATGTCTTCATCAGTTACACAAATATTCAAGTCAATCTTATGTCTTAAATCAACATTCTGATTAACACATCCCTCTGGTACAATTTGATCTTCAACTTTACATAGCACTTCAGATCTGGGTGACATGGGCTCATGAGCCAGATCAGTTGTAACTAATCCAGCTTTTACAGCATTTCCATGATCAATGCCAGAAGCAACAGAACCATGTTGTGAGGAGGCGTTATGATAAGGAAGGTCCTTCGGTACATGAGGCTTGTCCATAATGGGAAACCCAAGAATCCTTGTATTGCTTGAGTAGTCACCTATTTCAATTTTCCCATGCTCACCATCATCAGCACGAGTTGCTGGAAAGGAGTCCTGAACAAAACTCTGAGAGGGACCCTCTCTCATTTCAGTTATGTTGACAACCTGCAGAGAATGGTTTTGCCAAGAACTCAAATTCGTTTGATCAGAGCCTCCCCCTTCTCTTGAATATTTGCCATTAGAATTTGGTGTTGGTCTTAGCCAAGAGCACGCTCCTTGTGAATTCTCCCTGTTCCTTGGCCAATCAACTGACACGTGACTTTTGTGACAATTGAATGGCTTATTTAGAGAGACTGCATCCATCTTAATTTCTTTTGCAGAGTTCACATCCATGATACAGCCTGAACCCCTACGGTATTCTTGAGGTTCATGTTGCTGGAATTGTTCAAAACTAAAATGACCATCACTAATATCATTCAGAAAGCCAAGGTGAACTGATGGGAGGTGGCCCTGTGATTCCTTGGACTCTGACTGGGAACCAAGGTGGACATCACTTTGGTGGGATACTTCAGCTCTTGAATCTGGAATTGATCTTGAATAATTATCTTTCAGCAACTCCCCAATTACCTTAGGACTCGACTGAGGAGAGGTATTTCCATGAGTTGATACTAAGAACTGCCTCAAGCTACCTGGAGGTTTTGTCCCAGCTGAAATAGGAAATGACTCAGAGTTGGACACATCAGATTTAGGAACTAGTGGCGTCCCCAGACCAAGTGGACAGGAAGCCACAACAGATGTATCATTATTTATGTCAGCAATTTCTACACCAAAAATTGTCCTCTTTATATGTTGCTGCATCTTATGCTGATCAGAAAGAAAACACAATGCAGGGTCATGAGCTTTCGGACTTTCAACTTGTGATGATTCACAAACCTCAGGAAAATCTTCAGGTCGAAAAACTCCAGAGAAAGAACTTCTGTTCCTTCTAGTTTTACCTGAAATGGGAGACATATAGACCATTAGTCCAAATTCAATAATCCTGGAACATGATGTGCTCCTTTAGTTAAGGAAAAACCCATGCATCCAATTTTTTCAATCAAATTGACAATGAACATGACATACATTTGAACATAATTTCCTGTCAAGGAACATTTAGCTGTCATTAAATCAACTTGCTCGATAAGATAAACCATTCAAAGTAAAGTTCTCTTTTATATATTCAATGACTTTCCCCACGGCTGGAGACTTAAAAGAGCATGAAAATTTGAAATTAACTTTTCCACATTTTTACTATCATAAAGGCATAAGCATGCAAGTTGTGAAGATTTCTCTTCTAACCAGATATATTAAGTTTGAAGCACCTTCCTTAAATACAAATGAATATGGGCAAAAAACCCTTTGCTCTCTTGGGAAAATAATGATCATTTTCAGTAGAGTTTTGTGTATCTCAGTTTTCTGAGTGTCCCTTTGCCTTATTATTCTGAGTCCCCTTTCATTCAGCGAAAATAATTAAAAACTCAAGAGTCCCGTTTCTTCTGTTGTTCTATCCAGTATTAGCGGGTTTTTTTTATTATTATTATTTGTCTATTTGGTTATTGATATGGAGAACCTGTTAGTTCCTTTTGTTATCAGTTGAAAAGAAAAAAACTGGGTATTATAAGAAGTATTCACTAATTTGAAAAAGAATTAAGAAGCTTCTAAATAAGGTGAAATATACTTTAAAAGTCAAATATATGCATATATTTGTACTAGTTTAAAACAACATAGCAAATTCCAAATAACATTAGTATATAATAAGCCCTTACCATCTTCAAAAGGATAAGATAACCAATCTTGTCGGTGAGTTTCATTCTCAAAAAGCAGATTGCTAACTGCTCCATCCCTTTCATTATGCATATTTTGTGAAAATTCCTTTCCCAACAATTTGAAGCTTGAATATGCACTTGCAGATAAATTCTGCCTCTGCATCTCGTCTTTGGGGCGGTAATTATTTCCAATAATGGCTGAAGCAGATGCTTCCTCCACCTGGATGGTTTCATTTGGATCCATTGGAGAAGTTTTCCTCAAATGCATAGTGGAACCCAAAGCATCAGCATTATTCCCAAGGCAAACAGATAACTTTTCATCCCTCTTAAAAGCAATCTCATCAGTCCTGCTAGGAGGATAACTATGCATGCCTGAGACTTCAGAAAATCCTTGCTGTTCCACATCTTTGTTGATGAATTCATTAACTGGAATTTCAAGGTCAAAAAATCTTCTCTGAAGCTGGCTGGATTTTGGTTCCAGAGATTCACAGTCCTTCCACCTTGCTGCACTTTGGGTATGACCACAATTGGATTGCCTGATCATCCCTTTCACAGAATTAAAATGAGTTTGGATGCTATCCACATCTGACGTGGACGGTATACCATAACTAGAATCCATCAAGGATAAGGTGGGCATTTGCCACCTCTTTTTGTCATCTTCCGATGGAAAAACATTTGATGATTGCGACTTCCAAGCTGATATCAGATGTTTGTGTGGTTCATTGCCTCTAATATTCTTCATCAAGTCCCTTTGTAGTTTGTAAAGACGATGGAGTTCATGGAGCTGGATGACAAAGCATCAAATTACTGAAAAAGCATCAAAGTCAAGCTTCATAGCATAAAATAAAAAGGTTTGAAAAAGGCATACCTGATTCCTGAATATGGTTTCATGCTTCAATATAGTTTGTCTCAGTAATTCCTTCTCATATTCCTCATATCCATCCATGTCTGGTCTGGTCAAGAATATGTCCTGGTACCGTCCATTTCTCATTGTTTTCTGTTCTTGATGTAGAAGCCATGCCCCTTTGCCAACATTGTTGTTTAGACCCCTCAAGGGATAATATCCTTGAAGATACATCTTAGACTGCACTTCAGTTCCCATTTCTGCAATCAACTAAATAAACAGCACTGATCAATTTACAAGCAGAAGAAAATAATTTAGTACCAATTCAACTACAAGCAATGGAAACAAATACACAGTATTCCAATACAATTAATAAGAATGCCTTATACAACATTGGCACCGACCCAAAGTTTGGGCACGCACTTGAAACAAAATGCTGGAATTTATTGATCCAATACAGTAACTCTTCAATTAACGTAATTGTACAACTTCAATCAAAGGTCCCATGACTGTCTCTCCCACAAATAGAAAAGCATCAATTATCTCAAGCTTAATGTTGTTCTGAACTATCGTTTTACATTTAATAAGATTGCATTGCATTTAGCGAGAACAAAATGCACCCGCCAAGAAGAACCTGGTGTCCAAAAAACGAACTTGAGCAAACTAGCACTAGCAGAAAGCGCTCAGTTCATGGAGAAATCCCTAACAACAAACTGCTATTTTTTACCTTTGCTTGACTGGTAACTTGATTCATAAAAATCCTGAAATACTCCAATTCAAATGCTATCAGAAAACACAATGTGAATCATCCAAATCCTTCAAATCAAATTCCGTGGAAAAAGTGTAATTCCCAGTCAGAAAATAGTATAGACCCCATTAGAGTTGTCAATAACAGCAAGTCTGAGTAATATGGATAATGTGGAAAATGGATAGTCGCAGAGAAGGAAGAAAAAGTGGATAAACATCGATTACTCATTTCAACGTCTACTGTTTAACCCCAAAAGGAAAAAAATGATAACTTAGAACCAAAGAGGGGGAGGGGTCATCCACAGAATTAAAATACAACAAATTCCAGAGTCGAGAATTTTCAAACGTCCCAGCTGTAACAAATTATCATAATCAAATATCCAAACGTAAAAATTGAAAATAAGAACAATAAAGTGTACCCATATCCACTTCTACCCCTTCTCAAAGATTGCTCTTAATTCTCCAAATTCTGGACAAGCCCCACACAAAGAACCAGCTCCGTGATTCTTCACAGCCACGGTACAAAACAAAGGGTACCCGCAAAGCAGAATAACCCAGGAAGCTCATAAACGTACAAAAAAAAGGTAACTACTAAGCCAAAAGACAATCTGGGTCTCTCTGTACAGATATCGAAGACATTGAAGAAACTTAGATCATCCCCAGACAAAAGAATATACAGGAATTCAGATCTGTTGAGCCAAAATCTGATAAGGAAACATAGAGATCCCACATCCCAGATAGGAGGTATTCTCTACATAAAAGCCACAACACCTCCCGGCACCTCTTCTACGATAAGAAGAACAAGAAGAAAAAGAAAAGAAGAATGACTTCTAAATTTGTCAACTTGCGGTCTGCCATTATGCTATGTGCTTTGCTTCACCTAATGGCTTTGGTGCAATCATTTCTTTTACATTTAAATATTACATTTCTTTTTCTGGGTTTTTAGGATGTGAAAGACATGGGTATTTTTTTTTATAGTATTATTAATTTCCTTTTTCCACACTTTTCTAGATTCTCTCCACTTCCATGCTTTTTGGGCACAACGTAGTTGTATTGGTAAAGTACTTCAGAAAATGTTGGCACCTGGCTTTACTGACGCAACAACCTAACAGTTTCCGAAAGTGGTTGACCCTACTTGATTGGATTTTCTCAGTCAGTGTTGCAGCCACGCGCGTGTGCCCACCATAGTACCGCAGATGAGTCGCTGACGGCGACACCTTTGTTGCGTCCAGTTTTGCCATGAGAGGTTGCCGGGGAGGGCCTTCCACCTGCTTTGGACACGCGTGGTATCGGATTTTCCTTAAAAAAAAATAAAAAACTAAAAACTCAGAGTTAAAAGGTTGTCTTGGATTAGACAAAGGAAAATAATTTTTACTTTGTTTGTCGTCGGATTAATGCTAACAATAAATTCTAAATACATAATTTTTGTATAATTTTTTTTATATAAAAAAGTGAATTTCATAACAAAATAAAGCTTTATATATATATTTATATATATATATATTAGTGAAGTTCACTTTTTCATAAATAATCTGAATAAAATTTTTATATTTAAGACTTATATATATCATTATTTTTATTTTAAACTAAAAATAGATAAATAAGATATATTCTTATTTTCACAATAAGTTCTATTCATTAAATATATATATATTAAAATTATATATAACATTACTCTTTAATTAGTATTTAATTATAATTATATAAATAAATAAGTTATCGTGTAATTGTTTTTATACTTTTTCCTATTTGATGCTTTCTTAAATATTATTTAAAAAACAACTTATTGTAAATCTTTAAAAACTATATATAACTTTTCATGTTATTATTAATTGACGTAACAGATTTTCAGATTAAGTAAATAAATAAGTAAAGTTTGTCTTTAATAAAGAAAAGTAGTCCATAACATAGTAACGTACTACTGAAGCAGTTTGGATGATGGTAACTCTCCTATATGTTCGTCTGAAAGGTTGATGAGTTTCATTTTCTTTCGTAGGGGATTCTATCAAAGCTTTGTCAATCTGTCACGTCCTTTTCTGTGAAAATAAAAAAACCCATCAAAAGTAAACGTATGTAATAAATTGGTCTTATATTTATTTTATAATAAAAATATTTTTAATATAATATAATATAAATCATATTAATTTATACATTTTTTTTTTTATAAAACTTATTTATAGCTAAAACAATTTTCTATACCATTTGCATGGACTCCAAAATTCCACATTATCCTCGAGATGACTTAGGTTTACTAGACAGAAATTGTGGGTAAATATTAATTTAAGATAATTAAATAAATAAATAATTATATTTATAAGTCGGTGTATAAAGCATATCTTTCAATCATTGACACGGCAATACTTAATTTGTAAGATAAAATTTAAATTTAAATCTCTTATAAATCAAATCTTATCATGTCAACGACAAATAGAATATATTTTACACGATAACTTACAAGCAGAACAAGTCTAGTGAAATTAGATAACTCAAAGATATAGCAAAAAAGAACATAGTTTGAACCCCCCCCCCTCTCTCTCTCTCACAAAGCTTTGTTGTATGGTTTTGAAGTGATCTAATTGTATGGCTAAAAATGATCTTTGTATGATATTTTGTTCATACATAATTGCTGAAACGATAGAATAAAAAATATGTGACTAGAGCTTTGTCCATTTGTGTGAGAAAAGGTAGCCAACTTCGGTGTTCGGTGGCCTGCCCTTGCTTGTCCCCTGATACTGCCCTGGTCTTCCCTTTTTGCTTTTGGGTAAAAGCCTTTATTTTCACCCATAAAGACCCCACAACAAAAGCAAAAACAAGGGAACGTGACAATGAGATTTTTCGATCAAAGATTCCAACTTGAACATCTAAAAACATAACGAATATAAATACGTAAAGTGAATCTTTCAATATTTATTGATTATTTAGTTTTGTTCGAAATATTTATGCGAGTCTATTTTACGCATCTATCTCCCTTTTATTTTTTTTTCTTTTGAAGGGAAACTGTCATTATTCATTCTTCAAAGAAACTTACATCTATAAGCGAATACATTTTAAGATGTCTCCATATCAAATATGATATCATAAACAAAAATAATGCATTTGGAACTCTACAAATATATTATTTCTTTTTATAACTAATCTAGTCTTCAATATTACTGATACTCTCAACAAACAAACATCTAAGAGACAACATTCTCTACCTAAACGGAAACTTAATATCACCATTCATAGAAATAAAGGACTCAACATTTGCAGACAAACATCTGATAGACGAACTTTTTTTTATTTTAATTAACAATAAGGAAATAAAAAATGAAAATAGTAAGATAAATACAAAAAATGACTGATTACAGTTTGGACCAACTTTGGTAAACTTCAAAATTTGTGACAGCCCGTGAATGCAACACACTTGTCTATTTTCATCTACAAAAGTTAGATTTAAAAGGTTTGCTAGTGGCGAGTTCGATGATCTGACGCGTGTATCGAGAAGAGTTGCCGGAAGGGTGGTGCTTGAGGACCACGCATAGATGTGGGCTGGGCGTGAGAACCATGAGTGGTGATTTTTGCAAAACTATCACTTTCTTCCGAACTATTTTTGACCTGTAAATCTATTTGTGCCTTGCATGTCCCTCAGTAGTTGCCAAAAAACTGTAGATTTGTATTTTTAGACCTTGAAGAAAGAAAAATAAAACTAAGTAAAAGAAATCTTAATAGATAAAGTGGATGAATGAAAGAATATGGAAAGAAGGAGAAGCCCCCTCCGATAAAAATCATATTTGGAGCCCTTATTATTTTTTTGGGGGGTAGAGGCGCTAGGGTTTTTTCTTCTAAAGCATTGATACTTTATGCTAAACTTTTTCTCTTTCACTTAAACCTCTTGAGTTCAGACAATAATTTAAAGAATATTTTTACAGAAATCATCAATTGAAATTCAAAATTTCATCTTTATACTTGCTATATTGTCATAAAAATAGACCATCAAAAAATAAATAAAAATAAAATTTTGTTAGCATTGCAAGACATCATGTACGCACAATCGAAGAAAAGAAAAATGTATAATATACTCAACCATCATAACGCTTTTGTCCCAATTTTGGGAAAAAAAAATCCTGATATCTCTTTCATAATAATGTCCATAAGAGTGGCCCATGACAATCCAAGATTAAGAGTACGGCAATATATATATATATACACACACACATATATATATATATATATATTCCTAATAGAGAAGTAATTTGGCTTCGTTTGTTTTTGTAGATGAGATGAGTTGAAATTAAAGGTAAAAGTTGAATAAAATATTATTATAATATATTATTTTTATTTTAAAACTTAAAAAAATTAAATTTTTTATTTTATTTTATGTGAAAATTTAAAAAAATTATAATAATTAAATTAGATCAACTATAAAAATAAACAAGGCCTAAGATATCATAAACTTACTAATAGTGAAGTAGTATAATATATTCATAAACTTACTAATAACTTGTGTTCTGACATCAACTTATGTGCTATAAACATTCATCTTGGACTACTCAAACTAAGATATCATCAGTTGTAATCTGGTTTGATATTTGAAAAATAGGAAAATGATATACATGCGATCTCTTTTAAAACTATTTTTACAACCATATTTTAAATAAGAGATATTTTGATAAAATAACTTATAAAAGTAACATTATTTTATAAAAATATTCTCATTTTAAAAGAAAATTGTATAAAGAATTGTTAGAATGACGGTATCATTACTTTTTGAAATATGGATCATGATAATTATAAATTGGGCATGCAAACATGTCATTTATAATAAAATTTATTATTATTCTAATTTTAAAAAATAAAGCAACATATTTAATGCGTCAATAATAAGAAAAATGATATTTGTAGTATTAATATTTATTTTGAATGGATATTTGTAGTATTAGAATGTGTAAGTCATGACACTTTATTTTTTTTTTTAAATAGATAAATTTAAAATTCTTATTAAAAAAATTATTTTTTAATGATAGATCTCTCTCTTTTTTTTTTTTTTTTTTCAAATGAATACGTTAAGTTGCACAATGCACACCCCTCAAACTGTAACTCACATTATTCGTAATAAATATTCTTTGAAAATAATTGTTTCCAAAAATATTTCGGAGGAGATTAACGTCAATCGTGATTGAATGAACAATCGTCGTCAACTTTAGATTGTCTCGGCAACTTTAAGAAAGGTAGAGCAGAAGGAGCATGCATGCATGCTGAAAGGAAAACCTTATCGCACTACCTAAAAAGGGGAGAAATTTTTTGACTTTTGATGCGCAAAAAGACGTCCCAACCTCCTTCTTTGTAAGACTTTCAGCTCAGTTACCCACCCGACTTCATAACATCCAAATCCTAAAGACTGAAACGAAACAGAATAAAGCATTATGGGACCTGAAGTTTACTTGCAATTAGGGCATTAATTAAACATAGATCATATTTACAGTTTTAAATTCCGTAAGTTTTGCATATTTCATTAGAAAAAAATAGATAAATTTAGAATCTACATGAAAAAATTATTTTATTTGCTAACGTCGTGTTTCGTATGCCTTTGAGCTAGATTTTAACAACTTCGGTCTTCTAAATTGGGCTTGTGAAAATAGAGAAGAAAGTAGTTAGGAGATAGCGGTCTTGGAGCTGGGGAGTCTCCGATGCCAAAGTCAGTAAAGTTTATTGAAAGTTTATAAATAAGTGAGAGAATCTAGGGATCAGATAGAGTTTCTCGTACTTGAGAGTTGATATTTATACCGAGAGTCTAAAGGAGACAGATAAAGTTTGCCCTCATGGCGTCCATGTCCTTTGTACTGTTCATTTTGTCAGAGTTATTTAATGCGGCGTATCTCTATAACGACGTCATTAATATGACGTGTAGCTTAGGTAATGGTGTCATTAATATGGCGTGGCTCATCGTCCCGTTGGTGGTCTGTCAATGTCTCCATGTCCGAGGATCAAGTGTTTTCGTCTTTCCCGTTCTGCCCTGTATAAGTTTTCATGAGCGGAGCATGACCGAGTGTCAGGCATGTCTATCCCATCAGCTATCATTATTTATTTTTCCTTATAGATGACTTACCTTATGGGCAAGTTTTGGGCCCTGGACTGGGTATCGGGTCGAAGCCCAGTGGATTTGTGAAAGTGGGGGGAAATCCCCTTACATTGTTATTCATAGTACCTGCTAACTCAGCCATGCAACGGAAGGGAAAGAGCCTAAATGGACTCTTTCTTTCTTTCCTTGTTTTTTTTTTTGTAAAAAAAGCAGTACAAAGAGATTAGACTCTCGGATGAGACAAAATGAGTGAACGAGACTTACATATCATAAAATTATATTTAGCATTACTCTTGATTAAACTATAGATGACTATAAACCGTACATAATAATAACTCTATCTAATAATAGTAACAGATCATGTGATTCATTTTAAGTATTTTTTTTTTTTACCATTACTACTTTATACAACACGGTTTTTCGTAGTGTTGCAATAATTTAACCCGAAAAGTTGTTCATACAAATTGAAAAAACAAAGGGCGCTACTGCTCAGTCTTATCATTTTGCCGACTCAAAGTTACCACTAGTTCAATTTGATTTTTTATATTTTTATTTTTTAAAATGTTAAAGGAAAAAAACACACAAATATACTAACGGTAACATTTTTAACTATTTTAAAAAAATTGAAATACACTAATGGTAACTTTGAAGATGTAGAATGATGGGCTTAGAGCACTAGCATTGGCTTGACCAAAATTAAAAATTGGCTAAAATTTAGATAATATGTACTAGAAACACTCCACATTAGATTGGCCAAGTCTAAAATAAAATGGACTTTTGCTATAGTGATTGGTCAAAGATGGGGAATCACTATTGATTCACCAAACATTAAAATATTAATTTCTCACTTCAAGAAAACATTAAAATATTAATTTCTCACTTCAATAAAAATACTATTTGGTTTGTAATTAAGAAATTTAGATAGAAATTTAGATGAGTTTAATTAATATTTTTTATTATTAACATTAAATGATTTTTAAAAATATAAATTTTTTAATATTAATTTAATTAAATATAATTATTATTAATATTCAATTGGTAGAATTATAAAATATGATACAAATAAATTAAATAAAAAAATTATTAATTTAATAATATTTTATTATTATATAGAGAGTAAATGGCTAATTCAATGTTGGAATTGAATATAAATAGAATAGGTAAATGTAAAAAGGTGTGATATTAGCTAAAGTTTGAAGATACATTTAGCCAAGTCAATGCTAGTGCTCTAACTAGCATTATTAAAAAGCAAATAAATTTGAAGTTTCCAATGAAGGCCAATTAAGAAGTGTGATGACATTGGAATACCAAGAAAGATGCCCCATCCTTCACAACAAATTCCAACACCAAACTTTTTTCTTTTGCTTTTTAGATCCAAAAATTTTAGAGCGCATTGTAGATTGTTGTAAGCTAGTGAGCTGCATGCATGTATGATCATCATTTTACAAAAGTTTCTTGGTGGTGCAATTCTAGTATATAAATTTTAGATAAATTTAATTTAATAATTAAGAAATACTTATCATTTACTTAATCCCTTAATAACACTTAGGGAATGATGAGAGAATAATAATAATAAATAGTAAATAATATAATTATATAATTATATCTTTTATAAACTTTGAAATCTTTTAATGATTGTGTGAATTGTCTAAAGAAATGCTACTATGTTGTTTCAGTTATACTGTTCATTTTGTTTCATTGACGTATTGTCACTATGTAGTGTCATGTAGTTTATTAAAAAAAATTAAAAACACAAATAGAATAATTTAAGATTACAGTATATCTTTTTTTTTTATATATATTTTTGAATGTCATTTTATTTTAAATATATATTTTTTATTTTTTATGTCACATCAATAGAGAGCTAATATATAACGAGTTACATAATAGCAATTCAATTCTCAATTGTTTATTATTTCAAAAAAAAAAAATCTCAATTGTTTATCATGCGATGCATGCCATCAACAATGGTACTCTCTGTCCCCACTTGTAAGGGAATCTAAATTTGAATCACGAAACGGCTCTCTAACGGTCATTTTGATGCGACCCCGTGAACATATTAAAGAATGTTGCCCGCGTGCATTACGGATAGCCCGCACGACCAATATCAGTGGGTGGGTGTGTGTGTGTGTTTTTTTTTTGGATCATTAACGGTAATATCAATGATAAAAGAGAAATGGGAGAAAATCTCAACAAAATGAAAAATGAAACACATAGGACCTTATTCTTGGTGGGTCTTGAAATCGGTAATCTCTGAATTTGGTGATGATATGCATGTGATCAATGGCAAAAATTTGATAAATCAAAACTTTGTTCCGACCTAAAAGAAAAATAAAGGAAAAAAAAACATGGACTTTGGGCTTGTGAGGAAAGGGAGAGACAATGGAAGAAGAGTAATCATACATGTACAATATTTTTTACAACTTTTTATATAACCATGTTTTAATACAAGAGTATTTATGTAAATTGATATTACTTTTATAAGTTATTTTATAAGAATATCGTTCATTTTAAACATAATTATAGTAAAAGTTGTAAAAAATGTAATATGTCTATCATTTTTCATGAAAAGAATTCTTACTTAACTTATATAAAAAAAAAGGGTTGGTCTT
Source organism: Cyclocarya paliurus (assembly GCA_029856935.1). NCBI lineage: Eukaryota > Viridiplantae > Streptophyta > Magnoliopsida > Fagales > Juglandaceae > Cyclocarya > Cyclocarya paliurus. The sequence continues at coordinate 5,873,422 of CM056950.1, forward strand.
AAAGATTATGAACCGGAAGATGATAGAAATACAAACTTTTCATGCACTTACGAGTGATTTTGATTAAAAAGTGTTATCTATATTTACAATTTTATCCACATAATTATGCATGATCATGTGATAACTATTTTCAATAGTGAAAATTTTAAATTTCATTATTCGAATTAAAAAATTGATAAAATTGAGTAGATATTCAATATGTATAATATTGTAAGTAAAAATGTATATACATATAACACTATTTCTACTAAATAGCTTAAATAATCTTGTTTCACTCATGTAATTTATTAATTTAAAAAAACATATAATTTAAAATAAAAAAACATAATCTAACTTATTATATAATACAATATCAATTTATAAACTTTTATAAAATGTGTTGATAAATAAAGCATTTCCCTCGATAAAATGCATAATGCAAATCCGACCTGTCTTTTGAAAACGGCGTGGCGTGCAAACGAATAACCTCCAAAATTCAAATTCAGAGATAATAAAAACGAAAAAACACAAAACAAAAAGAAAGAAAGTGAGCATGATTGGGAGAGAAGAATTCAAATCCCATAGCATTCCGTTAAACGTCTTCGCAACAGAGAGAGAGAGAACTTCGAACTGCGGAAAATCCTTTGTTAGAACTTAGAAGAAACGAATTTCCCGAGAGAGAGGAGAAAATCAAGAGTGAGAAATCTTCGTCTGTGAAAGGAAACACGAGAGATAAAGTGAGAGAGATTCGGAAGCAGAGAACAGTAGCAAGTCAAGCAAGAAAGAGAGTGTGTAAGATAATTGTTGCTGTGAGAAGGTTTTAAGAGAGAGAGATAGAGAGAGAGAGAGAGAGAGAGTTGGGGGATGTAGATTTCAAAATCTGAAAGACGGAGAAACAGAGTTCAAAATCTGAAAGGAACGATGCCGTTCTCGGCGGAAATACCTGAAGTCCCTAGCCCGCCAACTGTGAAGAAGAGGTTCCCAAGCTGGTCGAAACTCTGGGTCAAGAACGCCAAGAAGCCTCTCAAGCATGTGGTCTTGACCATGCAGCTCCAGTCCCTTTCTTCCCCCGCCACCAAATCACCCAAAATCCCCAAGACCCTAACCCCCACTTTGCCCAATTCCGACCCTACTCTCTCCCTACCCGACCCCCTTCTCCTTAAAATCCTCTCCAAACTCCCTGATTCCCAGCGTAACTCCAACTCCCTCGTTTGCAAGCGCTGGCTTAACCTCCAAGGTCGACTTTTCCGCTCCGTGAAGCTCTTAGATTGGCAGTTTCTCGAGTCGGGTCGGTTGGTGTTTCGGTTCCCTAATCTCACTCGTGTGGATTTGGTTCCTGGGTGTTTGGTTACGCCCCAAAATTCCGCGATTTTGCTGAGCCACAGAGTTGTTTCGGTGCACGTCGAATCCTTGTTTTCAAAGAAATGGAAGTTATGTGAAGACCGTCTGTTGCCTGCAAAGCTTATTGATAGGGGGCTAAAACTGTTGGCGAGTAGTTGTCCCAATTTGCGCAAGCTTTCTGTGATTGGCACAAGTGAATTGGGACTGTTGAATGTAGCTGAGGAGTGCTCGACACTCCAAGAGTTGGAGTTGCATAAGTGTAATGACGATGTGTTGCGCGGTATTGCGGCGTGCACGAATTTGCAAGTGTTGAGGTTGGTCGGGAAAGTGGATGGGTTTTATAGTTCCGTGGTTTCGGATATTGGGTTAACGATAATGGCACAAGGGTGTAAGAGGTTGGTGAAGCTCGAGCTTCATGGGTGTGAGGGGAGTTTTGATGGAATTAAGGCGATCGGGCAGTCTTGCCAAATGTTGGAAGAATTGACTATTTGTGATCATAGGATGGATAGTGGATGGTTGGCGGGGCTTTCTTACTGTGAGAATTTGAAGACTTTGAGGTTTCAATCGTGTAAAGGGATTGATCCGAGTCCGGGGCCAGGCGATTACTTGGTTTGTTGCCCGGCTCTCGAACGGTTACATTTACAGAAGTGCCAGTTACGGGATAAGAAAAGCCTGCGAGCTCTTTTTATGGTGTGTGGGGCTGTTAGGGAGATGGTTTTTCAAGACTGTTGGGGCTTGGATAATGACATGTTCGGCTTGGCTAGTACTTGCAGGTAATCGTTCTTTTTCTCTGGCAAATGAATTCATCGCATTTTCTACTTGTGTATGGTTGATAACTTGATATACATGAATCAGACTGAAATTCTTAGCATTCCTTTGTGTATTTATACTTAATCTTTGTGTGTGGTTGATATACATGACTCAGGTTGAAATGTTGCCTAAATGGGATCCATGTGTTTTAATTTTATGCATATTGCATACCATGCTGATCACACTAGGTAATGATGATAGGTGGGTTAATGCTACCAACTTACGGCTATGGGCTCAACTGGAAATAGGAATAATTATGCTTGTAATTTCATCTATCGAATAATGTTTCTTTCAATATGTTTTAGTTATGTAGAGAATGATTATGGTATAGCTGCTCGACAGCCCAAAATTTATTCTGATGACTTCAAAGATACCATATTTAGGATTGGAATATGTGAATGGAAATTTTCTTTGGTAGGAAGATTAATGGATCTTGCTTTTCTAGCAGGAGGGTAGAGTTGCTATCTTTAGAAGGATGCTCATTGCTAACTACCGAAGGTCTGGCCTCTGTAATTCTTTCCTGGAAGGAGCTACAAAGTCTTAGAGTTGTCTCCTGTAAGAATATAAAGGATAGTGAAATCTCCCCTTCACTCTCAACCTTGTTTTCTGTTTTTAAAGAGTTTAAATGGAGGCCAGATACGAAGTCTCTTCTTCCATCGAGTCTTGTGGGCATCGGCATGGGAAAGAAAGGTGGTAAATTTTTTAAGAGGATGTGAGACATGAAGTTGATAACAAGAACCCTGCAGCTTAATCATCCTACACGAATGATTCAGACAAACACCCCTGAAAAGAGTGCTGAAAGCTGTACTGTTCTGTTGTCCTTAATTTAAATTTGAACAGTTAAAATAGATAGATGTTAACAAGGGAAGGTGGTAGGCATTGTACATTCTGCCTGCCCAGCTTTCTCGGCCGGGTTCCCCCATCTTCAACTGCAATTTTTAATCTCCCAAGGTCAAATTATCACGTCCACGTTTTGTAACATCTTTAAACATCAATGTTATAAAAGTACTTATGCGTGCAAGATAGTGTAAAGTATTACACTTTCTTATAAATCAAATCTTGTCATGTCAACGGTGTGAAGGCAGTCTTGCTCTTCACACAGATTTTTAAATATAGTTTTTTGATGGCTTGTAAGCATGCATGCGAGACATATACCCTGCAACAATTATATGAACATAGCTGAGGATTGGTTCTTGGATTTTAGAGATGGAATATAGCGCGCTAATGCAGCTAATGCTGCAAAGTTCAGTTGGTACATATGCAGCTTACTATTGGAAAATGTTTAGTGTCATGGATTATTTGCATGAATTAACAAATTGGATGGAGGTGAATACAGAGTAAAGCATCCTCATTCATTCCTAGTAGTAGACAGATTTTTCTTCTTTTTTATGGCAAACGGTGTTTTACCATAAAAGGGATCCAAAAGCTATCACATTAATGGAAATGGAATAGAAAGTTTTTTACTAAATGATCAAAATTATGTCTCATATTAATTTGCCATTGTCTTTTAGAGTCCAATCTTTAAAATTAGTCATCGACTTGTGCAATGCAAAGTAGAATAGAAGCATTGGCATTGGCTTCATCAAAGCTATCTTCAAAATTTGATGAAAAGTATATGTTTTTCATAATTCCAAAACTTCCCTATTTATAACCCCATGTTGGATTAGCCATTAGATTCATAAAATAATAATATAATATTATTTTTTTAATAATAAAAATTTTATTTATTTTTTCATATTTTGCAATTACGCTATCCAAAGAAAGCCCAACAATTAATAATCAAATATTAAATGGAAGGCATAACAGATAGCATCGACAACTTTTTTGTTCACCTAAAATTAGATGGGAGCATTGGATTTTTTAGCTAATAATATTATATTATATTATTATAACAAATAAAAATTATTGTAGCTATAACCCTATAGTATTAACTCTATACGAATTTAATTGAGTTATTATTTAAAAAACAAACTATTATATTACTGTACACCATTTACACAGGAAGTAAGTTAGTTTTAGTTTTTATAATAAAATATTACTTTTGATGATGAACAATATATCTTCAAATTTGAATATGTAAAAATTACTATAGCTCAAAATTCAAATTTTTGCATTTTGATGAAGTCAATATAGATGATTTTATTAATATTTTTTCAAATTTTAAATATGCATTGACTTTTGATGACTTCAATGCCAATGCTAAGATAAACAATGATGAGTCAATACACACAATAAGATGAATGGTCCTTCTCTTTATCTAAAAAATAAAATAAAATGAACTTAGAAGAGTTTAGTGTAAGAAAGTCAAAGGATTGAGAAATAAAGAACCATTATTATAAGATGAAATTTTTTTTCCGTATATATTGAATTAGTTATTATGGATGAGGCATCCTAATATATTAAATCTTATTTTCATCTTAAAGTTAAAAAATTGAGTAAATTTATCGTGATAATAAAAAAATATAATGAGAAGTGTGTGAATGGTTGATATATTTTATTAAAAATTTAAACAAATGATGAGTTGACTGATAAAATAGAAAAATGATAATTCAAAAAATTATATAGATAATAAAAAGGAAAAATTGTATATATCTATTTATTATTTACTATATTATACAGATTTATTTACAATATTATTGTATTTTAGTAAATAAAAGCACTTCAAAAAGCCAACGCAACGCTTGGAATTTTGGAAAGAAGCCTCGTTGATTGACGTCTCAAAATTCTCATTATTTTTTTCTTTTGATTTTTATTATCAATAAAAGTGTTGCTCTTCATCATTCTTATAAATGATATTTGATTTGTAGAAATGATGAATAAAATCTTTTATCAATGAATAAGGTGTGTCCTTTTATTTTCGGTTTGGTGTGTTCGTAGAAAATCTGACGACCCTTTTGTCGTCGACGTGGCAAGACCATTGTAGTTTAAAGTGCAGCGAGAGACATCTTTTTTGTTTTTTATATATATTCTTCGAGTGAGCGAAGAGCGAGGGACAGTTTTTTTTTTTTTTTTTTGTGATAAATTCTGAGTTTGCGAAGAGCCAGGGAGAGAGGGAGAGAGTCATGAAGAAGGACAAGGGAGTGGCAGTTTCAAGCCCTAAAAGCGGAGACGATACAGAGAAAGATTCACCCTTACCCACCATCAGATTCTCTTCACGAAATGCTTCCTCCAAATACGACTTTGTCAAGGTTTTTTTTTTTCCCCATCTCTCTCTTTTTTTTCTTCGTTCATTTTTTGGTGCGGAAAACTATGGAATCGAAGTTATTTTTAATTCCTTTTTATTTCTTTTTAAGATTCTTTTAATTGTATTCGGTGCGATTGATTTGAGCTTTCTTGTTTCCCTATGTTTTCTCGGCAAGCAGTCTGAGTAGTTTCCTTAATTTGATTGAATGCTTTGTGTAATCTTGTAGTTAAAAATAAAATATCTTTATTTTTCTCAAACTTTCTTGGGTCTTCTATTTGTTATAGGTAAAGGTTTGGTTGGGTGACAATGCGGATCACTATTACGTTCTATCCAGATTCCTTCTCAGTAGAATGCTAACTGTCACCAAGGTATAAATTCACTTCCAAGTTCGTGCGTTAATGTTTTTGTGTTTTTTTTTATATATCGGTTAATGTCGGTTCCAGAGTTCGTGTGTTAATCTCAACTTTCTGACGGCCATTATTTTTTTTTTCTAATAGTGTTTACAATCTTATGGAGTTGCTATAATTGAATACCACATCATGTTGATAGTGAACATGTTGCAGTGCCCTTACCTCGCTCACTTCACATCAACTAGATTAAGCGCATAGTTGTATTTGTTGCCTTTTCTGTTGGGATAATTATGACTGCTGTTTGCATTCTGCTTTATAAGTATAAGATACCATTTTGTCCAGAACTTCAGGATCACTTGTTATAACTTTTTGGTCACAGATACCAAATCATGTAGCTATTAAAATAGCTCTTGAACTGAAGAAGCTGCTCATAGACAACAGCCTTCTAGATGTGTATGCCATCTTTCCTTTCTTTCTGTCTTTTTTTAAATGTTCTTTTATCCAGATTTAGTTAAAAGTTTCACTTCCATACTTGTATCATATTGCAGCTCTCAGTCAGATTTGGAAGCTAATCTGTTTAAGGTATGCCATGTGTACAACACTACAATTTAACAAAATCCTGCATTTCAGGGTTCTGTTATCCCTTGTGATATTCGTTTACCTTATTCTCTGCAATTCATTCAATGCACGTGGGAATCTGAATGAAAGTACTATTGCTTTCCTGGCAGTAAGCTCGCTTACAGGTTAAGTGTACATAAAATTAAAGGTTCTAGGGCACTTCTAAGTTGTATGTAACTTAAGTGCTGCAGATATGAGATTCTAGGTACTTGCATGAAGGCTGACATGATTGTTTTCATATTAGTACAGAGCAAAAAGAGAGCGATTGTTTCTTATAAGTTACCAAAGTTACTTCTACATAATGGGATTCTCTGCCTTTTTGAGTTGCTAGTGTTAGTTGCCCATTAATTTTTTCTTACCTTTATATCCTTATTTAGTGTAGGATTGTCAGTTAGAATGGAAGTCCAGTGGCTCATTTTTCAAACCTAGGTGACAATTTCCTAAATGTAATTTAAGGAGAAAAAACAAAGCCTCCTGTTGTACTTAGTGTTTAAGCGTGCACAGTTCTTTCTTCTGCTTGTAATAGTGAATGAGGTTGCATGTGATAATGGTCTCATTAGTGCCTAAAAATCACAACTGATGGCCCACCCATGCTTACTTGGTCATATCTCTCCACTTGACCATGTTGAGCTTGAGTTAAAATGCTATGTTGTATCCGTCTCTCTCTCAATGTGTTTGAGTTGATGTTGATGTGCCTAGTAGTTTCCATTCAAGGGTTTGAGTGTTTGGGTTTTGAGTTTTTTATTTTGATTGATCTCAACTAAAAACTAGGGCCTTTTCTTAGATGGGAGAAAGTTTAATTCAAATATCTATGCAAGATTGTGATGGATTTAATAACATTTGTTAAAAGTAGAGTACTAATTTATTTTTCCTAATTACTGGGTCACATACATGAGGATTCTAACAAGAGTAGATGTGCAGCTTATGGAGCGGCGGGGTTATGGGGAAGAGTACATTAGTCGTTACAAGATGATGACCAGGTTAGTTAGCATTCTTTGAATGTAGCTCTGAATCTTTTCCAGATTACTAGCTGTCTTTTTCACTTGGTGTTCTCTTCACAATTAGCTGCTGCATAGTACTATTTAAAAAAAAAAAAAAAAAGAGTAAGAAGATCTCGTTTGTAAGTGAAATGACACAACCCTAGCACACAGGTAGTATACATGAAAGACTCCTAGCTTTTGTTCTGCATAGTACTGTTCATACTTAATTCTTCTTTTCATTAAAATAGATGCACATTCTGCTTATTCTTTTGTAGATAAATTTGTTTCATCAATTGTGTTTGTTTGTTAGATGTTTCATTGCTGTCAAGATTTCCTTTTTGGATAGTTTGGACATAGTATAACTTTTTTGGAGGTGATTTAGTTAAATAGCTATTTGTGACATGCACGATTGCACCTTTCCCTGCAGGATAAGGGCTGACCCTTTGCTATATAATGAGGGGATATTGAGCTTTTCAAATTGGCTTTTAGGGTTGAGTTGGAGATTTTATAGGCTTTTAGCTGGGCCTGTGTGGACAGCCTCTGTTTGGGAAAGTCTGCCTTTGATAACTTAATAAATAAAATAGTCATGTGAACTGGTATTGCTTGTGAAGATGGATAAGGGAGGAAGTTAATCAGTGTCTTTTGTGTTGCTCAGTTATTAGGGAGGCTTGGGGTTTTTCTTTTCAAATTGACTATCTAGGGTTTTGCCACAATTAGGTTTAGGGCCGAGGCAGTGTGGGTTTTCAGAGGCAGACAATGGAAATCAGCATTAAATGCAGAACTGTATAGTTGGGGTGGTGTGTTTTGTTGGGGAGAATATCCTTTGAGGGGGCAAAACATTCTTACTTGATTAAAAGCCATACTTTCTAAGTTCCCTTTTTGCTAGGTTTACAGAGTCATCCTGTTTCTCTGTTCCCTTGTTTCTTGGTCTTATAGTTTCTTTGCATCTTTCTTTTGTTGCGTACATGGTTTTTCTTTGGATACTTGTTGTGTAAGTGGGTTGTCCCTCAGCATTTTGTAATAAGTTCATTATTATTTACAAATTTGAGTTGCCATTAGTGCATTGTATAGTAATGTCATATTTCTTGTCGCCTCCTTTTAGATTTCACCATCAAAGAGTACCACTGGTAATTCTTGTATGTGGAACTGCTTGCGTTGGAAAGTCTACCATTGCTACCCAACTGGCACAAAGGCTAAATTTGCCAAATGTCCTACAGGTCATACCTTCTAATCTATAGAGAGATGCCGACTCTTTCTTTGTCATTCATGTAATGATTCTTTTTGGGTTGTATACTAATGCCTTTTCACATTTTTGTTTTTAATTTTTATAGACCGATATGGTATATGAATTGCTGCGAACAGCGACAGAGTATGTCCTGACTTTTTTTTCCTTTTTTTTTTATCTTATTGCATGCATTTAACTTTTCCGATAGTTGAGGTTTATTGATCAGAAAGATTCAGAACTCTAAACATAGAAGAAAGAGTATCAATGAGGACATTTCTCTATTTTTTCTCAACTAAGCATGATGTCTTGTATGAACCAGTAAGCTAACAAAAGAATTATAAAATTTTTTATTGGTTATATTCATCATTTTACTGATCTTAAAAAATCTTTATTTCTGTCCTTGATAAGAACAGGGAGGATGCAATATTAGAATCCAGTTTAGCCTGAATATTTCTCCCTGTGACAACTATTTTTCCTCTTGTTTAATATGATCGATCACTAAAGAGAGAAATTTGCTTGGTGTTCTCTCTTTTATACACCATGTACTTGGCTATGCCTATTAATATTAATAAATTTTACTTATCAAGAAAGATGAACTTTTACTTCTTTTTTGATTGACCAAATCAGATTGCTTATTCTCCTTTACCTGATTTAGTGCACCATTGGCGTCTACTCCTGTATGGGCTCGAGACTTCAGCTCCTCTGAGGAGTTAATCACTGAATTTTGTAGAGAATGCAGAATTGTTCGTAAAGGTAGTAATTCAGTTTTGTTTTAAGATGCTGAGGGCTTTTTTGGATAAGTGAGTTAATTGTTGTGATTGTCCTTTCATAGTTTTTGAATTTTCATTCGACAATCTGGATTATAATGATTTGTGCATTCTTATTCGTTTGCGATTATATGATAGTACCGGTGAGATTATTTGTTATTGATCTGTATAGCATTTGCTTACTAGGCTTGGCTGGTGATTTGAAGAAGGCTATGAAAGATGGGAAACCAATTATAATTGAGGTATGTTTACTGTTAGGATTATATGCATAGTAAAGCATTCAAGTAAAACATCCGTACTTTGTTTTCCATTCTCTTCTTCCTAGACGACTCTCCCCTTTTGTGGTGTTTTGCCATGATTAGCATTTTCATATGTTCTCGAGTTTTTTATATTATGATAAACACTGAGCCAATTAAATTTTTTGTAATTTTAATGGCAGGGAATTCATTTAGATCCTAGCATTTATTTGATGGACGACGAAAATAAAACACCAGCTAAGTTGCTGGAAAAATCTAAAGAGGCTAATTATGCATCTGTGACATGTGACGATAACACTGCAACAGACTTGGGAAAAAATTCTCCTGCTGCTTGCGGAAGTAACAGTGAAAATAGCAATAGTCTTTCGCATGCGAGTTTAGAAGAAGGCATATCTACTGATCTGGTGAATAAAGTTTCAGACACTCTGGAGTCAATCAACTTAGCAGGAAGTGTCTCTGGGAGCAAAGGTCAACTTACACTCTGGATTCTGCTGACATGTTTAAAATTTAGTAGATCTCTTCTGAGGTTGCATAAAACTTTTATGCTCACACAGGTGAAACTGTTAGAGATCCAGAGACAGGAGGAAATACTTCTATTAGGAAAGAGAAGTCTGGTGCTGAACCAATAATTATACCTATAATTCTGAAGATGGCTGAATTTGATCATAAGGTGTGTCAATGCTTTTATGCACTTTTATGGTTTCAATTATACAATAATGTAATTTCAGAAAGCTTTCTTTAAAACAAGGAATAAGTACAAGAATGGAGGAATATAAAATAAAGCTAAATGTGCAGGCATTACTAGAGGAGTGGATCACGACCCGAATATTCAAGGATAAATGTCTAGTCCAGGTACTAATGATTTTTAAATTTATAATTTTGTCTGTTAACAATTTTTCAACACGTGGATCATGTTATAGGTGATTTAATTGCACTGATCAAAAAAAGTTATAGGTGATTTAACTGTAAAGAAACATAATTGGCCATGCAAAGGAACAAGAAGGAAAAATAATAAAGAAAAATATAAGTCAAAGGCAATGTATTATTCATTACATGCATTGGGTAGCTAGTTCTTCCAGTTGAAAACCAAATCAAGATTTTTGAGCGAGTTTTAGCGGGAAAAGGCCATACAATGCACAAAACATAAAGATGCATGAATTGCCATATCTGTTTACTCTAAGAAGCAGATGCCTTAATTCTGGTCTGCTATGTCTTTCAGGGACTTTGGGGTTTTCTGCTGTTTATTGTTTTTTTTTTTCCTGACAAATTTAAGAGTAGCATTGGGCTTCATGTGTTATTTGGAATTGTTTATCGTGGAAATTAGATTAGTAAACACCCCATAAGTGTTGCTTTGTCCACTAATATAGATGTCTTCTTGATAACAATTCTTTAATTGTTAAATATGTGGATGGTGACTCTCTTTTTCCCGTGTTAATTCAATTATATGGGATCCATATTGTAGCAAAATTGGCCGATTATTTGAAAACTTAGTGCCGATTAAATGCATTCCAAGCATGTGTATGCAAAATGCCCTTCTGGTCAGTGCTGCATGCTAATGTCTGGACGTGATTGTTTCTCCTTATTTCATTTCCTTTCACTTCTATAATATTGGCCTAATTTTTTTATTAAAATAAAATTGCAGTTCAACTTCTTTGATTGATTCTCTATATATCTAACGATATTGGTTTTTCTTCTCTTTTTTTTTTTTTTTTTTCAATAATCTATTTCTCTCAAACACACTACTTTTTGCAGGACAAAGATAAGCTAATGACCAACCTAAAAACTATTCAGGACTATCTTTGCTCGTTCGAGTCACAGGTATGCCTGCTCATATTCATTTCTTTTGGTTGATATGATACAAGCAGGGTTGCCATCATCTTGTATTCTAGTAATGGTTAAGAACAGACTTAGTTATATTAAGGGGCCTTCAGACTAACAGATTAGCAATTTTAGTTTGATCCGTTATTTCTTCAAAACTCTATTACTTCAAGTCTGACCATCATATTTGGTAAAACTTTCTTGTTGTAAAGATTGATGAGTGTCTCTATCATGGATGTCTTTTTAGTTTTATGCATTCTTCTTTAACGTGAGTTAATATTGGCACATAGCAAACTTACCTGAGGTTTGTTCTTGCTCTCGGAATTCCTTGCTTAGCCTTGTATGTTGGGTATCTGACTTTTGATCTGGACTAGAGAAGACCAAGTAAAAGATGACTGAAATTGAAGCGGGAGGCAAGTAGGGCCACATTTATCAGGATCTGCATTTTTTTTTAGTTTTATCTTCTTTTTTCCCTTTCTCCTTTTTCAAGTATGACTATAATTTTGTTGAGATTTCTGTTTGAAATTCGTCTCCGATCCCATGTAGATTATTCTATTCTCACATTACCAATTATTATCTTTGAAAATGGAGGGAAACAATCTAACAGATGCCTTCCAAATTTTAGGGTGTTGACTAACTTTGGAGAGGCTCAGTAAGAAAGGTGCAGCATCTTTTGAGTCAAATTTTAGTCTTGGACTTGCATCTAGAGGAAATATTTTCAAATTTCCAAATGTTTTCATCAATTTTCATTTGCATAATGTTAATAAATTTTCAATTGTTGATCAAGGTGTGAGTTCACTTAGATATCATTATTCCAAGTTCTGGTTAAAGGGACACAGTATCATCAAGTCCAAGTTCAGGGTTCTATCAATTATAATTAATTATAATCATAATATTTCTAGTTGAATTGCAGGACCAGTCGGACTAAATCACTCGGAAAAGTTTATCGAGGTTCAACTGAAAAGGGACACAGCATCATTAGTTACAAGTTCAAGATGATATAGTGTTGTCTATCGATTATAAACTCAATCATCAATTATCAAAAAAATTATAAACTCCATTATTGGCATAGAATGAGCAGTTCAATCGCACGATCAGTAGGTAACAGCTTAGAGTGAAACTTGTTTTGCTTTAAATGCATATCCTTGCAAATGATTTGAGGTTAAAGGCATTGATATGATCTTCTTACTGGATTTCAAGTGCCCTACGTTTCTATATGACTTGTTTGTAGTTAGGAGTTTTACACTGTTGCGTCTTTATGAATTCCCTTATGATTTTATTTATGTACTCTAATTCCGAAAAATAAAAGTTTTACAGTGTTGCCAACCATCTTTATCATTTTCCTCTTGATTTATTTCATTTTCTTGGAATAGGGTTTGACTGTTGCAGATATAACTGCAACGACATTCCCACAAACACTGGATTGGCTGCACAGTTATCTTCTTCAGGTATATAAGATGCTGAGCTCTTCTAGGCTCTAGCCATCTGACTGCTGTTAAAATATTTTTGTTAGCCCAGCTGGCTTGTCTGAAGTTAGATCTTTGGTGTTGTCTACATCAACAAGTGCACCCCCGGGATTAGTCGGGATGCTGTTCTTGGACACCCAATGCCAATAAAAAATACAAGTGCTTCAAAAGCTAAGGCAATGAGCGAATACATAACTTTAGTAATGATTAGTGAGACATGTTGTGACAGATACACAATTTGATTCCTTGTATCTTCACCCACCTATGAAACTTGAAATTTCGAAACTAAAAACATACTGGGAAACAACTATAACCTAATTGTGGTTGTCAAACATGCTAGCAAATTGTTGGGAAAAAGATCTTAAAGCAGTCTTTAATTCTCGATCCTTTGAAAAATCACGTGGTGCTCATTGTCTGAGTTTTCACATTTTTTGGAGTAAGGGTTCGTTTGGCCAGCTCAAGGCATATCCCATGATGATCAATGGGATGGGCCTAAACAATTGCTTTTATTTTTGGCACTTGCTTGTGGTGCTCTGTGAAGAGGGGGGTGGCCTATATGTTCTCTTATTGCATGTGCTGAGAGTGAAAATCTGGTTATGGTGGTTTCAATTCCTCATTTTCCGTAGGAAATTAGCTGTGCTGGGAGCCCAACTCACAATTCTTCAGCTGTGCTTGGTGTTTCCCTTGTATGTGCACGCGTGTGCGTGTGCGTGTGTGTGTGTGTTAGGGGTTTTCTTTGTTTCTGGACAGAATGTTGGCCTGATTCCTTGACTTAATAATTTTTTTTTGCATACAGTGCATTGAGCAGGGCATTTCATCTGAGTCCAATGAAGATGGAAGTTAATCAGCTGAAAATTAGAACACGTGCACAGGTATTAAATGAACTTTTAGTAGTTTTAACCCTTTTTACTAAGTGTATTTTAGGCTTTTTATTTTGAAGAAATTGTTTTTTTTTTTTCATTTTCTGTTGGAATCTCTTGTATACTTCATTGTACTAGGTCTAGATCCTTTCTATTTTTTACAGAATTGTGTTTACTTATCAATAGCGGTGAAATAGTGATTACCAAAGCTAGATGTAGTTGCCATGACAGCTAGTATGACGATTACTTGGTTTCATTTCTTTTGCAATTAAATTTTCCTTTTCCTCGTGTAGTTAGCCGTTGTAATGATATCTATTCAAGTGGCAGAGAACAAAATCGATGAGGCTTCTGGACGTAATTACATGGGAAAACAGCTGAGAGTTGGAGGATCAAATGTAAGGAAGTGAATGGAAAAGGGAGTTTTTCAAAGGACCTTTCTTGAGCCTCTGACGCAGCTTCTTTTAACTGCAATTCCATTTCAGTGACCAATTCCCAGCCTCTTGCGAAAACCTGTACTTCCCGAAATTTGGCTACCCAATTTTCGAGACTGGATCATGGCTCTAGAGAGGATGCATGCAGGTCCCCACTACATGGTTAGATACGTTATTGGCCTCACGTAACCGGTTCGCCATTTTGTAGAGGGAGTGATTACAGTTAAGTCTAGTATAATTATATGATAAAAGCATTTAAGTCATCTTTTTCTTGATTACCATCTCCTTTCCATACGATGTAATTATTCTCGAAATGCATTCTCTGTTCACCTTTGTAGATAAGTAACATTAACACAAACCGATGTGATTGCTGTTCCTGTTTTTCGTGTTACCCACTGCCTTAATGTGCATTGAGAAAAGACAAATGAATAAAAAACTATTTGTGATTTTGTCTTCGTTTTGCTATTTTATATTTTCTTCTAATTGAAATGGTAGTGTATAATTCTTCTGGACTCACCATCTTTTTGTGAGATTTTTAGTGTGATTCCTGAAGGCCATGACACACTTGATCGCAGAAACAGATATACATAAAGAAATAGTGGGGTGGATTTTTGGCAGTTATACATTGCAAATGGGTGGTATACATTGTAGTTTTACTTAAATTTCACCATCCCACAGATCCTGAATCGTCCTGTATGGGCTTGTTGTTTCATTAACAAGGAACTCCCCTCTCATGATCTTCCACTCTTCCAACTTGTCAATTTCAAGGAAATCTTGATCGTCCAACTTCAGATCAAAGGACCCCATGTTGTCCTTCATCCGATGCTGATTAAAGCTCTTGACTATCACACTTGATCCTTTCGATAATCCCCATTTCAGAGCAACCTTCATAGTTTAAAGCAAACTTAAGACAATCTTTTACAAATTGACAACTCAATTCCGATGGTAATATGTGTTGCAAATTAAATTAAGAGAGTTGTTGTCTACCTGAGCTGGGGTTGCTTTGTGCTTGAGAGCAATGGATTGAATGATTGGGTTATCTACCACAGCTTTTGATCCCCATGCATTACCAGGTGCGCCGAGTGGTGAATAGGCGCTTACGTGGATTTTGTCGTCTGCACAGGTCTCTCGGAGCTTGCTTTGCCTCCACATCGGATGCATTTCCACCTGTATGGAAGAAATTTAGTGGTTTCAGCAACATTTTTTATAACAATTTTACACTTGTGTTAGGAATCGATTAATATTTAAGAAAAATAAAGGTTTGCAAATGGGACAAAGCTCTTTTGGGTTCGTCGAGGCATGATTGAAGGATTAAGATTCTTTATAATTATTCATATGAAATATTGTTTGTAATTAGAAAGATATAGACTCAATATATCGACTCCATGTAATGAGTGAATTGTAAAAAACTCCAAATCTATATTTTGCCTGAGCATTGATAAATGTTGTTAGTATACCTGATTGACGGCCGGTGGTACAGAAGCAAAATCAAGCAGCCCTTGGATCTTCTTGCTGGAGAAATTGCTGACACCAATGCATCTGCACAACCCCATGTCCAGGCACTTCTCCATCCCAGCCCAGGTGGACTCCATGTCCAATTCTTCAAAGTCCTCCTCTTTTGGGATTGCATAAGAAACCCATGGCTTTAACTTGACTGGCCAGTGAACCAGATACATGTCCACATATTCCATGCTCATCTTCCTGCATTTCAATACAAAAATGGAAGCCAAAAATTTAAAATGCTTATAATTAATTTGATAAATTCTTTTGAAATATATAAGTCCAGATGTGGTTTTGACTTTCTGAAGTCTTTACAAAAGGTATTCCGTTTATATTCAAAAAGTTTTATTTCATCTCATCATTACAACTTTTTAAAATTCCCATACGAAATATAATAAACAATTTCAACTTTTTCAAATCCTAATTAACTTTTTAAATCCCAAAACAACAATAATAATAATAAAAGATAATATTTTAATAATATTTTTTTTAATTTTTATTTTTCATCTAAAACTATCTCATCTCATCTCTGAATTCAAACCGGCAGAGACAATTCCAAGCCTGTTGAATACTTTCGGAGTATGACTTGAACTTTCTTAAATCCATTTTATTTTTATTTTTTCTGGTTCACTTTCTGTTCTGCGAGTGTGGATGTTGAGAATGCATGTGCTTTAGTGCTTACTGTAGAGTTTTCTGGAGTGCTGAAACAGGATTATGGTGATCACTCCCCCACAGTTTAGACGTAACAAAAATATCTTCTCTCTCTACTTTCCGATCGAGAATTGCTTCTGTTAAAGCATTTCCCACCGCTGACTCCGAGCCATATATCCTTGCTGTATCAAAATGCCTGTAACCCATCTGCATTTTCAACATCTATGTTAGATTTTTCATGCAAAAATCTTTGAGTAAACAATGAACATATATAATTTCAAAGATGCAATTGATAGCCAAACTAAATCACTAAATTTGACAAAGAATTTATATTTTTCATTCACAGCATAGTATGCCGTGTACTCTGTACTCTCATCCCACTTACGTCACACTGTGTTGACGTGACAGAAAATATCACGTCATCACAATAGAATAGAAGTGAAATATAAATGTAATATATAACATTTTTCTTAAAAGAAAATACCAATATAAGTTGTGTACCTTGAGGGCCATATGGATGGCTTTCTCTGTTGTCTCCCGATCATTTTCGAAGGAAAAAGTGCCAAATCCCATGACAGGCATTGTAATGCCACAGTTCAAACGCACCTCATGAATATTGTTCCTCATCTCTCTGTGTCTATCCCTGCGACAGCACTGTATCTGAGTTTTAATTTTGGCCCCAACAAAAATGAGCTCTGTATCGTTCCCTATATATACGCACACACATAGTAGAAGTCAAGATCATCAATGATTTCTTTTCTTTAGGACCCTTTCAGCAACAAAAGAGTCACAACAGTAGGAATATCATCTATATACTTGTTTGTGGAAGTCAATGAAAGATGTGGGAATTAAGGATGTTAATTTAAATAATTGAAGTACAAAAATCAAAGCATGGGATTTTCTCAAATTTCATTATCCTAAATTAGGGCTTTTTTCTATTTATTGAAGAATGAATTTTATTTATACATATTAAATTGTAGCAGTTTTATATTAAAGTCAACTAGATACTACCTCAAGGAAACATCAAACACCTATATATATATACAAATATATATGTATATATTTCAAGAGCTACCTCTCTTTTAAAGCACGAATTTTAGACGTGAAGGATTAAATGTCATTAATTTTAGGTTTGTGGGGCGGTGCAAAATAGTCGTTTTAAATAGAATTTGTTGACACGTATCATATTATAATTATAAAATAGTGAGTGTTTGACATGCAAATTTGTCAATGATTTTCTTTTATTATTCTATTTTGTTTTTCAGTTTGGTCAATTTGTTTTTAAATGAAAATTATTTAAATGGCATTATTAATAAACATAATATTAATATTGCCTCCGAGTAGTTGACTTTACTCGAGAAAGTGGAAGGGAGCATGTTCTGTTGTTCTAAATTTGTTGTTTTTGGAATTTATACAGAATAGTAGGAGGTTGTGTAGCATTTCTCTATACAGATATATCATGAAAAATGCTAGAGAGCCCGTTTTGGGCTCCCGTTCAATTTGCCACATGACTTTTCCCTTTTATCTGCAGAAAATAACCAACAAGGAAGTAAAAGCGTTTTTGCATTGAATTAGTTTATATATGAAATGTATTACATCAACAAGTGTGACTAAAATACGATAAAATCTTTAAATAATAACAATAATAATAATGACAATTTCCATTTCACTCCCTTCAACATTTTCATCCACCTTCACATGTGCTTCTATCCAACTTAATGACCAGCTTAAAACGTGATGCATGGTTAGGGTCACAACATCTGTTCATTGTTCTACTTTACATCATGCAGATTTCTCACACTGCGGGAGATTCACATTGTTATACATATACATATACATATACATATATATATATATAATCGTCAGTAGAATTACATGGTAAGACCTCACAATACAATACAACAGCAATCACTTGCTCTGCTTAGCTGCAACAGTCCTCTGAACTGTGGAAACACCATCCACAAATTTTGTCCGGAAAAGAACATTAGCATTATTGAACATGCCTTCTTTCAGTGACACCACAATAAACTGCAAAGGCAAAAAAAAAAATTTTGATATATATATATACATGCATTTGGAGAAAATGTCGCATTTTATGTGGTTAAGACAACTGTAATTTATCTACCAAAACCAGACAGTACACGTAACACAACATTATGTGCAAAGGAGCCAAATATTGTGGAACAGCAATGCTCACGCCATGCCTTTAGCCAAAAAGAATAACATTTTATTTTCATGTAAAACTCTATGTATTATAAACTAGGCGAGTTAATGCTTGATATTTTAATAAGTTGAAGCAGAAATGCAGAACACAAAGAAGACGAGATATGAAATCATAAGCAATCCATCAAACCTGGGAGTGTGGGAAGTGAGCTTTAATCATTCGCCCTATGTTCTGAGTGTGGCTTAGATCAAGTGCTGCATCAACCTGTTAACCATCTCACCACTCAAGAATCAAATCATTTACAGCTTGAATTGAGAACACTTTTTTGCATTAAATGAAGCGACAAATGGTAAAAACAAAAATCTAGCTCCATAAGGAAACTCTATGATTCATACATGATAGCGAAAGCCATAGATTTTTGCAAATCCGAAGAAAATATTTTTGACCTAAATATAAGTTTTAACCACTTTTACATATCGTATCCAAAACTTACAGCAAATTAACTATCCAGGACTCATAATGTAGCCCCACTCAGTTCCAATTAAAGCTTTTTTTCTCAGTTTGATAAGTGGTACTGAAGCTCAGATTAGTTGAATGACTACTCTTACCGAAAGGAAATGATGAATGCCATCCAATATGTAAAGCGATTTTAGCTTACAATACCTCATCCAATATGTAAAGCGGAGCTGGTTTAAAAAGGAGTAGAGCCAAGATAAGAGAAAGTGCAAGCAAAGATCGTTGGCCTCCACTGAGTTCTGACAGGGATTGTTTCCAAACACCTCCAAATGCTACACGAACCTCAAGACCATCAAGGAAGCTGCATCCTTCAGGAGGTTCTAGCTTTGCCAAGGTTCCCGGTAACAGGGTGGAAAAGATAGATCCGAAATCACTGAAGCAAATGAACAAACTTCTGAAAGCATGATCAAGTTTTGTGAAACGGTAGAACCATAAAAAAACATGGAGACAGAGAATTACTTTCAATGCCATTTAAACTACTAAGTAGAAGAACTAGCATAAAACAAGACTCACCTGTTAACTTTAACCCAAGTAACTTTTAGCGTTTCCTTCTTTTTCTCATCTAGCTCTTCTATGACCTTCTTGATTTTCGACTTGTCATTCTAGGCACGACAAACCTAGTGTAAGTATAGAAAAATCAAGCAACACGAAGTTTGGTCAGTTCATTGATAACCAACCTCAATGATGTTTTTCTTTGACATCAATTCATTGTACTCGTCTTCTGCTTTCTCAAACATTGCCATCACTTTCTTGTTCACCCTTTTCTCGAGGCTTCATTGAGGAAAACAATCAAATAATCACTACTTTGCTCCATAAAATACATTAACTAGTCAACCATTTTTCAAGACATAAATAACAAGGACCCAAATCCAATACATTTTTCACCCCTAGATTACCAGGGATTTTACACTTTATTCCCTAAACTTTCAAAACTAACACATTTCATCCTCCACCTGCCATTTACTATCAGATAGCACCCATAACAATTAGACTTGGGCAGAAGGTCTTTTATCGGTTTCTAGTAGTTTGAGGGCTCTCAATGTGTCAGTTTTAGTAATTTAAGATGCAAAATATAAAACACTTGGTAGACTAAGTGTGAAACGTGTCTTTAACCCAAATACCAATGAAGAAATAGAGCTTTCTAAGTCGCACACCCTGATTGTTCTGCCTGCAGTCGCTCGAGTTCTTCCCTTGCCTTAAAAGGATCACAAGATGAAAAATCATAATCAGTTCCGCGTCTTCCAAATAACTGTTTCTCAGATGTAATCCATGCATGCTTCTCTATGAGTTTGTCTACTTTTGTAGAGCAATCTTTTTGTTCCATCTGCATTCTTTTTACCTAATACAAAGAATCAAAGTGCCCTGGTTTAGTACATCAAGTAACAGGGAGCAGATGAGGAAATAAGCAAATTACCTCATTTTCCATCTTCTTCCTCTGAAGATTAATCTCACTAAGTTTATGCTGAAGTTTCTGCTGCTCCTTAAGAATACAACTAATCTGGGAGTCACATTCCTTCATTTTCAAACGGATCAAATCAAGCTCCGATTGAGCCTGTTCATGATTATTCCTTGTGGCAGCAACCTATAAAACTGGGGCATGAGACAGTAATATTTACATCACAGTATTTTTCAAAGCAAATATATGTTTACCTTCAATTTATGTTCTTCTACTTCAGCAGTAAGACTATCAATTTGTTCTCTCAAACAAGCTAGTTGAGTCTCTAAGGATGCACGTTCCTCTACAACAGCTTCCATTTCCATAACAAGCCTCTCCTTCTCATTTTCATGCCCCTATGAGCCAGCAAAACCACATCACAAGAAGTTAGAGAGCTATTTGAAAATAAGCACCTATTTGCAATCCAAGGCAAATGGTAGTAACAGTTTGAGCAAATGAAGATAATAATTAGTTACCAAAATATATCTGAAATAACAGTGACCCGAAAATCTCTAAATATATGTTGGCATTCCCAAAGGTTTTTTATTTGAATGGCATTCAGCTCCCCGGTCCTTGAGTTTTCATCTAATCAAAACATCTTGACTTATTTGCATCTTAACAACTTCTAGTCAATTTTCAACTATAGGAAAAAATAGTTTATAAATGCCATGAAAGCATGTAACCTGAAGGAAATACTTAAAATTGATAGAAAACCTCAAGGACTAGTGTTATAGATACCTCATTGAGGTTCTATCTGCCCACTGATTTCTTTAACTTTTTAAGAGGGGCCAAAATGGGACATTTTTTTTTTATAGGTGGGGCCAAAATGGACATAAGAAAGTTCAATGGAATAAAATGGCTAGCAAAATATATATATGAAATTAGCCAACGAAAACAATTATTGACTAACATAATCAACAAGATAGGTGCACAATGATTCATTGTCGAGGAATGACTTTAGTAAGTACAGTGAAATAGCAGGTGCTTGCCTACAAATTATACAAAAACTTAAGATAAAGTTCAGCAGTATCAATACCTACCTTGAGAGCTTTGGAAGATGACTGCATTTGAGATTTTATCATCTTAATCTTTTTCTCCAAATCCTTGAGCCTGCCCTCCCGATTATTATCATGCTCTCTGATAGATTTCTCAAGCAATGAAACTGTATTAACACAGTTTTCATACAAAAGTTGCTTTTCTTTAGCCACAGATTTTGTTTCTTCAAGCTCCTGCTCAATCCTCTTGACTAATTCACTGAGCTATATTGCACCAAGAAAGGAGAAAAAAAAACTTAAAATACTAAATAATTCATAAGTTCATAGGGTACATGTGAAAGAGGAAAAGAAGCAAACCTTATGATGCTCATTTTGCTCAGCCCTACCCTGAAACAGTTTAAGGTCATATGATTTAAGCTCTAGCTGTGCTTTGAGGTCCATGAACTTTTTCTGAAGAGGCCGGAGCTCTGCAATCTGCAATGGGAGGAAAAGAAAAATAAATAAAAGCTGTCAGAAAATGTATGCCCCAATAAGCCTCCAAAAGTGATACCAATTTCGAAGTGCAAAAAATAAGACAAGAGCCAGCTATAAATGAAGATCATGTCACTTCCACGCACATGAAATGAATATACGCATAAAAATAAAGTAAAAACTAAATGAACCCCAGCATGGTCTTGTGTACCCTTCACTAATCTTCATATTGCTAGCAATGCTTAAATATTCAGCCAATGCACCAAAAAATAAGAATATTTTCAGCATCCACTGTTATTCACTCAACACAAATGATTGATCAGATTAATAGAGATAACGATGCACACATTCATGAATTTAGCTTTTAGCTTATTGGTTAACTTTTAATCATATAAATAAAAATTGATATACTTCTCAAAAATAAAATAAGAATACATGTCACAATGAAGAAACTTAGTTTTACACTGAAAGAAAAAGAAAGAAAACTGTTCATTAAACCTCTTGACTGCACAAGCATAGCAAAGTGAATTGATTCATGTAGATGGCACCAAAAGCACAAGGTAAACCCCAAAAGGAAATAATTAGAGGCAGTGAGATTGCCATGAATTTCACAAAGGATATGGCTATACACTGAAATAAATAAATAAATAATTATGTATCCAACCTCAAGAAGTAGATTAGGTTGAGTCCAGGAACAAAAATAGTTCATATAAAACTACCATGAGAAAAGGAGAAACTATTTTTCTAAATTGGAGATCACATTGAGATACCCATCATAACACACAATCCTTTTTTTTATCGATAACCCAAGACTAACACAACATGTGATCTGTGTTGATGTACATACAAGTGCTGAATTCTGCATCCCAATATGGAAATTGGACACACAATGCTGGGATAAATTATCCCTTGAAATCCAGACAACAAAAGTATAACTACTTTAAGCATGTGATTGTATTAATTAAAAATGTGTTCCATTATATCTTTATTTACAGCTATTTTTGTGCTGATGAACATAGTTAGCAATGCAACAAAGGAAATAATAACTCATTACTTTTTCATTGACACCTACATTAAAAAAAAAGCGGGAAACATTTCCTGCATATAGCAGGTCACAAGTTACATACATATTTATATCCATTAATCATTTCAAAGATAAATTGGGAAGAAACCCATAGTTTTCTCCAATTAGCCAGTTAATGCAAAAATAGTCATTTAATATATATCAGAAACCAGCTTGCATATAAAGAATATTTCATGATACGCACGAGACACTTCTTTGCAGTTTTCCATCTATTCAGGCAAAGATGAGAGGGCATTCAAGGTCTACCTGTGTTTCAATTTCAGACAACTTTTTCTGATGTGTAGAAAGTTCTGAATCAGCCTCTGCCAAATCATGAAGTTGCCTTAAGAAATCACCACCACCCCTATGGCAATAAACAGTTGTTATAAAGGTTGGAAAGTGAGAAGATGATGAAAACACTTGAAAGCATATTCTGACACGAGCATAAAGCAACATTAGCTTTGAGTTAGATGGTAAACCAAAGAACAACATTATCTCTACGTAATTAGCCAAGAAGAATAAAAATCTTATTTAAAGCATCTTCTGACACAAGCATAAAAGTAACATTAGCTTTGAGTTAGAGGGTAAAAGCAAATAACATAACTCTAAGTAGCCAAAAAGAATAAAAATCTTATCGCACAGAGAGAGAGTGAGGGTATTTTCAAAAAGATCTATGTGTGCCTGTGACAACCTTCAACTAAAAAAAGTAAGTACTAACTTACTTGCGGCTTCCACCAGTCAAAAGACCACTTGGCTGAAATATATCACCTTCAAGAGTGACACTTGGGGTTCGAATTTCATTATTAAATGCAACCTATAGAACATTTTACAAAAGTGCAAAGCTGTTAGAAAGAAAACAAAATGTGCAGCTCTTACAAATGGATTTTGATTTATGATAAAAGGCATCATTGGAGGAGTATCCCCAAGAGCTGCATACAAAGACCAATCATTACCTCATTTTCAACCGTAGGCTAGGGTTTACACTCTTGAGGCTGTATATAATAAACAGTTTTAAATGCGACCATCCTAAGGAAAATATCAAGGAAATCCCTATGATCTGTACACTTCTTGGCTTTGAGAAAGTGGCATGTCAAATTTTTTTTTTTTAATAATTAATAAGAGATTTTATTACCAAGAATAGGCATAGCCCAAGTATACAGGAAGTATACAAGAGAAAATACCTGCATACAGTCAAGAAACTGAAAAAAGACTAAAACAAATCAAGTCATCTCCATTACAAGAGCCTTAGCCCACAAACTCAAAAGTATTAAAGAAAAAATACTCCCCGAGTCTCACAATAAATAATTTTTTACAAATTGCATGCATTTTACTATAAAAAAAAAGCTACCTAAAACTGCCCTCAGATGGGGCAAGAAAGGTGAGATCAAATATAAAATTCCGGGTTCAATTTTAAGAGTGATATAGGAAGTTAAATGATAACTGCTTTCATTTTTTACAACTATGATCTATTTTGGGAAATCCAAAAAGGAAAGTACATCTATTGTGCGAAAGGACTATTATATATATATATTCATACGTAAAAGGACTATTATATATTTACTATGACACTGTTTTGAAAAATATCTACCAAACTAAAAAAATTAAACTTTAGCACGATTAGTCAATGCATGCAAACAATTATCCAGAAACAGAGTAGTAAAAGAAGTGAACTATCTCATCTCCAAACCAATAATAACCACCATAACTGGTCTCAAACTGTTTGGACAATGAACTATATGAACACAGTAATTAAACAGAGGCATACCTCCTTTGCAGCATCAATGGTCTTGCAAATGAAGGTTGAACCAAATACGTATTCCACAGCAGTCTACAATATACATCAACTTTTAGAAATAGCATTCCAGAAGAAAGCATGACATACGAATATGCATATTCACATTATATAAGAAGGAGAAGAAGTTGATGACAAGGAAATGCATGCAACAAACTTCCGGCGCCCAAATTTGCTTTGGTGCAGAAACAATGCATGAAGGAACTTACTATTAATTATGGAAATGTTTAACGGTGTAATACCACAGCCATAAACATCAACATTTTAAATTGAGCAGCATACAGTTTTGAGGATTAAAACAACAAATGGGACCAACTGGAAGCATACCTTCACTTCTTCCTCATAACCAACCAAAGAAAGTGCCAGTTCTGCATTCTCCTTGCCAACCTAAAATTGAGAAGAGAAATATGTTTGCCAAAAAAGGTTGACTGACAAAAATAAGAAATTGTAGAGAAATTTTAATCCAGTGACTTACCAATCTAACAGCAGCATTCTGAACTCTAGGGGAAACTGTATGGGCCTGTATCTTATTCAAAGGTATAATTGTCACTCTTCTTCTAAGAGCGCCATTCTGAAGTATTTGCTTTCCAGTATTTTCTGTGTCCACAACAACATTAAATAGCTTTCCACCTGCAGTAACCTGAAAATTAACAGAATTGTAAAGAGTTTAACAAAAAAAAACTTATCTACAAATGAACAACGAATTATCATGAATTCTAACCTCTAAGGCAGTCATTGTAGAGCTATCCTTTACTTTGATAAGTTTTGCAATAACACCTTTTACCTTCGACCTATCAAAATTCTTCACAGGGTCACGGTAAGAGAAATCAAAATTTGCTAGTTGTGCTGAAAGATTACGTATTTCATCCTTCAACTTCTGCACCCGCTCCAACTCAGATGCACGATCCTGAAGAAATATTTTAATTTTAAGAACAAATAATTGATTTGAGACTCATACACCATTCCACCTGTATAAATAATCACCACAACAGTACCAACCTTTTGTAAAGCTTCCATCTGTCCCTCCTTATAGGAGAGAGACTCCAATGCCTTTTTTATATTCTCCACATCTATTATTCTAGCATTAAGTTCATTCTCAACAGCAACAGCTTCTTCACGCTTCGACATTAACTGATGTGTTTTCTCTTTCAACTCCTTCTCGCAATGGCTTATTTTTGTTTTCAACTGTTTTAATTCAGTTTCAGCACTCCCAACAGAAATCTTAGCATCACTTAGTTGATCCTCAAGGCATTTCTCCTCATTTCCACTGCTTTTTCCAGCTAATACACCCTGCCCACAGTTTTTCAAAAGTCAAATTCAAAATGGAATCAACTGAAAGCAAGACTAATGTCATTCAAATATTGCAAAAACTAAAAATATATACCTGGTAATCA
The DNA here is from genome assembly GCA_029856935.1 of Cyclocarya paliurus. Classification (NCBI taxonomy): domain Eukaryota; kingdom Viridiplantae; phylum Streptophyta; class Magnoliopsida; order Fagales; family Juglandaceae; genus Cyclocarya; species Cyclocarya paliurus. The sequence continues at coordinate 5,899,489 of CM056950.1, forward strand.
CTTTCATACTCATCCAAATTCTTAGAAAGTTCCTCAACTCTCTTTTTAAGATCGACGGCTCCTTCTTCAGCCTTTCTAACAGCAGAGGCCTTTGCTTCCACAGAATGATTCAAATCCTCAATATTACTAGAAATCTGGCAACATTAATATGTTATGGCTAATTAAAACATTCACATAAGAGGCCTGTAAAGAGGTGTGGGGAGATGACATGGAATGAACAGGAAACTAAATTGAACAAATATTTTCTGCAAATATGCAAAGCTTTCAAAAATACAAAAGAATAAAGTGAGTCTAAGATTAAACTCAATTACCTTTTGAGCACTTTCTTTTTCACTTCTAAGAGTGTCCTCTTTATTGTTCAGTACAGACACTTGCCTTACAAGATCTTGAGAAAATGCATCTACTTTCTCTGACAAAGATTTAACTTCTGCACCCATACTTGCTTCTTTTTCAGCAGTCAGTTTTGATATTTTAGCCTCCATCTCTTGTATTTCTTCTTGCGTCCTTCCCGTATCATCATCAATCTCAGCAATACTGGCCTTCACCTGTTCCACCTCACAGACTGCATTATCTCTTATCCTCTCCGCTTGAACATATTCGTAAGCAATGCAAAACCTTTTAAGTCGATCCAACTCAGCATTGCCATTAGCCCATTGCATATACTGGGTCCGTTCTTTCCTCAACTTCTCCAAAGCAGGCAGTATTTCCTGGTCAAGAAGCTTGTTAATCTCATCAACCTTACTCTGCTTCTTCTCAAGTGTTTTCAATGCAGACTCTTTCTTTGTCTCGTACATTCTTGTCCCAGCGGCTTCTTCAAGCATAGACAGAGTCTCAGGGGGTTTCATATTTAAAACCTTAGTAATACGCCCTTGCATTATAAGGAAATGTGGATTGTTAACGTTAAGCTGCACTGAATGGAAAAGATTCTGAACCTGACTAGGCTGGGCGAGTTTTCCATTAATTAGGTACTTGTTCCTTCCACCAACCACAATCTGCAAAATATGCAAACAAATCCTCAACTATATATGATACTAATTCCACCAACCAGAATGACAAAATCAGTTTTTCAATTGTAATTTTGTGATCAAAACCATATACCTTAAACTTCATCAAATAAATTTATATTAACCAAATGCTGAACCCCCAATGGCACATCAACAGCATAGTTCACTGAATTCACTAAAAAAACCTACGAGAAAAAAGCCACTACCTGATGTTGGTCCACCTAAGAATTGGAAGCGATTTAGATATGGTACTAGCTACCCTTCAACAGTTTGACCCCTCTTATGAATCAATTGCTCGCTAGCACTTGACAGCTCGAAGCTTCTACATTTGCACCTTCAATCCCAAGCCGCCTTGTCCACAAGTACTATTAAAAGAAGTAATTACGCTTTCATAATTCTATTTCCACCCAAACCCCCCCCCCCACCCAAAAAAAAAACCCACAACCCCAAAATTTAAATCTACAGTTCCATTTTCAGCAAAGCCACCTTCCTAACCAGATTGTCCACCACGTATAAAAGAAAAATAAAAAGAAAACGAAAAAGAAGGATTCCAATAAACTATAATAGGGTATGAATGGAGACTTAACAAGTGATTAGACAAGCTGTAGGCTAATTAGTTTAAAAAAATTATAAAATAGGTGAGGAACCTGTCGAGTGACAGTGATTTCGGGATGGTCCTCATATCCAAGGGGGCTACGGCTCCTGTCGGAGTTATCAAACACGACGGAGACAGTGGCCTTGGTAATCCCGGCTTGGCCTTGCTTGTATACGAGCTCCTGAAGATTCGAGGCCCTAACCTGCTGCAAATTGGTGATCCCCAGCACGAAGCAAATTGAGTCGAGAATGTTCGACTTACCCGAACCGTTCAGCCCGGTAATCGCGTTGAAGTATGGATCGAAGCCAGGGACTACGGTTCTCGTCGCGTAGGACTTAAACCCTTCCAAGCATATCTCCTTGATGTACATGGTTCCTCAGATTCTCCCTACTGTATCGAAACCTGTACGAAGTGGAATCTTCTGGAAAGAGAATGTAGGCTTTTGGAGATCGAAACCCTAGAGATGGAGTTGGGGGGGAGGTGTTTCGAAGTTTGAAACTGAAAATCTTCGGTGTCTCTAGCAGCGTCAGATGCTGCAGACGACCTCAAAGGCGGGAAAAATGAAAATTTGCGATCTTTTAACGTTTATTTATATTAAACTTGGGCTCGGACTTGGACCCATCTCCTTTGGATTGGGCTTTTATAGGCCTAACCAAAAAGTGAATGACAAATCTGGACCGAGTGATGGATCTCATACGGGCACTTCTCATGATGGATCTTTATTGAGCTACGCTACGGATCAGCCACTGTTCACGGCTGATCCGGAGCATACCCTACGTGTCAAACTTTTTTTTTTCACGTCTTTAGCCTCTCCCCTACCCGATTCCCTCTCTCAACTCACCCAGCCCCGCCACCTGCAGTCGCCGGCCACCACCATTGTCAGCCTCCAACCCCACCGTCGGTAGTGTAGTCACTGGCCACCACCATCGTCAGCCTCCAGCCTCATCTCCTCCCTCGCCGCGCTGCATACCGGTTCCTCGCCAAGCAATCGCATCACGCGGTTCGGCCTCTCTCCGCCACTGTCGGCCACCCAACAGCGCCACCGATACCTCATCGCCTCCCCCTCACACCGATGACCCGCCAGCCACCTTCAAGCCCCCACGCGCAGCCCCCTCTCTACTCCCGAAATGGGTCTCACACGGATATAACTCGAAATGTCACCGCCTGCCACCGTAAGCCAGCCCAGTCACCACCACCAAGTCCCACGACCTCCCAGCAACCCCCACTGTCGTACCTCAGTCACGGCAACGCCGTCCATCGTAGCTCAGATCAGCCCCCGATAGCAAAGATTTTCACATGATTTCGAATTCGGGGGGAAGGGGGGCTTCGTTGGACTTGGGGATAAAATTGTCAATTTGCTTAGGGACAAATTTGTCAATGTATTTGCCACGTATGGTGTGTTCCGGAGGATGCATGAACAAGGGCTGATCTCAAGATTTTTTCATCTTTATTTTCCGAGTAATGCTAGAGAGAAGCCACTATTGTGAGTGCAAAGTACTATTGTGAGTGCACACTTTGCACTCACTATGTGGCTTATTCTTCTCCTCTCATTTTTCCTGATTTTAAGAAATAGACGGTCTGGATGAAACCACATGGTGTGTGTAAAATGAATGCTGCAAATAGTGGCTTCTATCAATATTTTTCCTTATTTTCCTACAAAAATCAATTGGAGCTTATCAATTGAGAGAGAGAGAGAAAATTATCTTTATGCCCTTTCATGAAACCCGCATCCAAAAACCTCAGCGGTAGCATGGGAAATCCGTCAGAACAGTGTCATTTTCTATGATATTTGGCAGCCTTGCATTTTTGTTAATAAGATTTGGTGAACCTTTTTTTTTGTCGATAAACTTTGGTTGTCTGTATTTGTTGTGGTTCTGCTCATCCATGGATGTGGCAATGTTCTCTTCTTCATGAACTGGTGGCTTTGTATTTGAATTAGAATGAACTTAGCTCATTTGAATAGTGAGATGAGATGAGATGAAATGATTTTAGACAAGTTAAATAAAATATTGTTAAATTATTATTTTTTAATATTATTATTATTTTAAAATTTGAAAAAATAGAATTATTTATTATATTTTATGTAAAAATTTAAAAAAATTATAATAATAAAATGAAATAAGATGAGGTGAGATGCTTTCTGTATTTAAACGAGTGCTAAATCATTTCTGAGTGTCACATTTTTGCATAAAACGAAAAAAAAGAAGGAAAATGCAATATTGGTACAAGCTTTCAAGCTCAACATTCTATATTGATAAAAATAATACAATATTCTTTTACATTAAAAAAATCTATATGAAAAATACTCTTACAACATGCAAATTCAATGCACAGACACAGATCATGGAACCACTGGGATCAAAAGTGCCATTTTGGTCTTGCTTCTTCTTCCTTCTCTGTTAACTCAGGATATTGGTACCACTCTGCTCCAGTCTTGCCCACCGGCATTGGAGGCCTAACAAAAGTTTCGACTGGCTTGGGGACATGAACATTTAAATGCAGTTCTCCAGAGGTTACCTCTAAATTTGGATGAGACATTCGCATTGATTTGCTCACCGGTTCAACCGAAATCCATCCTAGACCTGATATAGCCACATCACAAGCAGGCCTGCCAAAACAGAGAATTAAGGAAATGCATATGAAAATACAATAATAAAGAGCACGTGGTAAAAGAGGTAAAACAGTATCACTAAGCGTATGCTAGCAAAAGCGTTTTTATGTAACAACCAAAAGTACAATAAACGTTTAATCACATGGCTCCAGCAAAAGGAGGAACTGTAAATAGTCAACCACACCTTTCCACTTCTTCAAATGGTAGACGCAACTGGCGCTCTGTTTCCAATCCTCTCCAGTCATCAGCTCTTTCCTTTCCAGTTGGAGGCACTAATAGAACTCCAAGTTCTTTCTACAACATGGTAAAAGCTTCTTTATCCAATAAATACACAAAAAATCCAAATAAAAAAGGGCAATAAAGAAGAAAACAACATATATATATAGGAAGATGAGAAAAAGAGGAAAACAATTTCTGTATAAATTTCCTTCCAACTTCTCAATTGCAAAGTCACTCACAATTCTGTTTTTTTTATCGGCACCGGTTGTCCGGGAACAGTACCCTAACTAAACCTGGGGGTGCACAGGCCCTTAGTAAGGAGTTTCCCGCAAGTACACTCGAGTAATTTAAGGAAAAAATTCTCCAGTCCGATGGCCCCTAGAGATTGTTTGCATCCAAGGGGATTTGAAACTTAGATTTGGGAGGAACATACCCCTAAGCCTAAGGCCTTTACCACTTGAGCCAATCCCTAGGGGTTGCAAAGTCACTCACAATTCTGGCATCATCATGTTACATATATTTACAAATTCATATAAAACAGCAAGATGAGATTTAAATTTATTACTTGTGTTTAAAATCATGCACGACTGTTTGAGCTTCCATAAGAATTGCTAATGCAGCTTTATATTTAATGACTGCAAACATACATACAATTCCTCTAACAAACAGATAACTGATACACACATATATTGCACTGCTCCAAAATGAAGTTCAAAAGATATTTTATGCAGTTGTTTTACCTAATACACGCTAAAGTAATTTGGAACAAGTGTAAGCAAAAATGACAAAAAACATGTCACAGGTGGAACAAGTTCTTGATTACCTGGTAAAATTCATCGGCTTTATTGGTGGGTACCACATGAATCTGCAAAGCCTTTGGCCCATAGAATGTCAAGCATGTTTCTGGGAGAACCTAAAAGCATCAAATTTGCCAAATACACTGAGCCAATAAAAAACCAGAGCATTCATATCAAGTCTAAGGATGTAATAAACACGAAAGTACAGGATCAAAACCTTTAAGATATCAATTCTGACAAGACCTCCCCAAAATATGGAAAACCCATTTAAGCCATTGGATTTAACTTTGCTTGCTGTCCCATTGTCAGAGGCTAACTGATCATTCTGTCGTTGTACACCACCAAAAATTAAATTTACAGGAATAATTGAGTAGCCTGTAAGGAAATACTGAGAGAACATACAGGAAAGCATTGACCCCTAAGCCGACTTTTAGGAGCAAGGGCAGGTAGATCTTCCGAATAAACAACTGCAGCTTGCCTATGGTGGAGGTGAACTCCAGGGGTGTCATATAGTTTCTGCATGAACGGAAAATAAAAATAAAAATAAAAAATCTTTTAGTTATTATTCATGAAAAATAAAATAAAATCCAATAATTTTGGAAATACCGAATAAAATCAAAACTGCTTGCATAAGGAAACACAACTGCTTAATTTAATGACAGCACAAACGCTACAGCAAAAGAGCACACAGTTGACAATATAAATTGCCTACCCCTCCTCCTAGGAAAGCATTAATTTGAATTGGACCTAAGGTGGTTCCAGGAACAGCAGATTGTATTGGTTTGTATTTTTGAGCAGCTGCAGCAGCTGGATCCTTTTGTGCCATCATTTCTGGAGTCAGAATATTATAAAGGTTCAAGACAGAGGCAGAACTAATGCATTATAAAGTATAAAACTGTCCCATAAGACTAGTCAAGAGAAGAATGCACAATGGTTCTAAAACGATTACAACTGACAACCTAGGCCAGAACAGAACATATAAATTAAGCACATAGGCAGCTCCATCAGTACAAAGCATATCTTCTATTTGTTATAGGCAAAAAGGTAAAACTGACAAATTTGCATAAAGGAATGAGGTATTGTAGCCCCAAAGAATGGAAAACAATGGAAATACCTTTTTGGAATATATGTGCATCAAATGAAGAATATAAAGTAAATATTGCAATGTAGAAAGCAACAACCTTTACAGAATATTCATGCGACAGCAATATAACGTTCCCCTTCTCAACTCTAAGATTGATTCAAATTTTCACAACCGACAAATTAGTTAATGTGTATGATGCTTGGAGAGGCAAGAGGCCCAACTCAATCACCATCATAACCTCAAGCAATGGCAACAGTTTAGATTTTGGTCAAGACAATTTCTCCACAAATTCCTACATATGTACTCTGAGAATGGCATAAGAGGGTAAGGGTAGGCCACCAAACCAAGCAGAGAGGGCTTGAGAGTTTAACAGCTTCCAATTAAGTTAAATTTTCTGAATATCCATATTAAATGTACCTTCACTAAATTTATTCCTTGTTTTTATAAGTAAAGGTAGAATAAAGGCTAAAGACCTACCAAAACTAATGACAATACGGAGAAAAGGTATATTGACTTACTGAGTAAAGCATTGATGAATGCAGACTTCCCAACATTAGCTGAGCCCTGGAGGGATGGTAAATAAATCACGTAAATGCAGATCACTTGTATCAACTTTTTTTTTTTTATAGGTGATCACTTGGATCAACTTATGAGATATCAACAATGGTGAAAACACAGGGACACCATTTGAGCTATGGTAAATCAAAAATCTGAAATTGAAATTGAAATTCATTTTTATTTTTATTTTTTCCACACCTATTAATCGCACATGCAATTGAGCAAAGTTTCCACCAAGTAAAGTTGCTCATGTTTCTTCGAAAGGGGTTCCGATGGTATCATCACAACACCTTGATGAGTATGCCCTATCCCCTGCATAGTCTTATATCTATTCATACATATAAGTGACCCAAGTGTCCCTTCAAATAAAGTTGCACATTTTTGCCTAAAGGGGTTACGATAGTATCACCACGGCCCCTTCATTAATATGTCCAGTCTTGGGGAGTATTGTTGATTTTCGCACATGTGAGCAAATTTCTCCACCTAGTAAAGTTGCATTTTTTTGCCAAAAGGTGTTCTGATAGTACTACAATGGCCCCTTGGTGAGTATGCCCCATCCCCGGGGAGTATTCTAAACTTTTCACACATATGAGTGAGCCAAGTAATATTGCACATTTTTCTCCAAAAGGGTTCCGTTAGTACCACCACTGCCCTTGATGAGTACTCTCTAACCCCGTGAAGTCTTGTTTATTAATATCTTACAAACTTAATACTAGATAACTTGCTTACCACTAGCGATAATTCTTCACTGAAAAGTTCAGTGGCCCTAGCTTCTCGGTCTATCTTTTTGTGCTAAATTTATAAGCATATTTGCATAAAAACTAAATAACATGACCTACATCAGATAAAAAGTGAAACAAAACCAAGAAGAGATACCAATTAGAATGTCTATTTCCTTTTCATAAATATATAGCCTTATGAGCAGAAATTCAAACAAAAGGACCAACACCATGACAGTTCAGAAACCGCATCGGTAAAGTAAGAACAACTGATTCCTCAAACCTACTTGGTGCATCAATGGGGAGCTTGCAGTTCAGAAATATACTAACCAGAATGTAAACATCCCGACCCTGCACCAAAGAATCAACCCAAGAACTTAAGTTGAAATAAACAAATGGAATTAAACAGATGTCTAAAACTTACTTCATACCACAGTTAGAAATGAGCAAAAAATTTAAACTTGACAGTATGGCATCCTTACTGATGAAAATGACATTGTGACATGAGAAAAGAATTAGCTTGATAAAGACAAGACATGAGATAGCAGAACATAAATGACATAAGGATGAAAGCTAATAAAAGTCTAAGCTGGTGGTTGCCCCCATTAATGGCATGGTACAGTTTTAAAATAGGTTTCTGTGATAGTGCCTTTTTTCATATGAATAAAACTTCTTGATTGCCGATCAAAAAAAGAGGATTCTATGACAGAACCAGATAGCATTAAAAGTTTGACTTTTGTCCATAACATTGAGTTGAATTAGTAGACTTTGGAAGCAAATTCATGGAGGAGTGAAAAACCTTTTTCTCCTTTTGAATTTCAGATACAACTCCTACTATTCCGACCAAAGACTTTGAACTTGTCAGATGGATGCCCAGAACGCTGCAGAAGATAACAGACTTTACTAGTGTGAAACTCTAAGCATGCTGAATGTAACAATGTAGCAGACAAAACAATACAGGCATGCAAAGATTTTTTTCCCCTTTCAAAAGAGTCCAAAACTTACTTAAGCTTCTTCTTTGTAGTGGCCTCTGCTACCCAATCACCAACACAATTAAGATCAGTCCCTTTTGGTAGGAGATCAACCTGAAAGTGAAAACTATAATTCTTATCTATACCACCTCATGGTAATAAATACCCTGCATTGGTGCGGTGATATTAGACACTGGTGTGTAGATTACTACCTTAGTCACAACTAATATTATTGGATTTGCACCAGCAAGATCTCTCACACGAGCCAAAAAGCTGCCACTGAAGTCCACAATATCAACCTAGAAGTTTTAACAAGAAGAATTTGAGAAACCTGCTTATCATATGCTTAATTCCCAACATTTGTTTTCATTAAATTTTCAATAATTTTTTTTGTAACATTATTCTACCATTCGGAGTCCACTTATTTTCCCTTACCCCAACTCTCTCGCTCTTTTATTTTCACGCACAATCAGACAACCTTGAATTATGTTATTCACAGATGTGGTCACTACAATGAAATAATTTTTTTGATAAGTTACAATGAAATCATTTTCTCCACAGAAATAAAACAAATCCTTAGCTAAGGAAAAGGAAATACAAACAAATAAACAGAAAAAGTTTTTAAACAAAAACAGGTTCTGCAATAGAAGATGCCGATATTAACCAATTCTTTGCAAGCCCAAGCAAACTAGTACTCCTAAATGGTCAATCAAAGGAATATAAGTTCTTACACGGATGAAGCAAAAAATTGAGAGCACAGGCCACTAATCAGAATGGCCAGAACTAGAGCAAACCTAGAGGACACCGGTAATTCATTTGCTTCATCACAGAGCAAAAATCAGATAGGTGACACTCACCAATTTAATAATCAACGCTTTCTCATGCCGCAAGTGAGACAGCTTCTCCCTAAGTTGTTCGGCAGTCACAAACTGTTTTCCACCAGAATAACCTCCGTTTCCCCCAACTGCAGTTATCATGTGCCCGTGGGACAATAGCCGGCACCGCCCACATAGAACAGTTCGAAGCTGGCGATGTTTCTTCTTCTGCACAATTATACGCATTTCCCAAGTGCTCTCTAATCAATCTCAAAAACCCAAATATTCAAATACCATTTAACGCAAAAAGTCATATCTAACTAATCGAAGTTATTTTTTAGCTTTTCTTGAGCAAAAATCAAACAATAGGTTATGTTTGGTAACTAAGATGGGACACAAAATTTTCAACTTATCTCATCTCATCATTACAACTTTTTTAAATTTCCACACAAAATATAATAAACAATTCAACTTTTTCAAATCTCAATTCAACTTCTTCAAATCCCAACACAATAATACTATTAAAAAATAATATTTTAAACTTCCATCTAAAACTAAAAATTCTCATCTTACTATCCAAGCATAACCTAGAGGACCCAATTTTTACTCAAAGTTTGATACACCCACCGTAGGATTTTTTTTTTTTAAGTTCGATTTCATACTGCCCACCTCATCACAAAAGTGCGTCCTGGGCATTCTCATTCAAGCTCTCACGTCGCTTTTAACTCTTAGAAAAGCACCAAAAATTAGAAAAGTAGATTCCTTCTTGCTAGACGAAAAGTACTAAACTTGCACAAGAGAATCAAAATGTAGCTAGTACCAATTCATTTTTTTCACAAGTTTCTTTATATATATATATATATATATATAAGTAATCTCATTTTTTTACAATAATTCGTACCAACTCATAGGTCTCGAGAGCCACATAGCCAGGAGCATCCGATTCCGAAGTCTGCAGCGGAGCCCCACACCCGTAACAACTGGCCACCGCCGTGGAAACCTTAAAAGGTTTCTCTTTCTTCACCTTCTTCTTCGACGTCCTATTCTCTTCGATCACGAGCTTCGCGGCCTCGAGGGTTTGGTGGTGTTCAAGAAATCTCTGTCCCCGGGTCGGAGCAGCAGGACCGTTCCCCTCTGGTCCGAGAACGGAGTCCGATAATTGGGTCTCTGAGACTGAGGCCTTGTGGCGGGAATAATGATGTTCCTGTGCAGTGGCTCTGCAGAGTATGAGTGTGGTTTTCGTGCAACTTTTAGGAAGCTTAGGGGCAGAGATTGGGAGGTGGTGGGGTAGAGATAGAGAAGAGAGAGAAGCCATATGTGACGGTTGTGGAGGTTCAGCGGTGGAAAGGGTTCAAGCTTGTGGTTTTTGTGTGGCGGATGCAGCATGCATAGCTTTCTTTTAGGGGTAAAATAGGAAAATTCTTACAACCATGCTCAATCAACTCTCTCGCTTCGCTACCGTGAGGTAATGTATGTCAAATATTCTGCATTTCAGTAACTTTTGTGTATTTTTTTTGTGCATTTTATTAATGTATTCTTTTGAACGTTTTATTAATGCGATTGATTAGATTATTTTTTATAATATAAAATAATTGATTTGACAAATTACATCATGCATGAAGACTACACAAAAATAATTGCACATAACAAAACTCTTATTAAATGATTATACATTAATTTTTACGATTGTTTACATGTGAGCACGGAGAATAGTGTGGGATATGAAGTAGGGTAAATGATAAATTTATAATTAGGGTTTGTTTGAATGTTGAGTTGAGATAATAAATCAACATCTATTTAAACATAAACATTTTTTAATTTTTAATTTTTAACTTACTTATCAAAAAAAAAATTTAATTTTTAACTTTTTTAATCTAATAATTAACTGATCATTAGAAATTTTTCGAACTTTTAAAAAAAACATAAAAAATAATTTAATTTTTTCAAATTTTAAAATAATAAATATATTAAATAAATATATTATAACAATATTTTAATTTTATATTATTTTTATTCAATTTATTGTTTCTCATTTTCTAAAACTCCATAAAATTGCATGAAATATTTTAATTCAAACTATTTCACTATTATTCATAGATTTTTGAGTAGTTTTATAGAGCATCCACCGTTGCACACATTGCACACCCCACATGGCTTCCGCTCTTTTTTTTCTTTTCTTTTTTTAACCAAAACGAGCGTTTTAATTCAAAACAAAAGTTCAGTTTTGAATTTCATCTCCATTCGATTTTGTCCTGCAAAACCCTCCTCTCTCAACAGCAACCCACACCAACTTCCTCTGCCCAACGCCTCCCGACGACGACGTGTCTCTCTTCAACGCCACCGAGCGACGCTCCTCTATCTGCTCAACGCCGCCACTCCTCGCGCGCTCATTGAACGGAAGAAACCATATTTGAATCTCGCGAAACCCATCATCCTCCCTTGCCACTAACCCGCGTCACGCTCCTCTTCCCAGCACCACCTCGCGACAGCTTCTCTCTGTTCAGTGCCACCTCGCGACACTCCTCCGTCTGCCCAGCGCCGCCACTCCCCGCGAGCTAATTGAACAAATTTGCCCAGCAACAAGTTCCACCGCCCCTGCTCAGCTTCGTAGGTAAATGTTTTACCATTTTTCCTTCCATATGATTACGTTCTTCTTGTTTACTGAGAGAGGTGAATTTTGGATTTTGTGAGATGGGTTTTGAAAGACTTAGGGCATGGAGAAAAAACCTTGTTTTCTGCTTTTGACGACCTCTGGTTTCATAAGGTTTTTGACCTCATCTTTTTTCTTCTACCGGAGAGAAACTTTAGTTTGCAATACTCTTTATAGCATTACTAAATACGTATAAGTTAACTCATTGCCCATTGCCTTCCTTTGTGTGCATTGGAAAAGTACTAATTACCTCGATTTGTTTGGCTTAGAGCATCCAAGTCCCAAAGAGTGCACTGATGTTACTGTTTTAAAAACTAGAAAATTTAGAAATGACAAACAATGCACTGATGTTATTGTTTCATCTTGCTTAGTTGGGAATTAGTTTAAATCAAGAAATAGAAGGTATTAAATTAAGAGACAGACAGATATTGAACAATATTAGGAAAGTCTGAGAACATTATGAAAACAGTGGGTGGTGGAAACACTCCTGATTGTGAGAGATTGAAGGTTAAGGCTCTGTATAGCTCTATATCAACTTCATGACATTCCCGGTTTGTATTGTTCAAATACTTGAAGCAAATTGTTAATGATTTCTGAAGATACTATCACTGTAATTGAATTTTTATGTTGACATGGTATCCATGTCAGAGATGGATAACATATTTTTATCAACTGACTTCCTTTTAACATGGTTGAAATAATTTAATGGAATTTATTGCATTCATGATTTATACATTGATCTGAAGTATTGTGGCTTGTTGATGATTTCTTGTTAAACAGATACAAAGCTTGGAGGAAAGTGTTGAATCATTAAGGGAGCAGAGTTTAAAGTTTTACAAAGGGTGCCAAAAATACACATATGTCCACATTTATTATTTTTTTTATTAGTATTTATATCCACATTTATGAACGTGTTTCTATATCATCCCTGGATAATTTAATTCAAGCTCTAGTACTTACTAAAATAAAAATTCAAGACATAGATTTATGATAATTTAATTGCATTTTTTTGTCCTCACACAGTGAAGGACTTGGGGAGGAATATGATGGGGATATTGCTTTTGTAGGTGCACTAGAAACTTTTGGTGGAGGGCATGATGATCCCATTAGTTTGGCTTTTGGAGGTATGTCAATTTGTTCATGCTGGCCCACTAGGCTTTATTCTATATTCTTTGGTTGCTAAATGGTAATTAACTCTTTGCCTTGACAGTTTTTAGAGATTACACTTTGATACTGGAATATCCACGATTCATGGCTCTCGAAATGCAGATTGAGGGGTCTACTAATTTAAATTGAATTTCTCTGCTACTACAGACCCTGTTATGACCAAATTTACCATTGCGTTGAGAGAAATTGGGACTTACAAATAACTTCTTTGATCCTAGGTGAAAACCCTGAATTGTTTCTTAAGAACTTTCAATCCTAGCTCCTGTACATGATTATGGTTTAGGATGAATTAGCCAAGAAGAAAAATGAATGGAAAAAGTTGACGTAGAATAAAGTATAATTTTTCAAAAAAAAAAAACTAAACAAGAAAAACCTTCTTTCCCTCACTTGAACTTGGCTGGTGTGATATCCATCCTCACGTGTAGTTCCATATGAGCAATGAAAACAGGTTAAGAAACCTCGAGTTGCAAGGTTTTTCTTCAAATTTTGTACATTCAGTATAGCATTTTTTTCATGTGTGAAATGAATTGTATTATGATAGTCTTTCTTTTGATGGTTTTTGTCCCTCTATTGAAAGATTGTGGTTATCCGGTAGCTTGGATTGGATAATCTGTATTTGGCTGGTTGATATTGCCTTTTTGCAAGAAAAGTAAAATCTCAACAATGCCTTTTGATTATGGTGGTTAAGTATTACTTAGATGTGTTGTAGTTGTCAAACATTTTTTTTTTTATCTGTAGCTAGCAAAGCCTCATAACTTTGTAACTCAAGTGTAGAAGTCAACAATAGCAGATGGGAGTGGAAGGGTAGGGGCCATCCTGGAAGGGCACGACAATGAGTGGACTATAGCCATCGGATGTTGTAACTCAAGTGTAGCAGTCAACAATAGTTGTGTGGACTTAAGTGTAGCAGTCATTAAATTTATTGTAACTCAAGTAGAACTCTCTTAAATTTGTTGCACACTTGTAATTGCACACTTCTTAAATTTATTGGTCCTACATTATTTTGTCTAGTTTACTAAATTTTAGTTTATTTTTGGTGGTTGGTGTATTTGTTGGCAGAGTTTGATTCTAATTTTGGACAGATATTGTTATCATTACAATCATAGTCAACAAAGTGCAATGTAAATAATTACATTATAAACATGTTTTTGTAAGTAACATTCAAAGTTACATTTCAAAATGTCTTACAAATATTATAACATTTCAAAAAGACATTAACTGGATGAACATTACAACTAACCTAATATCCATATCTTAGTATTGAGACATACATTATTGTTTTTCGAATATAAAATAATTACAGCACAAGTCACAACAAAATAATATCCAATCCAGCTTCGTCTTGAGTTTCTTTGTCTTTCATATTGGTTGATTCTCGTGCAACTGTCCAATCATGTAAAGGAGCATAATATGCACTTGACCAGTGTATTTGTCCTATTCTAATTTGTTTGATCTACGTCCCATCTAAAGAGGTCCTGAAAATCATTCTTATCCGTCCGGTACCCCTGCACTAACACATTAATAAACATTAGGACCAATGATCTAATAGCCACAGAGAACCCACCCAAAAATCATTGAAACTAAATGCAGAAACAGACCAAGCACATACAAAAGAATTTATTATGTGCACAGCTTGCTGGCTAAGAAAAAAGAAATAGAAAAACAGAGGTAAAAGAATTGATGATCTGAATGGTGATGAGAGAAGAAGACAGACTGATCTGAACTATGAAGTCATATCTCGCTCTTACAAACTACTTTTAAGCATTGCTTCATATATACTATCATTGTTTTTTCTGATAATTTATATCAATTACTATGTTTAAATAGTGTTATCAATCTTCTCTTACAATGACATGCCGATTAGTCATCAACATGATCGTTTGGCAAAGAAGAAATAACCCAGAATCAACCCAAATTTTACCTCAGAAAAACAAAGTCAGATTCTTGAACAGATCAAAATAAAGCAACTCTCTTAAAGGCACCAACTACAAAGTCAAAAATCCCTGAAATTACACTAAGTTGTGCCCATAAATAAAGTTCATATCACAAAATAAGCTGATCAAACTTGGAAAGCTAACTCAAAATTATGGCAGCAAAAAGCTTTCTAACTTCATTCACCCCATCCAGAAGCAGGAGTAGCAGCACCTTCAATAACAGTGGTGGTCATCGGTGGCGTGGGAGCAGCATCCCAATCCCCTGCTGCTAAAGCAACTGCAGTTGAACAAAAAAGGGTTAAAACTAATTAATAAAACATGCTAGCAAATATAACAGATGCCAACCAAATAAGTAGTTTTTCCGCATAAAGATTTTAATTCTACGAATAGTTCCACCTGGTTTTCCAACAAACCAAAATTATTCAAAAAGAAACAAGTAGTTCCACCTAGTTTTCTTTACCATTATTCTTGTAAAAAAGAATATTATATTTACCCTTTCCTATTGTTTCTCAGTAAGAAGAGAGCAATATAAACAACTAAATGAAATTAAACAATGTGGGGATGTGCCGTGCTTGAATGGTGTAACTTAGATCGGATGCAGATCTACTAAGTGATGAAAATCGACTAAGATAAACATAGGAAAAAAATGTATGCTAAACTGACTAAAAAAAAGATGTACAAAAAAAATTCTACTAAGTGATGATAAATTACTTATAAAGAAAAGAAAAAAGGAAACATGTATGCTAAATCTAGTAAGTGTTGAAAATTTACTAAGTGTTGATACAAAGATGAGAAAACAAAGAGAAAAAAATTAATGCTAAACCTTCGTCGGTGGATAGAGGGCGGCTAAAGCGTCGATGGATTGAGATGGGACCGTGGGCTGGCTTCGTTGGTGAACTAAGATGGGACCGAGGGATTGGGGACTGATCTCCTCAGGAGGCCTGAGGTCATGGTGGGTAGGGCTGGGTCGTGGTGGGGAGGGGGAGGGCGATGGTGACAGCTTCGTTGGTGGACAAAGATGGGACTGAGGTCATGGTGGGTAGGGCTGGGTCGTGGTGGGGCTGAGGGTCGGTGGCTGTGTTGTCTTGCTTTAAGGGCTTGGGGACGAGGGGCTCTCTGCTTCGCTTCGGGTCGAGGGGGCTCTGCACGAAATGGTTGAATGAGGTTCGCTTGGGGTCAAGGCCGCAACCGGTTCAATGTGTTCCGATCTACACGTCATGTGTGCATTGGATGCAGCCATACAGTGTCTGCTGTGAAGATTAATTCTAGATTTTTCATCTCTTCTCAATATCTAAACGAGGCCTAGTCTATAACTATTTTATCACTCCATTTAAAGTGAAGGGTAGTTAGATAATTATTTTTTAATGAAGTGTCACGATTACATTAGATGATTTTAAATAAATTATAAAATAATTATAAAAGAGTTGTAAGTATATCATTATCCATGCAAGTTTTGTGTATAAGATTCGCGCCCCTTGGGAAAAAAACCCACAATAAAAAGTGTTTTTCAACTATGTGTTTTACATTTTGTTTTATTATACTCCCTTAATCAGTGATACAAATTAGTTTCTCGTACATTAATTAAATTTACAAATACAATATAGATATAACAACTATTTTATAATGACATGTGCTACAAAGATCACGTAAATATAAACTCGTAAACTGACATAATTTTATATGATATATTAGGTCTATTTTACAATAAATAATTTTACAATCTGACATACCTCGTCAAGTTACGCTAGCTTATAAATTTACTTTTGTGATATTTGTTTTATGGCTAAAACATTTATCTTTTGTAGTTGTGTTTATATTATCACCTTTTGCAAAAACAACAATAAGGTTTGTAAAGAAGACGATGCCATAAATCTCAAAATAACTTAAAAGAAAGGCTTAAAATGTTATAATTTGTTTATATTATATTTTCATCTCACTTGTATAACTGTAACAATTTTATCATCACTAAATCATTTTTAGAATAAAAAAAATATCATAGGTTGATTTGCAATACCACTTCATTACAGTGAAATAAAAACGAGGTAGATTTAACTTATTTTTAAACTAAAAAATCGTGTAAGTTATGGATAAATTTTTCATTCAAATTAGATTATATAGTTATTACATTGTAATCCACCCATGGAACGTGTGAGAAAGACATTTTTAATACAAAATATTATATTTTACACCAGATTTTGCTACACAATCTCTACCACACTTCACACTACATATTTTTTAAAATCTTTAATATTTTTTAAAATTTTTTATTTTATTTTATTCTTTTTAAACTATTTCTAATTTTTTATTCACTATTTATATAAAAATATTTGATAAAATAAAAAAATATAAAATATATAAAAAAAATGAGAAGTGTGGAGTGTGGTAAATAGTAAGAAATTGTAAAAAAATTTTGTTTCCCGAATCTTCTGCAAGTTTATCAAGAAACTGACTACAACGGCAAGGAAAGAATTAATAATTCAGTAAATATGATAAAAACAAAAGAAAATTACACAACTCCATCTGGGATTCCCCTAATAGAATCGGTCTCTTGATCGTTAGGAAACACTACATTATCATAGATAAGGCCTGCAACTGCTGCACCGATCAATGGTCCTATCCAGTAAACTGCCTGGTTCTTGAAACTGCCGGCCGTGACGGCAGATCCAAAGGCGCACGCCGGATTCATAGATCCACCGGAAAAGGGCCCTGCAACCAAGACACTGGCTCCTGCCATGAACCCTATTGCTAAAGGTCCAATGGCTCCCAGTGCACCACGCCTGGCATCCCCAGCAGCATAAACAGTGTACGCTAAAGCAAATGTCAGGACACCTTCCAACAGCGATGCTCCAAACCCTGTCATTTCTTCTGCAATGGTGTAGGTTGGAACATGCTGCAAAACTCAAATTAATGTAGTTTCAGTAAAACTTCTCATGGCTCAAAAACATCATTTCAATGTCAGACATAAATGAGACAGCATTTTCTTCTACAAAATCATATATCATATGCAATGCAAGTGTTCGGTTGCTGTCTAACCAAACACTCGCAACCCGCCTTACATGTTTGAAGTAATAATTATGGTGAACTAAGCCTACTAAGAATGCGAAGGTGTTTAATTATACCATTCCAACAAGAGTCATCTTCAAGAGGAGGCTAGCCATAACGGAGGCCAGCATCTGAGAAACCCAGTAAAACAGAGCGGTCGGGACACTGATATGGCCTCCGACCGCCATTCCGAAGGTGACGGCCGGATTCACGTGCCCGCCTGAGATGTTGGCTGCGATATACACAACAGATGACAAGGCCAAGGCATTGGCGATGGCAACCACCACCAGACAGGATGGGTCCAAAGTAGCATCGGGCATCAATTTTCCTGCCCACAGTACAACATCCAACAAGGGAAGCAAATAAAATTAACAGGTACCCTACAGAAAATGAAGAACAAGAGACTTATTTTTATAAAAAATATATCCTAAATTAAGTTTGTAACATGGTTATTATCCTCCATTCTATGCATGCGTTGATCACCATAAGCAACCAGAAAACTGTAGGCCACTGAAAATATTCATTTACAGAACGGGAACGACACCGGCCAGAAGACTCTTAACTAAGACAATATACAGGAACAATGGAACGTGGACTATGAAAATGCTCACGAGATGACGTCGCAGATCCCAGAACTGAGAAAACAAAGAAGAATGTGGAGATGAACTCCGCAAGATATGATCGGAGAGCATTAGCAGTGACGGATTGTTCAAAACGAGCGGCTAGCACAGTCCGAGCCATTTTTTGCCCAGCGAGCAGTGAAAGAGGAGAAATTGGTTTCAGGGTGTGAGGAACTCGGCGTATAAAGAAGAGAAGAATGATGGAAAGTTTTGCTTATTCAATTATCCTTATACCATCAACAGATAGCGGTTGCAACGTTGCACGAAAAGACCAGGCTTTGGATTTCAACGATTAACTGCCAAGCCACGTAGCGGGGTGTGGTTGGAGGATTTGAGTGCTGCTGTTTATACAGTTGTATTCTCGAAACGGATCAGGTTAGTTTGTGATACGATTCGTAATTAAGCATCTTTAATACAAATGGTCCAGATATCAGTGCCCTTGATGTTGATACTGATTCATTCCATCATGCATCCATGCAGATGGAGTGAAAATCGATCAGATATAGATGATGGGTATTTTTCTCATGGATTTTAAATGCCTTTTAATCAAGAATGATTATTCTTTCTCAAAAAAGAAGAATGATTATTCAGTATTTTATTTTTACAAGAATTGGTCCTTCTCCGTCCTCGAGTGTTATCATTGGCCTATATTTATTTGTTAAATAATGTTAAATACAATTATGAGTTGTGCAAATACCGTACACTATTTTTGAAAAACAGTAAGATCTATCGTTAATGTTTTTTTTTTTTTTATATAGATCCCTTATTAACTCACTTTTTTCAAAATAAGTACGCAACACTTGCATATTTTATAACTACAAATATCATTTTTTTTATTTGTTTCTCGGTTGTTATTCAGGTATAATACCGTTCGCATTTTGAAGAATAGCACCTTTCTGAGTATGGCACCTTTTAAGCCTGTGCAAGTCATGAGCAAGGGGTTTCAAATAAGATGGCTCTAATGCACAAGGGTGTCACCAATTCAATGAAGCAACTGACAGGTAACATGATAGGCATTTCACAAAATTTGTCCCATGGTTTAAAAAATCACTATAATATCCTTTTACATGTGACCCTAATCTTCTAAAAGCACGAGGCACTCTGCACTCATAAACGAAATCTCTATTGAGATATCATATATTCATTTAGTCATACCAACATGGTGGAACCTACAGAGCCTGCATTTCCAAATTGGTGTGCTCGTTCTTCCCCGAGATTGGAGCAGGGTCCTGATTTTCTTCGGTAGCCTTCATCTCTTGGACAGGGGGAGGGTTGACGATGGTCATGGGCATTACAACATTATCTGAGAGGCGTCCTTTCATCTCCCTGTGCTCCTGACACAAGGCACACCAGTGCAAGCAGCAGTTCACCAAGCATGGGTCACACGGCGAGTTCTGCAGCCAGCAACAACATGAGTTAGCAAATTTTAAGCCCAACATTTTAAGTGCCGCTCAGAAAATGGCATCTTTGAATCTGCAGATTTTAAGCTCAGCTGATAGCATGTGTTACATGAGCAAATGATGCAGGCATCACGATTGAGGAAAAATATTCACGCAATCTGAATTTTCTACCATAATAGATTTAAGTTACCTAGACAGCAACAGACAACCCTTATAATTTACCTTCAAATGATATTTCTTCTGCAAGGATTGCCGAACAAGACCTGTGTATATCCCACACATCCACCAGGCAAATAATAAACCCTCACAAACGAGATATGATGGGTTAATACAACGGAAAACTGCAGTTGCAGCTGCCAGAGCAATGCCACCTTCAACACAAACAGCATGACACATGCATGGTTGTGTCCAAGGCATATCTTCTCTCAAGCTTTCAACATTACGCCCAAACAGAACACATGGACAGAATAGTCCGGTCCAGCCTGTAAAGGTAGGAAACAAGAGAACTTTTACATAATTGAAAGATTTAATAGTAAAATCTTCATCCCTTTATGCAATAAATAGAGTATCGGAACCATAACTTCTCAAAAGTCCCATTGCAGGAATATGTTCAAGAAATCAACTGAAGACAATGGCATGCAAATCTTTTTCAGTCAAGAAAGGCCAAGGTCACATACAACGCTAGAGAGACATATCTATTAGATTAAGGCAAAATGGTGCCCTGTGGGCTTAATATTTTTGAGAAACTCAAGAGACACAAGCAACCCAAAAAGAAGAAATTCAGGAAGATTTTTTTTTTAACAGTCAAAAAAAGAAGAAGAAATTCAGGAAGATTATCTGAGCAAAGTTAGACAGCCTCAAGCAAACTAGCTGACAGCATTATTCAGATGGTTACTTTATAAGTAATGTCATTCTTGTCACTATTTGCAATATATAGGCCTCCAAAACTCCTTACTGTCTTGTGAAAATTTCATCATATCAACTTACAACTTTCTTTGTCTTCAGAACAGCCAAAAATCCCTGTTGTCCAAGGTTCATCTGCAGGAGGCTGAAAGCTTTCAGGTAGAGGTTGACCACATTCATTGCACTTGTGAACACCCAACTGCCCAAAAAATTATAGCTGGTAAATAGTTATTACATGTATATCAATCTTCATGAGATAAAGATGGTGTTCGTGCAAGGAGTGATGCTCCCTCAATATAAATTGTAAAATCAGACATCCAAAGTCCCAATGTATAACTAAAGACAAAGAATGGATCAGTCAGACCAGAATGGACCATAAATCACTAAAACAAACAGGCTCAATTCAGCCGCTGATTTTGCCAAACTTTCTTGTTTCAAACTGTTTAAACTGCCACTCAACTGGAAATTTGCTGCAGCGTAGGGTTTAAGCAAGACCCAGAGGGGAAAGAAAACGAAGTTTGAGAGCATGTTATAACTTTCCTCTTGGACCTGTCTAGAAGTTTATTTTCTTATTTTCTTCACTTCATGTTCTGTGGTTAGATGAGAATTAAATGGAGTATTAGACTCGCTATTATACGAAGTCGCAAATCCAGGATAAACCTAAATTGACGATATGGGTAACAATAACAGATCAGTGAGAATGCACCGCAAATTGTCCAAGGTCCTACTAGGATGAATCCCAGTATGAGTGGCATGTAACTATGAAAGGGGCTTTGGTGCCCTACTTATAGCAGCACTAAAATATCTAGGAATATAGATATCAGCCAATCGAGTTCACCTCCTAAAGATTCTATTCGCTTCACCCAAAAGCATCCTAATCAAAACCATAAAGAATTGCCTGGAGGGCCATAATTCAGACCAACTACTACAACATACTCCAAGCTGAAGGAAAATTCTACCAAATAAGAGAAATAGAAATTAAAAACAAATGGGTAGAAAAAGAAAGCATAATTAACGAAAGGGTTGTATAATTGTCCTATAGAAATGGGTATTTTCAGAGGGTAAAAACCTGGGGAACCTCGATTGGCTGATTAAGCTCTCCAGGCTTAATATCCTCCAGAGGCACCTGATCCTTGGTCAGCTTCACATACCGCGAGTGCGCTGTCCCGTCCGCCATCTGATCTCACACTCCCAACAAAAATCGGCCACAGACAGGCAAAATAAAACCCTACAGTTTGTTTCCCGAGAATCTGTAAGAAAACAAAAATAACCCATAAATCTATATCAGTTGGTTTTTTATTATGTGAATCAAATTATATGTAACAAAAAAAAAAGGAAAGGAGAAAACTCCAGAAATATAGTACTGAATCTAAGTTCCATAAAACATTTATCTTCGTTACATTTATATTTTCTTGTCCCATTAGATTTGACAAACACTGACCTTAGAGAATCCTTTGAAACCGGACCTTGGCTTGAAGATATATAATTGAAGAAAGGGGAAGAGGAATCAGAGGATCTGGCGCGAGCCCGAGAGTCAACTCATGTCCGAGTTCACGAACTTGGCTTTGACCCCTGGTTTCAGGCTTAAAGATGTTCAAGCAAAATGTATATATCCACGGATTTGGTGTGAATTGTGACAAGCTGCGCTCTTCCACGCCAACGTTCCAATGAATGCTCTCCACGTCAAGAAGTGTTAGATCTTGTTGGGCTTTAAGCTCAAGAAAACTTGCGAATGAAGAGTAATTTTGTAACAAAATTCCAATTTATATTTAAAAAAATGATTTTTTTTTATTTTTTTTATATAGTTAACATAGGGCTTCACGACACTAATCGTATGTCGAGAAAAAAAAAAAAGTGAGTAATTAATGTATAGAAAAATATTTAACGTACGGCAATGGCTTATTCTCGTGACTGTCCCTTGGACTTTTCTTTTGAGCGAGCTGAGCTGCTTTTGTATATCGTAACAGAAAATTAATTGAGATCTTAAACAAATTTTTTTTTCATTAAATTTGCTTGATAATCACAGATAAATAGTTTGCTGGAATTCTCAATATTGAATTTGTCATAATTATTTTACGCTCTTAATTATGGAGTTTAAATAAGGTTTTTCTATATTTCTTGACATTTCTAGCTAGCAATTGAGTTTTGTTCGGAATTAATTAATGATATTATTGATTCTTAATACTTTTTGGTAAATAAGATTTTTATCTATGTAAATTCTTTTAATGATTAGGATTATGAAATCTTTAAGTATTTATGGAGTTTTAGCTGTAATAAATAATTGCCATTTTTTAAAAATATAAAAACAAGTAAATTAGATATTTAAAACAAAAAACCAAGAAGATGAGAGTGTTATTCTTACATTGATCCTCATTGCATGCGCATAATACCAACTGAAGAAGTAAAAAAAAAATGGAAAAATTATACGTAATTAAGGGTATTTAATTTAAATTATCATGTATTGTGAGCTTAATCTACATGATATATATGTGGCGAAAGTTAAGATATAAATCAAATCAAATTTATTTAATCTCATAATTTTCCGGGCAAACAGTACTGAAAATGGTAGCAATACACATTAATGCTTGCACAATAAGGTTTTGAATGATTGAATACACTGGTGCAATTCAAACCCTAAGTGCTCGTTTGGATAGTAGAATAAGATGAAATCAGATTGTTTTAAATAAATTTAATAAAATATTATTAGAATATTATTTTTTAATATATTATTATTTTAAAATTTTAAAAAATTAAATTATTTATTATATTTTATATAAAAATTTAAAAAAATTATAATGATAAAATGAGATCAAATGATATCTGTATCCAAACAAGCATGCTTCAACATATACAAATCATGGAAAATTGAACCATGCATGCATGCATCGATCTGTAAATACAACTTAAAAGTACACAACCCAAATTGACAGTACTGCGTGTCAGAGTTTCAGACGAGACATGAATACCATTCAATCCCACTTTAATTAGGCGCTACAGTTCAGGAAGTGTTTGATCAAAGTCCAATTATCTTTTTGTTGTTTTGGGGTTCATGATTTTGATACAAATATTGAGCTAATTAATTAATTAATTATGAGGGCCAATTTCTGTACCAACCAGCCCATGCAGAGACCAAACCACTGATGCCAAGAGTAACAGCATGGTTGCAGAAAGGGTTGGGTTCGATATCCGCCACTCCAATGATGAAATCAGCAACATTTGCTGCCACTGCCATCAGCCTCATCACTCTATCTTCTCTAATCTTCTTAATCCTCTCTTTCTCGTCCTTTGATTCCTCCTCTTTCGAAGTTAAAAGCTTTTTCTCTGCCTCCATTCCCTCTCTAATCATTATGAAATCAGATATGATAAAGAAAACATACCCAAAAGACTCGCCAAATGCTGATACAAAGCTCATCTTCCTCGCCAACTTCGGGTCCAACGTTCCGATTCTTGATAACCAGAGAAAGTGGTCGAAAAAGAAGTAGATCATTTCGCCTGCATTAGCAAGAACTGCTAGGAACCGCAAAGTAGGGGTTGTGCCGGGGCTTCTTCTCAAAGCATTGAATCCAGTGAGAAACCGGCCAGTCCTAAAGGCTTTCCGGCTAAGCCCCGACGCAACCTCCCACTGCTTGGCTCTCTGGGCGATATCTGGTTGAGTGGCCTCGGCGCGCCAATGGACAAGCTTGGAGACATATTGGAATGTCTTGACAAGCTTATCGATACCATCTCTTTTTGCTAGGAAGATGACCAGCTTGTCCACTTTGTCATTCATGGCTGAATCGAAGCGAGCGAGCGAGCGAGCGACGTTGAGGGAATTGAGTTGTTGATGAATTGCTAGCAGCTCAATGAGTTTTTGTTTATAGAGATTGGGTAGAAACTATATTAACAAAGCTAAAGGCCGAGAGCCACAGAATCTGGTTTTTCTGGATAATACTCTAAGGTCATGTATATGCCTGTCTGTGGTTGGACCTTGTTTTGCTGCTTATACTGGACTTTTTTCTGTGCCACTAAATTAATATTCTATACTTGTTTTATAAATCTATTTAAAATTAAGGATAGTTATGTAAATTTGAAATAACTTTTTAATAAATTGATACGATTATATTAGTTGATTTAAAATTAATTATAAATAATTATATGAAAGTTGTAGGTAAGAGTACCAACTAATTTCGAGTCAACGTGACAATTTGATGCTTTAATATTTTCTCCAATATCCTTGGTTCTACCCTTTTAATTTCTCAACTTTCATTTGTGGGTGTAATTTAATTTCTGTTTTTAATATTTTAGTTCTTTTTTTTTTTTCAAATTACGTTCTGTTTTTAATATTATATTTCAAAAAAAGAAAATGCCTCCCAACTCAATTACATGTATTCAAGGTACACTATGCCAATTAGCGATGCCAACTACTCAATATTCTTGGAATTGCTTTTGAAGTTTTGCCAATCCATCCGGCATTCTCACAAAACTAATGTAACTTGATATGATATATTAGATTATAATTTTATATATCATATCAAATTATTTTTATAAAATTTGCCTGTGGATGAGATATTTTACGGAGACCGATGGTCTACCGATGAAATGCATATTGGTGCATTCCTTTTTTTTTTTTTCTTAAACATTAAGAAATACATGCATTCTTTTTTTTTCTTCTCTTGAACATTAAAAAATGCATTTTTTAATATTTAAGAAAAAATAAAGGTGTATTCCATAGCTTTTTTATTTCTCAAAACGGTTACTATCAATAGTTCTCTCTGCAAAAACCAACTAGGGAAAATAGAAACCAGTGTAGGAAAAAAATTACTTAGGCTTGGTTTGGATAAGAAAACTATATTAATTTATCTTATCTAATAATTACAGTTTTCTCAACCTTCCAAATAAAATACAATAAATAATTTAAAATTTTCAAATTTTAAAATAAAAATAATATTCTAATAATATTTTTTAACTTTTAACTATTTTTTCATCTCAACTCACTATCCAAATCAGATCTTATTCTTGAATAAGAATTTCCTCGCGATAAACTGGGAAAATCCTTAATCAACAGAAAAAGCTTCGAACCTTGTTTGTGTAACAATGTTTGTATTATCAAATATTTTCTTTCTAAATATTACTCAAATACAAAAAAATTTAAAATTTAAAATTTTAACTTTTTCATATAATCATTACCTAGTCATTATTCAAACACAAAATCTAATACAACTTTATCAAATTTTCAAACAAAACATAAAAAACAATACAAGTATTTCAAAATCCAAAACAAAAATTATATTCAAATATTCTTTTAACTTTATAATATTTTTATTCAACATTTTCACTCTCATTTCTCAAAGAAAATATAAGTCTTACACCACACACTTGTATTTAACCAACATCTGATTTATCATTTTTGTCATTATATCTTAATGTTTAAATATATGTGTATTTAACTAAAATAGTAAAAATGGCAAATCACATATTAGTTAGATGGATACTTGTGGTATAAAGCTTCCTTTTAGAATAAGGTCTGACTTGGATGGTAAAATCATCTCAACTCATATAATCATTACAACTTTTCTAAACTTCTAAATAAAATATAATAAATAATTCAACTTTTTTAAATCTAACACAAAAATGATATTAACAAATAATATTCTAATAATATTTTATTAAATTTCCAACTTTTATCTCATCTCATATCAACTCACTATCTAAACCAGTCTGAGTCTTTCCTAAAATCCAATCAAATATTTTAGCTTAAACAATTTCACTACTATTCAGACTTAGGGCTGTAAAAAAATAGTGAACCAATAAAACTGACCGAACAAGTGTGCTCGGTTTGGTTCGGAACTAATCCACTCAAGCTCCAATCCCGGTTCCTAATAATAAAATTTTGTTAGAAACTGGTTTTGATATTTAGAACACCGGTAGATATATATTTTAATATTTCATATTATATATAAAATATTTTTTATATGATTTTTTATATTATAATATATGTTAATTGCTAATTAATATAATCTGGAATTTTAATTTTATTATTCATTTATATTAATCTTATAACATAAAATTAATATAACAATTAATATAACATAAAATTAATTTTATAAGTTTTAATATCACATTTGATTAGGATATAACGTAAATTAATCTTATAATATAACATTTGAATTTTAATATAATATATTGTTTCCTAGATGACTAACACAAGAAAGAGGTAAATTAGATTGTATTTAAGAATTAACAATTATAAACTAAATGCACAATATAAAATATGAGCAACATATGAAGCACTAGAAAATATAAGAAGTAAGGGTAAAAGAAAAGCAAATTCAGTATTTTAAGAAAGTCCAGCCCCACTACTAACGTCTTCGCCTCAAGCTACCTCTTGAAGATTCTCAAATTCATTATTCAACCTCATTCAGATGGCTATTACACCTTTAAGCAGTAGCACTTTAAAAAATCCGTGTAGAACACCCTCTACACTTGCAATCACCTTATATGTGGTGATTTAACTGTTCAATGTGTGTAGAACCCCTTCTACACACACAATGATTATACACACTATTTTACTGATACAAGAGCTGATAGTGGGTAGATTTTCAGAAAATACTGCTCAATGAGTGGAATAAAAATGATACAAGGCAAATTATATATCTCTCAACATGAACAATGGTTGAGGCTCAATGCTTGGATAAAAGAAATTGAAAGATTTGAATAAATGTTGTAAAAATTGCAATAATATGTTCTGAATTTGAAGATCTCAAATAAACTATTTATAGGCATATGAGACTTCATTTTCAATTTTAAAAAGATTCACATGTCAAAAAGGAGCACCACTCACTTTTCAATATTTTCAAATTAAAGTTTCTCATTTTTGTAATTGTCAAAAACAACATCATTAACTTTTCAAAATTTTTAAAAAATTAATATTTTACTTTTCACAATTATCAAAAACAACATCATTCACTTTTCAAAATTTTCAAATCAAAATTTTACTATTGTAATTGTCAAAGACAATTAATCAAAGTTTCATTTTTTAAAATTTTTAAATCAAAGCATGCATATGTGAAAGTTAACAATCAATCATTTTTTAAAATTTCAAAATTCAAACTTTTAATCATGTCATACACATGTGAAAGATGACAATCAATCATTTTTCAAAAATTAAAATTTCAAACTTTTAATTTTCAAATATGTCATGCACATGTGAAAAATGCAATTTGATACTCTATGCACATGTGGTCTAGTAGTGGAAATATGTTTGTTGGTTTTAAAAGAAGTTTTTGTTTGTTTACTAAACTAGCATACATTATAGATTTTGTCTTTAAAAAAATTTGTCTTTTGGTAAACCTCTCATAAGATCATTTTTTGAAAGTTTGGAAATAAGTTCCATATTGGCATGACCTACTATTCTATGCCTTGACCAACTAATTCCATTTTGAACTGAAAGACAAATAGCATCTTGTAAGACAATTTCTTCAAATTCAATAGTATAAATATTATTGCTTCTAAAAGTAATAAAACAAACATTGCAATCATGATTATTAAAAATAATGCATTTATCCCTCTTGAAAGTAACTGTAAATCCTTTATTAAATAATTGATTTATGCTTAAACGATTATATTTTAGACCTTCAACAATTAAAATATATTCAATTATGAGAGAAGACTCATTATCAAATTTACCTATTCTTATGATCTTTCATTTCGAGTTGTCTCCAAATATCACATGTCATTTTTAAAAAAAAATGTAAGATCAATAGATTTAGACTTGTCTCCCATCATGTGTTTTGAACATCCACTATCTAAAAATCATTTACTTTTGCTTTATGAGTACTTCATGCATACCTACAAAAATAATTAAAATGATTTTTTTTTGTACCCAAATTCTTTAGGTAATTCATTTATTATATTAAATGACCCTAATAATTATTGTATGTTTTCTTCTAATAGGATAAGCATGATAATTATGACCATTTGTATTACAAAAATTGCATATGGCATGTGACATATATGAAGAACTTGAGTGATTGTAATAGTATATTTATTTTAAAAATTTCTTTTTATGAGAATAATTTTAAATATTGAAATTTGATTTAGAAGAATTATCAAAGAAATTTTTATAAGGCTTGTATTTTTGTTTTGGCTTATATCCCAAGCCTGCCTTGTCAAAAACATATATTTGACTACCAATAAGTTTTTCAAAATTTAAATTTCCATTTGTAAAATTTTCAACATCTTTTTTAAATCAATCACTTTCTTCTTTAACTCATGATTTTTATTTTTCGAAACGATGTTTTCTTTTCTTAAAACATTAATTTTGTTTGTAAAATAATATTTTTTTTTTCAAAGTATTATATTTGATACTCAATTTCTCAAGTTCCTTATATACTCATTCCAAAATATTTTACAATTCATCATATAAAAGATTTTCAATATTGTCAAGATCTGTTACCTCAATGTCATATTTAGCCATAAGACAAAGATTTGCAGATTTTTCATTGTTTGCTTGTTTGTCTGAGCTGTTTGAATTATCATCCCATGTAACTTTCATTGCTTTATTACCCTTGTTTCTATCTTTCTTTAACAGATGACAATTCGCCTTAATATGTTAAGGCTTATTACATTTGTAATAAGTTAAATAGTCATTTTTACCTATATCTTTAACTTTTTGAAATATTTCTTTGAATGAGCTTTATTTCTCTTTATGAGTATTTTAATTCTCATTTTTATCGTCGCAACTTATTCATCTTTGTCATTAATTTCCTCATCTTTATCACTTTTGCTTTAATGAGGAACAATTTTAAGTGTCAAATTCTTATTTGGCTTTCCTTTTTCTTCTCCTATTTTCAATGTGTATTATTGGGCGGTAAGTGACCTAATGAGTTCACTTATTTCGAGTTTCTTGAGATATCTAGTTTCAAGAATCACCGTCACTTTTGATTCTCAGTGTTTTGTCAGAGAGTTGAAAATTTTTCTTACTATCTCCACATTGGAATGGATTTTATCGAGAGCTGTTAAGCTATTTATGATATTAGTGAAACGAGTGTACGTATTATAAATAGATTCATCATCATTCATTTTAAACATTTCATATTCATGAGTAAGAATATTATAAATTTTTGATTCTTTGATTTGCGAAATTCCTTCATAAGTAGCTTCTAAATTATCCCAAATTTATTTTGCCGTATTGCAAGTCATTATTCTATTGAACTAATTCTTATTGAGAGAAATATATAGTAGATTTATAGCTGTTGAATTCAATGTTGTAGTTCTATCGTCTTCACGATCGAACTCCTCTTCTTCATTTTTTACCTTTACTCCTCCAACAACTTTTGTTGGAATATAATGTCTATTTATAACGTATATCTAAATTTCTCGACCTTGAGATTAAACAAAAATTCTCATTCTACCTTTCAGAATGTGTAATTGTCTTCGTAAAATAACGGAAGCCGACTACTAGATTGGCTTTCACCAAATGTAAATGTAATGTTAGCTATAAGATCTTAACTTAAAAAATAGTTAATCTTATAAAAAATGTCATTATTCTAATACCAATTGTTACCCAGATGACTAATACAAGAGTATGGTGAATTGAGTTGTATTTAAGAATTATCAATTATAAACTAAATGCACAATATAAAATATGAGCAAAATATGAAATACTATAAAACATAAGGAATAAGAGTAAGAGAGAGCAAATTCAGTATTTTAATAAGGCTCAACCTCATTGTCTACGTCCTCACCTCAAATTATCTCTTGAGAATTCTCAAATTCACTATTCAACCTTCTTTAAGTAGAGATAAAAACCTATTACACCTTTAAGTAATACCGTTACAAAGAATCCATGTAGAACATCATTTACACTGCAATTACCTTACATGTGATGATTTAACTGTTCCCTGTGTAGGACCCCTTATACACACACAAAGGTTATATACACCTTTTTACTGATACAAGAGTTGATAGTCGGTAAGTTATCAGAAAACACTTATCAATGAGTGGAATAAGAACAATACAATACAAACTACATCTCTCTCAAAATGAACAAGAGTTAAGGCTCAAAACTTAGTAAGAGAGATTAAAAATTTTGAATGAATGTTGTAAAACTTGTAGTAATATGTTCTGAATTTGAAGACCTCAAATGAACTATTTATAGGCATATGAGACTTGATTTTCAAATTTAAAAAGATTCACATATCAAAAAGTAGCACTGTAGCACCACTCACTTTTCAAAAACTTCAAATAAAAGTTTTTTCTTTTTACAATTGTTAAAGACAACATTACTCATTTTTCAAAATTTTCAAATCAAAATTTTTCATTTTTACAATTGTCAAAGACAACATCATTAACTTTTCAAAATTTTCAAATCAAAACATGCACATGTGAAAGATGACATGATTGTCATATTTCAAAAATTCAAAATTCAAAATTTTAATTTTTAAATATGTCATGCATATGTGGAAAATGTAATTTGATACTTTATGATAATAGATTAATTTTGAACCTTAATCCAATCTCGAATTTTATCAAAAAATGTACAAAATTACTCTAAGAGCTTCATTTGGAGTTTGTTCCATTTCTTGTTCATGTTTGGTTTATTGATTTGCTTGGTTTAATTATGTAGACAACTTGAGCTTGATACTCCTTTATGCTTGAATTCCTTTGTTATTATCAAAATTCATACATAGATATGTAATTACATGAAACTTGAAATCTTGGATTCAACAATCTCTCCATTTTTGATAATGACAAATACTCAGTAGAACTCTGAAGTCTATAGTAATACTTAGTAAAACTTTGAGAATGTGTGTTAGTTTTTCAAGCATTCGATAAACATAATCCAAAACATATATAACGAACTTAATAATTCAAGAGATGTTAATTTAAAAATAAAGCATGGCAAGAGCATGTTAATGTTATTGTTCTAAACTTCTTTCCCTTTTGACATAATTAAAAATGAGCTATAGTAACTCATGTCAATGGATTGATAAAAATTGTGCATTAGTAAAAATTGTGGAGAGTTGAATATTTGGAACCACCTGATCCCGAAAGAGGCTACAAAGCCGAGGCCTAACTCTATCAATTTAATGCAGAAGGAGATTTAAATTGTTGTTGACAAATGAAATTTCTCATTTTGGATAATGAAGTATTAACAAATATTCTGTAAATAATAATAATAAAATATTACATAATAATAAAAAATATGTAAAAAATAATAATAAAATAATAAATAATAGAATTAAGGATAAAATCCCGCTTCCAATCTAAAAAAAAGAAAAAAGAAGGCACAACTCACAACTCACCTCTTCGTATATAAAGCACAGCACACATCCAACCTATCCGGAGTTGGCACTGTCTCACGCACACCGATCCCCAAACACCACACAAAGGAAGAGAACCCTCAATTTTCAAGAAAGCCCTAAAACCCTCTCTGATTTGCAATTCCATCAATCTCGCATCAAAGCACTCCCTTTAGCCATGGACGCTCAGAGAGCTCTACTAGATGAACTTATGGGTGCAAGTATTTCCATTTAACCCTAACTCCCGTTTCCTCTGGCTTTTATGAGTATTTCTTACCATTTGCTGTTTCTTTATGCTTGTATGAAAATCTTGGGTACATTTAGGGTTTTGATTTTTGTTCTTTCAATTCTGATTTTCTTAAATATGGAAATCAAATAATGCTTTGGTTGCAATTTTCATCCCTTTTATTTTGCCTTTGGTGAATTTGTTAGCTCGTAATTTGACGGAGGAAGAGAGAAAGGGATTCAAGGAGATTAATTGGGACGATAAGGAGGTTTGTGCTTGCTATATGGTTCGATTTTGTCCGCATGATCTCTTCGTCAATACGCGGAGCGATCTAGGTGAGCTGAAATTAGTTTTTACCGGATTTTGCTTGGTTTGAGATTCTGTTTGGTTGCTGAGAAAACACGGGAAAATACAAGATTTATTCTTTCCAGCTCTTCGTCTCCCCCCAAAAAATTAGATTATTGCCTCTGGGTTTGGTTGATGAGAAGTTTGATTTATTTATTTTTGCTAAAATTGATCAGCAACCACGCGGAGTTGTTTTTTTTTTTCCCTCATGTTTGTTGAGTACAAGATTTGGATGATTATTTTGTTTTGCCTTTTGGTGCAGGACCTTGCCCTAGATTACACGATCAAAAGTTGAAAGAAAGGTGATTGACTTTGGATTTAACCCTAATTTTTGTGTAATGTTTAGCTCATAACCAATATCAGAATCTTTTCTTCATTATTATTTTTTGTTTCTAGGTGCTCATTGGTGTTTTTTTTTTTTTTTTGGTGGCTTTAGTTTTGAGAAGTCTCACAACCAATATCAGAATTTTTTTTCTTCATTGTTATTTTTGTTTCTAGGTACTAATTGGTGTTTTTCATTGCGGTGGTTTTAGTTTTGAGAAGTCTCCAAGACATGACACATATGTGCCAAAATTTGAAGCTGAACTTGTTCAGTTTTGCGAAAAATTGGTAGGTAAAAAATTTCTTTCCATGCCCCCTCCCCCACAAAAAAACCTGTTTGTCTTCTATGTTTCTCTCACATTACTTGCTCTATTGCAGGTGATGGACTTGGATAGAAGAGTTAGGCGTGGGCGTTCTCGTCTTTCTCAAGAGGTGGAACCCACCCCAGCACCTCCACTATCAGCGGAAAAATCTGAACAGTTTTCTGTGTTGGAAGAAAAAATAAAGAACCTACTGGAACAAGTGGAGGCCCTAGGTGAAGCTGGGAAGGTTGATGAAGCTGAAGCACTCATGAGAAAGGTGATCACTGTGTTTCTGTTAAGCAAAAGCCACATCTATTTGTCTCTTAAAGGAGTTACCAGCATTGACCAAACAGAGAGTGGCACTGCATTTCTAATCACCGTGTTTCTAATCACTGCAATGATTCCCTCCATAGTACTTTGTTATCATAGCCATTAGATGCACCAATTATAGAAGAACTTTAACTTTTGTTTGAAACATTTCCAAAGCCAAAGCGTACCACATTTAGCTTTCTCGGTGTTTAATGTTGAACTTTTTGGTCAACTTTCTTTTATAGGTGGAGGCACTTAATGCTGAGAAGACAGCATTGGCCCAACAACCCCAGAATGATAAAGTGCTGATGCTTGCACAGGAGAAAAAGATGGCCCTATGCGAAATCTGTGGTTCTTTTCTTGTAGCAAATGATGCCATTGAGAGGACCCAATCTCACATTACAGGGAAGCAACACATTGGCTATGGCATGGTCCGGGATTTCATCATCGAGTACAAGGTGAGTCTCCCTTTAGAAACAAGTTTATAAGAAAATTTTCTATTATGTTTTGGTGGATAAAAGGAATTTTTTATTGTATTCCAGGAAGCTAAGGAGAAGGCAAGGGAAGAGGAAAGATTAGCTAGGGAGAAAGAAGCAGAAGAGAGAAGGAAGCAGAGGGAGAAGGATAGTGAGAGGAGGAGAAGTGGTTCAGGGATAGAGACAGGCATCATGATCGTGATCGAGACAGGGAACGGGATAGATATCATGAACGAGATCAAGATCGTGAAAGGTCTAGGGATGGGAGTTATAGAAGTAGTCGAGACGGAGGAAGAGGGATGGATTGGAGGTCCAGGAATGGTAGAGAAGGAGCCAGGGATAGGTACCGTGATCGGAGTAGATCACGTTCGCCTGCTAGGCATGGTCACAGAAGGTCACCTAGAAGTCCAGTTCGCCCGTATTAGTCAATTGAGTTGATGTGTGTCTGACCTTTAAAATTACGAGGTAGATTTATATATTTATTTTTTATCTGAAAACCTTTTTGAGCATGTGTTTGAGTCATCCGTTATCTTGTCAATGTGGGTGAAACTTTTCTTTGCTATCTCACAGCTTTATTGAGACTATACCATCTGTCTCCCTTTCATCGATATTATTAATGGAGAAAAGGGTTGAGGTAGGTATAACTTCATTGCTGTATCTCTTTTTTAGTCTATTTTAGGCTTTGGTGGAATTATTTCTGTTGCAGCATCTGTCTCTGAAATTTTCTCATCTATATAATTTTTTGGAGTCATCTTGGGCTATATACTCCGTTGTCAGTAATTTAAATGGTTGGACTCAAATTATATGCCTGATTGAGACTGCAGCCGAGAGAGAGTTGGGGGGTTTTTCTCATTGGAGGTAACAATTAGATGTTATCTTACTTATAAAATAAAATAAAAATAGACGTATATCTATCAACACAACTCCAATATATTGATAGTTCCTTGTCCGATCACCCTCATTTATGGTTGTATAGCTGACTTAAACCTGTTCATTTACAAATTCTGCTTATATGTGTTTGACCTTGAAGAACTCTACCAATTTGGAAAATGTTGGATTATTTACTCTTGCCCATACGCTGGTCACTTACAGACTATCCAGACATGGTTTCATAAATATGGTTTGATATAGTTGTTTAATCATTCTCTAAAGATCTACTAGTGAGGATCATCACCCTGCCTTCGATACTTTACTTTATGGATTAAAATGGTATGAGGTACGTACAGTTTGGCATGAATGGGTATTTATCGAGGAGACTAGAAGTAAGTGGGACAGAGATATTGATATTTGATATCTGTACGTGAAAAATGACTACCTGTTTAACAGGGATTGGGTTAGTTTTGGAGTTATCAGGTTCAGACAGGTATAGGTAATTACTTTGTTTTTGCAGAGTTATTCGTTAGAAGAAATGTTGTTTCCAAATGCATGGGAGACCACTTAAGTGGGCTGGGATACGAGGTAAATATTAAGAGGTAACCAAAAATTATAATCTGCAGAATAGTTTGTTTCTATTTAGTTTGCAGGATAAGGCAGGTAATCTGGTGAACCTTGATGGTGGATTGCTGCTAGTAAGTAGATATTTTATGCTAAGGAATGGTTTGTGCAGGGAAATATACTTTTATTGAGTAGTCGCTTCTTTTGGGACTACATATATTTTATCCAAACAAAACAGGAGATGAGAAAACCAAAAATAGTTGCATTTGGAGTCGAGGAGCGCAGGTGCAATCCTTGTCTGCAAAAAATATAATTGTAGGTACTTTGGCAAGTTATGAATTACCTGTCACTGTAAATGATTAGATTAACATTTATTGAATTAGTTTTGAATCAAAGGATATGCCATATTAAACTGTGCTTAAGGGTATCTTGGCATATACCATCATGATTAAGAACATAAACAGTCCCTAGATTTTTCATCTTTATCTTTTTGTTTGTCAATTTGTTCCTTAGGTATGTAATTTTTTTCAATAAAAACCCTCCGTCGTGATTCCCCTTTTGATTTCTGACAGAAGTTTGGGAAAAAAAATTACAAAAATAAAGAAACTGGGGGACCCTTGTGAGTCGGGATGCCCAATCCAAGCGATACCCACGTTTCAAAACTTTGTTTTTTTAAAGAATTTTGAGAGTAACATATGAAATAAGTATTTTCAATTTCTTTTCAAGTTAAATAGACTTTTTATGTAGCAGGAGGTTGAATAGACTCTTCATCCATGTAACTAACTATCAGGACAATATTATCTTATGTCCTTTGTTTTTAATCGAGGAGGGAGGACACACCTCATTCATGCAAAGATCAGTACATCATCCACTTCCAGAAATATGTATGAATCAAAGCCCCAAGTAGAGTACTTTGATGGACTGCAAAACAAAGGCTGCTTTTCTTATATTTCATGAACTGGCTCCAGCCTCTAAAAGCCACAATGTCTGTCTCTGTCTGTCTGTGAGACAGAGAGAGAGGGCGGGTGAATTTTGCCAGGCCCTTTGGACACATGCCAGGTTTGCTCAGGAATGGCAGCTTGGTGACACTGTTTTAGGGGGAGGTGCCCAGGCAGTGCCCAGATTTGGTTGAGCCTGTAATCTTGGGTTGGATAACTCTGGAATGTAACTTTGGTGCGTGACCACCGCCGGATACTGACAACCAGTACCATCCAGCAAAATTTGAATAATTGAAGCATGACATATTGAGTTTTTTTATTAGACCATTTAAAAAGTGGTGAAGGCCTTTAAGTATTTTTTTTTTAGGATTCAGACTGTTTTTAGAATTTAGTTTTTATTCGGTTTTGGAAAATGGAGTGTATTGAAGATATTTTTGTAGGGAAAGAAGAATAATATGAGATGGTTTTTTTTCAGTTTTATGAATTATTTATTTATTACAACAATTGAGATAAGATATTTTGATAAAATTTATTTTGGTGTAAAGATGTTCTGATTGAAAATAAGAATTTTTAAAAACTCATAATCATGCCAACTACAATTTCTCTTCCATTTTTTTTTTTTTATTCCCAAAAACCATAGCCTCAAAAATTAGTAAGTAAAATTATGAAAAAATAACAAGAGGAGGACCAAAGGTCCATCAATTAATGCAAAAATAATACAAAAGAAGTTATGGGTCCTATACTACTGTGAATACAACCCAAAAAAATACAAGCACTCATAACGGAGCGTGGTATGCCTTCGCACGTGGCGCAAGGTGATTGACCAATTTTGCAGCCTCCTTGAACAGCATCCACTAACTTTGCTACGTCATTGTTACCCCCGACATGCATACGTGGCCTATGTGGGCCATATTTAATCAGATGGATATGCCGTACACGCTTCGGAATCATCCTTCTTAATGGGATATGCGAATATACTTTTTCCCACTTCGCCGCGCTTTTTTAGGTTCTCATAATGAGCCGAACAGTCTAATGACGATTGGAGCCCTGATAAGTCGCTGAAATTGTGACCTTTACCAGTTGCCACCACGACGGCGTTTGGTAAAATTTTGATCTGTTTTTACCAAAAAGGCCCTCTCTACGTCCAGGAACTTAAACTCTTCGCATATAGAGGTTTGTGACCGTTGGATGTGAATCAAGGATTAATTGATCATGAGGATTTGTTTTATGACGGGACCCACGAGCTTTCAGAGTCCGCATTGCAATGATATATGGTTTGAGTCTATAAGACATGCAAGACGTGAATAATTAAGAACTGATGTAGTTTTGGTAGAAATTAAGGGAAAAGTGCGTAGTTTTTGGAAAGAAAAAACCTATTAATTTGTTGCCGTATCCAACAAAATTATGGGTCGTTTTCGTTTGTCTTTGTGGCCAAGAAGTTGCATTCCAGAATGATGCAAGCAAGCTCACTAGCTGTTTAATTTGGGGTTGAGATTAGCTAGCTAGCTAGCTAGCTGCAAGATGGTGACATTTTTCAAAGCACAGAGTGACGTTATCGGAGCTAATTACATAGATTAGAGATGGCCGATATATAATGGGTGTCTTTTTTTTTTTTAAGACGGGTAAAGAAGACAAATCATGACGGTCTATAGCTAGATCATATATAGTCTCGATCCCAGCTAGCTTCTTCCCTGTTTGTTTGTAAATGATCGATGATGGACGGGATAGAAACTGATCATTCATATATATATATATATATAGCTGATCTGATCTTGGCTCCGAGCTATATATAATTAATATAGTTGCATGTTTGTATTGATCATGAGATATTCAAAGTTAGAGACTGATCAAATCAGTAACTTTTCTCACATTTTATTTCCAAAAGATCAAGCTCAGAATTTTGATACAGTTTAATCTAATATCGCATGTTAATTAATTAATTGTCATGTTTAATGGAGACTGCATATTCCCTACATACCACCTTTTTTGCTTGGAAAATGAGAAATATTTAACCCTTCTTTTCTATGAAAGTACTCCTTATCTTTTCCTTTTTTTCTCTCTTCTTTTACATCATCATCTGATTTCTAGCACACAAACATGAAATACTTTCATATATATATATATATATATATATATATATATATATCTACATCCCTGCATGATTTCTCACATACATGACTTCATTTTCAAGAAATTAGTTCAACAACAATGCTTCATGTAGTATAAAAGCTTGAAAAGTCATATATAAATGGGATCAGGCCGACTACAACGCGTTTGAAAAGTGCTCGAGAGGTCGTTAGTCGACGTGAAAGAGACTGCATGTTCCAACTTTGATTATTTAGCAGATTGAAATAATAGAGCTGAATGATGTTATTTGGGGACCCATTTGGTAGGGTGTTTTTTGTCATTTCAATGGCAAGAGAGAGGAAATTAACCAAGTTGAAGAACATGGGTAATATAGTAACTTACTAGTCATAAATACGACTTTAAAACGCTTAAAAGAATCCTCACGTTGGCCAGAGTCCGGACTCTTTCCTTCGGGAAGAAAAAACAAGCTGTCGAGGAAGTATTTTTTTATTTTGTTCTCTTAAGCAACGGTAAACCCGAGAGAGGGAGGCAGGGAGAAAGTAAGATGTACATGTTCTTCTTTTAGGGAGAGAAAGTAAGATCGAGCCAGCGGTTCACTGAGCTCAGCTAAGCTTAGAGGTTAGTTTTCTAAGAACCTCTAGACTGATATATATCTTTCTTGGTACCTGGGGAGGTTTCTTTGAAGTTTGACAGTTTAGTTCTCTGTGTTTTTTTATCCGATTTTTCTAGTTTTTATTTCCTGGGGAGTTGGGAAATCGATTTTGTCCAGGAAAGATTATGTAGAGTAGTAATTTGATGATGTGTACTTGTTCCGTCTATCATTTAACTTGTAAGTTACATTCTTCTACCCTTTCAAGAAACTTTCAGCAATTCTTAGTTTTTTTTTTTATATGTTTTATGTATTTTATTTTGGGTGTGGAGGTTGTTTTGGTGAAAGAGAGGTCTTTGAAAAATCAACTTGTTTGGTTTCAAATGAAAAATGATGAATTTCACTCTGATTGTTGAAAGCCTGAAAGGTACTCTGTTTTTTTGGTCTATAGGAGTTTTTTTCTAAACTTGGCTAAGAAGTTTGTTTCAGGTACAGATTTCCTCAATCAATATACCAATTTCATGATGTTTGTTTCTGCGGCTACAACTTTCAGTTTCTGTAAAGAAAGAAAAAAGTTGAT
Source organism: Cyclocarya paliurus (assembly GCA_029856935.1). Taxonomy (NCBI): domain Eukaryota; kingdom Viridiplantae; phylum Streptophyta; class Magnoliopsida; order Fagales; family Juglandaceae; genus Cyclocarya; species Cyclocarya paliurus. The sequence goes on from CM056950.1 coordinate 5,939,468, forward strand.
TTAATAGGTCATAATCAAAAGAAGAAAGGAAAATATACCGAAAGAACAACAATTTATTGAACATTGGCTAATCCCCCCAACTAGATGAACCTCTTGTTGGATTTGGTTAATTGCTTCATTAAATGCAATCTCATGTGCCGTTCTTTATTGTTTTATTTCCAGCTTGCGGATTGTGGAAACTCTAATCGGAAGGCAAACTTCCTCTTTATTCTTTTCCAGATCGAGGATAGATAATAGATACATAATAGATACATGGGTTCATTGTCAGAACCAAACGATGAGAGCAACTATAGCAAGCCCCTCGGAATCAGGTTCTTGGAGTACATCAAGGGAACCACCCTTTCCTTCAAAACTCACCAAGCAATTGTTTTGATTGTAACATTTTTGGCATACGCAAGCTACCATGCCACTCGAAAAACTACAAGCATTGTTAAGAGTACCCTTGATCCTCAGTCATCAGATTTCGGATTGAAGTTCGTACCATGGAGGGCATCTTACTTGCAGGAACCGCCTAAGCTTTCCCTGGTGTCTGAGGATGGTTGGGCTCCATTTAATGGATCAGATGGGACAGCCTTGCTTGGAGAACTTGATCTCGCTTTCCTCGCAGTTTATGCTCTGGGAATGTACTTCTCTGGACATTTGGGTGATAGAATTGATTTAAGGATCTTCTTGACTGTGGGAATGCTGGGAACTGGTTTGTTTACTTCTCTTTTTGGCGTTGGTTACTGGGGAAACATACACAGTTTTTACTACTTTTTGATAGTCCAAATGCTTGCCGGTTTGTTCCAATCGACTGGATGGCCTTCAGTGGTTGCTGTGGTTGGTAACTGGTTTGGAAAGAGCAAGAGGGGGTTAATTATGGGTATATGGAATGCTCACACTTCAGTTGGGAACATTACAGGTTCCCTGGTTGCTTCTGCCCTATTGAGCTACGGATGGGGATGGTCCTTTGTTGTGCCCGGTCTCATGATTGCTTTCCTTGGTGTGGTGGTTTTTCTCATATTGCCTGTTAATCCTGAATCTGTTGGAGCTCATGGAGAAGGTGACGAGTTTCATCCTCCCAAGAAACTTGATGAGGGAGCAGCACAACCTTTGTTAAACTCAGAGACAGTGGCTAAAGAGAGAGCTGTGGGTTTTATAGAAGCATGGAAAATACCAGGAGTTGCTCCTTTCGCTCTTTGCCTCTTCTTTGCAAAATTGGTTGCTTATACATTTCTTTACTGGCTTCCGTTCTACATTAGCCACACAGGTACATTAGCTTCTACGCTTTTCAATTGTATTAATTTGTTTAATTTTTCGGACATTTTTTATTGTTATTACAAGATGGTTAGACAGAAAAGATGAAAAACAAAGAAGGGCATTGTAAATTATTGGCCTAAATGATGGGTCTATGAATTAGCTTGAACACCTGGCTCTTATAGTTCCTTTGATTTTCAGTCATGTAATTTGAAATATGCTTGAACTTTTCATGGAAAGATGATCGTATCTTTTGATGTTGTGGGGATCCCCTCTTTGCAGGGGTTCCTTGAAGGCATACTTGTTCATGGATTACCAAAATTCGTTATTGAATTACAAAGTAACATCTTGATCATTCCTAAGTTTCTGCTTTTCATTTTGCAGCTATTGATGGCAAGTATTTATCCAGCACAACAGCTGGAAACTTGTCAACAATGTTTGATGTTGGTGGTGTGCTTGGAGGAATTCTAGCTGGCCACATTTCTGATCGTTTAGATGCCAGAGCAATAACAGCCGCAAGTTTCATGTACTGTGCTATCCCTGCTCTCTTCTTCTATCGAAGCTATGGACACATTTCCTTAACCATAAATATTGTTCTGATGTTCATCACCGGCATGTTTGTGAATGGACCTTATGCTCTAATAACAACAGCCGTTTCAGCCGACTTGGGTACCCATAATTCATTGGAAGGGAACCCCCGAGCACTGGCAACTGTGACAGCAATTATCGATGGCACGGGCTCTGTTGGGGCTGCCATTGGACCCCTGTTGACAGGCTATATTTCTTCCACGAGTTGGAGTGCAGTTTTCATAATGTTGATGGCTGCAGCTCTAATTGCAGGGCTGCTTCTAACCAGGCTAGTCATAGCCGAGGTGGCTTCAAAGATAGAGGAATCGAGGTCGCATGGAGGGCCTGCATCAAGACCTGCACATGAAGTGTAACTTCTTCTAAAATGTTGCAGTGGTTATTGTCGCTCCATCTGTGGATTGAATGCAAATGAAGATCCCCCATTATAGTCAAAGAAAGGAGAGGATTTTTTTAACCTTATCCATTGTTTGGTTTGCAATATATAGGATTTTTTTTGTTTTTTATTTTTTTAGGAAGTATCTGTCTGTAAATTATTTGTATGTCCGTCACATTGAAGCATATAGCATCATCCAGAAAGATGAGCAATTCAGCAACTGACCATCTATTCTCACCTGGATTGCCTTCTCTTTGACTTTTCTACAGCTGCAATTAATTCAACTTATTCTCAGTAGTCTTAGCTTGGCTTCTTTATCTGGACTCCAGATTTAGTTTCAGTCAGTCCCCATGGCAGAGACGTAAAAGCTATGTTTCAAAACATGGTGAACATATCTTTTTGGTCATCAAGCTGACAACAACTATGATTTATGTGCTTCCATTCAAACTAGACAAAGGTATCGACTCCCTCTGTATTTTTCAATGAAAATGCCATAGCAACCTTTTTAATGAAAGTAAAATGTCTTTATACAATGAACCGCCAGATTGTTAAAATTGTTTTGTAGTAAAAGGGTCTTTTTGAAAATGGCTCAGAAACTGCAATCCAAAATATCTGGACAAGTGTGAACCAGCAGGAGGTGATAAAAAAAAATCTAGGTTGCAGTGAAGGGCAGGTGTATGAAGCCTCCATATAATTGATTACATTGGCTCGTGTAACACGTGCAACTATCAGTCTATTAAAGGAATAAAATCATTGGTGCCCACCAAACCCAAAAACCTTTGACTTTTTAACCCAATCACCAATTACCAACGTGGCTAAGATCTCATTCAATAAATAGAATGAGGTGAAATAAAAATTTTGTAAGTAATAATAATTTGAATTAAGATGTTTTATTAAATTTTAATAAATGAAATATAAAAAGTTGTTATAAATATACTTTCCTAATATAATTTTTGTTTTAAAATTTAAAAAATTAGAATTCTTTTTATGTTTTGTTTTAAATTTAAAAAAATTGTAATAATTAAATAAAAAAATTAAAAAGTGTTTGTATTGAGTAATATCTAGAAAAGAGATAGAGATGAATTCCCTAACAAGGCCTAAATGTTCATATAATTCTACAACACTCCTAAATCTTCTAGTCCATCCCCTCGATTGACAAAAGATCTTATTGCATTGTTAAGAGAGGCAAGCTCAATAAAGGAAATTACTGTATAAAAATCTGTAGAGGGACTTCAAACTAAAGTTTTGAATACCGTACTGAACGTCGTACCGATCAAAGTATTGAAACGAAATATTTCGATATCGGTATCGTTTCGGGATAATTGATATATAAATAAATTATATATATTAATAAATTATATATAAATACGGATATATAAATTATAAATAACTTAGTCTGAATTGAAGGTCAAACAATGAACTTGTAGTTTGAAAAAATTAAAAAAAAAAAAATTAAAAGTTGAAATATCGGCCCGGACCAAAATACCGGTTGAAATATTGGCCGATGTAATACTTGTACCATACTAGTGGTCGGTACGGTACGATATTTAAAACAATGCTCCAAACATTAATTATTTGCTTTTTACCGATGATAACTTTATATTTTGCAAAGCTAATGTGGAAGATAATAGGAGGGTGCAATCTGTCTTAAACTTGTATAAGTGTGTTTCGGGTCAAAAAATCAACAAGGAACAAATAGCTGGTCTTTAATATTCTTTTTATAAATGAAATTATGTTATTTCAATAATCTAGATTGTGCGTCCTTTATAAGAGTTTGTAAATAAAATTTTTATTTTTTACTTTTAATAATTTGTTATGTGGTGTTAATAACTTGATGCCAAAAACATGATAGTGTTTATGCATGGGGTGGAAATGTCATTAATGAATTAAATTTAGAGATCCTTTTAGAACGTTACAAATCTATAAATTATTTTACGAGTATAGCTATTAGGCCATTTGAAACTTATTACTCATATCGTCTTCTTGATGTGGCACCATCATGTAGTGCCATGCGATTGATTAAAAATAGAAAAAAACTCAAAAAATGTATCCTACAATACAAAAAGAGAAAGATGAAACTTAAGATTATCTTTACTCTATTTACATTTTTAATTTTTTTAATAAATCATGTGGCATTACAGGATAGTTATTCGTCAAGAAAGTCATATTAGCAATAAGTTTCAAATGATAAAATAACATTATTATTATTTAAAGTAAGAATTAAAATTAGTTATTTTTTTTAACGTTCATCTCTCCAACAGTATCAGAAGATATGAATGTGTGATGATTAATATTTAATAATTAATAAGAAAAAAGAAGAAGCAATTTACGCAATCAAATTATCAGAAAATGTGTAAAATATAAATTTCCCTTAAGCTTGATAATTCTTTTTTTATAATACAAAAAGATCGATAACTTAAAGAACGCAAAATATACCTTTTCCAAAATTAAAATAAAATTTGAGCAAAATTTAGGAATTTATGATGCAAACTTCATCAAAATCTATATATATTTTTTTGGTAAAATCAAAATCTATATATATAAAGTACAATTAATATTCGAGCTTTCTTTTGTAATCATTGGTATGTCGCTTTTACCTGTTCGCAAGAAGAAAAAATGTGTAAAACGCGAGTCCGATGAAACTTGCAGAAAGGCAGACCGAAGTAACTGCTGCGTCGTCTTAGATCGATCAGGTATTCAGGTCTGTCATTTGCTTAATCTTTTCTCAAAATCTCCCTCAATTATTCCAAAATGTTTTGAAATCAGAGGATCATAGATAATGTTTTCAGTTTCATATTCGCACAGTATATCCGCTAGCTAATTCTATTTTATCTCCGGTTAATTTTTCGGGGTTCACCAAAATTTATTTGTTTTCCTTTTTGCGGTTGAAATTTCTAACATTTATAGTTGATGTTCACGATCGATACCAGAAATTTCAAGTTCATGTATCCGTGAATTGACTTTACATGTTTTATTGCACATTTGAATTCTTCTAGCTGCAAAAAAGGAAAAGAAAAAAGAAACAGAAATATCCGTTCTTTATGTTCTCGCTGTTTGGGTCTCGAAGAAATGAAAGTCTTACACATATTCTTAGCGACGAACTGAGCATTTTCACTATATAGTCTGTTAATTATGTTTTTCTATTTGGTTGATTTGCATGATGCGTCACCTGGTTATTTTATCAATTTTTTTTTTTCACCTTTTCTGGGCACAGGTTTTTGGACTTCATCTCGTGGGGTTTAGTGCCATTGTAGTAAGTTTTGGTGGGATTTGAAGCTACCTTAAGTTTGGTGCCTCACAATTCACTTCATTTCTAATCCTCCAAGAGTTAGGTTGATGACGTGTTGATGAAAATTTGGGAGTTGTGCTCTGGTAAAGAGGCTGAATTTATTGTCCATACTAATGGGTGCGCGCTATATAGCCATCTCGGTGTTGTCTACGGTGCTAAGCTTTGTTGGTCTGCGACTCCGGATTGAATTGTCTTTAGATGAGCTAAAATCGAATGGACTAATCAGTGAGAAGTTTATTCACTCAGAGAATGCGAGCCGCGTCATTGAGCTGCTTTTGGGTTCTTATGCCACCATTGGACTGCTAACAAATTTTGTGCTCAATGTCTTTGTTTTACTTGTCCTATGTCTAAAGGTAAGGTTGCTATTTTACTGATGGAATTTTGATAAACAAGCAATCATGACTTTATGTTGATCAATGAACTACCTGGATTGTATGTTGATTTAGGCAATGTATAGTAGAGAAACATAAATATTTGCATTTATCTCATTAGTACACAAGGATTTTAGTGGTTAGTCAGCGTTGTTGCCAAGTCAATTGTGTGAATATTAGTATATTACTAATGTTGTCATAGGACTTGTTATTTCCATGAAGGAGGTGATTTTTTTTTTAAATGTGCATTTTACTCTATTGATGCCATGGTGATTGAGTGATGGAAAGAATGGTAATAAACAAATTTACAATATAAATGACTGCAATAGTTAATTGGCGTGTTTCCTGTAAAACGGGTCATTTGGTTATAAATACGGCATTCCATTGGTTAAGATGGAAACCAACTTTCTCTAGATTTTGAGGAAAGTTGGTTGATTTTATTTATTTTTCCGGGAGTTTGCTGTTCAACTGCTCTGGCAGGATAATTGGGTTTTATGATTGTATTTAACTATAATTCTATACACTTATCCTCTACTAAATGGGTTCTTTAATTTTTTTAAAAGCCTTGAGAAATGAACCCCAATAAGTTTATGCCATTGGAAATAGAGATATGTTGAGCTTAATGGAAATAGTTAAAAGCTTGTAATGGAACTGTTTCTGCCTGGGCCTATGCATCATTACTTGGCGTTGTGGAAAACTAAGTGAGAAGGCCTGCTATTTTGAGGTTATCTCTGAATCATTGAGAGACAAAGATGGACTCATAAAAAAGGAAAAATCTATATATGGATTGAGTCTTGGTCTTTTGGAATATTTGAAAGCTTCAAAGTGTTACATTCTTTTTCCATGACTGTGCCCGATGGGCCCCTTATGGGGGGACCTAGGTTGGTCATCTGAAAGCTTTGGTATCAATAATCTGGCAACCTGTTTCATTGTTCTCCATTTTAAGTAAGATAAATTTTATTAGTGGACATTGTTCTCCATTTTTCATTTCATTCATCAATTTCTTCTCTTTTTTTTTTTTGGGGGGGGGGGGGGGGGGGGAGATGGATTGCAGACATTCATATACACCTATCAATCATCTTTTTGTTTTTGTTTTTTTTTTTCTGCAGAAATACGTGAGGGGTTTGCAATAGTTTACTTATAGGATGGCCTAGGATTTACTGTTGGTCAATAGTGAATAAGAATGGTTATAAACTGAGGTTTAAAGCAGTCGCTATTAACTACTGGATTGTTGGAATGATGCAGACTTCTGAAATTTATGAATAGAGAACTTAACCAGACGATCACTAACCATGGAACACGGTTTAGTATGGTCATACTTGCAGTCCTGTCATACAAGCATCTAAGCTTTCATGTCGACATGTTAATCCCTAGCCTGGAGCTAGTTAAATGAACTCAAACAACTTGAAATCAGATTACAACTTTGATTTCAGTTATGAAAGTCACACTAATCATTAAGGGGCTTTCTCTTGTATGCATCATGCATACTAGGGTTCTTCCCTTCTACACTTTTAATGAACTGAATTTTACTTAATAAAAAAGAATAAAGAAGGGAAGTTACACTAAAATTTGCTCATGATTTGAAATAATGGTCACGAAACTATATAGAATCCCTGTGGAACAATGGTCTAGCCCCACCAACTAGTCATTCAATGGTCTTACAAAGCTCCTATTTTATGATGAATGTTTTTGATTAGTAACTTTGTCTTGACAATTCTGATTTATATATTTCACATGCAGACTCTATTCTTTGTGGAGTTGTATCCTTCTGAAACTAGGAAGTTATTGGAACGTCTTATCAATTATGTCATTTACAAGGTAAGCTTTCATACTGTAGAAAAAAATGTATTCTGATCATGATTAATGGTGGTATGCATCTATTTAAATGACTCATAATCTTTTTCTTCTTTTACAAGTGTTTGGGATTCTTTCCCATTAACATTCATAGGATTATGTATAGAACTTGTTGGAAGATTTGTACCTTACTTTTATTATACAAAAAATGAAGAAAAAAATTTCAAGTTTTATTACTTTGAAATTTATATGTAATACATTATTGCATTTGTGCATTTATTATTATTATTTTGGCCTCTGGTGGTGGTGTTAGCAGCCTAAATGGGTTTGGTTCTGTTGGCTATCATGGATTGTGGCTGCAGCAAATTTGGGTGTGGTTGGGCTTGATGAGGGAGTTACGATGGTTTGGCAGCTGTTTGATGGAGGTCCATGGTGAAGACAGTGGTTGGTGGTGGATTTATGGCTGGCTATAGTGACAGCACAGAGGCCTTTGTAAATAATTAATGTGGTTGTGATATGGACCTTATCCACTTCAATTCCAAAATAAAAGAAAAAACCACTTGATTGATGCAAAAATAAAAGAAAAATCCACTTGATTGATGCAAAAATAAAAGAAGAATCCACTTGATTGATTCAATCAATTTCAACTATACTTCATAGTTGTTGTCTTGATCACCAGCAAAAGAAAAACGCACTGGATTGATATGATCAATTTCAACTATAGTTCATAGTTAGTGTCTTCATCACCTGCAGTCAATGTCATTGCCTTTGGCCATAGCAAAAATGGAGATTATTGGGAGGGAAAGAAAGGAACAGAAATTAAGGTGATTTGTTTGGTGGTCCATTAATTTGTGGTGCCAAAAAATTGTGTTACGTGTCTCTCAGAGTCATTCTTTTCATATCATAGGGTTTCCACCATGGTATAGTGGATTGATCGCTAATGAATATAATTTACTTATGAGGAGAAGTATGACTTTGCGTTGTGGATGGCTAAATGTTGATGGCAATTTAATATGTTTTGACAGAGGTCAGGTTTAGAAATGCTACGCGTATATATGCAGTATACATGCATATATATAATTGGATTTGATCTCAATAAGGACTCTCTGTAAAATCCTTTGTATGCACCATTTAATTATCTCTTTACACATCTGTTTTTTGAAGAGGTTAAGAATAATTTGCTCCACAATAAACGCCTCTTGTATTAGTACATAATCAGTCTCTGGGTTTTCCAAAATGTATTTTCATCAAGAGTTGGTTATACCTATGACTAGGAGATTCTAAAAAGTATTTTCATTACAATTTTAAATTAAAGTTTGTTTTTACTCATATCTATAAAATTTCACTATTATCTTCGCATACAACAGCCGCAAGTCATGAGAAAAGATTGATGCAGGAACCTTTGGGAAGGTAATCATTTTTCTTCTCTCTTTCAGAGCCCAAAATTAGTGAAGTATACTTTTTTCTATAACCAAACACAAAGCATCTTTCAAAATGCCCCCTCTACCAAATTGAAGTGTAGAGCTGATCTTCTAGTGCTTTTAATGGTTGGATTTTGATGATTCAACTAATTGTGTGGGCTATCTAATGCCAAGTTGATTGTCGTGGGTGAGATTACCAGTTATAAGTACAGGATCTCCCCCTCAATTGTTCAGCTGAGCAGCAGGTGCTGTCTCAAGTATCTATTCAGCTTGTGGAAGGCCTCCTCACGTTTCTCTATCCACGCAAATACGTTCCTAAGTGTCCTGAAAACATGGAGATATTTGTGAGTCAATCTCCAGTTGAATTGGTTTAACATAGTGATCTTCCCGGTCAACCCTGTAGCACCTTGGTGTTCTACAGCACCCTGCCTTTGTTAGTGATGGATTGGAGTTGGTTAGTTTGTTTGATCAGTCCCCTTGTTTGAGACCTTGGGTATTTCCAGTACACTTTAATGAAGTGCTGGGCTTGGGCCTTTGGCCTAGAGCTCGTTGGTTGGCTTTGTTATGCTTGACTGGGCCTAAACCCATTCAGGCATGTACCTGTTAGATTTGTTTCATGTTTGGCCTGTACACGGTGAATGCTGATCCCCTATAATCAATGAAAATTGGAATTTTTTTTAAACAATTTTCCACTTTTGGGTTTTAAGGTTAAAAGTGTTGACAAATGTAAAAAGGTTTTTTTTTTTATTATTGTTATTGTTGTTATTATTTATCATCATCATCATCATTATTATGGTTGTGTTTACCATGGAGCAACTTGGTTAACTTTTGAAAATCTGATGTGGTAAGAGATAGTTGGATGATGTAAGCAATGGGGTTCATAGGAAGTCTATGGACTTAAAATGCATCTATATATTGAATCTTTGATGTTATCTTGATAGTTTTGCTATCTCTATTGTTTTGTCAATATTCATGCTAATGATCTCAAGGCAGAGCCTAAAACCCCCTAGAAGAATGGGGTGGTGGATAAGTTCATGCATTCATGTCCCATGAAGTGCTTATGTTGATTACCAATCAAGAGAAAGGAGTCAATGTTTATGGTTGGGTAATTATGTTTGTTGATGTAACTAGGTGTTTCCTCTTGTGTACTTTGTACATGGGCTATGCCTACTTTGCCATTATGAATACTTTTACTTATAAAAAAAAATTGTGTATGTTGATGAATATCGAGCAGGGGACATTTCTACCACTGGTTGCTCCACCAACAATATATCAAGCAGGCTTGTGGTCAATCTGGTTGATCGTACTATGTTCTCTGAAGGTACATGAGACAATATTTCATGATAGGAATTCTCATTTTAGTGTTTGATAAAGAAGAATAGCATATTCTCTAACCATCTTCTGCTTATTATCCAGATGTTTCAAGCTTTGGCCAGAGATCGACTTGAACGCTTGAATGCATCCCCTTCTGCTACTCCTTGGGCATATTTTCGTGTATATTCGGTGTTATTGTTGGTCCTCTCTGTTGACTATTTTTGGTATTTTTAAATCTCTCTCTCTCTCTCTCTATAATCTAGTTTCAAAAAACTAATTTGCATTTATTTTCATTTTTATGGTTGTTTTCCTTTTTGTTCATTTTCATTTTAAATGTTGAAGGTTTGAAAACTTTGAGTTTTTGGATTGGAGTAACTAGACAAGTACTTTGGTTTTCACGTGTTCTGCCATTCATGCAATTGTTATTTATGCTATGTATCAAATTCTGGAGTATCAAAACTTGTAGAAGTTAAATGTGGAAAGTTGAAAATATTACTGGTGGTTATCCAGGTACAGATTGAATTGCAGTTCCTTCTGGTAATGAGTTCCTAATGGCTATTTTATAAGGGTTTCTTCGTGATTGCTTGCTAGGTACTCTTTCAACATTTTACAAGGCTCCAAGAAAGTGCTTAATAGGTGTTTGACCAGCAGCCTAGTTGATGCACTCTATTTTATGTAGGACCCTTCGGTGTTTAGTATTTCAAGTTTTTTCAGGAGTCTTCATTTCTATAGCCATCCCTGTGTAGTGAGTCTTTCTCTGTTGAAGGGATATAATATGGGTCTTGATTTGGTACCATATACATTAAGTTTCATTGTAGATGGTATCCATATGGTTTTAGGGTTTTGTTTTGGCTATGTACAGGCCTTGTTCGTGTAAAATGAGATAGGGACTATGAATTAATAGAAGTAAATACTAATTTTGAAGATCAATAAACTTTATTAATTATATAAATAAAAATAAAAATAGAAGTAAATACTATGAAGAGCCTGTGTTCTCTGTTTCTCCATGTTTCTCCTTTCCTATATTCTCCTTACATATCTATGCTGTCATTTTCTTATTTATACTTTATTTTTTGGGGCAGGATTAGGATATGTCTAGTAATATATAGAACGCTGGGATCATCTATGTTTCTGTTGTTATTCTTTGAGCCCATCAGTATTGCTTTTGAGACATTGCAGGTAAAATTTTTAGATCCTGTTAGATATCAGTACCTATCAAACCAAAAGATCCTGTGAGATATCAGTACTCAGGTTGACTTGATTGTTTGGTTTGCGAAATATGCTCTGCAGGCTATTTTAGTTCATGGATTTCAGTTGCTTGATATATGGCTCCATCATTCAGCAGGGAGTAATACAAATTGCCAAAGGTTCAAACTTTTTGATACATCAGCAGCAGGTTATTTTAAAATCTGACTTTCACTATCTTGACATGTCTCCCCAACACATCCACCTTACATATAAGAAAAATTAATTAAAAATTCTAGGGAAAATAATATTGAAGGAATTGATACATGCACACTAAATCTGACATGTTTGTATTGAATCTATTGATGTTCTTATTTTCTATTATATGAAGCTCATCCTACAGGTAGCATTGGCTGCTCAAAAAACTGAATTAACCATCTCAAAAGATAAAATGGTTCTCTCATTTCTTTTTGTTGTTAATTGTTTGTATTTTCGTGAATCTTCTTCCTATTGTTTTTATTTTTCGTAAATCTTCTCTGTCAATGTACTTATAAAAAATTATTTTCTCTCGATGTGTATGTTTAGACTTTAGTGTAATTGTTATGTAAAGTAGGAGCACTCACACACGTTTCAGGTGATTGAAATAATCGGTGAACAAACTACTTTGTGGAATACACTCCAAAACTAATGTGAAAGCAGTGATTTTCTTCAACGTAAGCTGATTTTAGTGGATTTAATGTTTTCTGATTAAGGAGTGTGTCTGCAGGTTCATTATCAGAATGGAAAGGCATTCTTATTCGAAATTTGGGGTTTTCCCTGGATATAGCAACAATTTTAATGGCACTCAGTCATTACGTGCATATTTGGTGGCTTCATGGCATGGCATTCCATCTTGTGGATGCGATCCTTTTCCTAAATATACGTGTAAATATATATCTGATCCTACTTTCCGTCGGAACATTTCAATATTCATTTAATTTGGTTATTTTAAATCCAATGATGCTCAATCTATGAGTAATTTAGAAATTATGATCAGGCCTTGCTAAGTGCTCTTTTGAAGCGAATAAAAGGATTCTTCAAATTGAGAGAAGCTTTAGGTGCTCTTCATGCTGCCCTTCCCAATGCAACAGCCGAAGAGCTACAAGCATTTGAAGATGAATGTGCCATCTGTAGGGTATGATTAGATCTTTTCTTGTTAACCTTTTAGTTATTATTCATCCATCTAAGTTAAAGAACTGGGCTTTGACAGGAACCCATGGCTAAGGCTAAAAAGCTACACTGCAAGCATCTTTTTCATCTTGCATGCTTGAGATCTTGGTATGACTCGCCTATTTTTGGTTAGCATTCATCTTTTTCAAGACTGAGTCATGCTAAAGCTTACCCATTATGCCAGGTTGGATCAAGGTTCAAGGGAGACTTATTCATGTCCTACTTGTCGAAAGTCGCTTTTTGTTGGCAGACCTCCAAATGAAGCTAACCACCGTACTGGAGAAGTTCCGAGTGATGAGCAGCTTGCACATCAAATAAGTGCTGGACTTGATCACCAAAACACTTCCAGGCATACCCTACCTACTGGAGTTTTTCCAAATCAGACGCAGAACCCTCTGGAAGACAGTCCTTGGAGGTTCACTTTTTTACAATATGTCATTGTAGTTTCTTGTGCGGACCTCAAAATTAGTGGGCCTTGCTACGTCTTGGTAAAAAAGCATAACTGCCATTGGAATGCACTCAGATAATCTGACTTGAACCTAGGTTTGGGGTATCTGAATCTCCATCCTCCAACTCTACCAGTAGTCCAGCTGGCATCTTTCATCAGAGAAGTATTTTTCAGGCTTTATTTTATGTTTATAGATAATGACTTGCCGATAAAATGTTTCATGGGCCATCTACGAATTAAAGTGCAGTTTTAGGAAAAAGAAAAGAAAAGAAAAGAAAAGAAGAAGAGTCCACAGAAGTTCCATATGTAATAACCTATATAGCCATTTATACACTTCCATAACCGTTTTATATTTAAGAAGTTGCAAAAAAACCTGTTCTCTTGGATGTAAGTTCGGTGACCTCTTTAAATGCCATACAACGAGCAAGGTTTTATGCAGTAAGTTAAACCGCTTTTCTTGTTTCTTTTGTGGAAATCTTCCCCTTTTTGCCCCATAGGGGTACAGGACTGGATTCAAGTTGGATGCATACTTGGCCAAGCCAGGGTGTTGAGGGAGCTGGACCCTCTACTGCTATCAGATCAGTTGGATTAGGGAGAGTTCAGATGATGATGAGGCACCTTGCATCAGTAGGAGAAACCTATGCACAGACTGCCCTTGAAGATGGTGCATGGAGTCTTTGGCCTGCAAATCCCTCTCAGCCTGCCACAACTGGTCCACCCATCCCTCCTGCTGCTGGTGGCAGATACATTGGCGGCACCGATGGGTTACATATGAGGACTGCCTCACGCCCTGCAAATGACAGTATGGCAAACATACTTGCCATGGCTGAGACTGTAAGGGAGGTTTTGCCACACATCCCTGATGACATAATTTTGCAGGTATAATTTGGATTTGGGAATATATTGCGTCTCTAACCTCTAAAAAGTTGATTCTTTCTGTCATGAATCACCTTATCTGTTTAAGACCCTATACATCATTTTCAGGACTTGCTGCAAACAAATTCTGCTGCTGTTACCGTGAATAATCTTCTCCAAATGTGAGTATACATTCTGTCTTAGTGGGCTGTAACATGCTCCGAGTCTTCAAAGGAGGTTCCTGGTCTCATACACCCAATTCTGAAGGTTTGTTAGCTTGCACAGCTTGTTGTTGTCAAATTGCCTGGCCCCCTTTTTCTTTTCTGAGTTTTACATGAGCTTCTTTCTCTGTATATAAAGGCTATCAGTTGTATTCTTAAAGAAAAATGGTGCGAATATAGTATTTTTTCTCAGATAAATAAACTTGTAGACATGACAAATTTGTGGGTAGGTCTTGCATCCTGATGACTCTCCCCCCCTATTTAGAGGTTGCTCTTAGTTTAAAATCCGAGAAAAAAATAGTTGATTGTATGAGAAATACTCGAGGAAGAAGGTATGCAGGGCAACCTGTACTTCTGAATCGAGCGGCTACCCTACATAGATTAGGCATACATGCGTTCAAGGGTGTGCTATTCGTTTACATCCATTAACTTGTAAGGTATTCAATGTGGATGATTTTGATGGGGGTCAAATAGCTATTCTTTTAAATACTTGAAAAGTAAAGAAACGTTTTAGTATTGTGTAGTTTAGCATCCTATCACGAAGTCAATTGTTGTAGTGATGAGGGGAGAGTAGAGAATTTTGACGATTCTTCTCTTTGTGCACCTTCTAGGGGTTTTTCAATAAGACGAGTGATCTATTTCACAATAAAATGAGTTTTACAATCTCGTGTAGTATTTTAAGTGACAGTTAGCTTGTGTTCACTCCAATTCCAGTCGGACTGATTAACACCAATCAAGAGAATGTAACCGATCGGCGTTGGTGGCCGGGAGAAAATCCGATGGTCAAGTTAGTTCATTGAAGATCCTCTTTGTAGTCCAGTTTGAGCTCTTATAGTTTCTAAAATAAAGAGTCGTCTCTTTACCTGGTGTATGCACCGTAGTATTATTTATAGAGAGCTGAGCGATCCCGTATCCTTCATTGTTGAGAAGTCGAGTGATTCCTTGTCTATCGGAACACGTCTGTCTTTGCTCTCTTGATATTCTCTTGCAAATCTTCGGCTAGTTCAACTAATAAAATAAATTGCTCCTTTAACGAGCTGGGCTTCAATGGGCTCCTTTTCCCAGATTAGGCCCAATTATTGTGTTCTCGTTATTTAGCTCAACATATTGTAAATTTATTTTGAAAAATGCCAGTTTGCTCTATGTTTTTGTCCTTTAGATTTGAATGCTCATGTATTTTAATTTTAATTTTCTTAATGGCTAAAGAAGTAATTAGTAGTTCATTTGTGTATTTTTTAAATATTTTTAAAAATATATGAAAAAAAAGTTCAAATAAGGGACATGCCCAACAGTAAATACTGGGCCGCATTTTATTTTATTTATAGACCTACTGTTTAGAAGAGTAGCGCAAACCAAAAATGAAAAATGTAATGCAAGTTTCATGCATCATCGGCAACGTCAACCGTCACATGCAAAAACTCAAAACCTTAAAAAAATCAAAATCAAAATCTCGACCGTCAACAGCCAACCGTCACATACAATGCATGTATAATTCCCAGATATTGTAACCGTCACCCCCCTTCCTGTAATCACAAAGTCTCCAGAAATTAAAAACTGCATGACGAATAACCTAAATTCTTTACACGGAGGCAAACCAACAAAGTAAGAAGAAAACATGACAAAGAGGTCCACCATTTTCCAGAAGAAACTCGAAGAACTTGAGTCTGTACTCAACTCTCATGTCTTCTCTCTCGCCGCTAACTCCCCATGCTCCCAACCTATCCTCCAAGACATCGTACAGAGATTTGTGTTCCTCAAAAACCTCCTGTCAGCCGAGATCGCATCTCATCCGTCGACGCTCCACCATTTGCACTACATCGCACACCGACTCGCTCGACTCGAGTCCGATTTCAATGGCTGGGACGGACGTTTCAAAGCCTCGGCGCTTAACCATGTCATTGAAGATACCACTTCGACGTGTTCTTGCCCCGAGTCAGGTCCCAACGACGACGGGGAGGCCTTTGACGACGGCGACGACTTGGGCTCGCCTGTACTTTACGAAGAAGAAGACGACGAACCGGCCGGAAGGTTGTCATCAGGCTTAATGGTGGAAAACAATGCGCTGGTGGAGTTTCGCGGAGATTATATGAAGCATGAAAGTGATCAGTTGCAGGATCATGAATTCATGTCCGACTGTCCGGTTGAGGAAAAGGCGAAGGAGGAGATCAGGGTTGAGATGGAGTCAGAGAAGGAGGTGAAGGGATCAGATGAAAGGAGAGTTGGGATCAGGAGTTTATTTGGGGCCATGGCTATTGGGGTGGTGCTTGGTATGACTTTGATGGGTTTTCATGTGATGGGGAAGTTTTCTGCAGGTTGCTTTCATTCTGTGGAACCAGGAAGCTTTTTGATTCCTACTTAGAAATAAATACGCTGTTTGATTATAATTTATTGTAGAATCTACGTACACATGGATTTATCCCTATCTCTAAAACTTATTTGTGGAATTTGAAGTGAGAATCCTTAGATATTTTTAAGTATGTCAACAAACCAATTTTGCTAATTTAATATTTTTTTCGTCATGCTATTGCTCTACTTTACATATAAATATTTGGATCTTTGTAAAATAATTGTGGTAAATTTACCCCATAATTTACCACAATTATATATGGGTTAAATTTTTGTATCCACAAAGTGCCAACAAAATTAAAGGAGCTTCAATCACCCATAATAATGACTAATTCTATATCTCGATGTATATATTAGCAAGAAGAACAAAGATAAAAGAGTTTTGCTACTCATCATCTTCATATACCATACACCACACTTATTTTTATTTTTTAAATTTTGTTGTTGTATTCTTCATAAACTAATTGATCTCATCTATTCATCATCCATAGATTACACATTTGGTAAGAGAAAAAAAAATATGTGTAATGTATGGTATGAGGACGATTAGTAGAATTTTTCAAGATAAAAACATAACTACTTTTGTCCGTCCTCCTCAAAAAAAATTATTTTAGGATTCCAATTCGGTGGAAAATAAGTTAGTATTGTTTTGAAATTAAGTGTATATTTGGAGAATAGTAATATTAGATACAGTATTAAGATGTATACGTCATGCGCATTCTTTTTGAAAAAAAATAAGATTCCAATGATTCACCATTTAAAAAATTATTTTATCATGTAGGTCTAGATTTACCCAATTTACACACTCTTAAATTCACTTAAGAAAATTAAACTCCCAAGCTATCATCATTTTTTTTTTAATGTACAGGTATAACCGAGCAGGTTTGATCCAATTTTAGATAAATTTTAGAACCGAACCGGTATACACCAGTTTTTCATTTTCAAGAACCGATACATCACCGGTTATCCTTCTAAACCAGTACTTTCGATTTTACCGGTTTCGGTCCGATTTTAATATTAATATTAATATTACTAATGTATTTATCAAAAGAAATATATCGATAATTTATTAGGTCATAAAATATAATTAATATATATGCTTTATATTTAAAAGATATGATCAAACAAA
Organism: Cyclocarya paliurus; assembly: GCA_029856935.1. NCBI lineage: Eukaryota > Viridiplantae > Streptophyta > Magnoliopsida > Fagales > Juglandaceae > Cyclocarya > Cyclocarya paliurus. The sequence continues at coordinate 5,957,247 of CM056950.1, forward strand.
TGTTTACTTTTAAGATTTAGATTTTATGCTACAAATTATAATATAACATTATTTCATATAAAATTATATATATTATATAAAATTATATATAATATTAAAAATATTATATATAATATTAAAAATTAATTATATATGTTGTGTTGAAAAACCTAAAATCAAAACTAGACTAATTTTATCTGATTTTTAAAATGAAAGAATTGATTCTATACCGAATCAACCGGTCCAGGCCAGTTCTCCAATTCTCGAATTTATTTTTACCGTCCTAAATATCATCTATCTTATCTACATTTGTGATTTATTTCCTATTGGGATTCTCATTCGTCATGAACTATTTTAACTGTTTTCTTTTGAAGAGTTTAGACCTAAAATTATATAATTACTTGTCTTACAATAGCACATAGTGTCAAAAAAAAAAAAAAAAACTCACGTGCCCTAAAGTTTGCATCCATATCCATTAGAGTGCAATCCCACAAACAGATTCGCTGTGACTCATGGTTATTCTCGTCCATCTGCGTCTCAAATATGCGGTGGACCTCATCCACCACGCCGGGTAATTCCACCACTCCACTCTCCAAATTACTTTAATGCTGCCCTTTTTCTTTTGGTTATATGAAATTCCAGTTTTACAGCCACCGCCCAACGTTTTCACATTTCCTCGTTCCTTTCACAACTTCATCGTCTTCTTCTACATCTTTAACCTTTCCACGTCTTTATAGATAAATCATGAATCGTCATCGTCATCGCAACTACTCAAGCAAAATCAAGCTCACTATTTAAACCCTAACCCAGTTCAATTTATCTTTAGTTCACTCTCATTGACCGAGAATCAACCTTTTAACTCATCAAACAATGAGCTTGCTTAGACTCAACCTTTTAAACCTCTATTTATGCTCCATTTCATTTGAATAATCCTCTGTGGTTGTGGTTATCTAGATTGAAGATGTCTGTCCTAGTACGGCGTACTGGACAAGGAGAATGCACTTAAAGCTTAATAATTTAGGCCCAGTTTGAGTAGTCAAAGTATCTCAGTTCATCTAAGATCTTTTTGTGCAGTCCATAATAGTTGAGCTTCCAAACACATTAGACAACTTTTGATTTATAAGTTTTTTAGAAACCACATGATTCTCATCACTGTAACTAAGAAAGGATTTTCAACATTGCGATTTCAATACTACTTTTCATCTGCAATCCTACTTCTCTCTTCCTCCATCTCTCTTCGCACCCTTCGCAGCCTATCTTCTCCAAAAACAGATCATCACAATCGGCTATCACAATCTGCTTTCTTCTACATGGAGATTCCTTGCCTACACATCAACAAGCGTACTTCCTGTCTTCATGGAAATTTATATTCCTTGCTTACACATCAACAACCATATATTACCCAGTTTTAACTTTTTCTAGATGGGAGGCCTGCACCATAGTAGTTGTACAGATGGAGGTTTGAAGGAGACGACCCTGTCAACTCATGCCCCTGAAGCTTAGCCTCCATTATAAACCAACCATGCTGAAAGCCAAAATACACACCAAATCCACTTTTTGCACACGCCTTCGCACCAAATTGGAACACCCAACACTTGCAGTGGCCAGATTCTCCATCACGGGGCCAAGAACGCGTTCTTTCAGGGTAAGCACAAATCATCATCCCTACTTTCTAATTTTGGTCTCGAAAGAATTTATATATAAGCATATATTTCTGATTCATACTTGTTCCTTTATTTACTTTTCTACCAATCTAGGGCATTTTTCCTTTCTTATTGTTGATGATTTTCCTTTTATTTGGTCTTGATTTCCTATCTCATTTTTTTTCAATGTAGTGCAAGAAGTTTTTAAATTTCGAATCCATTGTTTGCTGATTGGTTTGCATTGTACTGCGATCAACTTGTTAAATTGGTTTGCTAAAATATATTGGAGACACCTAAGATGCTCGGTGATGAATTTGGTTTGCAATAGTCACATGTCTTCTTCTAGAAGTATTAGGAAAAAATTATTTATAACACTATTAGAATGGACTGAGAGAGAGACAACACAAGATTTGTCATACCTCTTTTATTTGGACTGATCAATTTGGTTTGAAGTAGTCACTGATATTTTTTATTTATTAGAAGGAGGAACACAACTACATATAAACCAGAATAATTACTAATAATTTACTATTCAAAATAGTTATAGAAATGATAAAAAAATTTACTAATCTGGGGACAAACTCCATAACTGAAAGTTGGATTACTATCCAATAATCAAACAAGTATTGGACTAACGCAATAAAGATAAAAAAATGCTTTCTATAGTATAATTTGTAATACTACAGGAATAAGGGTAAAAAAATGCTTTCTCTAGTGTATATTATTGGTCTAATATAAGTTTTTCCTAATGTTAGGTGCGTAGCAAATTAAGGAAATTCATGACTCATGGTTGTCGAGATACGATCTCCTATGCACTATTTTCGGCCAGTCTGTGGCCACGGGGTTCTCCATTTTGTGTCAACGCAGCAACCCCCTACGAGTGAGGAGGAGAACCACCTTGAGGAGGAAGTGAAGGCACGGGGCCTTGTACTGGGAACTATCACGGACGCGCCAATAGACATAGATGGGCCATACATAAATGGACCAATTGGGAGACAGAGACAATCTTGTCGTTGAACAAGGAGTTGGCTCAGGGTAGAACAAGGAGTTGGCTCGGGGTTAAATATTCCCATAATTTAGTAAAGTTTTGGAAGTTATGGCCGTTGACCAAACCACGAGAAATGAGTTGGATAAGCAGTTCTTTGAGAAATGCAGTATAAAGCGTAGCAAAGGCAATGAGTTGTCTGGTTCGGATGCGTCATTTAGCAATATGGGTGCCTGTATGAAGTTTTTGGATGAGATTACCTCGCGGCTCTCTGGACATCAATATAACAAAGTAATAGCTCAGTTTATGCATAATAAGGCAGTTGATATGTTCTTAATGATGCATTCGGACCGCAAAATTGATTGGATATGGGGGTTGGAGTGACGTAGCATGTCTGTTACCTAACTGATCTTACGTTCATTATTGCGGATGCTTTCATTATGATTGTTGTTTATGAGTTGTTTAGGATGTTAGTATTTATTGATGTTCTTCTGCGTTTAACTTTATGAGTTGCATCATATGAACATGTTATTGGCAGTTGATGAAATTTGGAATTTTACCTTTAATTTGCTTTATTTGGCAAGTGTTTTATTATTATTCTATTAAAAATTACTAGTTATTAGAATTAATAAATGAGACGATTATTTAAGTTGCATATTGGAGACATATCATATACAAAATGTTTTCTATACTTTTTGACAAAATGCAGAAAAATTCATAGACAACCTTATTATTTCCAAACTGTTATTGTTCAAAGTGTTATTGAACGTAATGATTTTTGACACCGCAGAATGAATTTTAGAAGTGGGTCAGATAATGAGCCGCAGGTGGAGGCAAACAACACCACTAAAGTAGGATCAAGTGGTAACCAACCTCCAAGGTAGGATGATTACGAAGCTTGGAGAAGGCATGATGTATCTAGCAGTAACCAGCCTCTAACGTGGGACAAATACCTGTTTCGGAGGATCTGTGATGTATCAATATCGGATAACATAGCCATGCTTACAATAACTTCAGCAGCAAAGGAAAGCGCACTGCCAATGTTTGAGCGAATACCGGAACATAATATCTACTTACACGGACAAGACTATATAGTTGCAATTCTCAACGGACATCCGAGAAACTGTTTTAACTTGTTTCGGATGGAAATATAGGCATTTGAAACGTCATGCAATATACTGCGGGTGAATAAATATCTCAAATTGACAATAGAGGTTTCTGTGGAGGAAGCTTTGGCAATGTTTGCATACACAGTTAGACATGCCCAAGTTCAACGAATCACAGGCAACTGGTGAAACACTCTAGTGAAACTGTTAATCGGCATGTCTACGCAGTGATGCTTGCCCTATGTAAACTTGGTCTTGATGTGATTGCACCTACACATACTGCTGGGGTGGTGCCTTATATTCAAGACAATTCAAGACATTATCAATGGTTTGAGGTAATAATTTCTTACTTTAGTTTAAAGAATGGGTTGGAATAGGAATGAGTTGGAACCCACAAACAAAAACTATAGGTCTGCCTATGTGCCCACATATTTATTGTGATAGAGTCCCCGGTTCCAGCCATGGTTTGTGCTGAGGCAGATGACATGTCAAGCATATGCAACATATGTTCTGGGTTATCCTCAACAGTTTGTCCTTCCTAATCATCCGGATTGAAAAATTTACATCATATCTCATCATTCGGTGTAATAGATCGAATAATGTTATACATGACACAACATGTAATGACAATATATCGCTGTCGTGTCACCCTGTATAGGTTCATTGATTTCAAAATTTGAAACCATTTTTTTAGCACACCGAATGTACGCTTAATCACATTCCGGAGGGAAGAATGTCGATAATTAAAATAATCTTGATATCTAGAGAATGAACTATTGCTATGGCGGTCATACTTATGATACCGCACCCTGGGATACGGGGACATAAATCCAAGTGTGTACGGAAAGGCAGAATCAACTAAGTAATAATAACTTGAAAACTAATACAAACATTAACCTAATCATAAATTCATAAGATCAGTTAGGACAAAATACTGTTCCTCCATAAATTAATGAAAAACAATACTTACCCTCAACAACCAATGGGAAAATTGATCCCTGGACGAGTCAACGCATCTATAAACAAACAAGCATCATGGGTAGTGCCTTCCCAATCAGCATGTATGAACGTGAATTTTATGTCGAAATCACAAGCTGCTAGCACATTTTGGCTAACTCCTTGAAACCGAGATAGATACGCGTTAATTGCCTCCACGGGCACACATGCGTCGATATAAGTCTCGTCAATTGCACCATAACATTTCTGCAATCATATATTGTAAAATTGTGAGTTCTCCCATTGTGAGTCATCCAGAGATCAATTTCCCATTGGCTACTGAGGGTAAGTATTGTTTTTCATTAATTTATGGAGGAACGATATTTTTTTCTAACTGATCTTATGAATTTATGATTAGGTTAATGTTTGTATTGGTTTTTAGGTTATTATTACTTGGTTGATTCTGCATTTCCGTACACGCTTGGATTTATGCCCCCATACCCCAGGGTGCGATATCACATGTATGACCACGATAACAATAGTTCATTCTCTGGATATTAAGATTTTTTAATTATCAACATTTTTCCCTTCAGAATGTGATTGAGTGTACATTCGGTGTGCTAAAAAATGGTTTTGAATTTTGAAATTAATGAACCCATATAGGGTGACACGACAACGATATATTGTCATTGCACGTTGTGTCATGCATAACATTATTCGATCTATTTCATCGAATGATGAGATATGACGTAAAATTTCTAATCCGGATGATTAGGAAGGACAAACTGTTGAGGATAACCCAGAACATCTGTTGCATGTGCCTAACATGTCATCTGCCTCAGCACAAGCCATGGTTGGAACCAGAGACTATCACAATAAATATGTGAGCACATAGGCAGGCCTATAGTTTTTGTTTGTGGGTTCCAACTCATTCTTTAAACCAAAGTAAGAAATTGTTACCTAAAATCATGGATAATGTCTTGGATTGTCTTGAATATAAGGCGCCACCCTAGCAGTATGTTTAGGTGCAATCACATCAAGACCAAGTTTACATAGGGCAAGCATCACCGTATAGACATGCCGATTAACGGTTTCACTAGAGTGTTTCACCAGTCGCTTGTGATTCGTTGAACTTGGGTATGTCTAACTGTGTATGCAAACATTGCCAAAGCTTCCTCTATAGAAACCTCTATTGTCGATTTGAGATATTCATTCACCCGCAATATATTGCATGACGTTTCAAATGCCTATATTTCCATCCAAAACAAGTTAAAACAGTTTCTCGGATGTCCGTTGAGAATTGTAACTATATAATCTTGTCTGCGTAAGCCGATATTATATTCCGGCATTCACACAAACATTGGCAGTGCGCTTTCCTTTGCTGCTGAAACTATTCTAAGCATGGTTATGTTATCCGACATCGATACATTACGCATCCTCCGAAGCAGGTATTCGTCCCACGTTGGAGGCTGGTTACTGCTAGACACATCATGCCTTCTCCAAGCTTCGTAATTGTTCCACCCTGGAGGTTGGTTACCACTTGATCTTACTTCAGTGGCGTTGTTTGCCTCCACCCGCGGCTCATCATCTGACCCACTTCCAAAATTCATTATGCAGTGTCAAAAATCATTATGGCCAATAACACTTTGAGCAATAACAGTTTGTACATAATAAGATTGTCTATGAATTTTCCCGCATTTTGTCAAAAAGTATAGAAAACATTTTGTATATGACATGTCTCCAATATGCCACTTAATCATCTTATTTATCAATTCTAATAACTAGTAATTTTTTAATAGAATAATAATAAAACACTTGCCAAATAAAGCAAATTAAAGGTAAAATGCCAAATTTCATCAACTATCAATAACATGTTCATCTGATGCAACTTATAAAGTCAAACACAGAAGAACATCAATAAATACTAACATCATAAACAACAATCACAATGAAAACAACATCCGCAATAATGAACATCAGATCAATTAGGTAATAGACATATGCTACGTCACTCCAACCCCCAAATCCAATCAATTTTACAGTCTGGGACATCATTAAGAACATATCAACTGCCTTATCATGTATAAACTGAGCTATTGCTTTGTTATATTGATGTGCAGGGAGTCGCAATGTAATCTCATCCAAAAACTTCATGCACCCATCTTGCTAAATGACGCATTCGAGCTAGACGACTCATCGCCTTTGTTACTCTTTCTACTGCATTCTTTGAAGAACTACTTATCCAACTCATTTCTCGGGGCTTGGCCGATGGCCATAATTTTCAAAACTTTGCTAAATTCTGGAGATATGCTACCCCGGGCCGGCTCCCTTGTTCGACGACGAGATTGTCTCTTTCTCCTAGCTGACCCATTTATGTCTATTGATGCGTCCATGGCAGCTCCCAGTACAAGGCCCCGTGCCCTCACTTTCTCCTCAAGGCGGTCCTCCTCCTCACTCGTAGGGGTTGCTACGTGGACGCAAAATGGAGGACCCCCGTAGCCACAGACTGGTCGAAAATGATGCATAGGAGATCGTCGTCTCGACAACCATGAGTCTTGAATTTCCTCCATTGGCTAGGCACCTAGCATTAGGAAAAACTTATATTAGACCAATAATATACACTAGAGAAAGCATTTTTTACCCTTATTTCTGTAGTATTACAAATTATACTATAAAAAGCATTTTTTATCCTTTATTGTGTTACCCTAATGTAGCTCCGTAGCAATTACAGTTTTTGTCTGTGAACAGTTGTAGCCTCTACTTCAGGCAAGTGATTTTCCCCTAATTTGTGACGCATCAATTGTCTTCCTCCCAACTTGAGTTAGCTTTTCTGCAAGTCTCAGATGATCTTAGCTGGTGATCTTCGACCGAACCAATTTTCCTTCAATGGTCTCTTGGTAGAGGATGTTTATCAACATCTCCAATCCATCAGTCCACAGTTCGTGATCACGCTGGACCTCAGACTCATCCTTCGAGTGCTGGTTATTGCAAACATAAGTATGTGAGCAATCCAAAAATCTTCTTTCTTGGGGTAGTAGTTTACTAGTTATAAGAATATTCATAATATTTCCTCCTTGTGTAATAATCATAAATATGGTAAACTAATATATTCACATACAACTTTAACTCATATTCATGAACATGGTAAACTAACATGGTACCAATATCAATTAATAGCGCAATGAGTATGGTAAAAATCTGAGATACAATTACAAGTTTAACTAATTAGAATAGTAACATAGAAGTTTAACTAACATGGTACCAATGTTAATTAATAGCCCAATGAGTATGGTAAAAATCATGAGTACAATTAATAGCCCAAAAAATAAATAAAAAATGAGATAGTGCTTTGTAAAAATCATAGCAGTTTAACTAATAGCCCAATGAGTATGGTAAAAAGAATGAATATTCATACCTCCCTCGAAGCACTCGTGGAAGATCTAGGGTAGTATTGATGTAATAGATCAACTGTAGTAAGGCACGAAAGAAGCAATTTGACTCAATTGAAATAAAATTTGATGGTTTAGATTTGCAACAATAATCTAATAAAGATGCCCTGAAGCTAAGATGACATCAAATTGTTTGCCAAAGTAGCCAATTGAACAGAAATACAGTTGAAACTAGACTTGCACAAAACAAAAATACAAAGAAAATCATTGTAGTCAAACTTGACTAAAAACAAAGAAAAATGATTTTTTGAATGCATTTATATGTTTTCAAACTAAAAAGAGAATCTGTCCTCAGTGGCAACCTAAAGCTTATTCATACGAAACAATAATTAGTTTTTTCTTACTTGTATCAGAAACAAAGCACAATGGAAACTGAAATAAGCATCAGTAAGACATAACTATTAAAGATATGATGAAAATGTAAATGAAAATGGCTAATTTAACACTTACAAGCACAATGGAAACTGAAATCACAGCAAAGTAGTAGAAGATAACATGTTTTAAAACACAACAAAGGAATCAACCAAATTTTATATACGAAAAGGTTTACCAAAACAGAGCGTATTTGTTACTTTAGGATTTTGGAGTGTTTAAAAAAATGAATTGTTTTTTTACAAAACAGACTTTTTCAATACTGTAAAAAAGCCAACCAACCTATAGAACCAATTATCATCCAACTAAATTCAAGCAAAAACAAAGAAAGCTACTTTAGAAAGTTGAAGAGAATTTAACCTAAAATGTCAATCTAACCCAATTAAAGATTGGGAAAGGCAAGGTGGGTGAACTAATAATGCCCACAATCAGTGATTCAACAGCTGCTGCCCTAAGCTGCCAATGATTAAAATATCATTCCCGACTGTGAAGGCATATTTTCTAGAATTATGAGATTTATAGCTATATTTAATAGAGTTGGGTGCGATTGTATTGCAGCTTGCACGGAATTTGATTGATCTATGCTGTTAAATTGTTGTTAAGAAATCAAGAGAAACTAAATTATATATTTCCACCAGAATTAATGACATGTATCTATCATCTATCTTACTTATTTTGGTTTAATTGTGTAAAAAACTATTGTGACCATGCATTAAGAGGGGCTATCATTAATGATGAAAAAGTACTATGGATTCTGTTTTATTGCTCCACCTCGATCCTATAAAGGTGCTACAGCTAGACACAGCATGAAACATGGTAATCAACATGAAACAAGATGTTAATTAGGAACCATCCTAGCTATCATCTGGCTAGACAGAACACATCATGAATCGTTATACGTACGTGCCTGACGAAACATTATTAATGAATGTAGGTAGGTAGAGAAGTATTTGCATTTCCCATGAGAATATGAATAGTTTTATATATTTTTCCACAAGAGCTTAACCATGTTACTTATTAATATTCTAGTTCATTTATCTTGCAAATGATAAATATAATCAAAACTATTGAATCTTCAAACACAAGTACTATAATGCAATGAGAGTATATACTACATGGACACCATTGACAATGATTTTTATTCAAAAAACTTATATGGAAAAAATAAATAAAGATGTAGCATAGAGAGAAACACAAAGGATGATCAATATGGTTCAATAGTTACAAAGTCCATACAACTATATATCAGCTTTTTATTAACTTGGAAATAATTAGGACTTATATATTGATATATTGCAAACTATGAATACCACAAAGTCATAAAACATGATAGCCATGTATTCTATTAGTGTTCTAACAAGGATGAATGACTACTAAAGAAAAAGACCCAACATAGCATGAAAAAGGTTTTCATGCAAGATAACATGCATACAATATATATTATACCAGCAAGTTCCATTATATGATCGATACTAAAGAAAAGGACCCAATACTTGTTTGATTATTGGATAGTAATCTAACTCCATGTGCAGCTTCTTTTGCCTAATATTGACTAACTGATCCAAAACCCCTGCAATTTACTATTGTCCTGAGTTGCAAGACAATCGCACCCAACTGTATCAGCTCAAGTTATGGAGTCTGTCCCCAGATTAGTAAATATTTTGATAATTTTGGTAACTATTTTGACTGGTAAATTATTAGTAACTATTTTGGTCTATATGTATTGTGTTCCTCATTCTAATAAATAAAAAATAACAGTGACTACTTCAAACCAAATTGATTAGTCCAAATAAAAGATGTATCACAAATCTTGTGTTGTCTCTCTCTCAGTCCATTCTAGTGGTGTTATAAGTCCTTTTTTTCTTGCTACTTCTAGAAGAAGATGTGACAATTGCAAACCAAATTCATCAACGAGCATCGTAGGTGTCTCCAATATATTTTAGTAAACCAATTTAACAAGTTGATTGCAGTACAATGCAAACCAAGCAGCAGACAATGCATTTGAAATTTCAAAACTTCTTGCACTACATTGGAAAAAAAGAGAGAGGAAATCAGAACCAAATAAAAGGAAAATTATCAACAGTAAGAAAGGAAAATTTCCCTAGATTGGTAGAAAAGTATATAAATGATAAATGAACAAGTATAAATAAAAAATATATGCTTATATATAAATTCTTTCAAGACCAAAATTAGAAAGTGGGGATGATAATTTGTGCTTATCCTGGAGGAACGTGTTCTCGGCCTCGTGATAGAGAATTTGACCACTGCAAGTGTTGGGTGTTCCAAGTCGGTGAAAAGGTGTGTGCAAGAAGTGGATTTGGTGTGTATTTTGGCTTTCAGCATGGTTGGTTTATAATGGAGGCTGAGCTTCAGGGGCATGAGTTGACAAGGGCACAGGTTAACAGGGTCGTCTCCTTCAAACCTCCATCTATACAACTACTATGATGCAGGCCTCCCATCTAGGAAAAGTTAAAGCTGGGTAATGTATGGTGGTATTCGCACGCGACCTTGAACTCAGCTCACGAGGACACAGTGGCAAGAGATTCACCTAGATGGAGGAGGGATGCAGAGGAGAGCCTGTACGAATTATAGAGAGAGAGAGAGGCCAGGGAAAATAGGAAGTATGCTTGTTGATGTGTAAGCAGGGAATCTCTATGTAGAAGAAAGCAAACTGTGATAGCCAATTGTGATGATCTGTTTTTGGGGAAGATGGGTTGCGAAGAGAGAGGGAGGGAAAGAGAAGTGAGGTTGCAGACGGAAAGTAGTATTGAATTCGCAATGTTAAAAGTCCTTTTTCAGCTACAGTGATGAGAATCACGTGGTTTTTGAAAAGCTTATAAATAAAAAGTTGCCTAACGTGTTTGGAAGCTCAACTACTCTGAGCTGTACGAAAAGGTCTCAGATGAGCTGAGGTACTTTGACTACCCAAATTGGGCCTTAGTGACTTGATTTTTTATTTCTTTGTGCTTACCAAGTAGTAAAGGTCCATTTTCCCCCCCACCTTTCTTTGGTTCAAGTTTGGGTTGTCACTTGTAGGGTTATGTGAATTTAGTATGCCAATTATCTTTTCACCGAAATACATTTTTGGTTTATTGATGGATCCCAAATAGTTCGATATTGTTTTATATTGTTTTATGCGATCGATAATTTAATACTGAGACCTTTTGTATTCTGCCATATTTGGAAGGCCTTTACCAAGATAATTGGAGCTATTGAAAGGAGCAAAGGTAAGAAGAATGAACTATCTCCTCAAGATGCTACATTGATGATTCAGATGAGCTTTAGGGCTTATCTAATTCGTAAATCACAGGTGCTTCGTGCCCTTAGAGATTTAGCAGTTGCCAAGAGTCAAGACCAAGTTGAAGGAGATCAGAGCATTGTTCTATAATTTCTCCTACCGTCTTCATGTAGCTCAAGATGTAGAAGAGCGTCAGAGGTTCTCAGAAAGAATTATTGTCCTTCTCCTTACACTTGATGCCATTGAGGTAACTCCTGGCTTATTCACTTTTACTTTCACTTTGTGAATGTGTTAGAACCTTTTAAGGATGCTCATTGTGCAAGTAAATTGGCCTTCATTTTGATTATTTGAATCTGGTCTCCGAAAGATAGTGAACCTTGTTTCGGTTCAAATGTGAGAATTGTGTCCTCAATTATGCCCTAATCTGCTCTATTACACCTGGAGATGGCTAATTTTTAAAACCCAATTAGTTTTTAGTAATGAAAAGTTGAAGGTTTACAGCTGTTGATACTTGATTCTGCCGTTTCCATGTAAGATTTCATGTTTTCTTCACTTAATTCAGTTTCAAAGAAATCAAACAAGACAATAGTGATTATTGGTTCTCTTTATGGAGATTCAATGCTGCATTTCCATGTAAGATTAGGCCCAATTATCGTGTTCTTGTTATTTGGCTCTACATATTGTAAATTTATTTTGGAAAATGCTAGTTTGCTCTATGTTTTTGTTCCTTAGATATGATGGCTTATGTAATTTTTTTTTTCTTAATGGCTAAAGAAGTCTACTAGTGTATTTGTGTCTTTTTTAAAATATTTAAAAATGTTTAAAAATATATGAAAGAAAAAAAAGAGTGCAAGTATAATATGAGACATGCCCAACGGTAAATGTTGGGCCGCTGAGCAGATTTAGTCCCGTTTGGATTGAGATTCATCTCATCTCATCATTACAACTTTATCAAATTTCCACACAAAACACAATAAATAATTCAACTTTTTCAAATCTAAATTCAATTTTTTAAAATTTTAAAACAATAATAATATTAAAAAATAATATTCTAACAATATTTTATTCAACTTTTAACTTTTATTTAAAATTATCTCATCTCACTATCTAAATTAGGCTTAATTTTATGAGTTTTATTACAGATCAATCATTGTTCACGGCTGATCTGTAGCACGCCTTAGATGTCTTTTGTTTTTAAATAATAATAAAAAAAAACAAAAACAAAACGTGTGTTTCAGAAATGGGTTCCCCTCCCCCTACTTGATTCCCTCTCTCAGCTCACCTATCCCCGCCGTGCGCCACCTGCAATGCCATCAACCACCACCATCAGCTCCCACTCACGCCGGCCACCTCCAGCCACCTTGAAGCCTCCACAGAAGCCCCCACGCGTAGCCCCCTCTCTCGACCCGAAATGGGTTCTCCTACACGGTTTCACCCACTCGTCGCTACTATTGCCGCCGTTGTCAACCTCCAGCCCCACCGTCAAGCACCACCGAGCCCTTGACCTCCCCTCTAGCCACCATCGAGCTTCCATAGCATGGCAGCCCTCTTCCTCTCTTTCCCGAAATGGGTTTCACCCATACACCCTTAGCCCATCGTACACCGCCGTCCACAACTTTCGACTGCCATCTTGACTCTCCACTGGCCACCATTAACCTACTCCAACCACCCATAACCTTGATCTGCCTCTCACGCACCCTTACTCTTCCATGGGTTATCTCCACCCATTTGGCTTAGATCCGAATGCAGGGGTGGGGGGGAGAGGATGTGTGATGTGGGGGTCGGGTTGGGGGGGGGGAGAGGATGGGTGAGACTAAGGGGTGGGGGTGGGCAGAGAGTGCAGATGGAAGAATGGAAATAGGAGGTCTGCTGGGAAGAATATGAGATTGTAATCACAAAGTCTCCAGAAATTAGAAACTGCATGACGAATAACCAAAATTCTTTACACAGAGGCAAACCAACAAAGTAAGAAGAAAACATGAAAAAGAGGTACACCATTTTCCAGAAGAAACTCGAAGAACTTGAGTCTGTACTCAACTCTCATGTCTTCTTTCTTGCCGCTAACTCCCCATGCTCCCAACCTGCCCTCCAAGACATCGAACAGAGATTTGTGTTCCTCAAAAACCTCCCATCAGTCGAGATCACATCTCATCCATCGACGCCCCACCATTTGCACTACATCGCACACCGACGCACTCGACTCAAGTCCGATTTCAATGGCTAGGACGAACATTTCAAAGCCTCGACTATTAACCATGTCATTGATGATACCGCTTTGGCGTGTACTTGCCCCGAGTCAAGTCTCAATGACGATGGGGAGGCCTCTAACGACGGTGGTGACTTGGGCTTGCCTGTGGTTTATGAAGAAGAAGACGACGAACCGGCTGGAAGGTTGTCATCAGGTTTAATGGTGGAAAAAAATGCGCTGGTGGAGTTTCGCGGAGATATGAAGCATGAAAGTGATCAGTTGCAGGATCAGTCTGGTTGAGGAAAAGGCGAAGGAGGAGATTAGGGTTGAGATGGAGTCAGTGAAGGAGGTGAAGGGAGAAGAAAGGAGATTAGTTGGGATCGGGAGTTTATTTGGGGCCATGGCTATTGGGGTGGTGCTTGGTATGACTTTGATGGGTTTTCATGTGATGGGGAAGTTTTCTGCAGGTTGCTTTCATTCTGTGGAACCAAGAAGCTTTTTGATTCCTAGTTAGAAATAAATACACTATTTGATTATAACTTATTGTAGAATCTATGTACACATTAATTCGTCACTATCTCTAAAACTTATTTGTGGAATTTGAAGTGGGAATCCTTACATATTTTGCTCATTTTATATTTTTTTCGTCATGTTATTGCTCTACTTTTACTGTTTACATATAAATATTTTGATCTTGGTAAACTAATTGTGGTAAATTTAGTAACTTACCCCATAATTTACCACAATTATGGGTTAAATTTTTGTATCAACAAAGTGCCAAAAAAATTAAAGGAGAGCTTCAATCAAGCATAAAATAATGGCTAATCCTATATGTCGACATATATATTAGCAAGAAGGACTGAGATAAAAACATGACTAATTTTGTCTGTCCCCCTCAAAAAATATTATTTCAAGATTTCAATTCGGTGGAAAATAAGTCAATGTTGCTTTCAGTACCTTTGGAGAATATTAATATTAGATATAATATTAGGATATACAAGTCATGCGCATTCTTTTTTTAAAAAAATAAGATTCAATGTTTTATTATTAAAAAAATAATTTTTTTATGTAGATCTAGATTTATCCAATTTATTTAAAAGATAATGCAAAAATGCCGAAAAGTTTACCTACTCTAAAATTATAAATATCATTTATCTTTTAAGAAAATTAAACTCCCAAGCTATCATCTAACTTTCTTTCTTTCATTTTTTTTTTTTAGTATAAATATCATCAATCTTATATACATTTGTCATGATTTATTTCATTATTGGGACTCTTTCTTCATGACTATTTTAATTGTTTTTTTTAAGAGTTTAGACCTGAAATTATAAATTACTTTTCTTGCTATTAAATGGCTAAATTTTGTTTGTTTAGTAAATAAGATAAGAGGAGATAAATGAAAATAAAAATTAAAAATTAAATAAAATATTATTAAAAAATATATTTTTAATATTATTTTTATTTAAAAATTTAACAAAATTAAATCATTTATTTATTTTGTAAAAAAATTTTAAAAAAATTATAATAATTAAATAAGAAAAATAAAAATGATTATGAAAATAAACTGGTCAAAAAAAGAAAAGAAGAGATGAAAACTCACATGCCCTGAACTTTGCCTCCATATCCATATGAGTATCTACCCGAGTGCAATCCCACAAACAGATTCGCTGTGTGACTCATGGTTATTATCGTCCATCCACATCTCAAATATGCGGCGGACCTCATCCACCACGCCTGGTAATTCCACCACTCCACTCTCCAAATTGCTTTAATGCTGCCGTTTTTTATTATGAAATTCCAGTTTTACCGCCACCGCCCAACGTTTTCACATTTCCTCGTTCCTTTCACAACTTCGTCGTCTTCTTCTACATCTTTAACCTTTCCACGTCTTTATAGATAGATCATGAATCGTCATCGTCATCGTCATCGTCATCGCAACTACTCAAGCAAAATCAAGCTCACTATTTAAACCCTAACTCAGTTCAATTTATCTTTAGTTCACTCTCATCGACCGAGATTCAACCTTTTAACTCAGCAAACAATGAGCCTGCTCAGGCGATTCGAGCTCATCGAGCCCTCCTACTACCCTCCCCTCTTCCTCCGAGATACCTCCATTTTTGCCCCCAAAACCCTACCTTTCCCTTTTTTTGTAAAAGAGGATGATCTCAAACTCGATCTCCCAAACATTTACCCTGGCCATGGCCCCATAGATTTCTTCGAAACGGTCACCGATCTTGTCTGCTTCAATGAAACGCCGTCGTTTTCTTCTTATAGACGACTTCAGCGATTCGACAGTCTCGGAGCCCAGTCTTTTTACTTGCAGAGCCTGTCAGACCGAGTGAGCCTGCTGGAGTCACGTTTCGACCGGCTGCTCAGCTCGAGGTCCAAGGGCGGCGACCGGAAGTACACTTGGACGGCGGAGATCAAGAGCCCGGAGAACGACGGAGTGGGTCGGAAATACAAATGGACGACGGAGATCAAAGAAGGGAGGAAGGAGAAGGGAGGTATTGAGAAGAACTATAAGTGGTCGGCTGAGATTAACGGTAGAGGAGAAGGGGGCCGTCCGATCGAGCGGACGTTCACGTTCAAAGCATCAAGTGGCGACGCAGATGATCATAGTGGATCAAAGAGGAAGGAGGTGAAGGAGAAGAAGAAAAAGAAGACGAAGGGAGAGAGTGACACGCGTTTAGTGGAGATCGAAGGGCCAGTAGATCATGGGGCTGTGGTTTTAAGACAGGTTTTACTTAAATTAAATTTAAACCTCTATTTATGCTCCATTTCATTTGAATAATCCTCTGTGGTTGTGGTTATCTGGACTGAAGATGTTTGTCCTAGTACGGCGTACTGTGGACAAGGAGAATGCACTTTTTTTTTTTTGATAAATTACAAGGAGAATGCACTTTTAAAGCTTAATAATTTAGTGACAAGGAGAATGCACTTAAAGCTTAATAATTTGTGACTTGATTTTTATTTCTTTGTGCTTCCCAAGTGGTAAAGTTTGATTTTTTCCCCACCTTTCTTTAGTTCAAGCTTGAGTTGTCACTTGTAGAGTTGTGACTTGAACTATTGATGGATCCCAAATAGTTCGGTATTGTTTTATGCGATCGATCATTTAATACTGAGACCTTTTGTATTCTGCCATATCTTGAAGGCCTTTGCCAAGAGAGTTGGAGCTATTGAAAGGAGCAAAGGTAAGAAGAAGGAACTATCTCCTCAAGATGCTGCATTGATGATTCAGATGAGCTTTAGAGCATATCTGATCCGTAGATCACAGGTGCTTCGTGCCCTTAGAGATTTAGCAGTTGCCAAGACCAAGTTGAAGGAGATCAGAGCATTGTTCAATAATTTCTCCTACCGTCGTCGTGTAGCTCAAGATGCAGAAGAGCGTCAGAGGTTCTCAGAAAGAATTATTGTCCTTCTCCTTACAGTGGATGCCATTGAGGTAACTCCCATCTTATTCACTTCTACTTTCACTTTGTGAATGTGTTAGAACCTTTTACGGATGCTCATTGTGCAAGTTTATTAGCATTCGTTTTTATTATTTGAATGTGGTCTCAGAAAAATAGTGAACCTTGTTTCGGTTCAAGTGTGAGAACTGTGTCCTCAATTATCCCCTGATCTACTCTGTTAGACTGTTACACCTTGAGATGGCTGATAATTTTTGAAACCCAATTAGTTTTTAGTAATGAAAAGTTGAAAGTTTACAGTTGTTGATTCTGCCGTTTCCATGCAAGATTTCGTGTTTTCTTCTTTTAATTCTTTGTTTCAAAGAAATCAAACAAGACAATAGTGATTATTGGTTCTCTTTATGGGGATTCAATGCTGCATTTCAACAGGGAGCTGACCACATGGTGCGTGCTGCAAAGAGGTCAATGGTGGATGAGTTAGAAGCAATGCTCGATGTAGTAGACCCGCAGCCTCCTGGTAAATCACTATCCATGAGGAGGAGGACTTTTGATATGCCTGATGGTGGCATTCAGAAAGAAATTGCTGCAGGTGTGGCACGGGTTGTCCAAATGCTTAATCGGGAAGAGGAGAGTGCCAACGCCTTCGAAGCATCCCTCTGAGGGAATGGTAATGCGACAATTCACCACTGTTTTAGTTTCCTTTTGGTGTTATAAAGTGTTACCGGCTAGGAGGTTTGACCCATTTCAGAAGATGTAGAAGACTTTAAATGGCCTTCTCTCTTGTATTGAGTTGTTTACTGCTTGGACTTCTCCCACTGCTTCCAAGAGTTTTACCAGATTTAAAGACTGGCTTTAAGATGGCTGATCATAGTACTCCGATTTGTGTGTGTGATGTGTGGAACTGGCCGGTTCCACACAGGAAAGCCTCTTGGAAAGCCTTCATCCCACACATCACACCATGACCGGCCCTCAACCCAGGAAAGCCTTCATCCCAACCACTTCACATTGATCTTTTTTCACCATCTAGCTCTCTGAGGCCGGTCATGTTCTCTGCCAATTGGTTTTAGGCTGTCTTGTCTATCGCATTTCTTACATCCTTCAATTTGTTCAAGTCAACAGTCGTTCCTATATTTGTGTAGTTTTGGGGAACGTTATTTTCTTTAAATCGTGCAGAATTATTGTATTATAGTCATGGCATATCCAGGAAAAAAAAATGTCAAAATCTACTCATGGCAGAAAATGCAGTTCCATGGTCAACAGGGACGATTGAGGCAGATGACATGGTG
The DNA here is from genome assembly GCA_029856935.1 of Cyclocarya paliurus. Classification (NCBI taxonomy): domain Eukaryota; kingdom Viridiplantae; phylum Streptophyta; class Magnoliopsida; order Fagales; family Juglandaceae; genus Cyclocarya; species Cyclocarya paliurus. Next base: position 5,975,836 of record CM056950.1, read on the forward strand.
GAGAGGTTTTTCTCTGGTTTCGTTGATTAGTTTCTTTGAGTGGTACCAAAGACTGCGGAAAAACAAGAACTTAAGAACAAACAGGGCCAATCTAAATGGCTCATTTAGCAGTCTCTGTACTAAAACCTCTCCAAAACGAATAAAATATGTTCAAAGTTCTCTTTTTTTTAACTGTTTTCATCACATGTAGTAAAGTGGGCTACTTTCAATTGAATAATATAAAAACATAGATGTAGTTTAAGTACAAAACATGTTTTTCTAAGCGAAAATCAGCCAGGTTCTGTTGCTACAAACATGTTTTTTTTTTCTTATCAAAAAACATGTTTGTAGGAACAGAACCTGGCTGACTTTCGCTTAGAAAAACATTCTAATTACAAAATGATTATACAAAAATAATTTTACAAATTAATATGTCTTGATGTAATTATTTAAATTATAAAATTATTTATATTGTGAGCAGAATTGATGGATTATATCAAATTAAGTTAATTTATGTAATTACTTTATGACTAACACTTTCTAGATTTTTCATTTTGAATTTGGAAGGAAGAGCTTCTATCTTAACGTGGGAAAACATAAACTTTTTATGCTACTATAACTAAAGAGGCTCTAACACTCTGGGGTTCTCCAAAATTTACTGAAAAAGCTACACATGCCAACCAAATATGATATGGGGCGGTTTCGACATTTAGAATATTAATATATTTGTGAATGGTAATGAAATGATTTGAGTTAAGATGTTTTATTAGATTTTAAAAAATGAGAAATAAAAATATTATAAAGTTACAAAATGGTTTGGCTATCTTTTAAAATTATTTTTGTTCTGAAATTTGAAAAAGAAATATTGTTTTGTGTATTTTGTTTAAAAAAATTATAATGATTAGACGAAAAAGTTAATATTTGAAATTGAAAATGTTTTGACTTGAGTGATGTTTGAGAAAAAAAAAATATTTGAGAATACTTAAAAATATTTGAGATATATTGTGTTGCCAAACGGGCATGTTTTCCTATATAATTTTGATGAAAGATCTTGGCGAGATACAGTCACATGACTCGTAATCTCATAGGTTGTGTTAAGCTTTGTTGTTATTATATAGTTATATAGTATTAAAAAAAAACACAAAATCAATGGCTTTTTTGTTTAAAAAAATCATGCTCGTGAGATATGATTATGCGTTTTTTAATTTGATTTGCATAATTATATAGCATGCCAACCACGAGATCAGTAAACATTACCATGCTTGGCACACATGGGTTTTACGAGGGATAAAATAAATAGAAGCTTATAAACATTAATATGCTCATGTGTGCCAAACATAGTTGATATGGTAATTTGACAAAATAAACAATAATACTATTTATCCTCTATTTTTTTTTTTATTGGATAACTTTTTTTTTAATCCAAATAAAGATTTTATATGTGACATGGAGTGTGGAATGTAGAGTCATGATAAGAGTAAAAATTGACGCTAATGAACTTAGTGCAATAGGAACAAAAATAAAAGAGTAATATTCTCATTCATACAGATGATGCCATTCTTAATCATATTTAAAATGTGACATATTTTAAGTGATTGTCGTTTAAGTGATTATAGTAATTATCACTTAAATATATCATATTAATATTTATATATATAATTGAGAATAATAAAATATAAGATGAAAAATAAAAATACCTTCAAAGAAAAAAAAACTTAAAACCAAATTAAAAGCAGAGGAAATATTATGTGCAAAATGCAATGGCCAAATTCAGTTGCACAACAATTAGGTATCGTTTGTTTTCGCATATGAGATAAGATGTAAATTAAAATTTTAATAAAATATGTTAATTTTTTTTTTAATATTACTTTTGTTTTAAGATTTGAAAAAAATTAAATTATTTATTTTAATTTGTAAAATTTGAAAAAATTATAATAATTAGATGAAATGAGATGAGATAAATTACGAAAACAAAATCAACCTCAAAACTCTTAAAAAAGAAAAGAGTCATGCTAGATTGCCGTCTAACAATGACCGCTGGGCGTGCCACCTAGCACAAATTTATATTTATATTTTTTTTTTTTCTTTATATATATTTTTAATATTTTTAAATATTTTTAAAAAATAAGAAATACATCAATACATTAAAATTCACTTTCTTAATTATTAAATACAAAAATTATATACAGTCAAAATAAAGTGCCAAACTTAAAATGACAAACTAACATTTTACAAAAAAAACAAAAAACTGCCCTATAAAACGTGCCGTAGCGTTTGACTTTGACTACATGTACAGCATTGAAAAAACGAAAGATTCTTCGGTTGGGGGTTCAAAACATTACCTAAACTAAATTAAATTGGCGATGTTTTTTTTTGACAAACAAGTTTCGATAGCCAGCCTGCCAGCCAGCCAGCTAAGTTAGAACCCTTCCAAATTCCTCCTCACCTCCGTCTTCAACTATACTATACCCACGCGTGCAAAATGCGAACGGCACTTTTATTTCTTCCACTAATTCTAAGGGAACGTTTAGAAATAATTTTTATCTAATTTAATCTCATCTTATTTTTTTCTTAAATATCATTCAAATAAAAATATTTTCAAACAAAAAATAATTCAATTTTTTCAAATTTTAAAATAAAAATAATATTAAAAAATTATATTCTAACAATAATTTAATTTTATGATTTTGCTACACAACCTCCACAACACTCCACACTCCACATTTTTTTAAATTTTTAAATATTTTAATATTTTTAAATTTTTTTTTGAGTTTATTCTTTTTAAATTATTTCAAATTGTCTATTCACTATTTATATAATAAATATTTAATAAAAGAAAAAAAATTTAAAAAAATGTGGTGTGTAGAATGTGGGTGAATAGTAGGAGGTTGTGAAGATTTTTTGTTAATTTTATTATATTCTTTATTCAACTTTTTTCTCTCTCATTTTCTAAAATCTAAAAAATAACTCAAACAATCTCACTATTATTCATAAACCATCTTACTTCTATTCACAAATTTTCATCTCATCTTATTCCCAAGCATCCCTAAGCACTAGCATTGGATTATCCATTTACATATGCATCTACATATTTGCATAATATGACCTTAAATTGGACTGTATTGAATTATGCATCTCCAAATATTTACATAGCTATAAATAGTAATTCTCCAAATTTAGAGATGCACTATTCACTCTCCAAATCTTATTTTACTAATTAATTCTCGCTCTCTCTCTCTCTCTTCGTTGATTTCACCATCCTCATTGTCACTGCACATCCTCACTGTGACTAGGGGTGTAACCGGTCCGGTCTGGTCCGGTTTTGGACAAAATCTTGGACCAAACTGGTATGACCGGTTTTGTATTTTTCAAAACCTATTACGCACCGGTTACCCTCCTAAACCGGTACTTCCGGTTTTACTGATTTTCGGTCCGGTCCAGTCCCGTTTTTTGATTTTTTTAAAATGTAAATTTGACATTAGTATAATATTAGACTAATAGTATTAATATTAAACTATTAGTATAGTTATATAATACATGATCAATTATATTTTCATTTTTAAGATTAAATTTTTATTTTATAATAACATTATCTTATATATAATTATATTAATAGCATATGATAGACAAATTACAAATGTTCATATTTAAAATTAATATTTTATGTTATAATTTATAAATTATAATATGAAATTATTTCATATATGATATATAATTATATTATATATATAAAAATTTCACATATAATTATAAATTATATACAAAACTTATATATTAATATATATAATATTTTGTATAATTTTAATTTTTAATAAAACTTATATATGAAATATTAGTTTTTATATATTTTTTTATCAACCGGTCCGGTCCGGTTCGAAAAATCCCAAAACCGGAATCGACCGGTTCCAACCGGTTTACGCATTTTAGAAACCGGTCCGGTCCGGTTCGGACCGGTTTACCGATTTTTCGGTTTAAATTTACACCCCTAACTGTGACTGCAACATCCTCCATCGACGCAACACTTCATCACCGTCGAGTCTCTTCAATCTCGAATATAGGGTAAATTTGATTTCTTCAATCTCGAGATTTTAGGATAAACAACAAAGGGTAAACAACATTTTTCAATTGGTTACTGTTTTTAATGGGTGATTTTAGGGTTTTTCTCTATTGTTTTTAAAATAGATATATTTTAGGGTTTTTTACAAAATTTGTTTGTATTAAGTTTAGGGATTCAGATCTAGTACAATTTTTGTTTTTTTTTTTTGTGATCAGATTTAGTACAGGTTTAAAAGCAATAATGTGAATGTTGTTGGAATGGATTTAAAATTAATCGTTGTGATCAGATTTTTGTGGGGCATGTTTGTATCGTTGGATCATTTTTATTATCATCACAAGGAGGAATCTTTAGTGGGTGATTAGTACTAGTTATTATCACTAAGAATTTTTATTATCCATTTTATCGTTGTGATATGATTAGTAGGTGATTAGTTCTATTTTGTTTTGTAAAGAAAAACTAGTTCAAACAAAATATTGATGAACAAGCAAAACCAATTTGCAGTGCTTGTTGTCGTTTTTTTTTTTGTTGCTGTCATTTTTTGTTGTTGTTGTCGTTGTTTGATTGGGTGCAACATTTGATTGGATGACTGTTTTTAGGAAAAAAAAAAAAACCTATTTGGGTCATTTGTCTCTTGTAATGACAAGAGCCCGACCCTAAAAAGATGACATTGTAAATTAAATAGCACGACCAGTGTATACAGACAAACAAAAGTGGTCATAACCACATTTAGGAATTCAAGCAAGCAATCTCTTAATTTTCTTGCAGTTGGTGGCAAGCATGTGATGACTCAGATTACAGACTGGTAAATGTAAAATTTGTGGTGTATTGAGTATTCACAACAACCTTAAGGAACTCCACCAAGAAGAAATCAACATCTTGTTTTTTTGGTAGTTGGTGGAGGGAGGCAAGGTGCGCATGTGACGTCTTAGGTTACAGGCTGGTGAATGCAACATTTTGTTTGTTTGTATACATTGCAGTCCAATTTGTAGTACTTGTTATCGTTGTTTGTGTTGCTGACGTTTTGGTTGGGTGCATCATTTGATTGGATGACTGTTTGACTGTTTGGGTCATTTGCCTTTTGAAATGTCTCTTGTAATGCTAATGATATGCCCGGTAGCCACCTCTTGTACTGCCTCTTGTTATTTGCTGTTTGGAAATTGTTTCGACTGTTTTAATGTGTTGTTTTAGTAACATTTTATCCTTCAATATTTTGTTAAAAAATGAGCTGTTTAATTAATGAAAATCCATTCTTCACCACACTGTTGGAAATTGGTAAGGGTGGTATTAAAAACCCCCTATGGATAGTGCGAATGTTGATGTCCAAGTGATACAACCCCAATGGAAAAAAAGGACACCTAAATAAAAATTTCAGTGAAGTGTGTCATTTAATGTAGAGGAAGATACTGTCCTCGTTTCAGTTTAGCTTAACATTAGTATAAACTCCATACGAGGGACTGACCAATCTTACACACAATTGTGGAGTAGAATTATGATTGCTACTCTACCTATAAAAAACCTAATAGTCAAGAATAGTCTGTACCCTTTTTGACCAATCGGTGGTCAACCATTCAAAAATGCGTCAATAAATTTTGTGGTTGTATAGCCCAAGTTGAATGATTGTATCCAAGCGGTGCGATCGAGGTAAACAAGGTATAATGGTTTTTTTAATGTTTTGTTGTTCTAATTATTAAGTATTTGCAATGACATTAGTACTAATTGTTTCACTATTTCGCAGATTGATAATGCAAAAATTTTGTATTGAGAGATCCAAAAAACTAACTTCAACATGAATCATTGTTGGAATATTTTGAGACACCAAGCGAAATGGCAAGCACACATGAACTCATAAAAAAAAGAAAAAAAGAGAGAAGACAATGTCTCACGTTCAGGTATTACTCTAAATACAATACCTTTTGGGGAAGACATGAAAAATGTGCATGTGGATTGTGAGAGGCCTTTGGGCAAGAAGGCTAAAAAAGTAAGAGATAAATAAAGAAAATATAAGGAAATACAAAATAATGAATATAGTAAGGCCTTAAGCAAAATGAAAGATGATGGAAGGACTTATATGATGGAGAGAATATAATCATTGATGAAGTATGAGAATGAAATATCTGAGTTACTACTTCTTAAGAAGAGAAAATTTGATATGAAAATTAAGGCTGAAGATGATAGATTTGAATTAGTAGCTTTTAAAAAGAGAAAAACTGATATGGAAATTATGGAATTGGATATTGATTTCATAAATTCTCTACAGAAAGAGTATTTCCATAATTTTGAAATGTTAATCATTGAGGAACAAATGAATAATGCCATATCCCGTACATAGTTGTATGTTTGGTTTTGTGTGATTTTGTAATTGTTTTGAGTCTTTTGACTGTGTGGTGACATGTTTTGGGTATTGTTGTATTGTTGGTTGCTATCAAGTGGAAATCATTTTTCTACCTCTTGATGAAACTGTATTTTGTTGGTGGTTGGTTGCTGGTGGGTGGTTTTGATTGAGTCAATTTTGTTGTTGGTGGAGCTGTTGCTTATTTTGACTTTGTGGTGGAGCTGTTGCTTGTTGATGGAGCTACTACTTGTTTTGACTGTGTGGCGAAGCTGCTGCTTGGTATTGGTGCTGGAAAGAAGGGTGGAGCTGCTGCTTGTTTTGACTACTTGGTATTGGTTGCTGCTGCTTGTAATCTAGACTGCTTGTCTTCCATTTTGGTGGAGCTGCTGCTTGTTTTGATTGCTTGATATTGGTTTTGGTGCTGAAAATCTATATTCTAGACAATTGGAGGAATTTGTATTAAGCATATGAATTTGTATCAAAATCAACTTTTTGGAACTCGTATTAAGTTGATGGTACAAGCTATTTTTTAGCACATGTTAATATTTGTTGGTAATATTGAGCAGAGGCTAATACAAACTGTTTTTTAGCACAGTTTTTGAGCACACAAGATTCTTTTTTGGTGTATATATAAATTTGATCATTTTGATATATGAAATTGGTAAAGTTGGAAACATGAAATTTGTATTTTTGAGCACAGGTTAAATAATGAAATTTGCAGTGGGTGCTAATTGCAAAATTTATATATAAAAAAATTAGGCAAAAAATTAATAATAAAAAAATAATAATATTGGCTCAAAGATGCATAATCCGATATGAAAGTTTTGCTTGAATGGCAAAGTCAATCTCCAAAATAGATGATTTTATATATGCATATAGAGAAACTAATGCCAATGCTTTTAATACACATAATCCCATCTTATTCTCAAAACATCCCTTAATACAAATAGGTATGCAAATTTTAGTTTTTTTTTTTTTAACGTGAATCTTAGATTTATTTATTTATTTATATGAAGGGTACGTGACTTACCAACTCTATAATCATATATTCCTATCTAATATTCATATAAAAATACTATATATTATTATCATACTATATATTATTATCTTAATCATCATCATTATTATCATTAGGGGTGCTAATGGCACACTCGAGGCGGAGTTGCCCCCATTCTACACCCGAGTCCCACATGGGCAAGGGGGAGGGGTATTTGTCTCCGGAAACCGCCATCGCATTTCTAAAATGAAATATAAAAAAAAATACAAAAATTTCAAATTCTAAAATAAAATTAATATTAAAAAATAATATTCAAATAATATCTTAACTTTATAAAATTTTTATCAAAATTTTTTATCTTATTTTTTAAAATTCAGTAAAATATCTTAGCTTAAACTATTTCACTATCATTTACAAACCATTTCACTATTATTTATAAATATTATGAAATATTTTTAATATCCAAACAAGCTCTTACTTAGAATTTTTCTTTGACCAATTATATAGTTAAAACTTGTACACAACTTTAATACAATTAGTATTAAAATGTTATTTTTTTTTAACTTTGATCCAAGCACACGATCTCACATTCATCAACTTAAATGACAGAAAAAAAAATTAAATTTTAGACAGTTAAAAACTGTATATAAGTAATAACTCTGTCAATTTTATTTGTTTTTTTAATGAAACTTTATGATAAATATCATCACGTGATTTTGTTTTTAAAAGATTTTATTTATAAGTTTTTTTTTGACACACCCATCATGTTATTGAAGTAGTTTTCATAATATAAAAAATATTTATTTTTTATAATTATAGAGTTTTTTAATAAGTGGTATATTGACATACAAAACTTCTAAATATATATATATAATAATATGTAAATAATAGCATTCTTGAATATTTTAAAAAATGAATGGTCCTACAATCAGAAAATTGATTTATATGTTTAGCCCCACCAATCACCATTAAATATCATAATTTATATATTTCTTTACAAAAATAGATTTGTGTAAGCAGGAAAAATGATAAATTAGAATGAAAAAAAAAGCCTTAAAAAATCATACCTCGTCAACGACCACTAGCGATTGTAAACGACAACACTGTCTCACAGGTCCAGTGCTTACCTGGCGGACCCGTCACCCAAAACGTGGCCTCGTCATTACCGACAATAACACAAGTGCACTTAACTACTTTGGCCGCTAGATTCCAACCGCCACGTCTTCTCCTCGTCCGCAATCCGAGATTCTCCTCCGTGGTGGGCCTCACAAAAACTAAAGTCTTGCCTTATTTATTTATGTATAATATTATTCATTATTTTAATTTTAATTAATTAATTATTATTTTATAATATAATATTAAATAATTAAAATTATTTATTATATTATTCGTAAATTTATTATAAATGTCGATAAAAAAAATATAGAAGTTGAAATAATGATTATAATTTTTATTTATTTATTATTTTTATATTTACAATTAATAATAATGCATTGGGAACTGCTATTCCACGCGCGTTTAGTCAACAATCGCCTGGTAAAGCGTGGTGGGCGGCGCCTGCTTCTCCAGTCGAACCAACCGCAGAGTTTTTAAAGCGTTCTTTTTAAAAAGTAACGATTGATTCATTGAATATTAAATAATAATAAAAAATTATAAATTATTCTGAGTTAAGGCGAAGCACGTTTCGTCAAGACAGAAGAACCTATATAGATACCACAGTTCTGTTTTGTTGTCATTTTACCCTCGCTTCTCGCTGGTTTTTGGCGTCCATTTTTTAGCTCGTTTCTCATTCTCTGCGAATCCTGGAATTTCATGCTCGCTCCTTCCTTCTTCAGCTGGTGATTCTCATTCATTTTCTGCTGCTCAGTCTATTATTACTTGGCTGTTTGGCTCCCAAGAAAATCTTCCAGCGGGAAAGCATAAATTCAAACGGAGCGTTTCGTTTCTTGGTCAATACTGGTTTAGTTATTCATTTTGGTGGCAATTTCTGAAGGTTTTTGGATTAGACAACTGCATTCCTCAATATCCGGTTCACTCACTTGGGTTCTTGAAGCCACTGCATTCCTCAATAAGTGTGTGGTTCGTGTTCTTCCTTTTCTTTTTGTATTTCTAAATGGTCTTAATCAGTTTTGCACGAATTGCTGTTTGGATTGGGTTCGGAAAAAGCTGGTTCTTGAATCGAATGCATGTCTGCGCGTTGCAGTTCCATTATGGGTTCCTTACACTTTGAAATGTTTCGATTTCTTGTATGGTCAAAGGCTTGCACTATATGGATTCTGTGCTATTTCGACTTCGACCAACTCCATTTTAGACTTTTAAAGCTTTTGATCTGGGTGCTTCTATTTAGTTTTCCTTTTTTATCTTATCTTTGAATCAACTTATGCGCGATAGCTAATATGTGTCAGTCTTTTTCTCTGGTTTTCTTTTGGGTTTGATTCTCTTTGGTCGACTTGTCAAATTTTTTTTTCCAGTTTTTCCCTACCGCGGTTCCGAAATTGTCGACATCGATTCTAAATAGTCTCCCTCTTTGCAGTTTTTGATGAGTTTGATCTGGCTTCCATAAAAAAAGAAAAGACTAATTTGATTTGATATGTTTCTTTGTTTTCTTTCTTCTTTTGGTTTCCAGTCTGCCTTTTGGCAACCGCTGTTCGGTGATGATGCTCTTATCACGTGCAGTCAAGTCATATCTTTGACGTAATACTTTTCCAAGAAATTGACAATAAAAGTTGATCATAATGTAAAGTTGGAACTTGGAAAAGTAATATCAATTAAATTATTTGAAAATTTGTGTCCTTTTTTTGGTGGTCACTGTGGATGTGGGGGATAGCAAGAAAAGATGTCTGAATTTTTAAAAACCTTTCATTTAGCATCTACTGTGGTTTGTAACTTTGTGTCATTCAAGAATCTTTTTCTGATTGGGTCCATACGTTTGATGATTCCCACATGCTTTGTTTCTCTCAACTATGTCGATTTAGAAGTGTTCTATACAACCACCTGTTGCCCACACTTTTTGTTACAGGAGAAGTACTGCATATTTAAATAGATTATATAAAAATAACTCATAAATTAATTTAATTTTATGTGATTTATTATATGATAAATAATCTGACACAACACGTCAAAAAATGTTATTTTATAAATTTACTCTTATATAATTCTTTTATAGTTAAAATATTTATCTTCTTTCAAATATCTGTTTGGTGAAATAATTTCTCTCAATGAATAATGTTTGGATTTTCCTTTGCACCATACGATCAATAATTTGTAGTATCCAAATAGATTTTAGTGCCTTTTCTTTTTCTTTTGTTGCGTAGGTTATTCATGGATTTTTCTAGTCAACACAATATTTTCTACATAGCGAGAGGCAGCCATGTTCTCGTCATCTTTGGATACTGCCTCTATAATTCTCACATTAGCTTTTCATTTTAACGCTTTGGATTCTTTACGATGTTATCAACAACGTGGGCCATCAACCTTCTGTTTGAAAGAAAATGTTATTGTGACAATTGAATTGGTTCTTGAAAACCAATATGTATTCTGCGGTTAAGGTTGCTCTGCTTTTATTGTTCGACCAATCGTTTTAGTAAGGTTTACATCGCAGCATACATCATGATTCCTATAAGGATTGTTATCTAAACCACCACTATTGTCTTTGCGATCAACTAAGCTGTTTCCAATACATTGACCGACACTTTGGCTGTCACATATTCACAGTCTTCAACTCTATGCAATGGTCTAGTTGCTAGTTTTTAGCTTTACATAACTTCTGCCTTCGCCTATTACATTTGTTGAATAAAATTTCTTTTTACTTAAAAAAAAAAAACCGAAAAAAAGTTTGCATCTACTTCGTTGTGAAATATGATGTTGAAGTTGACCACAAAGTTGAGCTTTTTATTTACCACTAATTCTAATAATGGCTTTAAAAAATTTTCCCTTATACTCTTAAAAACAGAGGACACTTTTAATTTTACCAAGCCATTTTCTGTGGAATTAACTTCACTTAATTGGAAGAAGACTGAACAACAAAAGTAAGAATAGAGTGAGAGGTCACATAAAGGGGAAACACAAGTCTTTTCTTCCTCTTTTCACTTTAGAAAAATGCCAACCATGCATTTTTAGGCATATCACATTGGGTGAGCATAAATATTCTCGGCTTTTGTTTTGGAATTCATTGCTTCAAATTTTTACAGGGTTATGTCTTAGATGTTAAGAGTTATTTTCCAAACGATTTTATATGACCATGTTTTCGATATTTTCATCTGTGTAGTTCCATTCAAATTATTTCTGGGATCCTTGTTACATGAGCATGCATTTGGCAGCATCAGTTATCATTGAATCCTTGCCTTTTGCTGGTCCATCTCTCTCTCTCTCTCTCCAGATAACAGTTGTTGCCTCAGCCATACAATTGCTATGGGCATGATAATGTGTATGGAGTCTACTCTTGTTCTATACGAGCAACCTTCTGATGTTGCATACCCAACTGCTTTGTAGTTAACATGTTTTTATGGTCATTAGTTTTCACTTATCAAAAAAATTTGTCAGGTGCCCTGCATTTGATGTACTGCTTGCTGAGTGGTAGTGACAAGAAGACACAAAGAGGTGGTTTTTATCGATAAAAGGTTGGGTGAAGAAGATATCTGAGATTAATCTGTTGCTCTTCACCTCTGTAGCTTAATCTGCTGCACATTCTTATATAGTTTTTGCAATATAAGTGGTGCTACAAATCTTGATTGATGGACCTAAAGTCAAATCATGCTGCTCCTGTTCTTACCGATCCTGCTGCTCCCATAAACAAGTCAAGACTAGGCATGCATTCCAGTCTGTTGCCTTATTCACCTTCACTAGCAGTTTTCCCTCCAGGCTTTCTTTTGACAATCCCTAGAAAGAAAACTGGAATACTTGATGAATTTCGATCTAGCATCTGGCTGGATGCCATGAAATCTTCATCTCCTCCTCCTAAGAAGATAACCAAGGATGTTAGCAACGAGCATTCATCAACTGATGCTGATGTTGCATACAATGCCTGGATGGTATTTTGCACTCCTCTCGCTAATGTTCTCTTTTTTTGTTCACTTTTATTTTATTCCTTTCTGTAATTTGTAGGTGAGATGTTTACGCAGTTCTCTGCACGTTTCTATTTTACCTTTGCAGGCTAAGTATCCATCGGCAATTGCGTCATTTGAGCAAATAGCAAATCATGCAAAAGGAAAGAGAATAGCATTGTTTCTGGATTATGATGGGACACTTTCACCAATAGTAGATAATCCTGAATGCGCATTCATGTCTGATGCTGTAATATTTTTCTTCTCATTAAAAACATGTGAAAAGTTTTTTTTCAAGGTTATGTTCTTCTTTCTTTCTCCTCCTTCATTTTGTCATTCTGACTTTGTAGCCTTTTCAGATGCGTGCTAATGTAAAAAAGGTGGCAAAATACTTCCCAACAGCAATAATTAGTGGAAGAAGCCGTGAAAAGGTAATGGGTTGGCTTCTTTTTAAGTAGTTTTTCTTAAGAGGAAATTTCACTTTGAACCCCTAAACTACCACTTTTCATTTTAGCTTATTTAATTTTTTCAAACTGCACCACAAATTACCAAAACCAACAATTTTCACCCCACATTTTTTAGGATGTCAGTGCTGAAAATTTTTAAGTTAAAAAAAAAAAACTAATAAAAATTGGGCTACTGGGTAGCCACAGTTCACCCCACTTTTTTGTTGTTATTATTGTTTTCTTATTTGTTATTTTATTTTCATTATTTTATAATCGTTTTTAAATACTTAAGTGTATTGAGTTATTTACACGTGTAGTGAGTGCATTTTTGATAATTTATTTATAAAAAATCTGGGATTTCACTATGCCGGATGCAAATTGGAAAGCTGTGGTTGTTTAAGATGCAACTTTTAGCTTTGGTAGTTTGTGGTGAAATTTGAAATAGGATGGGTGCAAATCAAAAAATTATCTTTTTCTTAATTACATATTCCATTGCATTTGTCTGTTTATTTACTTTTGAATGTCAAATGTTATGACTGTGGTCATTGATTTTGACAATTGCTCATCCCACACCCTTATTCGTTCAGGTTTATGAGTTTGTAAGGCTAACAGAACTCTATTATGCGGGTAGTCATGGGATGGATATCATGGGTCCTGTTAGAGAACACATATCTAATGACCTGCCCAATTGTATTAGATCGATGGATGAACAGGTACTGGCCTAATAAACTTCTTTATCTGACATCTCTCTTCGCTTTTCTTCAAGATATATATTTACATAACTTTTGTCTGATTTTGATTACAGGGTAAGGAAGTTAATTTGTTCCAGCCTGCTGGTGAATTTTTACCTGTGATTGATGAGGTGTGCAACTGTCTTGTCTTCAATTGCTTGAGTTCTAGGAAGTAGAAGTTGTTCCAATCTTTCACTCTATCATACCATTCTGATTTTTTCATGTTTGAGCAGGTTTTTAGATCCCTTGTTCAATGCACCAAAGATATTGTAGGAGCAAAAGTTGAGAATAATAAGTTCTGTGTCTCCGTACATTACCGTAATGTAGATGAGAAGGTATGACTTTTTATTGAGCAGCCAAGATTTGGATGCATTGCTCAGTTACTTGCATAGTTAGCCTAATCAGTGGGAGGTCTCTTTTGATTTACTTATTTACTCTTCTTTTTTTGGCACTTGATTTGGATTTTAATATCCAGAGTTGGACTGTAGTAGCTCAACGTGTCCATGACGTTCTAAAAGACTACCCACATCTGCGTTTGACTCATGGTCGCAAGGTATTCTCTAGAGCCAACGTCTGACCTGATAAATACTTTCATTTTCAGTTGAAGCCTTTCTGCTTATGCCATACAGAATTTTATTCCTCTAGTTTGAGTTATATTTTTCTCATCTTTAGGTTTTAGAGGTTCGCCCTGTGATCAATTGGGACAAGGGAAAAGCTGTCACGTTTTTACTGGAATCACTTGGTTAGTTAATTTTTGCTCCAGATGCTTTGTTTACTGACCTTTAATAGCCTTTGCATCCAGCCAGCATACTTAACTACGAAAATAATTGTTTTAGGGTTGAGTCACTGTGATGATGTGCTCCCCATATATGTTGGAGATGACCGGACAGATGAAGATGCATTTAAGGTAATATATAACTTACCTTGAAGTTAATACTCTTCATGAGTTCATGAATTATCTAAACAATCAAATCAATCGTGTATAAGGTTTTGAGAGAGGGCAATCGAGGTTATGGGATTTTAGTTGGTTCTGCTCCGAAGGAAAGCAATGCAGCTTACTCGCTGAGGGATCCATTGGAGGTATACGTTTTTCTTTATCTGAAGTAATTCTTTTGTAGACCTTGTTTAAGATCATGGATGCTACCATGAAAGTCACATCCATAATATATGAAGAACAAGATTTTCCTTGGTATATTTTAGTATAGAATGTAAAATCTGGGGAAACTGGCTCTTTGCTTGCCCCTTTTATTTGTGAGTGGTGCACATAGGGGCAGACCAAAAGTTCAAAAACTTGCTTTAGTATCTGTCAAAATACTTAAGGTCCTTCAACATATCTTTGATAATGCCTGCGTACTCATATGGAGGGGGACTTGAAGAACTTGCATATTTTTATAGTGATGAACATTTTGGGTTTCTATGTTGTTGCATTCAAGGTTTTTGACGATGGTGTTATCTGGAAATGCAGGTCATGGAATTTCTCAAGTCACTGGTGACATTGAAAAAGTGAAGTGCTTTATAAATATTTTGACAGATACAAAGAGTAAATTACTCTAATATACATATACATCACGTTTTGTGTTTCTAGAGAATATATGGAGAGGTTTTGAAGTTGGATACTTACTACATTCATCAGTGTTGAAAGTGAAACACAGCTCAGAGCTTCTTGTCTTAATATATATATATATATATATATATATATATATATATCCTGTTATTGGCTCTAAGGATGCCTTCATATCTTCATGCACAAGTGTATAAATTATTCATTACTTAGAAACATTTGTTAATTCTTTTCAATATTAATATTTGAATGTTCATAAGATTTTCATGTATCATTATTCCCAATGTGGTGTTTTTGTAAACTAATGATACTCCTATGACTATTTTGTATGTTAGATTACAAAAATGCTTTCTATCTACAATAGAGTTATAAAAAGGAAATGAATGTTACTCATATTCAATAATTTCATCATATGCATCCAAATTTGTTCAACCATTAATCCTTATCAGCCTTGAGATTCTTCATGAATCCTCAAATATTTTTCAAGAAATTTGTTCTTGCAATTAAAATTGTTTTGTATTTAAGAAGATGATGAAAATGTTTGGACGAAATTTAACCAAAAAATTAAGGGAAAAAAAACCCAAAACATCGATTCAAGCCCATTGATTTGGGGGTACTCCTGTCCAATTTAATTTGCCAATTTTTTGAATAGGATAAAGACACAAAAATAAAATAAAGGAAAGGGATGTTTGAATAAGGTTTTCGTAATAATAACGTAATGAAAATTTTTTTTCATTAATTACTATTTATCATTTTACATTTTATAAAAAATATTATTATATTTTATAAAAAAATTATAAACGTGAGGGGGTGGAAAATGTATAATATTCCTCTGTCATTATATACATCAAAGATCACACGCTGAGATTACATACGATTATGGGGGCAGTGGGGCTCACAGAGGTGTCGGCCTCTCAGGCTGTGCAGTGCAGTCCGCGCAATTGTAAACTTCGTTAAGAAAATGGACGAAAATGTGAACGTTAGAAACGCGTAAGAAAATGGAGTGAAAGCTTTGGACGCCGAAACTTGTGCGAACATTTGGAGGCTGACTCTTGGCTCTTACTTTCACGATTCCCACCATCCCATCTTCACCTGCGACCGGCTCCACCCGGTTCTTAAACGTCTTGCAGATCAAACTTATTAAAATAAGAAGAAATTAAAGTGGGTTGTAACTTGTAAGAAGTAAGATAATAAGATCAACTTTCTTAAAAAGAAAAAAAGATAAAAAGAGAAAAAGATTCAACTGGCTTAGCGAGTTACCGGTAATGGGACGTTGAGTAGGCTCGAAAGTTCCAAAAACAGAGATGTGTTTTGTTTTCCGGCGACCCTCTGATACCCTACCGGTCAGGAGCGTCATTCTTTCTAGCAAGGAGCTTCAGATAATAACGTCTCTTCCTCTCTCTCTCTCACTGTTTGATTATGTAAAACACCACCAAATCTCGAAGGATTTTGCTTTGCCTTGCCTTTCTCTGCGCACATCCGTAAACGGTAAACCCAAGAGTTCATCAATGGCTCATCCTGGGATCTCCCGGTTTTGTCTGTTTTCTTTGGTCCACATTGCTCTGCTTCCAAGCTTATGTTTTGCTGCTGACCCCTATGTCTCCTATGACCTTCATGTCTCTTACCTCACTGCCTCCCCTCTTGGCGTTCCTCAACAGGTTCACAGTTCACTTCCTAACTCTCTCCCACTCTCTTTATTGTTAGTTTTTAGTTTTTTTTTTTCCACGCGGGTGTGCGTTTGTTCCTTCGCAGATTATAGACGGGGTAATTTCTTTTTTATTCAGAGCCTTGTTTTTGGTTTCATTTTCAGATGATTTTTTATGTGGGTGTTGTGTCTTTTTATGTTTTTCTTGCCAATCAATGGTATATGTTGTAAGTGTTTGTACTAGAGAAACGGGTTTCGAAGTAGTTGGGTCCAAGACTCCAAATATGTAATTACTTGGTAATTTCTTCATGGGTTTTACAATTTTTATAGACATTTTTTTGTTCATTTCCTACAATTTGCATCACATATATTTATGTGCTTCACATCTGATACTGTAAATTGTTATTATCGGAAGAGATTAGAGCTCAAAGATGTTGCCCATGAAGAAAACGAGTACAAAAATTAAGATTGCAAAATGACCAGAAAACCCCCTAAAAAAATTTTCGCACTCATTTTTTTCTTTTATTTTCTTTATTTTTTGGGTGTGGTCCTCCTTAAATTTGTTGTGAGATCATGGTGCTTGTGTTTTGGATTCTTTTTTTAAACTCTATTTCTTCAGTTATCTGTATTGAGTCTTTTGTATGTTGCTGAATTAGATTTGGGTTTTTTTGGGGTGGTCCCCCGTCGTCCTCCAATCTTAAAGATGTTGTTAGATCATGGTGCTTGTGCTTCCGCGGGGGGGAGGGGGGGCGGGTGGGGGAGTCTCTTGCATGTTGCTGAATTGGATTTGGATTTTTGTGTACAGTTTTTTTTTTTGTTTTTTTATAAGTAATTTTTGTGTACAGTTAATGTAGCTTATAACCCTACGTTTCATTCTAGATTATGATTAGTATGTTGTGACTTTTTTTTTTGTTATATTTTTTATTCGTTCCTCTTCAATTTTATTTTGAAATGGTCAAATTCCCAATTGTTATCAAATCATGAATAGTCATGTTGACAGAATCTGAGTAGCTTAAATTTTTTCAATTAATTTCTGTCTGCAGGTTATAGCAGTAAATGAGAGATTCCCAGGCCCTGTAATCAATTCTACTACTAATAACAATGTTGTTGTCAATGTATGGAATGATTTGGATGAGGAACTCCTAATGACCTGGTTGGTTTCAGCACATATCATTATATTAAACTCTTTTTTCTTACAAAAAATAAACATGAACTGTATTTGGAGTGCTATGAAAAATATGGGATTAATGGTTGTTACAGGTCTGGAATTCAAATGCGGCGAAATTCATGGCAGGATGGTGTTCTTGGCACAAATTGTCCCATTCAGCCCAAAAAGAATTGGACTTATCAGTTTCAAGTAAAGGATCAAATTGGGAGCTTTTTCTACTTCCCATCTCTCAAGTTTCAGAGAGCATCTGGTGGCTTTGGTCCTTTCATTATTAATAATAGGAATATAATCCCTATTCCTTTTGCACAGCCAGATGGCGATATTGTCATTATGATTGGTGACTGGTATACCCGGAACCATAAGGCCAGTATTTATTCTCTGTCTGATGTATGCTTACGAATGTAGCACTGGGATTGTAGCAACTAACTTTACTGCTGTCTTCTTTTTTGATTTTAGGCATTGCGGTCAGCCCTTGATGCTGGACAAGACCTTGGGATGCCTGATGGAGTTATCATCAATGGAAAGGGACCTTATCGATACAATACCACTCTTGTACCTGATGGCATTGAATATGAAACCATTCGTGTTGATCCGGGTAGTTTTTTCTGGCATTAATAGTAAACATAGGTTGAACCATTTTCATTTTTTGTTTTTCACCATATGGAAACTTATCGGCTTCTCTTGCCTCGTGGGTGAATATCTCACATATGGTCATCAGTCATTACCCAAGTTTCTCTTTATATTTCATGTCCTAAATTTGTTAACTTTGTTGCAACTTGGAAGTTTCATTTTAATCTACCACTTTCTTGACCTGCTTTCATCATAAATTTAAAATTTAAGCCTTTTGAATTCCAAACAAAGTTTCATATGGTTTCCAGTGGCCTATAAAAAGCTTACTTCTGCCCTACTGTTAACATAGTTGGTATTAGTAAGATTGTAGAAATCTGGAGAACGCACATACATGTGGATGTAGGGAGTGTCCATGCTAAATTTTATTTTAGTAATTTTATTTTCCTGAATTTATTGATATGGCTTCCTTTGTTTTTCATGTTTCCTGGCAAATGGTTTCATCTGGTTAAGTATTAATTGTTCATAGAATTTTGTTTTGCAGGCAAAACATATCGACTTCGTGTGCACAACGTTGGAATTTCAACTAGTTTGAACTTTAGAATCCAAAACCACTTTCTGATTCTTGCAGAAACAGAGGGACATTATACAGTGCAGCAAAACTTTACAGACGTAGATATTCATGTTGGTCAATCTTATTCTTTCTTGGTCACCATGGATCAGAATGCAAGTTCTGATTACTATGTTGTTGCAAGTGCTAGGTTTGTGAATGAATCACTTTGGCAGAGAGTGACTGGTGTTGCCGTTTTACACTATTCCAATTCTAAAGGACCGGCAACAGGTCCTCTACCTGATCCACCAAATGATACTTATGACAAGTCAAGGCCACTAAACCAGGCAGTAAGCATCAGGTTTGTTTTTGTAACGCCATAGTTGTTCTGGAGTTTGATATCCTGGATGGCTTGGTTTCTTGTGATACATGACATTAATACCCCAGATTTAGAATGAGAAGGTGGTGAACAAGATAGCACATTGCCAGGGAGAAGTTCCTGCTGTTTATATTGATTTGATTCCAAGGAGTTTTAATCGTTGACCAGTTCTTTTAGACTATAACCCTAGATGTAGTTTGGGTTTTCCTTGAATTGTTATAAACACTAGTAAGCATAAAATTACAACGATTTAACCAACCACTTTCCCAGGTGGCACAGTTAGATTGAATTCATGCCTAAAAGTTTATAAATAACTTGTTGCTGAAGTTGATGTAATTCATGGTTTAAGTTGATGCCTGTAAATGATGGGACCACCACTTTTTGACCTGCTTTCCCTTATTTTCATTTTGATTTAAGTTTCAGTGGAATTATTGCGACAATAGTTTACTATTGAATATATGTAAATTTAAATCTCCATTCCATATTGTTTAGGCAAAATGTATCTGCTAGTGGAGCTCGCCCTAATCCACAGGGATCTTTTCACTATGGGTCAATTAATGTGACGGAGACATATGTGATAAAGATTGTGCCGCCTGTACAGATCAATGGGACACTTCGAGCTACGCTCAATGGGATCTCATTTGTCAATCCTAATACACCAATCAGGCTTGCTGATCAGTATAAAGTGAAGGGAGAATATAAGCTTGATTTCCCCAGCAGGCCACTTAACAGAACCCCTCGGATAGACAGATCTGTTATTAATGCGACTTATAAGGGATTCATAGAAGTAATCTTCCAAAACAATGACACCGTTATGCAGAGTTTTCATATGGATGGATATTCCTTTTTTGTAATTGGGTATGAATCTTTTCTTTGTTTATACAGTCTCTCATTGCCATAAGGTTAATAAGCATTGTGAGAAATTGATTACATGAATGCAGGATGGATTTTGGTGATTGGACAGAAGAAAGTAGAAATAGATATAATAAGTGGGATGCAATTTCTCGCTGCACTACTCAGGTTGGTTTTTTCATGTAAACATTGGTTTTCTCAACTAATTCACTGCACCCTATTTCTTATGCTGTAAGCGGGTATGTTAGATGGATATGGTGAACTTTAGGGAAAAAAGAAAAAGAAAAATGAGAAAGGATATGGCGAGTTTTTGGGCCTGAAACTTTGCCTGAATGTTTAGTAATGAGGTGTGATATAAGGGTTCTGGCCTGTTATACAATCCATGAAAGAACTGTGAACAACTAGTTCTCTACAGAGATATGAGAATATATTTCTCTTAATTGTTTGAGTTGCGTATTAAACTCACAAAAATCTTGAGGACCTTGTGACTGAGAAAAATGCTTCTTTTATTGTGCTTATGTTGTAACTTGTTAATGAAGGTTTCTGTTGCCAGCTGTTTTGAATCATTAAGGGGCTAAAATCGCAAATAGCCTAGCTGCATTGCATGTCTTGTGTTAAACTCAGTCTTACTGTTGTGCAGGTTTTCCCTGGGGGTTGGACGGCAGTCCTTGTCTCTCTCGACAATGTTGGAACATGGAACATCAGAGCAGAAAATCTTGATAGATGGTATCTAGGGCAAGAAACTTATATGAAAATTGTCAATCCTGAGGAAAATGGTGAAACAGAGATGGCTGCACCTGGGAATGTTTTATACTGCGGTGTACTCCAGCAATTATCAATGTATATGACTAAAAACTTTAAAAATAGAACTCTCTTTCTCTCTCTCAAACATAATTTTCTGAAACTCATAATTCTGTGTTTGTTCTCACCTTAGGGATCAGACCAACTCTGCAGTATCACTTCCACGGGGAAGCTCAAAGCTATATTTCTGTCTGGTGGTGGCATTTTTCGCTATGATTGCCCTTTTTAGCTAAGCTTTGCTGCTGCATTGGTAAGTTCTGCCATTACAGGAAGTTACGGCTTGTTCCGGGTCGGACATTACTGTTGAGTTTGCGAGACATGGTTAGTTTAGGTGCCCATAATGGTTTTTGTCAGTACATTATCTGAGGTTCAAACGACACTTGTTTCCTTTCTTCCCGATCCCCCTCCACCCAAAGTAACCCTCCATGATTCCTTGTACTTCTTAAAGTTACACTGACTATGATTGATTCATACTTAATAGCATCATGCGACATTTTTCTTACTCGAGTTTGTTTTATCCTCTTTGTTATCATTGTGTTCCTATATCGAGGAAACGGTTTGAGTAGATATGTAGCATACCATGCCTCCATATGCAAATATTCCAATTGATTCATGGAACACTTGTTATTGTTTGTCTCATTGTTCCATTCAATATGAGTGGTCTGTCTCCAGTAAAATAGAATGATCGAGTTTCAAGTTGTTGCTCACATGCCCCTCCACTATAATTGTATCATATACTTGGATGTCACATCAGGAAAATGATGAAATAAGGCTAAAGTATTGTGGATGGCATATGAGGGGACACGCTACTCTGTTTTATTCCATGTCATTTTGGTAGAATTTGAACTGTTCCATGCCTTACATTGGATCATCGCGAATGCAGTCCGGGTCAGATATCAATATGGTTTGGGCCCTCTCAGTATGGTTCATCTGTGGATTGAAACACAATGGGCTAAAGCGGGCTGAGCAAGATTGTCTGGGCCAGGTTGGCTCTGCTGGGTCAACTATATATTATCTCAACAATTTGAACCTTCTCCGGCTTGTGGAGAATGTAATTGACCTCCAAATAGAATATAGAATTCCTATCATCGTATATATAGATAGACACATTTATCAAAAAAAGAATTAACGTCACCGCCCCAACTATAAGGTTTCATGAATATATGTTCGGAAGGGGGCCGGGGAATTTTCTGGCATGTTGTAGGGTTTCTTGTGAATTAATAAAGAACATTATCTAGTTTGATAAGGTGCCTTTACAAACATGTTCCACTGATGTATGAGTATAAACAAAGCTATATATTATATATTCTTGCATAATTAATTGTATAATAATACAAAGTATCAACTCTCTCTCTCTCACACATACACCAGATGGCAGATTAGTAAACTAGTTTATATTTTGTTTAAGAGAAATGATATTTACAGTCGTGGAGTGTCCAAACGTTGCATAATCTCTTTGAAAAAAATAGTAAATATGAGAACCACATGAAAAAAAAACTAATTTTGTATTAGTGGATTCCACTTTTTTAAAACGATTGTATGGCGCTTGAGCATTTCATGATTGTACGTAGGTCACTCTTTGTTTAAACTTAATTCATTTATTACTAAATAAACCGAACTCAACTTAAGGCATGATCATTTTAAGGGAGATGCAGAGCTCGATTGTTGCCCCCTAATGAGCAGTACATCAAGCTTGTTATTTTGTATTCTTTTGGTCACAGGAGGTTATAATTATCGTAGTAGATAGCAAGATGTTGAAATGAATCCGTCATGGACTTATTGTTTTACTGCCCAATGAAATGAAATAAAGAACGCGGAACAATGAAGATTTTCTTCGAGTAAAACACAAAAAAGAATGTAATTTACATCCTTTTATTCTGCTTGAAAGAACAAAGAATTTCTTGATCGATCTGTACTTTCTTTAATTCCATATGGACGTAATTTGAACTTATTACATAGAATAAAACAAATTAACAATCACCAAACAAATCGGAATCACAATTAATGCAGAGCACTGTTCAATTTTATCAGAGACCAGCAACAAATGGCACCCCAGTTGCCGACAACCATGACTGCCCAGCGATAAAATTCTCAACCGTGAATTGAGAAGCCACGCTTGCACTGGTTATAACATGATAACCGCTCCAATTCACTCTTTGACTCGTCGAAGAACGAGGGCCGATATTCTTGTACTCCCCATAATACAATGTATCAAGCGCAAAATCACCATCCCATTCCAGCCAGCCCGCTGGATCCACCAAAGTGTCGATATAAGTCTGCATGAAAACCGTTCGCGAGTACACCTTCCATGGTCGACCCAGGTACGATTTCACTGAGCCAAGCGCCGGTACGAGGTCTGCTGCGGCCATGACTCGTGAATTATGGATCGAAATCCCTGTGTTTTGATTAGGGTCGGTCCTGCCTTGGGCCGTGACCGTGTTCTTTTGCCCGCTCATGGGTTTCCTTGCATAGATCATGCAGTTTTGGAGCACTACTGCGGCATTTCCAAAAATGAAATCTACTGTGCCATAGATGTAGCACTCTTTGTAAAACTGGCGCTGTGAGTGGACGTAGAGGGTGTCTTGGTATCCTTCGAAGCCGCACCGGTAGAAGACCGAGAGGTCTGCACCTGACCTGAGTGCCACTGCTTGATGGTTCTCTGGACCGGCAGTGTTACGGAATGTGATGCCACGAGCAATGAAACCTTCGGCAGTCACCGCTGATGATGGTAATAAAATCATAGGAATTAGTAATAAATTATTTTGAGGCAAAAGATAAGAGTATACATTGCTAGAGATCAATGTAATTATATCCATGTAGCATGGTTTGTGGATATCATATCATGCATGAAATCGAATAATTATATGTAAAATGATTTTATTTTCTATGTTTATTCTAATTTTGAAAGAGAGCGAGAAAGAAATGAGGTTCCCTTACCAACTGTTGCAGAATTGAAAGTTGTGGAGCCTCCGACAACACTCCTGCTACCTGTAATAATGGTCCACCTCAACCCATCACCAAGCAACATAATGTTCTTGAATTGACTTCCCATATTTAGGTTCTCCTCGTACACACCTCTCTTCACATGTATTACAAACCTTCCACTCCCACTCCTATCTGCCGCTGCGTTCAAAGCTTCGGTAATAGTTTTGTAATCCCCCGATCCATCTTGCGCCACTACCAGGTCTGCAGCGGGGGTTGAAGATTGTAACAACTTCCTGTCACCGGTGGAAAGCCAGCTCGGAAAGCCATCTTTGTATCTTTTTGTTTCTGGTGGGAGTGAACCGTTGTTAATGGATAAAGTGTTGCTTATGAGGAATGAAACATTGTTGGACATGAGGGGCAATATATTGTCTCGAACATTTAGCTCTGCAAAGCCGGCTCTGCACGTTTCAAGGTTTGTAAGAGCAGTGCTGAGCCAGGTCTGCGCGTCATAGTCGGTGCACTTGGTGGCGGGGTCCTCGGTTTGGTTGAGCAGGGTGATGGTTTCTTGATAAAGCTGCAAACAATCAGCCCATGCAGCCTTTTCCTTCTTGTTCTGGCACTTGGACCCAAGCCACTTGTTGTGACTTTGAGCTTTAAGGGACTGATCCAAGGCTATATTGACTGCGGCTTTCTTGAACTCGGATTTTGATTTTGGTAAATGACCGGTGAATTTGGGATTGTGGCTCATGTAGTATTTGCAAGTTTTAGGGTGCGGGGTTTTGCTGCACCACGAATCTATGCCATTAGAGACACTACTCGACAGGGTGGAGGAAAGGAAGGAAAGTAAGGTTAGGGATACTAATAAGAATAAGACAAGAGGCTTTGCCATTGATGGACCTTTTCTCTTTCAAATTATGGGTTTTCAAGGGATGTGTGAGACATGTTTATATGGGGATCAAAAGAGTACATGCAGCTTGTTGGAGACAGGTTGGCTTAGTTTGAACATGGATGTTGAAAGTGATGGTAAACGAATCGAAAATGGATGCATGAATTCTATTTTACAGCTGCGGCGGGCGCGTCCCATATGTTTTACCCAAACCGATTCTTTGATCAATAGTCATGATCTTATGATTATTGATCATCTTTTGTCTGTATATAAATGTTGATATATAATATATTTATATATATATATTCTTTACGTACGCGAATTGGATATGACACAGTCATGTCATTATTATCAAAACATCTAGCAGCTATTATCATAATCTAATATTATATATATAGTGTGTTGTGATAGTCATACATATATATATGATATGCGATATATTGTGTTGACCGAGGAATTAATTAACATTGCAAGTATCACCTAAATGCAATAGTACTACGTACGTACTGCTCATGTTATGAGCAGCACATACACATATAATGATATATGTCTTTCTTCCATCTTCCAACCTGTTTTTTCTAATGGCCGCCCTTTGTTTTCCTTGGCTGGCGGTGAGCAATTATTAATTAATAATCGAAGGGAGAGAAAAAAAAGGTACTAAAAATTGTAAAATATGAACCTATCTATGGCTCATGATTGAGAATATAATCACGTCGTGTTTGAAGTGAGTAATTGATCGATAGAGCGCATTGGACTTCCCTGCCTCACTTGTCCAAGAAATACGTTTTGTTTGTTTTTACAGAGAAGAGAAAATGAGTTGAGATTAAAATTAAAAAGTTGAATAAAGTATTATTAGGGGTTTTGCTACACAACCTCCTACTATTCATCCACACTCTACACTCCACATTTTTTAATATTTTTTTTAAATTTTTTTTTGAATTTATTTATTTTTAAATATTTTATTTACTATTCATATAAAAATTATTTAATAAAAAAAATTAAAAATTTTTCTTAAAAAAAGATAGAGTGTGGAGTGTTGGAAAGTTAGGAAGATTTATTGAATTGAATAAGAGTAGTACTACTCATCTACCCATCTATTTCACATACACCACACACACAATGATGTGGCATTTAATTTTTTTTTTAAACGCATGCGGTACCACCTTTTCTTCCCATGCTTCTCTCTTCTCTTCAGAAACCAACTTCCTGTTCGATGAAACCCACCCCCAAAATTTCTGCACCGAATCACCACAAAATTCCTCAAATCTTCCAAACACAAATTTACTTTGAAAAAGCTAAAAAAATACTGAAAAAATAGAAGAAGAAGAATATGGAGATGCTGTGACCCACCGATTTCTTTCACCAAGGTCAATCTTGAACCTCATCCAAGTGATTTTTTTATTTCTTCTGCATTTTTTTTTTATTTCATTAGATTTTTTTTTTTTTGGTTTATTTTTTATCAACTTGTGGATTATAATCTGTCTCCATTTTCTATTGCCTATTCGTGTTTGAAAGGCTCCCAATTTCAAACCAGCAACATATGGGTTTTGAAGTTTAAAACTCCTATGATAGAAGATAACTATTCAAATACGAAGAAAAGATTCAAAGAGCTTGCGAGGTTAGGTAGGTGGTGCTGAAGGTGGCAAAAGGGTTAGGCAAAGCGAAGCCATATCCTGGGCATATGCTAGTGACCGTTTATCTCCATTGTTCTCATTTCGAAGAGAGCAAAACAAACGACAGAAATGTTCTCTTTTATATCATTGAGAATCTACAGACGAAAGAACAAGGGGGGAGAGAGAGAGGAAGAGAGCTGCTGTGTTTTGTAAAACGGGGGGAGAGGGAAGAAAGAGGGAACATGAGGGGGAGAGGGATTCGCTACTGGACCGGATTTGGAATGGACCGGATTTGCCACATCATTAAGTGTGTGGTGTGTGATCTTGAACCGGCTTAGGAATAGAATTTTTCATTGAATAATGTTTTGAACACAAAGTAATTTTATAAAAATAAATTTATAAACTGTTATAAATTGATGTGATACGTTAAATTATAAAATTACTTTTATTATTATAAAGTAGATTTAACGTATTATACGAAATTATATTAATTTATGATCAATTTATTTTTATAAAATGTCTTTTGTCAATCTAACACCTCTCAAACCAATTAATACGCATGCCGGTGGAACTGACTATTAATTTTTGCAAGAATGAATGGTGTTAGATGTTAATGTTGACTTTGAACTTTCCATGCAGGCGGCGCCAAAACGTGTAGACAGAATATGTAACACGTACATGTGCACAAGGATAATTAAGGGAGGCCACAGTCACTTTGATGATTTCGAAGTTCAGGATATGCATGTATAATGTGTGAAGTTCGATCCCTAGTTAGCTTCCTTAAAATATATGAAGATTCCCCGCCCAGCCACGATATTCTTGATTGAAGTATGTCGAAAAAGCTGGGATATATCCATGTTCTTTGCATGATTTCTTATGTATGAGTATATATAGACATCAATAATAGAGTAGTTAAACTGAAAAACCTTTCTTAATCACATCAATAAACCAAATAATTTTATATATGCCTTTTAAAATCCTGATCATTACTAATTATAATATTTATAATTGATGATCTTTTAGGGATCATGAGTCATATATATATTCTTTATGTTTCTAATTATAGGAGTATATATATTATAAATCAATAATAGAATTCATGATGTTAAAACCCTTTCTTAATTAGAGTAAACCAAATAATTAATATGCCCCTTAAATTCCTGGTGATCAACAATTCACTAATCCTAATGATTGATTCACGAGAAATAATATGCATCAGTCATTATTTATTTTCATACCCCACATTTATAACTTTTTCATAAGGTGTGGATGTATTTTTCATAAGATCTGAGAGTGTTTTTCATAGGGTGTGAGGGTGCTTTTGATCATAGGGAGTGGGGTACTGGTGAATAGTAGTTGATGAGAATAATTTTTTTTGATCCATTTTTGTCGCATCATGGGGCTAGCAGCTAGCTAGGATGACGAGGAATTATCATTATCCATGCTTTTTGTGAAAAATAAAAATTATGGTATAGAGTTATATATATATATATATATATCTAACTAGATCATTCTATTCTAAAGCCAATGTGTACCTAGAGCACACCATGCATACCATCATTAAATAAATGGTAAGATTTGATTTGGATTATTTAAGTTTTAGAAATTATATTCATAATAATCAGATTATATATGCTATGTAAGTATTTTAATGTGTGTGCTCTACACGTCGGCTTAAGAATATATATATATACAATTTTTCTATCATAATTAGAGTTTTAATTAGTAGATCATCTTCCTCCGGTCAACCAATATACTTCGAGCTGGATGCAGTAGCACATGATGATCTATGACCAAGAGAGCAAGAGTTCAGATTATTAACCAACAGTACTTTGAGTGCCCGACACATTATTTTGAGTTTAATTTATTTTAGAAAGAAAACCGAATATATAATAGTGTTTTTTTTTTATTTATTTCTAATTAATTTCTCGCATTGCGTACTACATGAGCTATATATCTAATTAATTTGTTCAAAGTCGTTAGCTGAATGGCATGAGAGGTACCACTGCATGCAGCATGCTATTTCTTCAACGCTTTGCCGCAAATATTTGTTTTGGGTGCCCCAATTATTTGACCTTAGAGAGCCTGATGATGATGATTAGCTGGACAACCTGATGATGAATGATGTTTACTGTCATGATCGATCGGTACCCGAAAGGGAATGGAACCTTCGTTTTATATATATTTATTTATAATTCTCATGATCAGCAATGAACATGCAAAGGAAAAATATATTGAAATATAGTACAGATCATCAGATTAGCTGGACAACATTAATTTTGTAGACATTATTAATGCATGCTACTCCCTCGATCGCTTCATCGACGACATTCCCTTTATTAATGTTATTAATTTCTAAGTAGTTGGCAATATTATAATTTTGAGAATTCCTTAGGACCGGTCCGGCTGTTATTAGCCAAATAACAGCCTGCCAATCACTTAGTTCCACGTATGACTTCCATTACACTTATCCTAAACTAGCAAACATCAGAAAAGGGCAATCTCCCTTCTGCGATTTCAACCCGATGGAACTCCCCTCCCCCCCGAAGGAACTCTCCAGGAACCGCGTTGGCTTCGTCGAATCTCAACTCGAAGGAGAACTCCCCACAAATCCAGAACTCCTGAATCTCAACTCTCAAATCTTCTCCTCGTGCCCTCACGAAACCCAGAGCCCATAAACCAGTCCACTGACGTTGACCCTCCTCCTCAAATCACAATCTGTCAAATGTATTTGATTTTAAGAAAATAATTTTTCATTGTTGTTGTTGTGAATAATCAACTCGTTTGAGATAAAAGCTTACAAAAGTGGATTGAATGAGCCAAAGATGAGGAATGAAGAATCGTTGGTATAAAAAAGAAAAAAAAATGAAGAATCGTTGGTATAAAGGAAGAGAAAGGTCGTCAACCGCCGGATTTGGAACTGAATCAATGGTGGATCTCCGTCGCACGGGTTAGGTAGGGGAGTTTTTGGAGATGGGGCTTCGGTAGAAGAGGGAAGAAGAAAAGGGGATGACCTGCCGCCCCGTGAGAAACGTCGCACCATGAGAAACATGCTCGAGTTCTTGCCGCACCGTGAAGTCGAGCTCCGTTGCGGCTCTTGGTTGATCTTCATCGCACAGGTTGGGTAGGGGAATTTCTGGGGTTGGAGGCTTTGGTGAAAGAGGGAACAGAAAGAAGGGCTCGTGTCTTGGGCGGTGCAAATGAGAAAGGGGCTAGTGTGGTCTAGCGTATACATCTTTTCAGTATATTCCTTACGTGTCTTGAGTTGAATGGAGAGCTGGTTTTTGGAGATTAACAACCACACCGGTCTGAAGCGCTTCTCTATAATTTTCGCCATTGAATAATACTTTCATAAAAAATCTTAATTTTATTCTTTAATTTTTGTATTATTTTTGCAAAATCAAAGTATTGTAGTGTGTCAAACTAATTAAGTTAACCGAAAGAAAAGGAAAATGTTAGGTTGCTTTTTGATTTTTGGTCTCTGACTTTGACCCCTAGTATATTTTTGAAAAACCGCACTAGCAGTCGTGATACCTTTACACCTCTTAATTTATTACTGTTTTATTATTCATAGTTATTTTTTTTCTTTTGCTATTTGGATTTAGATTAAAAATCATAGAACACAACATTGTTGCATAATCTATGAAAAAAATAAATTCAACAAACCAACGTAATCATATAAATTAATTAAAAATAAATTTAATTTTTTAAAAATTAACTCAAAGAGCAAAAGAAGACTAATTTTTATTGATTTTATTTTTAATTAATTTACCTGGTTTATTAAATTTCTTTTCTTCTACATTATATAAGAAGGTTTAATTTACATTCAAAAGAGTAAAAAGAAAAAAAAAAAAAAAGAATAGTAAAACACCAATAACTGAACTGCAAGGATATCATTACCCATTTACTCTAAAGTAAAATGCAGAATGGTTCAGATGGGCCTCAAAGACTTTTTAGGACTTCCAACAGATGAACTCGAATGAAGAGCTTGGTCACAGAACGTCCGAACTTTATTATTCAAGTGGAGGAGGTTTGGATGATTTTTTGTAATTTCTAATAGAAGGATGTCACGATGAATCATTATTTACTCTCACATTTTATATTTATAATTTTTTCGTAGGCTAAGTGAGAATATTTTTTAAAAGATGTAGAAATATTTTTATAAAATGTGAGGTGTGGAGTGATAAATAATGATTTATAAGAAGAATTTTTGTTTTAATTTGAGTGTAAAACTTGAAAGAACAGAGTTTTAAAACTTTCACTTACCCTTATAAAAAATTATTATGTATTTTTTGAACATGTGATAAACAATATTGTTTTCATGAATGGACACATATATCGAGTTTTCCGGCTAGACTTTTAGAATAAAGTATGCACTTTTCATGTGTTTAATAGACATTTGTCTTATTTATAAATGTGTTGGAGTTGGGAAATTTTCTCCAATCCAATTTTAAAGAAAAATCCTGTCCAACATTATTTTAATTTGGACTCAGTAAAATATTTTTGCTCAAGAGTAAGGGCTTGTTTGGGATGTGATGAGATGATATTAGCTTAGTTCAAATTTTTTTTATAATTTCTAAACATTACTAAAATAAAAATATTTATTAATTTTAAATTTCAACTTTTTCAATTAATCATTACTTAATTATTATAATTATACCAAACTTTCAAACAAAATATTAAAAATAATATAAATTTTTTCAAATATATGGAGAAAGAGAGGAAAGTGGGAATTAATTAGGACAAATATATTCATTTTCAAAAATTTTACGTGCAATCATTTTTGCGTATTCTTTGTGCACTTTATTAATGTGATTGATTGCGTTATTTTTTTTATATAAAATATTTTTTTAACCAATCACATCAATAAAATACATAAAAATAACTGTGCATGACAAATCTTTTTTTTTTCCTCGGCACCGTGACACGACAAATCAATTAACATAGAGCCAGCACTGACTGCCGGTATTTTTATTTATTGCATTAATTTGAACGCTAGCTGCATATAACAAGTTGACTTGAGAGAATTTTTTAAAATAATAAAAATATATGTGATATGTATGCATACGTAACAAGAGTGGCATTTACGTATGTATATACACGTACGTACTCGTATAACCATCGTATGTGGATATTTAATTATTCTAGAATATTACATATCTACGTGCGCGAGTCAATTGGCCTCTGATGAACGTACGTACGTTACATTTCTTATATGAATATATTTTAATTTTTATTATAGAACATAATCAGCATATATATTGGAATTAGAATCAGTTAAAAGCTCTAAATTAATTAATTTATAACAAAAGGCTGGAATTATGCACAAGCAGGAATCTCAGCAAATGTCTACAAATTAAATATGGTAAACACTTTCCCGGCCCCTCAAATAATTGAAACGTGAATAATATCATAAATGGCCATTACATGTATATATAGCAGTTTAATAATTATTATATGCATTAATGCTGTCTATTAATGGTAAAAAAAAATAGAGTAAAAAATAAAAATGTTTTTCCTTGCAAACAAATAAATAAATCATAATGAATAAAAATTAGTAATTCAATTAATCCTCATACATGGTCACAGGCCGGATTTGAATGGCACACCTGTGGCCGGCAACCACGACGTCCCGGCAAGAAGGTTGCTGACGGTGAAGCGAGATGCCTCTTTTTGGCTAGTAAGGACATGAAATCCAGGCCATCTGACTCTGTATCTTGTAGAAGAAGCTGGGCCAAAATTCTTGTATTCCCCATAATACAAAGTATTAAGTGCAAATTTAGATTTCTGCCATGCCAACCATCCCACTGGACTCACCAAGCTGTCGATGTAAGTTTCCAGATAAACTGTTCGAGAATATTGCATCCAGGGCCTGCCCAAGTAGGTTTTGAATGATCCAACCACGGGCTGGAGGTCCCGTGCTGCCCGCACTTGACATTTGTGGATCGAAATCCCAGTGTTTTGGTATGGGTCGTTTCTGCCTTGGGCTGTGATCACATTGGCTTGGCCCTCCAGTGGCCTCCTTACGTAGATCATGCAGTTTTGGAAGACTACTGCGGCATTACCAAAGATGAAGTCTATTGTGCCGTAGATGTAGCATTGTCGGTAGAATTGTCGCTGGGAGTGGACCATGAGGGTATCTTGGTAACCTTGGAAGGCACAGCGGTAGAAAACAGAGAGATCGGAGGCTGACCGGAGGGCGACTGCTTGGCCTTTTTGGGGACCGGCAGTGTTGATGAATGTAATGTCTCGTGCGATGAAGCGAAGGCCGTCAATTCCTGAGAGTATTGGCCGCATGTCAGTCATTGAGCTAAAGCAAATAGCTATGGAAAAAAAAATCTTCTAAAGTTCTTATATGAATTTAGAACCAAGTATTATCAATGCGTGCATTTCATATATAGGAGATGGAGAAATCAAATCCCTCACCGGCAGTGGCTGAATTGTAGGTGGTGGAGCCTCCTCCAACACTACGGCTGCCCGTGATAATCGTATACTTCATGCCGTCACCAACTAGCATAACATTATTGTTGTTTATGGCAACCTCAATATTCTCCCTATAAACCCCTCTCTTCACATATATTACAAACCTCCCAGTAGTGCTCCTTCTCCTCGCTGCCACATTAATGGCTGATTGAACCGTCCGATAATGCCCCGAACCATCTTTTGCCACCACGAGATTTGCGTTTGCCTTCATCGACGAAACCTGCAACAGTTTTCTTTCTTGCTTCGAAACCCAGTTCGGAAATTCATCTGTATTATTACTTTCTTCGTGCAGAATCACACCATTAATGGCTAAACTATTGCTAATTAGCTCAGATACATTATTGGACAAGATGGAAGGCATTACAGAGTCGGAAACATTCAATTCTAAGGACCCAACACGGCATGTTTCAATATTTGTGAGGGCAGTGCTGAGCCAAGTTTGCGCATCGAAGTCGGAACAGCTCTGTTTGTAACTGTCTAGGCCTTGAAGGGTACGGTTCATTTGGGAAATCGTGTTGCGGTAGAGTTTCAAACAATCTGACCATGCGGCTTTCTGGTGCTCGTTCTCAAGATTCTGCCCCAACCGCTTGGCATATCTTCGTGCAGTTATGACGCGATCCATGGCCACTTGCACCACCATTTTTCGGAAATCAGATCTGTGTTTTGGTGCAAAATGGTGACGGCTGTGTCCCATGAAGTACTGGCATGGCTCTGGATGTGGGGTTCTCTTACACCACCAAGCTATATTGTCACTGGAGGAGTTTCTTGAAAGGGCGCCTGTGAAGAATGTTGCAAAGAAGATTATCAGTATTAAAGAGTACGGACTATTGATGTTCATGGCCATAATTGTGTCTCCCTTCTTTCTATGATTGGCTATCGATCGAGGTTTTTAAGGGTCATATCTTGGCGTTTGGATTCTTTATGTAGAAGAATGAAGATAGGTTGGTGATTGCCTAGCTAACTTGTTTGAAAAATGAATGAAGAATGACAGGCCGCGAAGCATATGAATGCAGATGCATGGCAGAATAATTAAGATATTCCTTGCTGGCTTTACTTATTATTTGGTCTATCTAAATATCAGAAAGCTCTTCTTTGCGTGAATATTGGTCAAACACAGAACAATCGAGGAAGCAAGGGGAAAAGCTGGGATCTCTTACATATATTGAAGAAAAATAAAGTGTAAGTCATCGATCGTTCTAATTAAAACAAAGACATATATATATATATATATATATATATATATGTATGTATGAATGCTAGATACAAGTCTTAGATGTGTGTTAATAATGACGGGACCGTGACTCGCGTACGTACACCAAAAGAAAGTACATTAATTAGTACTTCTTCTAGCTAGATGTTAAGCAAATGGTTAAGTATATAATATTTATATATAAAAGAACATGATGATATATATTCATGTACTTTTGTTGGGGGCGTTCTTGATTATATTCGAAGTAACAGTTTCTTGGAAGGAATTGAAATTCACTCAAACTGGCTAGATGTGAAGATCAGACCTGAAATTGGGGTTAATCCATGTGCATTCTAGTAGTTGATCGTAGAGTAAGCAACGAAACTCTTAATTATTTCATTTTCGCGCGTAACTTCAGAGAAATACTTGCAAGGCCAGATAGCACGCACTAATAAATGACTATATTTTATTTATAATTTTTTTTATCCGTGTGAGAATTTCTTTGAAGAAAGTTGGAAACTTGTTACGGATTCTCATTTTACATCATGATGATCTATATTTATTCAATCATGATATTATAGCTTGGGAGAGAAGTTTGCATGTGAATTAGGATATAACTTAAACCTGTAAGCTGGTTGACTTTACTCTGGATATATAATTAATCAACTACATTAATATTTAACGGATTAATGCTCTCATTTATAAGATAGCTATATAATATATATAATATATATATATATATATATATATATATATATTCTTATACATATATATAGAAAGACGATGATGAATGCATTTTTTCTCCTCTAGTTTCCATCTATTATATGTGTGTGTGTGTGAGTGTTTAATCATTAATAAGGATCAAACAGAAAATAGTCGGAAATGCTTATATATAGTACATAAATATATTCTATATATATATATATTATATATCAGTAAATTATTAAAAGCGAATTAAGGACTACTATATATTAAATGATCTGTAAGATATATTAAAAAGCTAATTAATTACAAGTATTCCAGAGATACCAATATTAATTACCATATATAAATGATTATGAGTTCATGCATGCATGTATGGTTTTAATTTATATTTATGAAAGAATATTATTTTATTATATAGTATTAATTATTAGTGAATGACATAGTGGTTTGCAACTTACGATGACCGTCTTTCTACGCTAACATGACTTCATGTGATCGGAAGGAAGTGGGAGGCCGAAGCTGGAAAGAATAAGGAGCTGGATTAGAAAATCATGGTCTCTCTCACGTTTTGTGGTTGAAAATGCTTGGTCGGAAAGGAAGAGGATCGAGTTAGGGGCCAACCCTTTGTATAATTTTCAAGAAAAAGAAAAATACTAACACATGAACGGCCTGATCAACAATTCCAAAATTGTTTGATTATGGGGAAAAAAAGGAAAAAGAGATGAAGAAGAAATTTAGTTGTCGGGGATCAATGAGTATATATATATATATATTTCAGCTTGGAGATAAACAAAATGAATGGTACTAGCTGCTACTTGAAGGCTGGCCATGATCCTTTCGGACTTTCCTTTGAACTTTTTTAAAAAGTAGAAGCACTTTGGAAAACAGAAAAAGCAACCCCAACATTCCAAATGATATCTAGCCAATCTATATATATGTAGACATCCAATTGTTAAGCAAACCGGACGGCCTAATTATTTCATGAACCTTCAAGCTTGGTACATGGACCACGTACACAGCTGATCATTTCTCCACTTTTCGTGGCTTCAAATCTCTCGAAAATCTAATCTTTTACGCTTAGATTATGTTTGGAAGGTGAGATGAGAATTTTGTGTTTTGTTTTAAAGTTTAAAATATTATTTTTTAATTTTAAGATTTGAAAAAGTTGAATTGAAATTTGAAAAAGTTATATTGGGATTTGAAAAAGTTGAATTATTTATTATATTTTGTATGAAGATTTGAAAAAGTGTAGAGATGAGATGAGATGAAGATAAGAATTTTGAATAAAACATGTTTTCCAAACATAATCTAAATCTCCGACAACAGATTATGTGCTGTTTGGGGTTGCAGTTGGTGTTTTAAAACATATTTAAATAGTTTTAAAAATGATTTAATAGAAAAATTAAGTTTTTTGGGTGTTAAATATTATTAAAACACTTCCAATCTTAAATAAGTTAAAAAACACATTTGAAGAAAATCATCAAATATGTTTTTCTAGATAATGCGGAACGTAATTCAAATTTTAAAAATATTTTAAATGGAAGAAAATATCCATATAACTTTCAAATAATTACAACTTTTAAACTTTTAAAGATATGGTCATAATTTTTAAAAATTTAGATAATCGTCGTTTCTATTTTAGAAAGTATTTTTTTAATTTATTTTCAAACAAACATAAAATATTTGAAAATGCTTTAAATATATAGTTACCAAACAGTAAATAAGTGTTTAAATATAGTAAAACTTATTACTTATGTTATAAGTTATAAGTTTTAAAGCTATAAACTATATTTTCTATTACAATCCCAAATATGCACTAAAGCTTAAAATATTTAAAACTATTTATTTCATTACCTAATTATATATTAAAATATTTAAAACTATTTATTATTATTTATTTATCATTTAATGTTCCATCGAGATCATTAATACATGAAAAATCATCTTAATTAAGAAGTTTACGAATATTATGATCATTACTCCTTTTAGTGGATTTGACTCATGATAAGCTTGGGAACTGGAAATTAATCAGCTCACTAGTTATATATACATGGTGCCTTTGAACTAGAACAATGATGTAATTAATTATCACGTTAATAGCTAGAGTAAGTGCATGTTTGGAATTGTGGTGAGAAATATAATTTATATATAGTTTTAGGAATTATAACTTATAGTTTAAGTAATAAGTTCTATAATTAAAAAGTTATATATATTTATTGTTTGGTAATTACCATATATTTTAAACACTTTCAAACATGTTACATTTGTTTAGAAATAAATTAAAAAAATACTTTATGAGGAATAAATGAAGATCATTTGATTTTTTAAAGATTATGACTATATCCTTAAAAGTTTGAAAGTTGTATAAGTAATATTTTTGTCTATCGACGATCTTTTTAAAATTTAAACTACATTTTGGATTATTCAAAAAAGAACGTTTGACATTAAAAAATATTTTAATATATAACACCTAAATAATCTAATTTTTTCATTAAATAACTTTTAAGGCTAGTCTGTAAACACTAACCCTAAACAGGCCCTAAATATATAAATACCTTTTAAGCTAGACTACTAACGCAGCCCCAAATCCATCCTAAATATATATGACAATGTTAGGGTGATTATCAAATTTATGCACACCAAATGTGCACTCTAGTACAAATGAGTTTTTATTTTATTTTTCTTTAATAATTTTTAAACATCCTTAACCATTAAAAAAAATAAAATAAAAATAAAAATTCACTAATAATCACTTCCTTATAAACCATGCAGAAAAAATAAAAATATAAAATAAAAATAAAAATATATAAGTGGCACATAATTTGGTTGACACATATTAATTAATAGTCTAACTATCATTTTCCAAATATATATTGATGCACGTTATGCGTGAATGCCGATATTAACGATGTGGGCTACAAACCTAAAATCTTTCTAAAAATAAAAAATAAAAAATAAAATCATTTTGGGCACGAGGCATTGATCATGTGACGATCGACAGGAGAATATAGCACGTACATGTATATATGTTAGTCAATATACAAGTGAAGTGGAAATATAACATAATTTCTTGAAGCTAACCCCACTACAAGAAATTCAATTTTTAGGGACGAAATTAGTTAGGGACGAACTAAATTTCGTCTCTAAAAGTCATTTTTGGAGACGAATTTTTCATTTCGTCTCCAAAACTGCCTCAGATACAAATTTTGTTCGAACGGAAAAATATCCATTCGAACGGAATATTTTGTGACGAAAAAATCGTCTCAAAAAGAAAAACCGTTCGAACGGGGGATAAAGTGTTCGAACCACCAATTAATTATGTTCGAACAGTATATGATCTGTTCGAACAGTAATAATATTGGTGGGAAATTAAATTTGTTTTCCCGGGGAAAGTTAATAACCGTATGAACTTAAATTTATTACTTCGAAAGAAAATTTTTTTCATTAATTTGTTTATCATTATTAATTTGTACATATATTTTAAATTTTTTTTTTTCCGATAAAAATGCTTTATTTTCTGTTAAAGTATATAAATATAACTTTAAAGATAATATTATTTTGTATATTATCATGAACGCCAAGTAAAATGAAAAAAATAAATAAATTAGCAAACACGAGAAATAAAAATTATACATTAATTACATCTCAACTATATAATGTTCAATACAATATAAAAAAGTAAAATAATAACTAAAAAGACTATTTGGTGTTGAGCAGATCAACATCCTCTTGTAACATTTTCACGCGCCCATCCAGATCTCTAAGCTTCTCCATAATGGGCTCAACGAACTCAACAAATAGAGCTCGTACCTGATCCAAAGTAACCCCAGGAGGCTGTCTCTCAACAGCGGCAGTAGTACTAGTAGAAGCTGGATCAGTGGGCGGGGCACTAGGCTGTCCTGGTGCAGCCTTCCGCAAGTGCCCCTCGCTCTTGCTGAATGTGATCTTGTTGAGGGGCCCCATCTGTGGCGACCTCCGCTCAGTCGCTGAAACTGTAACCCCTGATCGAAGTAGGAAGTTAGATATCAGTAGTGCAAATGGTAGACTACCTCCACTAACATAGCGTGACTCCGATCGGATGCGGTAAAAGAAATATAAGGCCAGATCAATGGGGTCCCCCCGCCCTATCCTCAACAAAAATCTGGCTCGATCCATCCCAAAATCAGTCTTGTGTTTTTTCGGGTCGATGTTATAGCCGACAATCAAGTTAAGCATTCTAAAAAATGCTATGCAATCAGCCTGTCGGATCACTTTGCTCCCATCATATCAAAAAATGTTGTTTGGTAATAACCTACATCTCAAGTAACTAAGTATTATTCATGTTACTTTTTGAATATTTAGTATTTATACTAATTGTTTACAATTATTAAAAGGATGAGTTTGAGCTTGATTTTGGCCGACGAGAGGATCGATTAACGGTTGAGGAGTTGATGTCGAATGCATTTCGGAGGTACAAAGGTCGATGTCATGCACATTATAAGAAGTTCAGTACTACAATAGAGGCGCGCCAAAATCCATTCCAAGCAATACCACCAAATGAATGGGAGAAGGTT
Organism: Cyclocarya paliurus; assembly: GCA_029856935.1. Classification (NCBI taxonomy): domain Eukaryota; kingdom Viridiplantae; phylum Streptophyta; class Magnoliopsida; order Fagales; family Juglandaceae; genus Cyclocarya; species Cyclocarya paliurus. Next base: position 6,015,297 of record CM056950.1, read on the forward strand.
TGTGATATGTTTGAAGATCCTGCCTATCAGGTAATTTCGCTGCTCTATTTTTTTAATAGTATATTATGATAGATGTATTAAATATATATATATTTTTTATTTTTTTAGCAACGGAGTACTGTAAACAAAGCAAATAGATCAAACTTGAAGATACACCATCATGCGGGTTCTCGATCTTTTCATCGTTTGTCTAACAAAATGGTAATTTATTCTACTCCCTATTAAATATTAACATATAATACACTTTTCTGATTTAAATTCTAATATATATATATTTTTTTGTAGAAAGAAGAAAGTCCTGCTGACTATGATCTGACCCAATTGTATGCAAAATCACATAAAAATCGTGATGGTGTTTGGACCAGTCCCGAAGCAGAGGCAAATTATGTAAGTTTAAGTTTCTTTAATTCCATTGTGACTATAGTTTTGTTACTTATACTAACTAATATGTTTTTGTTTTTGTAGGACAAGATGATATCTCTCAAGGAAGTTAATGCGGATCCATCTGATGCATCATCTGTCAACGATGTTCAGATCATTTCTCAAGTTCTTGGATCACGTTCTGGATATTTGAGGGGCTTAGGACGTTGCGTTAAACCATCTTCAACATCATCATCCTCTTCTCAAACTAGATCGAATGACGACAAAACTAAAAAATTGGAGGAAGCAGCACTTGAAATAGAGCGATTGAAGTCTAAGGAAAAAGAGTTACTGATCAGATTAGATCAAGCAGCAGATCTTGAGACAAGATTAGAAGAGAACATGCAAAAGAGATTGGAGATGGAGGTACAAAAAGCTATGCTTCAGTTGCAGTCAGTTATGTCACAAAACTCTACACCACCACCATAATTGTAAAACTTTTTTTTTTCTTTAGGGTTAATACATTATAAAGTTTCAAAAAATTTGAACAATTGACATTTGAATTATATTTTGTGTAATACTAATATGGTATTTTTAATTAATTTGGTTTTGTTCTGTATGTTTCATACCGTTCGAACGGTAAAGAACCAATTCTAAATCCATTCGAATAAACAAATAACCATTCGAACAAAAAATAACCCATTCGAACGAATATCACGGAATACAGTTCGAACGGACGTAATTTGAATTCGAACAAAATTTATTGGTTCGAACGAACTTTATTTGTTCGATTCAAAATTTTATTTCGTTCGAATGGACGGGTAGGTTCGAACGGAAAATATTTCATTCGAACACTCATTTCGTTCGAACAGTATCAAATATGGTCATTTGTTCGATTCAAAATTTTGTTCCGTTCGAATGAACCTGTCAGTTCGAACGGAAAAATATTCTATTCGAACAAGATATTGAGACGAAATTAGTTCGTCTCAAAAAAAATATCCGTTCGAACGGTTTCGACTGGTTCCGCACAATTTCGTCCCTAAAAATGATTTTTGGAGACGAAATTCAAATTTCGTCTCCAAAAACATTTTGAGACAGCCTTTTAGAGACAAATTAGAGACGAAATTTTTTCATCTCTAATTCTTTTTTAGGACGAAATTATGATTTTTTGAGACAAAAGTTTTTGTCTCAAAAAACCATTTCTCTTGTGGTGCCCCACGTTACAAATGCAAAACCCAACAATATTCCAAATACACTACTGCATGTAACCAACATTAATTCAACGCCTTATTAATTTCGATCCCCTCCATGATTTTCGTCTACTTCCCTCTAAATGCGAGTTTGAAGTCTTAATCTTACTTTTCCAGGGAGCTTGTACGTACACATTATATACATGTATCAGGTCCTATTAATACATGCATATATATATATATATATATATAGTACGTCGTACTGCATGCATGCATCGAAATATCGAATAGATCATCAACATGTAAGTCAAAGAAACGGCGGGTCAACACTTTTCTTTCTTTCCTAATTGGCGTTAATTGAGACAGAGAGCTGATCAGAAAGAAAGACAATGAATATAGTTCAAAGCTTGTTGGTTTTGGTAGGGATATTGATAGTGATGGTGTCGACGAAGGTGGCTTCACATGATTACGGGGACGCGTTGTCGAAGAGCATATTTTTTTTTTGAAGGGCAGAGGTAAGGGAAGTTACCCTCTTTTCATAGGATGGCTTGGAGGAAAGAATATTCTGCTCTTCGTGATGCTTCTGAGATTGGTGTAAGTCAAGAGTTTGGTTGCATTTTCTAATTAAAATGTTAAAAAATTACACTTCTATAATAAAAGAAAAAGAAAGTTTGATGCACTGTTTTTTTTTTTTTTGAAATTTGAGGAATATCTTGATCAAGGTATATATATCTCTGCCCAGGGAAGTTACCCTCTTTTCATAGGATGGCTTGGAGGAAAGATTCTGCTCTTCGTGATGGTTCTGAGATTGGTGTAAGTCAAGAGTTTGGTTGCATTTTCTAATTAAAATGTTAAAAAATTACACTTCTATAATAAAAGAAAAAGAAAGTTTGATGCACTGTTTTTTTTTTGAAATTTGAGGAATATCTTGATCAAGGTATATATATATATATATATATATATATATATATATATATATATATATATATATATATATATATATCAGGTTGAGTAAATCTATGTAACCCATTATATATACGTACGTACCATCATCAGGTTGATTTGGTAGGTGGTTACTACGACGCCGGTGACAACGTTAAGTTCAGCTTTCCGATGGCATTTTCGACGACAATGCTTTCATGGAGTGTATTATGTTTGGAAAACATGTTTTATTCAAAATTCTCATCTTCATCTTCATCTTCATCTTATCTCTACACTTTTTCAAATCTCCATATAAAATATAATAAATAATTCAACTTTTTCAAATCCCAATATAACTTTTTTAAATTTCAATTCAATTTTTTCAAATCTTAAAACTAAAAAATAATATTTTAAACTTTAAAACAAAACACAAAATTCTCATCTCACCCTCCAAACATATCCCGAGTTCAAAAAATTCATGGGCTCGAACCTTTCACATACTCTCGACGTTGGGCGACAGACTACTTTCTTAAGGCCACAAGCATCCCTGGATTTCTCTTTGCTCAAGTGGGTGACCCCTATGGTGGCCACAATTGCTGGGAGAGGCCAGAAGACATGGACACCTGATAGAAGCCTCTCTCTCACTCACGTGTTTGTGGTGTGTTGGATGATTGAATCTAGGGTTACCTCAAGGCAACACAAAGATCTCAATGGGTTGGTTGGTGAAAATTAAGACTAACTCAAACTAGTACTTAATTCTCAAAAAATTGAAAGAGAAAGTGCTCATTCATTCAAAATAGTTTTTATGATGAATTACAAGCCAAAAGGCCAAATATATAGTAGTAGGGTTTGGCTAGTCCTCCCCCAACCTCTTTTGAATTCTTAATCCCAAAACAAATCAAACTCTTTGAATTCCTAATTCCAAAACAAAACCAACTCTTTGAATTCCTAATCCTAAAATAAATCAAATTCTTAAGTTAAAGGAAATAATTCAAATGTCTAAAATAATGGAAATAATAGATAAATTCCTAAAATAAAGGACATGTGGCTTAAAATTAAGATATTTGTCATCTTGTCATCCAATCCCTAAAATCAAGGAATTGGCTAACACTTGAGACTCCTCTAGTTGCACTTGTCTTGAATGCCCATCACCTCACCACCCGAACCGTGCATGCACCCCAATGCAACCCTCCTAGCCTCTGCGTGCCTAGCTCGCCTAGTAGCATTGCGAATGGCTCGTCTTGCATCTCCATCAATCCTTCCCCCTTCAAGATCAACCTTGTCCTCAAGGCCCAAATCTGGAAATTGTTCCTTGAGTGTAACATCCCGGATTTTAGTGTAATTTTAATGAAAGTTTATTTTAATTATTTATTGTGTAATTCTCTTGTTTTAATATTTTAGAGGTTTTATTTTATTATTTTATTGGACTTTCCTATTTTTATTAATTATTATTTTTGAAGTTTTAGAATATTATTTTAGAATATTTTAAATTGTGAAAAATTATTTATTGGGCTTTCTTATTGTTAATTATTGTTTTAGATTTAAATTGATCTTTAATTTAAATTGGTTTGTTTGTAAGTTTTAAAATTACTATTGTTTTATTAAAGCATTTCACTGCGTTTGATTAATTTTAATTAGTGATCTGCAATTTAATTCCTCTTTATTTTAAAGGAGGTTTTTGTCAGAGTTTAATATTTTATGTTAGTTAATTTTGAGTTAAATTGATTTATTTATTTTAACTGTTTTAAAAATAGTTATTGTTTTATTTGAATATTTCACTGCGTTTGGATTATTTTATTTATTTAGTGGTTTTAAAATAGTTTTCGTTGGATCACTTTCGAAACCCAAGTTGAAAAGTCTGGATCTCACTTTTTCCCTCCTCATTTTCTTTTTCTCTTCTTTTTCTTTTTCTTTCTTTTTTCTTCTTCCTCTCTCTCTCCCCGCACGCGACCAGCCCCTTCTCTCTCTCTCCTCTCTCTCTCGTCGTTCGGCCTATCACCGTGCAGCGCCGCCGCCGGCAGGCAGTGGTCGACACCGCCGGCACCGTTCGGTCCCTCAGCCACCGGCGACCTCCCCCATAAAATCTCAGACCGCCCCGAGCCACCGTTAGCCGCCGTGAACCGATCGAACCCGCGGTGGATTTTTCTCCATTCCGTCGCCGTCCGGCCGCCATTGGCCATCAAATTTCTACCACATCATCACCGGCCCAATACCAAGTTTTTCCACCCAAACCCGGCCCCGATCCGTCGCCGGAGCCGGTCGTACGAAACCAAAACCCGATTCGAACATTCCGGCCTAAAACCGCCTGTTTCCGCCACTATTCTCGGCCAACAACCACCACCATTAGATTCCCCACCTCCCATAGGTCCTACCCTACCATTTTCAAGTCTTCGTTTGAACCCGTGTGAAATTTTAATTTCACTGTGTTTCGGCCACAGTGTTTTTACACTATGACATTTGCTGCTTTGGTGTTTTCCAGTGCCTCGGATCCTCCGTAAATATTTTTAAAGCGCTGTAAGTATTTCCTAAACAATTTTTTGAGATTTAATTATATTTTTGTAATTAACTGCTATATTTTATATATATGTATCCTGGTTGGTTCCGGATTGAGTCCGAGGAGTTCGGGGGTGGTTGGATTGATCGGAGTAATTGTTGTGTGTGATTATTGTGATCTGGTCGTGAATTGGAGATTGGATTATTTGTGGATTTATTAATTGTTGGAAATTGAATTATTTGTGGATTGATCAATTGTTGGATATTTTGGTTATATTGTGATTTTGGGAGTTGGTCATTGATTATGTTGTTTCATTTCATGTTGCATACATGGCATGTTTATAAATTGAAAACTGGGTTTTCGTGTATTGCATTCATGTTCATGTGATTATTTTGAAAACTGGGTTTTCATGAGAATTGGATTTATGGGTGCGTGTGTATCACGACCCCAAGCCGAGATGGGGCATTATCTCGGTGGAGCTCCTCTGGTCACTCGGGAGCGTAAGATACTGAGTGACGTCCCCTGAGTTGTCGCTGGGCGACAACGGGATCGGACGTTGGACGTGCCCACTCCGTGGCCCTTCTGCTGGCGGGGGCTAGAGGATGACCTGGCCACGAACGCACTGGGTGCGGAACTGGGCATCGCTCGTAAAGTAGTCAGGACGTGCGGATGGTCCATAGGGGAGACCATGGTGCATATGGTTAATTGGATAAATGGAAAAAGAGCTGTTTTCTGGGAAAATAGCGTGAGTTGTTTTTTGTGTGCCATTTTCTGGAAAAAATGGTGGAAATTGTTTTACTAGAAATGATTTTTGAGCCAATGAGATTTTTGGCGTGCATTGCACTATTTCATTTGCATCATGGGCATGCATGGTTAGTTGTTTAGATATGGTTATATCTCTGGACTTGGTTAGGTTATAACTTACCTACGGTACCATTTCATGGTACTGCAGACTTTGTTGATGATGCAGATGCCGAACCTGAGGATCTGGCTCCGCCGGAGGAGTGATCTGGGATCACTCGAGTTGTAGCTTTTATTTTCAGACTTGTATTTTATTTTCTGGGACTTGGCTTTGTTTTTAAGGTATTTGTATTTTGGATTTTTGTATTAATTAAAATTCTGGTACTAGTAGACTTTATTACCTTCCGCTGTGTTTTTAACTGTGTACTGTTTATTTGTTGCACACACTTGACACTTGTCTTTGGATGCGTGACCGGTTGTCATCATCCCAGGTGTCTCGATTTCCGTGCTGGTCCGTACATGGAAGTCGGGGGCGCCACATTGAGAACCCGAACACTCTCCCATGTAGCATCCTCAGTTGGAAACCCCTTCCATTGAACTAAGGCTTCGGTTCTTACTTGGCTACCCTTTCTCACAAGCCTATACTCCCTGATCTTCTCGGGTTGGATTTTCATTCTTCCCTCTTCATCCACCACGGGCATCTCACTCACCACTTTGGTTGGATCTCCAACCTTCCTCCTTAGCCATGAGACATGAAAAATAGGGTGAATGTGAACTCCGACCGGTAAGTCTAGCTTGTATGCAAGTTGTCCACACTTCTCCAATACTTGATATGGCCCAAAATACTTAGCCCTCAACTTGTTCAATGTTGCTTTGGATAGTGCTTTATGCTTTCTTGGTAAGTACTTGAGAAATACCCACTCACCTGGTTGAAAAGACTCCATACTCCTCCCTTTGTCAAAGTACTTCTTCATTTGGTCTTGAGCTTGTGCTAAATTCTTCTTGAGTTCCTTTAAGACTTCATCCCTCTCTCTAAGCTCCATATCCACCAAATCATTTAGTGAACTCCCCGTTTCATAGGCTAAAAGCACCGGTGGTGGTCTCCCATAAAGTGCCTCAAATGGAGTCATCTTGATAGATCTATGGTATGATGTGTTGTACCAAAATTCAACCCATGCCAAATGCTCTTCCCACTTCTTCGGGTATTGGTGCACAAAGCACCTAAGATATTGCTCAAGAGTCCGATTGGTTACCTCTGTTTGACCATCGGTTTGGGGGTGATATGTTGAACTTCGGGCCAACTCCGTCCCATGCATCTTGAAGTACTCCCTCCAAAAGTTGCTCATGAAGACACGATCTCTATCAGTCACTATGCTTCTCAGCATCCCATGAAGCTTCATCACTTGATCCACATAAAGTTTAGCAATAGTCTTGGCCGTGTATGGATGCACCATTGCAATGAAGTGTGCATACTTGGTCAAACGGTCAACCACCACTAGCAACCCATCACAACCATTTGAAAGTGGCAACCTCTCCACAAAATCCATAGTAACATCCTCCCAAGTGTGAGTAGGGATCGATAAGGGTTGCATCAACCCTTTGGGCTTGCTATTCTCACTCTTCACTCTTTGGCAAATGTCACATCTCCTCACATACTCCCTCACCTCTCCTTTCATGCCATCCCAATAAAACAAATTGGCCACCCTTACCCAAGTACGATACACCCCTGAATGTCCCCCTTCATTGGAATCATAAAAGTGGCTCAAGATCTTCCTTTTAAGTTCACCTACACTCGGCACCACCACTCTCCCCTTGTATTTTAAAAGCCCATCACTCATCTCATAATTTTCTACTCCATTAGCATCCACATCTAGCTTCTCCATTACCTCCTTACATCTTAAATCATTTTTTACTCCCTCTCTAATCTCATCACAAACCCCCCATGAAGGACCCGAGAGGGCCTCCAATACCTCACCATCCTCCCTCCTTGATAGGGCATTGGCCACCCGATTCTCCCTACCCGGTCTATACACCAATTCAAATTCAAAACCATGGAGTTTGGATACCCACCTTTGTTGGTCCGGAGTAGTGATCCTTTGCTCCAAAAGATGCTTCAAAGGTTGTTGATCCGTAACTATCAAGAACTTTCTTCCCAACAAATAAGGCCTCCACACCCTCATGGCCTCCATGATGGCAAGCATCTCCCGTGCATACACACTCCACCCTTTCTTTTGAATACCTAGGGCCTTGCTATTGAAGGCTAGTGGCCTCCCTACTTGTGTCAAAACAACCCCTACTCCCAAATTACTTGCATCCGTGTGAAGCTCAAATGTCTTCTCAAAATTAGGCATAGCAAGGACGGGTGTAGTCGTCATGGCGTTCTTCAAAGCTTCAAATGCCTTTTCCCCCTCTTCATTCCAGTTAAAATTATTCTTCTTGAGCATGTTGGTGAGTGGTCTTGCAATGGAAGTATAGTCTTTCACAAATTTCCTATAGTAACCCGTGAGCTCAAGAAAGCCCCTCAACTCGGTGATAGTCTTCGGTTTGGGCCAAGCCACCATAGCTTCCACCTTCCTTGCATCCACCTTGACCCCATCATGTGAGATCATATGCCCCAAGTACTCAATCTCCTTTTGGCCAAATGCACATTTGGACAACTTAATATAAAAAGAGTTGTTAAGTAGCACCCCCAAAACAACCTCGAAGTGCCCCAAGTGATCCTCCCATGTCTTGGAATAAATAAGAATGTCATCAAAAAATACCAACACATACCTCCTCAAATACGGCTTAGAGATTTGGTTTATGCATGCTTGAAAAGTTGAAGGAGCATTGCATAGATCAAATGGCATCACCAAGTACTCAAAGTGGCCATTGTGAGTTCGGAAAGCCGTCTTGTGAATGTCCCCTTCATGCATCCTTATTTGATGGTATCCGGCTCTTAGATCGAGTTTGGAGAAGAACATAGAACCTCCAATCTCATCTAACATGTCATCAATGGTCGGAATTGGAAATCGATCCTTGATAGTAGCCTCATTCAAGGCTCGATAGTCAGTGCAAAACCTCCATGTGCTATCCTTCTTCTTCACCAAGAGAACCGGACTTGAGAATGGGCTAGAGCTTGGCCGGATGAGCCCATTAGCTAACATTTCATTGACTTGCTTCTCGATCTTGGTTTTTTGGTAGTAAGCATACCGGTAGGGAGCAACATTAACCGGCTTGGCTTCCTCCTTCAAGGGAATGTGATGATCAAATGCCCTTGAGGGTGGAAGTGTCTTCGGGTCCTCCATCACTCTAGAAAACCGCCCCAACAACTCCTTCAAATCACTAGGCACCTAACTCCCTCTCCAAGCGCCCATCTTCCACTTCACACCCCTCACTCAAGCCCCTCGGTTGGGAGGCCAATGTGATAGCAAAACATTGCCCCCCACGCCTCAAGATTTTTTCCATCTCATTAGGCCCCACGGCCTTGCACCCCATCTTCCATTCATTCTCATGGTCACCCATTTACCCTCCATCATAAACTCCATAGTCATTTTTTTGTAATCTGACACTATCTTCCCTAACTCCTCTAACCATTGCACACCCAACACAACATCCAACCCAACAATAGGTAAAGAATACAAGTCTACCACAATCTCAAGATCTTGTGTTTTCAAACATACCTTTTTATATACTTCTCTACACATCAATTTCTCCCCACTAGCTACTTTGACCTCAAATGGAGTGATAGAAGTCATAGGCAACCCCAAGTTCTCGGCCACTTTAGAATTGATGAAGTTTAGAGACGATCCATTATCCACAAGAACCGTTACCTCCATCTTGCCAATGTGTGCTTATGTTCTCATTGTTCTAGGCCCGGCAACACCCGCCAAAGCATGAATAGAAATATGAGGGTCTCCCCCCTTGGCCTCTCCTTGCTCTTGCTCATTTTGCCCTTGCTCTTCCTCCACTTGTCCTTCCTCTTCTTCCGACTCCACTTCAATGAGAAAGATTTGCTTGGCTTTGCATTTGTGGCCCATAGTGAACCTCTCATTGCAATTGAAACAAAGCCCCTTCTCTCTTCTTTGTTGCATCTCTTCCCAAGATAGCCTCTTCACACTCGCGGGAAAGGTTTTGATTCCACTTGTTGCACCTCCACTAGGACCTCCCGACGAGAAATCCTTGCCAATGGTCTTGTTTGCACCAAACTTGGAAACCATTGGGAGTGGTTTCCTCACCTCAAACCGGCTACTCTTCTTTAAATCTTGAAGTTGATCTTCCTTGATCCGTGCAACCTCCAAAACTTGCATCAAAGTTTTCGGCTTCCTAAGCTTCACCTCCGCCGCCAACTCACTCTTTAAGCCGCCCACAAAGGTCCCAATGAGGGTCTTCTCCGACCACCCATGTGCTCTAGTGGACAAGTATTCAAACTCCTTTTGATAATCTCTTAAAGATCCATTTTGCTTGATCTTTGAGAGAGTCTCATGATAGTCCATATACTCGGTTGGCCCGAAACTCCTCAAAAGCTCCTTGACAAACTTCCTCCATTTCAACTCCCTCCTTTGAGCCATATACGTCTTCCTCATCCATTGCCACCATTGGTTGGCCTCCCCTTCAAGGAAGTAGGCGGTATAGGACACTTTTGCATGGCCCTCCATGTGATTGTGCTCAAAGTATTGCTCGGCTCTACTAACCCACGTGCTTGGGTCATCACCATTGAACTTTGGAAAGTCCATTCTTGGCTTGAGAACTTCCCCCCTACATGCTCCTTTCCTCTCCTCCCGGTTCCCTCCTTCTCCTTCACTTTCACCGGTTGATTCCTCATGAGTGTTTGAGGAATCTTGAGAAGATGAATCCGAGTCATTCACCCTCTCTCGGCGTTGGCTTCTTCTAGATCCAACGGAGTCCTCCGGACTATGGGCTCTCCTCCTATGGCGCCTCCTCTCTCCATTCCTCCTTTGATCTACCAATTGGTGGAGCACCTCCTCTATCCTTCCAAGCCTTTCATTATTGGCGGTTTGTTGTGCCTCCAAAGTGGATTCAAGGTTCTCAATCCGCTCCCTATGAGTTGGTTGTCGATCGGCCATGGCTTCTACTCCTTGGGTTGGACACTCTCAATGAAAGCACCAATGATGGAAGCCTCATTCTCACTCACGTGTTTGTGGTGTGTTGGATGGTTGAATCTAGGGTTACCTCAAGGCAACACAAAGATCTCAATGGGTTGGTTGGTGAAAATTAAGAACTAACTCAAGCTAGCACTTAATTCTCAAAAGATTGAAAGAGAAAGTGCTCATTCATTCAAAATAGTTTTTATGATGAATTACAAGCCAAAAGGCCAAATATATAGTAGTAGGGTTTGGCTAGTCCTCCCCCAACCTCTTTTGAATTCCTAATCCCTCTCTCCCTTGCTCTATTTGCAACCCACGACCACTAGCTCTCCCCAGCGCCAAAATTTTTCAAGAATACTTCAAAGATCAACTTTATCAATGCCACAAAGGTATTCTTTCTCCAAATGCATGCTTGAATTTCCTTTCTTTCAAATTTAAGCTGGTTATTTGTTGATTTTCCTTTTCGTTGTTTGAATCTTGGTTTGTTGTTGCGTTCATTCTATTGCAGTCAATGATTGGACATTGCCTTGGAGCTGCTGGGTGTTCGGAAGCCATCGCAACTGTGAAAGCCATAACAACAGGATGGCTACATCAGTGGGCAAGCTTTCAGTTACAATACTTGGTATGCTATTTTGTTTTAGTGGGCTTCTCTATGCTGATGATACACCTCAATGAAGGAAAACAACAAGTTGTTACTGATGGGTTTTTTGAGTTTGATTTGATGTAAATAGGTCATCCCGTTTGTTTCATCTAGTTGTTTAATATAGGAATGTGATTGTGTCTCTGTTGAGTGTGTAGGATCATAGGTCTTTAAAGGAACCAACAAGGCTTTTTGAGGGCATGGTTGTTGTAGGGCTTCATCCCAGTTGTGATATTCAAGTACTTGATAGGCTATACAATGCCAGAAGGTTTGAAGGTTCCAGAAAATTGCGAAGCGCACTAAGTTTTAAGAATCAATCGCGTGTGGAACCCAACTTTGAATCTCAGGTGGTCAGTATTCTTATTAAAACTTTGAATTCATTTGCGTTTGGTTATTCATTTAAGCATATGACATGAGTCCTTTTTTTTTTTCCTTTTCTGTTTTTAGGTCTTACTTGTTTACCCTCCAGAAAAGGAGCTATCTCTCAAATACAAAGATCTTCTTTCATTTTGCTTCCCTGGAGGCTTGGAGGTTGGGTGTATGCTTAATGAATCATATGTTGAATGATCAGTTTGTTTATTTGAAAGTTAGGAGCTATTTTTTTTTTTTTTTGCGCATGACTTTAAGTTAGCTGCGTTTTTGTGAATTTATGAATTGTAAAGTTTATTTAATTCCCATCTCACTGACACAAGAAGAATCATCATGGAAGTTTGGAATTTGAGGGAAGTTGGTAACCTCTAGAGCATGTCCATAGAATTGCACCCCGGTTCACTAGGAATGAAAATTATTATCATGAAAGCCCTCAAATATCTTGCTTTTCTTTCCCTTTTTTACTGGATAGCATTTTTCAGTTGTCATTCCTTTCCTGCGTTCATGGATTTTAAGGACTTTTTGAGATTTAAATGTTATGTTTTTAAAGCCATTCGCTTGTACACTGCCTATTAACTAAGGATGGTTTCTTTATCATTCCTTTCAAATAGAAATGATTTTATCTATTGAAAAAATCTCAAAAAATTTCCTTATATAAAAACCCCAAAACATTTAAGATATTGCTCTAACTATGCTTGCAATTGCTTTCCTGATAGTTTGAACCTCTTCCAATTCTCTTAAGAATTGCAACAAAAGATAGGAAAGGATTAACTGGAAACTCAAGGTAATTTGCATAGGTTGTCAAATTGTTATTAAGCTTTTCTTATTAGTTCTCATATGTCTTTTGCTGTTTTTGAGATGGTTCATTGTGATATATGGGGCCCATGCTCTACCACTCAAAGTTTTGAATACCGTTTTGGTGGCCGTTTCGGTCAAGGCACTGGAATTAAATATTTTAGTATCGGTATCGTTTTGGATGCCGTTTCAGAATAATCTATATATAGATAAATCATATATATACACATAAACTATATTATAAAATAATAACAAAATAAATCATAAACTCAATAAGCTTAGATTCTTCATCCACTTTCTTTACTCTATTAGAGGTTAAAAAATGAAATAAATAAATAAATAAAATAAGGGTCCCATGAATGTAGTACATGTGCAGAGGTAGCTAGCTAACTAGCATTCTATGTAGTATTGCATACCACGAGGAAACAAGCCAAAAGAAGTGAAAGATGGGAGTTTGAAAAATAAAAGTAGTTCAGCTATTCAATGTAATTATGCAGGTGAGAGAGAGAGAAGGAGAGAACAAGGAGACAAGGGCAATACGTGTCGTGGTCTAAAAAGGAAAATGGGGGCATGTAGTATGTAGTGCATCAAAAATGCCTTTGCCATTTTACCTTAATTACAAAAATGCCATACATAAATCAGCAGATGAGCACTTGAGCTTCCTATACGTGTACTGGTCGAAATTTGCATTTTAACCAAAATCCAGCATACCAGTCGATACCAGCCAAAACACGTCAGTACAACCGGTATTTTAGCCAATAAAAAATACACAACTTCTCTGTATCGGCTACTGTTCCGGTATGAAATATTTTGACCGTACCGGTCGATACATTACAAAATTCAAAACTTTGCTACTACTACCTATGATGGTAGTACAAAATACTTTTTGACCATAGTTGATGATTTCTCTAGGACCACTTGGATTTATTTACTAAAGCCGAATTTGAAACAAGAAAATGTATTGAGTCATTTTTCCTTTTATAACTTAGTAAAAACTCAATTTGGCACCAAAATCAAAATCTTTCGCAGTGATAATGGCATTGAGTTCACAATGACTTATTTTTTTAATCAAAATGAAATCATTCATCAAAGGTCTTGTGTTGAGACACCTCAACAAAATGGAATTGTTGAAAGGAAACATCAACACCTTTTAAATGTGGCACGAGCCTTGTTTTTCCAATTTGGCCTTCCTTAATCATTTTGGAATGACTGCATTTTGACAGCAGTTTATCTTATTAACAGAACACCAACCCTATTGTTAACAAACTAGACACCCTATGAGATTTTTTTGCCACTAAACCAAGTTATGCACATCTGAAAGTTTTTGGATTCCTTTGTTTTGCATCCACTCTCTCCCATGGTCGAAAGAAATTTGATCCAAGGGGGAAGAAATGTGTGTTTTTGAGTTATCCCTTGGGGGTCAAGGGTTATAAATTGTTAGCCCCAGATACTCATACCACTTTTGTTGCTAGAGATGTCATATTTCACGAAACTGTCTTCCCCTTTCAATCTCTCCTACTAAGTCTTTTGTGCCTTCTCAGCATGATTTCATTCTTACCACATCTCAACCAGACCCTGCTTATTACCCTTCTTTAGCCCATGAACCCAATCCTGTCAATCCCTCTTCGCCTTCTAACATCACTCATGCTAGTCCTTCACCTTCTATTCTTGAACTTGTCAATCATTTTTCTCCTATTTCTTCTGAATCACCTCTTGATAGTAGCCTTTCCCCTCCATCTCAACCTCTTCTTCATAGGTCATCTAGGACTAGAACAGCCCCTAGTTACCTCCAAGATGTCCATTGTCAGCAAGCTGCACTCACCTCACATTCTCAATCTTTGGACAAGGTATCTCCTCCTCTCACTGGTTGTTCTTTTCCTTTGCATGATTACTTATTTTATCACTCATTTTCACATGAATTGCAAGCTTTTTCCTCTAGTCTTTCTACTATTTTTGAACCTACTTCATACTCCCAAGCAATTAAAGATCTTAATTGGTGTAAGGCCATGGATGCTAAGTTGTTAGCCTTGGAACAAAATGAAACTTGGGTTCTCACGGATTTACCTTCTGACAAAGAGGCTATTTATTGTAAGTATGTTTACAAAGTAAAAATGAATTCTGATGGGAGTGTAGAAAGGTTAAAAGTTAGATTAGTTGCTAAGGGATACACTCAACAAGAAGGGGTTGATTATAATGAGACATTCTCACAATAGCCAAAATGGTTACTGTGAGATGTCTTATTTCTGTTTCTACTATACGAGGCTAGAATTTGCATCAGTTTGATGTCAATAATGCATTCTTCCATAGGGATTTAAAAGAAGACATTTACATACACAAACCACCAGTGCATAAAAAATAGGGTCCTCAATAAGTCTGCAAATTACTCAAGAGCTTGTATGGCTTAAACAATCTTCTAGACAGTGGTATGCAAAGTTGACTTCATGCTTACTTGATTTTGTTTCATCCAATCCAAGGCTGATTATAGCCTCTTCACCATGACAGATGGTAATTATTCTTTCACAGCTTTACTTGTATATGCGGATGATGCTCTAGTTGCTAGTAACTCCTTGAATTCTATTGCTGCCATAAAAAATTGTCTACGTGATAAGTTCAAAATTAAGGATCTTGGTGCCTTGAGATACTTCCTTGGGATTGAAGTAGCTCAATCTCATTTACATTTGCCAATGCAAATATACTCTTGATATACTTGCAGATTCTGGTGTTTTGGGCTCTAAACCAATGAAAATTCGCATGGAATAGAACTTGAAATTGAGCAAGGCCACTAGTTCGCCTCTTATTGACCCATCCATTTATCACAAATTAATTGGCAGGTTACTTTGTTTGACAATTACTCGTCTAGATGTCAGTTACCTTGTCCAAATTCTCAGCCAGCTTGTGGACCAATCTACTGTAGCTCATTTGACGGCTACTCATAAGATTTTGAAGTATATCGAAGCTGCTACTGGTCAAGGCCTGCTCTTGTCATCCTCTTCTGACTTACAACTCATTACCTACTATGATTTTGACTAGGCTTTCTTTCCCTAACACACACAGACCAGTCACAGGTTATTGCATTCTCTTAGGTCAGTCTCTGGTTTCTTAGAAGTCTAAGAAGCAGACCATTGTTTCTCGATCTTCAACTAAAGTTGAATATCGGACCATGATAGCCACATGTTCTGAACTTACTTGGCTTCGATTTATTCTCATTGATCTTCACAAAAAAGTGTAGCAGGCTATCTTCTCTTCTTTAGTCTCATTCAATCAAGATGGGAATATTCATGAACCTCCATTCTCCATCTTATGGGGGTTATTACAACCTACTGCAACTGCAAGTCGTTTACTCCGTGTAACTACAAGTCGTTTCACTCCTGAAATTGAAGCTGCATGTCGTTTCAATGAGAAGGGCTGATTGTCCCAAACCTTCCTTCTGTTTCTCTCATTTTTGTCGTTAGTGCTGAATTGTATAGGTTTTCATTTTTTTGTTATTCCTCAAATAGCAAATTGTATATGGTTATATTCTTCAAGAGTACATTTTTTATTTTTCATTTTCAAGATACTACACATAGAGAATTTATTTTTCTTCTCTGGTCATCCACGGCATAGTCTATCATGCATCTTTTTCTCCTTTTTCCTTTACTTTGTTACAATTACTTTTTGTAACCCACAATTTCCATAAAAACTGATCATAAAACTTCATCTTAAACTTTTTTTTTTTTTTGAAAGATTCTTAATCCAATCGTCCACTTAAGTGATAGGAAAAATATTCAGTTTTTTTGTTTAAAAAAAACGATGACTATATCTCAGAAAAGTTTTCTTTACCATATTGGAGAAATTAATCTTAGTTGTATAAATTAAATATTCATATAAAAGCTTTGCAACCGAAAAAACCCAAAAATACATTAACTAATTAATTAATAGATCAAGAAATTAATTAAAGAAAAAACTTAATGCGAAAATAATTTGGTAATCCTGACAGCTTATATATCATTAATTAAGGGCGGTTAATTAATTAATAATATATAATAAGCCAACCATGTGTTAAGCTGGAAATTAATTGGGAAGTAAATTAATTAAGAAAATAAAGCTAGCTAGCTGCATATAACAAAATTTGCAAGTTCATCATGTCTCATGAACAGCAATATATATGCAAGACTAGCTACTACTGTACTTACCCTCTCAATATACTATATAGAATTAAGAAGCTGCTGGGAATCTCAAATATTCTCACCAATATATATATAATTAATATCATGTCTCGCACAATCAGTTGCTGATTGATAGCAAAAGCATGTATATATATACATATATATATATATATATATATATATATTTATATAGACCATATATGCAGATTTGAGATCAGATAACTATGCAAAAACATTCGCCCCATGCCCCAAAAAACAAGAAAAAACACCAAAATCACGAAGACGTGGAAAATAATTAAATAAATTAGCAATATATTTGGAAAGTATAATAGTAAATCAAATTTAATTGACTCTAGCTGTTCCATTTTATAATTAGTACTTCACATGTGAAGATCAATATGGAATTTAAATTATATATAATTGACTTCCTTGATATATATATATATATATATATGGGTACAATTATTTCCCAGCTTATATATATATATGCCAGAATATTCTTCCCTGTATTGTTCAAGTGCTTTCAAAGTTTTTAACTTTTGACTTTTTTCCTCAACACTATATATATATATATATATATGCCAATTGCCAAACACACATGCACGTACGTTTCACATGATCATCTGTATATAGTAGTACTGCCCGCCCGTGGAGTTGGTTTTGAGTGAGAGAGAATGGCTAGGAAATGCAATGCCCTAATTCCCCCGTCGTTGTTAATAATATTGACGGGAACGGTGATGATTATGATGGAAGCAGGGACAAGCCGGGCTTCTAATTCACCCGACTATGCGGACGCTTTATCAAAGTGCATACTGTTCTTTGAAGGCCAGAGGTCAGGAAAGTTGCCTTCTACCCAGCGTATGACTTGGAGGAAGGATTCCGCTCTTCGTGATGGCTCTGACATTGGTGTAAGTCGCGCCCTCCTCTCCCTCTCTCTCTCTCTCTCTCTCATAGTTACTGTCAAAAGGACACTAGAATATATAGAAGAACAGCAGACGAGTTTATACGGCAGGTACTTTTCTTAGTAAAATCATCACTTGGCATACGAGTTTTTATGGCTGGTATTTCTTTATTAAAAACCATAACTTCATCTAAAAATTGAACTTAACAAGAATAAGGCTATGTTTGGATAAAGAGATGGTTTCATTTTATCATTACAATTTTTTTCAAATTTTCACATAAAATATAATAAACAATTCAACTTTTTCAAATCTCAAAATAATAATAATATTAAAAAATAATATTTTAACAATATTTTATTCAACTCATCTAAAACCATATCTCTTCTCATCTCATCTCAGTATCTCACTATCTAAATGAGCAGTAAATTTAATTATAATTGATGTGAAAAGCACACGACTAAAAAAAAAAAGGGAAGAAGAATACATATGTGTTTATATGGTATGTATTCTTTTTTGTGTGTAAAATCACCACTTGGGATAGAGTTTATATGCATAGCTGGTCCTTTTCTATGTTAAACCATTATTTATCCTGATGAGAAGAGATAATTTTAATTATTTAGATGTTATATATATTAACACTCCCTAACATATAGGTCATTTTCCCCTTTTATAAGTTGCTCAAGATGTGATGAATATTTAATTAAATAGGTGAAATATAGAGTCCTCAACATTCAAATTCAGGATTTCTGCTTTCATATCATATCATATCATTTGTGGTGATTTAACATTCTGCATGCACCAGTATTTATATATGGCATACATTTCTTATATATGTATCCATGATACATTTCTTTTAAATAGTCAAATTGAGATGTGAGAGTATTAATTCACATTGGCCGGGTTCCAATATTTACAGATGGATTTGGTTGGGGGATACTACGATGCCGGTGACAATGTCAAGTTCCACTTTCCTATGGCATTCACAGTAACGATGCTGGCTTGGAGTGTGATAGACTTTGGGAAGTATATGGGGTCGGAGAAAAAACATGCATTGGAGGCTGTTCGATGGGGAAGTGACTACTTGCTTAAAGCCACAAGCGTCCGCCATGTTGTGGTTGGCCAAGTTGCCGACTCCAATGGCGATCACGATTGTTGGGAGAGGCCGGAGGACATGGACACTCCTCGAACCTCTTATGTAGTTAATGAAACAAATCCAGGGACCGAAGTCTCAGCTGAGATTGCAGCAGCACTTGCAGCCTCTTCAATTGCTTTTAAGGCTTCTGATGCTACTTATTCTGCATTTCTTCTTCAAAGATCTAAACAGGTACTTGAGGTTGATTATAATATATCACCTTTTCCATTTGATTATACCCTTTTCTTTCCAATTATTTTTTGATAATCATGATCATTTCGGTTTGTTTTTCTTTGTATTGTGGAATATCAGGTCTTTGACTTTGCAGATGGGTATCAGGGATCTTACAACTTGAGTATTGGCGAAGCGGCATGCCCATTTTACTGTGATTACAGCGGCTACGCGGTATGCATTAATGGGATAGTTTTGTTATCAATTTTGGTGAATTTATGTGATGAGACAGAGCTTGAATAATCTTGACAAGTTGGTATGAATTGGCTGAAATGAATGCTAGCTAGCTGTGTAAGGATCAACTTTGGTCATTTTTTTTCCTAAGCTGGATTTTAACTGCATGGTTAGATTAATGAATTCAAATTTGAATGGAAAATAAAGAGTTTAGTTTCACATTATACATCTTTGTAGGATGAATTGCTCTGGGCAGCAGCATGGTTATACAAGGCCACACAGGAGGCTTATTACTGGAAGTATCTCGAACAAAACATTCACCATTTGGAATCCATTGTTGTAAGAAATATACGTGGCAATCCATATGTAGGTGCTAGCTTTGCTGAATTTGGATGGGATGCAAAGCATGCTGGCATTAACGTACTTGTTTCCCAGGTTAATTATCATTTATCCAACTCAATCATTTCTCACCATTTTCGATCTTCCCATAACAAAAATTCTGGTTTCTTTGATCCTCCTCTGTTGGCAGTGGGTGATGAAGGACGACTCTAATGATAATCCTTATATTCTCAACGCTGACAAGTTTGTATGTTCCATATTACCCGAGTCACCTTCCAAATCAGTCACTTACACTCCAGGTTAGTTTTCTCCAACCAACCTCATGAATAGATGGGTTGATTTCATAACCCTGAATACATCACATCTAATTTGATTCCTATATAATATATATATATATATATATATATATATATTTATTAGGTGGGCTTCTAATCAAGCCTGGAGGAAGTAACACACAACATGCAACAGCTTCTTCTTTCCTCCTAATTGTTTACTCTCTGTATATGAGTATTAATGCCCATAAACTGGTTCGTTGTGGTGATGTTGTTGTCACTCCAAGTAGGCTGATCAATATCGCCAGGAGCCAGGTATGCACCTCGAACAAATTAAGCATGATCATCGTTTGGTAAAATGCTTCGCTGAGAAATTAATGTTCCATGCACACGTGATCTGGATAATAAGGATTTTGAATCGTTAATTGATGAATGCAGGTGGATTATTTACTGGGAAATAACCCCTTGGGGATGTCATACATGGTGGGATTTAGCCCAAAGTTCCCTCGGAAGATACATCACCGTGGAGCCACCTTACCTTCGATTGATAAACACCCACAGAAGCTAGGTTGCCGTGACGGAGACCAGTACCTTTATAGCCAGAATCCCGACATGAACCAGCTGACGGGGGCAATTATCGGAGGCCCTGCCGGGGACGATTCGTTCAGTGATTCCCGGATGGATGTTGGGCAGACGGAGCCAACCACGTACATAAATGCACCTTTTGTGGGCGTCTTGGCTTACTTCAAAGCAACTGCTCTAAAAAATACAACACTAGACATTTGATCAAATACATTGATTATTTATGCTCAATTTATGCTACAGAAATGCTTGGTTTACCCTCGTGTATCTACGCCTTACGAGGAGTGCACTCAAGAAATTTAGGCTTATATGTTTTTGACAAAATTTTTGAATGATTGAATAAAAATGTTGGTTTTTAATTAATTTCACCAAATACTAAACATTTCCAAATAATTGGGTCGATATATATACCTAGCTGCAATAATATATATATATCAAAAATTTTATGTGCATTCGCTTTTGTATATGCTCATTGCGCACTTTATTAATATGATTAGTTGCGTTAATTTTTTTAATATCAAATAACTATTTTGACCAATCATATCAATAGAGTATGCAGTATATAAAAGTGATTATATGTAGTAGAACTATATATATATATAGACCTAACTAGGCTTACATACGTATTTTATTAAAAAGTAAACGGGACCAAAATATTAATTCATTACAATTGAGTTTATCTGCTCATATGTGTAATACGACACATTTGATGTTTTCATTAGAAGTAATCCAAAGCTGTATATGGTATACAAATTATATGCAAAGAATATATATGACCAACTGAAGTTTTGTTTAAGAAAATTTGAATAATGCTAAATACAATTTTGAAATTTTTTTTTTAAATAATAGATTCTAACTCTTTTAAAAAGAAAAAATGCAAAGACTTACAAATTTTAAAATTATATTTAACGTTATTTAAGAATAATTATCTACACATCGAGTATAGTGATAAGGCCCAAGCTGAGGGCTCATGATTTTCGGGCCAAGCTGAGGCCCATGACCTTTTTACTAAGACGTGAACATAATAGCACCCAACCAACTGGAAAACCAGACAAAAGGGACCTAGACAGCGAAAACAACAGGTGTTTTTTACAAGTCGGACTTAAGCTATAATTTGACCCCAACCTCACGAGGGCATTAATAATCCATGAACTAATAGGTAACCAAAAATCCTGAACAGTTTCCGTTGGCAGGATTTGATCACAAAACCTAATACCCACTGCCAAACTCATGAGCCACAAGGTTGGCCACTCGTAATGCTATTTAATAACCTATAGAGACCACTCTTATCTTTCAGAGGTAAAAAAGGTAGAGATCCTGGAAATATAGGGTCGAAGTTTCATTTACAACTATCCAACGGTCCCGTTTAATAAAACCAATTCTTTGCTCCCATCTTACAAACAATTCTACTCTGACCCCACTCATTTCAAAAGTTTCACAGCGTAACCAACTGAAAGTCTGAAACCCTAGATAGAAAATCGAAGTAGACGATGCAGCAGAGAAAATCAGCATCTGGGAGACCTTCTGGGACTGATGGCTCAGATTTTTCCTATCGGATGGTCGTCGATTCAAGTAAATCCTGCTCAAACTCTTCCTAGCATTAGTGTTCTTCGCTATAGCTTTTCTATTTAAATAAAGAATAAAAGATATTTAATCTTATTTGGATCTTAGGGTATCAGAAGGTAGCTTCAGGAAAGTCTCGTCTCTCCTCTCTAATTTTCACCCAGGTATAGTACCTCTCAATGTTTGTTTTCTACATCCCATTACCAATTGTAATAATTTATTGTTCTGTTTTTCTATTCGTTTTGTCGATCAAAAAATAATGAATTATTCTGATGTATGCATTACTGGCCGGTGCATGTCGATAGTGGCTCCTAAATTTCGAAGAAAATTTGAACATTTTTTTATTCCTGTAATTGCGTGGCTGCTTTTTTAAGTGGTCGATACACAAAATTTGCTGGGATTTTCTTTTTCTATTGATAGACTTTATTTCTCTGAACGTGATTTGTTTTGTAATTAGAACTAGTATATAACTTTGTTACCTGCATAATATAGATTGCGAGTTATAAGATGAGATGGTTAAATCTTTTTTTCAACTATTTCTCTTTCTTTCTGCTTGATGCAGGAAAAAGGTTAATTCCCGTTTCCCATGGACGAGAAAAGATGGTTGCTTTGATTGAATTGGATTTAGGTTGATATAGGTTAACAGATGGATTGATGATTGGATTCATACTGCAGCTATAGTTGCATAAGATTAATGTAAAAAATATATTTTTTTAAAAAGGAGTTCGATGTAGTCCCTGGAAACTTGAATGGTATTACCCAAGACACGTGAATTTATTGCTACTTGCTAGTGCCCTCATAAAATTGACTTGGAATTGTTCTGACTCGTGGAAGGTTGAGTATAGACTAGACCACTTCAGGTGGTCTATGTTTTAAAACCTTAGGTGAGATTTTGGCTATTCAATTGAGGTGTTATGGTTCTTTCCTTTAATTCTATGATATTGCAAACTTTAGTAGTGGTGTAACATTCATATATGCAAGTGATTAATCAAATCATTTATGTCAAGTAGCTACCTTTGTATTTTCTATTGATTGGATTTGCACTGTTTATTGCAGGCTGTCATTCAATTAATTGGAACTGTATGCACAGTTCTGTCAACCTCAAAGGAGGATCCTGATAGACTCGCTATTTTGGCTATTGCTGTTGGGTTTGTTTCTCTGATACTAGGGGAATTAGGTAGCTGACCAAATCCTAATGTCTTTATCAAGCTACCATATGCATATGCATCTGTTTCCAATAGTTAGATATTTATTCCTGTTTTGTTGAAGGTCGAAGACGTAGTCGAGTGGGGTTGTTGAAAGTCTACATGGTTGCATCTTCTACCATGATACTTCTCTGGATTGCTTGTGTTTCTAAGAGCAAAATTATCTTAGAGGTAAGGATGATTCCAGTCACGCCCCCCCCCCCCCCCCCCCAAAAGTAAAAAGAAACCCAACCCCAATGTTGTTTATTTATCAAAAACTTTAAAAAAGATGTTGGACATTGAAAGAATCAAGCAAAAAAAGCTAGAGCAACAAGATAGAGTGACCTTCAAGAATTGCTAAGTTTTTTCTTTCATATGAGTGGATGAAGTTATTTTGTCAGAACCTTGAGTGATATACAAAATAGTTAGAGGTCCAATCATTTGCATACATATCCAAGTTCGTTCTTAATATTCCATCCCTTAAACATTGCCCTAATTTTACCTGTTAGTAATGCACTAATGCTGTGTAGGTCTCCTACTCTTTTACTTGGAAGATTTAGTCCGAAAAATAATGGCATAATAACTATACTGCTTTGGCTTTGAGATGAAGTCTTGTCACATGTTTGCTTTTCCAAATATACTTATTGTGAGTGTTAGAAAACCGTTTCATTACCTGAATTTGGGGGTAAGTAGTTGAAGATCACCAGTCATTGGATGCCACTTAAACCCACAATTTTATACTTTTGTCTTGTCAACATAAGCACAATGTTCACTAAAAAAAACTTACCCTCAATGTTCTAGTTTGTCAAGCCATTAAATGGAAGTAGTTAAACTGAAATCAGTTATTGTGTAGTTATCCATATCAGTTCATGCAAACGCCCTAACATGAGCAAGCGAAGTCTCCCTTAGCTTAACAGTTTCTTTGGCTCTTAATCTTCTCCCAAAGTTTCACATTCTTGATACAAGAAACTAAAAACTGCTGCAACTCATTTAACTGTTTCCAAGTCAGTAGTCAAAGAGAGTTTCTTAGCAGCAGGGTTTCATTGGTGTACCTGTCAATGCATCGGAGTAGAAACTTAAGGAAGCATGAATTAGTTTGTCTCCATTAGACCATTAGACATACAGTTTTAGAAAGTAATCATAGAATAAAATAAAATGAAACAAAACCTTCCCTACTCTCCTTAGTGTTATTATATGCCTGTGGAAATCTTGTCACAGTTATCTTTCGAATACATATTTCAGTAGATCTTCCTACTTTGAGTCATGTCTTGATAGAAATATCTTTGATCAATGGCAAAATAAGATCCATACTGCATCATATCTAAGAGATTACTGCTTCGGACTAAAGAAGCAATGGCACTCAATCATTGTCAAAGTTATTGCAATCCTTTTGCTTCCATGAGGATCCCTTCAGGGCACCTTCTGTTTCTACTAGGCAATGAAGTACTAGAGCAGAATCATTTTCCATAAGTCCACATTTTTCATGGGGGTCCAAGTAGAGAACCAAAAGTCTTGAGCAAATAATCCAGCTGAACTATAGTTCAAGAGATCTTTCATCATAATGCCTTTAATTTTGTAACTCCAGAACATCTGTTACTGAACAAGCATTTGAGAAAATTGCTGATGGGTTGGGTGTTTTATTTTATCGAATATCTGTTTCAAATGTGCACGCTGTAGCTTTGTTATGTCATTCTGATAATATTTACAAATGACAGTAGTTATACTTTGATTAAATATCGACCATAATATACATGTGTGAATATATAAAAGAGATTTGCTGCATGCTGTTAAGTTGCTAGGAGGATTGAACCCCAGAGGGTTGGCCCAAGTGGCAAAGGCCTTGGTCTTGGGATATCACTCCTTTCAAGGTTCAAGGTTCAATACCTCATAAGTGCAAACAATCCTTTGGGGCCATACCCCCTGGTGAAAAACCAGCACTAGTTCCGTGTAGGGAAACTTCCAAGGGTGTGGTGCATAGGACCAGAGTTTACTCTGCAGGGGTGGGTCCGAAGGGCCTTGCCTTGGAGAGGTTCCCCGACATAAAAAAAAAGTTGCTAGGAGGATTGCAATTAGTAATGGTAAATAATATAATCAAACTTTTGATTTATCATTTCTATCCTGTGGTAAGATCTTCTCATCTGTCCAGGCATCTATAAGGTCACTCATACGCAGTTGCAGAGCACAATCTCCAAAAATGAATATATATTTATGCTTGGTGGAAGTAGTTAGTTACTGTCGAACTTCAATTGTTATTCCTATTGAAATGTCCTGATTTTGTATGTAATTTCTGAGTAGGTTATCCAAGATCCAAGTAATTGGGAAAGGAAGAAGTTGCAACTTCTGGAGACTGCTCTTGTTCTATTTGGTGAGTTCTAATCTTTAATGCTGATTATATAATTATAACTAATGGTTATTTTACATCTGAACTGCAAGTTTAATCTCCCATGTTGAACTTTTCCAGGGCTTCTGATACAAGTATTTACAATTGGCACAACAACATCTCTTATCAGTAACATGTCTCCTCCCAAAAGGGCCTCTTAACTGATGCTTGTAACTATTAGTGACTCCCCATGTCAACGGCTGAAGTTTTTTGGGTGCGGCATAACCATACAAATCACAAAAGATTTGATTCTTTAGTTTTTAGTTCATTGATTATCTGGGTGCGATCCATCCTTGAGAAAGAATGTTGTATTTCGACACTCGCTGTCTGTAAAACAGCGTATCGATATAGCCAGTTGATCCGAATTCATCTCACAGATAACAGATGATAAACCTTTTCAAGTGATGATGTCAAGGTTCTGTTTGTTTGGACGGAAAGTATTTCTCCGCCATATCCTTGGGGTCGGAACTAACCCAAAACCTAAAAATGATCAGAAATTGGTAGAAACCAATCAAAACGGCTCATATATGCAAAATGAACGTCCGGTCTTTCACACACCTCAAACCACTATACAGTCTATTCTCCCAAAACAACTGCCACTTCTCATCCTCAGCTCTCATGGTTGCTTTCATCCCACCAAAGATCAATCCCATTATCAGCCTCACAACGACCCCTCTCAATCTCAATCCCTTTCTTAATTTTTTTTTTCATTAAATGCTTAATAAATTAGGAGGCGTACACATATTCAAGTCCTGTATAGAGAAAGAAGCCTTTGATCTATTTATATTTACCCCTTGGTTCACTCTCAATCTCTCTCTGAATTGGGAGGAGTGTATACGTGTATCCACGTGAACCTACACATGTAGAGATTATGTGCCATGTGCATGTTCTATGGTCCAAATTTGAGTATAGGACCTAGATTTTAAGGTAAGGGCCCCGGGGCCAAGCGTAGTCCTCAAATCTCAAAGTCTTTTTGATAGATTCGTCGGGTGTAGCATCTTTAAAGCTTTTCCAGGCCCAAAACCCAAATTCCAAAATCGATTAAAACAGAATCTTATGGTTAAGATGGTATTAAAGAAAGAAAAATATTTTAGCCAAAATTTATTATTAATTTTATAAATTGGCGTCAATTTGACGTGATTTGTGAGACTGACAGACTGTAAATTTAATAATTTAATAAATTAAATAAAATTACTTCAAGTTATTTATATCTAATTCATTTATCTCTACAGCACTCTTAAAAATAAATCTGTATATTATTTTTTTTATTTTTTTTTATTGTGGGGCTAAAGTTTCGTCTGATTACGTAGTTCAGATAAAATGAGATGAGATATTTTATTGAAAATTAAATAAATTATTATTTTAATATAAAATTTTAATATTATTTTTATTTTAAAATTTTAAAAAATTAAATTATTTATTCTATTTTATATTAAAATTTAAAAAAATAAAAAATATTTAAAATAAGATATTTTGATTTTACGTATCCATATCAATTTAAGTATAGTGTGCTCGTGACTTCCATGTGTACCAGAAACGGTGGTAGCGGGTGGTAGGAGTAGGCTGAAGTAGCCCACTCTTTTTTTGTCGACTTCTTTTATTAGCGGCAGCCATTTTGTACCGGCTACTTAATTTTAATACACAAAACTATTTATATATCTTCATTTTAATCTTAATTTTTTATATACACAAAGTAAAGTTATATATAATTATATGTTAAAACCGTGTCCCAATTATAGAAATAACTCCTTACTAGTAGAATAAAATAAAATAAATCTAAAATATATATGATTTCCTCTGGAAATAATATTTTATTACAAAAAACATAATATTAAATAATATTCGTACTGTAAATTCACGCTGCTTAAAAATCTTTCCAGCTTCATCGGGTTCCAGTACTCTCTAGCTAGCTAACTGTTTATAAGGTAAACGACGTAAACGTCATGTCGGGATCGAAAAAGTTTATCGATCCGGCCAATAGAAAGAAAATTACAAAATGAAATGAGTAGTACTCGATCGGGCTAGCTAACATGATCATAATCATAATGCCTTTCACCGGATGTTTCCCATTCATCTTTTTTTCTTTTTTTGTCTCTTTACTTCGATCGAAAGATAATCCCATTCCATGAATTGAAAACTTCATCCACTTTCCTTTACATGTGACTCTCTCTCTCTCTCTCTCTCCCCAAATAATTTAAACAGTTCATGATCAATTTTTCGAATACAAACAATTAAACTGCTTAATTATTTGATTCTAGTAATTATTTTTTCAAATAAGTAGTGATAGATATTGCGCGCAGCTCATATATATTGCTTCGGTGAAACTCCGGTGGTTCATGAACTTTGAATTAATATTGCAAGAAACGAGGCAAAATTAAGCTTCCGATTTGCAACTTTCTGCACAGACACGAGCTAATTACCAACACTTACTCTGCAAGACTGCAACTCATTGCGACACAAATAATCTCAAGAGTTTATTTAGCCTCCATCCTAATTAAAGATCAGCCACACAATGCATGCAGCAGCTAGCACGGATTGATCACAAGCAACGCTAGCTAGCTAGCTATATATACATCAACCGATTCCATACATCAAGAGTACAACAACATGCGTTATATATGATGCCTCATGAGAAGCATCCACACACTATTGTTTCTCCTGAATTAATTCGCTCGCGCATGTACATACACCTAAATATATATGAATATATATATATATATATATATATATATATAATCTCACGAATTTAAGCAAATTAACCATGAAAAGCGGCATATCGATTGATCAAAGCCAAGGCATTGCTAGTCAATTGTGCTACCTTCACGATATTTCCCCTCACAGTGGTCTTCACGTTCCCATTCATGGAATTCCCTTGAAACCCATCGGTGCAGGTACTCTCGTCCGTCAAAGCGGCACTGACCCAAGTTTGTATGTCGTTTATCATGAGCTCAAAGTTCGAGCCCTTTAAGCTGCTCATCTCAGCTATAGACTTACGAAGCTCGTCCACGGAATCGCACAACTCCTCAACGCAGTCCGTCATGGCGGAAACCACCCTAGGACTCATTCCCCGGGTTTTGGAGAGTCTCACCATCAACCTGGAGGTTGACTGAGCCGAAGACAGAGTCACATTGAGAGCAGTGCTGGCCAGAAGTTGAGGGCTTGTTTGGATGGAGTTTGCATGGGCTGAGAGAGTGTTGAAACAAAGGCTTGGGTAGATTGTCGATCTGCAAGATGTCCTGATAAACTCAGTGCTTAATCGGTTGGCCTTGGCGGCAATGCCTGAGTTTATGCAGGAGCTAATGGCAAGTAGAATGAGAAGGAATGTTATCAAATATTTAGAAGATGAGCCTTCCATCTCTCTCTCTCTCTCTCTCTCTAAAGCACACAAGTACTATGGAGGCCGGTAGTTGGGGAGATGAAATTAGGGCGAAGGGTAACTGGCCTATATATAGAAGTACTGAAAGAACCCACATGATTGGTCAGAGTTTATAAGAGGGAGGGGCTCTCAAATTTGAGCTAGCTGCTCAACTTGGGTTGGAAAGAGGAGCCTGCCCAAGGTCATATCACAATATATCGCTCCAAAACAGTTCCTACATATGAGTGAGTTAGGTAAGTTAGGTTAAAGTTTCACGGGTCGAACTTGATAGCAGCTAGCTAAGAGCGTTTCCAAGGTACATACATATGGCCTCCTTTGAAATTTGGACTGAATTATTCAATTGATTTTAATTCAATCTAATTTTATCTGAATTTTACATTTAAATACTTAACTCTCAAATTAATAAACTCATCTTAACTTAAAATCTCTTTATACGTAAGATTCACAATTTTTTTCAATTCAACATCTCTTTACACGCGAGATGGATCTACAATATTTTTTAATTTTTCATAAATATATATAAATTCATCTTAACTTCCAACCACATCTAAACTCATCTTAGATGAGTCTCACAAAACTCACTCTATTATCTCAACTCATTACTATTTATAAAAAATTCAACTCATCATCTCAATTCAGTTCAACATCTAAACGGGCCATTAGGTGTTTGGATTTTATGTCTAATTACTGCAGCTTACTATCATCCACATTCAATTTGGCCACTTTGTACGTGCCCAACTTGCAAGCACTCATGAGATGATCAGATTGATCGTCTAGCTGCGCTAGTCTTATGTATAAGTGTTAATATTATCTATTAAAAAATATCAACAATATGTAATGCCGTCCAAACGAAATTACGTGCTCTCCAACTCATGTTAATTAGAGAGGGCATTTTCCAAGATTCAGGGCCCCATGCATATATGATTAATTATTGTGTGCCACGACGTTTCTATATTCTATGTATATATAGATCGTAGATATCTTTCGATAAGACCAGAAAAAGAAAATAGAGGAGATCGCATGATTTAATTTTCTAATGCGGTGTGGGGCATTTTTAATTTTTATAATCATTTATAGTCTTTTATTCTATCATATAGCAGTACTAGTTGTGGAGTACTACTCTCGACGCCTAAATACAAAAGCATTTGGCCAAATTGCAGCATGTAAGCTGTTCGCACACGCAGCAATCCATTTGCGACTTCTGGTCGTCGCAATTCATAAGTAATTGGACCATTTTAATTTTTTTTTTAATCAGAACTCAACTTTACAAATGGCTAACTAGAAATGAGAGAAAGATATATAATGGCCACTGATTTATTCATATATACTTTTGTTTCAAAGGCCATTACTGATTTTTTTTTTTATCAATATTATTGATTATATTATCTCTCTCTCTCTCTCTCTCTCTCTCTCTCTCTCTCTCTCTCTCTCTCTCTCTCTCTCTCTCCTTGTTTACGCTCAGTACTGATGATTTAGGCAGATTTCTCCGCGCGAAGCAAGTTGAGCTCTTAAGTAGGCTCCGCATATACGAATAAAGAAACTTTAATTGACATAGAATGTATAGAGGCCGGCGGCCTAGATTTTCGTGCTCAACTGTTTTTAATTGACATCTCTAATGGTAGTGTTAAGTTCGTGTTTTATCTGAACAAGATTCTAGTAATTCGGATCGAGATCTTCACACGTAAATATAAGAAAAAAGGTGGGCCTGAGGGGATCCGAAAAACCTCTGATGTCTACGCTATTCTCACGTCTTTTCAGTATTAACTTTCGAATAAACAAGTTGATAAGAGAGAGTTCTTTGTACTTAGGAAGTAGCTTTTATGCAAAGTTCAGAGAAAACATTTTGTTATTTGTATCAGGGTTAAGTCGTGTCGCCCGTATCTATCTTAGTGTGGATATTTAATGCGATGGGGTATTCTAAGATAGAACTTTCTGTAGAGGATTCCAGTAAATCAGTTAGTAACTTACGGAATCCTCATCTATCTCATCCTCCTTGATTATAGGAGATACGATTTTGATTTGTATTTATCTTTTCTAGCTTATCTCTTTGTATTCAAATGTTACTCTGTTACGAATACATCTATATAAATGAAATGCTCCACCAGAGAGAAACAAGGTGGTTTTTACAAATACTGTTATGGTATCAGCCAGTCCTTTGGATTAACATCTTCGATCCTCCCATGGCCGATTCATCTTTCTCCTTCAATACCATGATTCACATGGTTACCATAAAACTTTCATCCACAAATTACCTTCTCTGGCGTAATCAACTCCTTCCTCTTCTGCAATGTCAGAATCTCCTAAGCCATGTTGATGGCTCCATCGCAGCACCTGCAACCACTATTATTTCTGAGTCATCTTCTCAACCGAACCCGAAATATGCAGAATGGCAACTTCAAGATCAACGCCTTCTCAGCCTTCTATTCTCTTCCTTAACTGAAGAAGCCATGGCCGAAGTCCTTGGCCTTACCTCCGCTCGTGATGTCTGGCTTGCTCTGGAAAATTCATTCAGTCATATTTCCAAAACTCGAGAACTTTGCATCAAAGATGATTTGCAACTCATCAAACGTGGAACTCGCACTGTCACTGAATATTCCCGTGCTTTTAAAGCTTTATGTGATCAACTTACTGCAATGGGTCGCCCGGTTGATGATATAGACAAGGTTCACTGGTACCTCAGAGGTTTGGGTGCTGACTTTGCTACTTTTTCTACTGCCCAGATGTCCCTCACTCCATTACCAAACTTCAGAGATTTGGTTCCCAAAGCTGAAAGCTTTGAGATTTTCCAGAAGTCACTCGGGTCCTCCCCTGTTTCTTCCGCTGCATTTACTGCTACCAAAGGTCCTTTTACTCCTTCTCGGGGTGGTAGCAACTCTAAATTCCGTCGTTCTCGTGGAGGGCACAATGGAGGACATGGACATGGACGTGGCAAACGAGGTTCTTATATCCCTCGATGCCAGATTTGTAAGACTGAAGGGCATACTGCCGATCGCTGTCGAAGTCGTTATGAACGCACTGAACCTACAGCCCAGCTTGCTGAAGCATTCACCACGGCTTGTTCCATCTCAAACAGCTCGGGGTCTGATTGGTTCACTGACACTGGCGCTTCCGCTCATATGACACCTGATTCTTCTCAGTTGGAAAAGGTCGAGCCTTATCATGGTAAGGACTGCGTAATAGTGGGTAATGGTGCTTCTCTCCCTATCACTCACACCGGCACATTCTCTCCCTCTTCCAATTTTAAGCTTTTAGATGTGCTGGTTGTCCCTCGTATTACCAAGAACTTATTGTCCATCAGCAAACTAACCTCCGATTTTCCATTATCTGTCACCTTTTCTCATGACAATTTTGTTGTACAGAATCGAGTCACAGGAACAGCGGTGGCAACCGGTAAACGAGAAGGTGGTCTGTACGTGCTGAACCGTGGCAACCCAGCTTTTGTTTCTGTCCTTAGGAATAAAAATTTACATGCTTCCTTTGAATTATGGCATGCTCGCCTGGGTCATGTAAATCATTCTATTTTATCTCTATTGAATAATAAAGGACAATTATCTCTTACTTCTTTATTGCCTAATCCATCTCTTTGTTCTTCTTGTCAACTCGCCAAAAGTCATCGCTTGCCTTTCTCCCCAAATATTGCTCGATCTAATGAGATTTTAGGCCTCATCCATTGTGATATTTGGGGCCCCGCTCCCATCAAATCTACTTCAGGATTTATCTATTATGTGTTATTTATTGATGATCACTCTCGATTTACTTGGTTTTATCCCATGAAATTTAAATCCGATTTTTTTGATATTTTCCTCCAATTCCAAAAATTGGTTGAAAATCAACACTCCACTAAAATTAAAATTTTCCAAAGTGATGGTGGTGCTGAATTTACAAGCAATCGTTTCCAATCTCACCTTCAACAATTTGGCATTCATCACCAAATGTCATGTCCATACACTCCTTCTCAAAATGGTAGAGCTGAACGTAAACATCGACATGTGACGGAAACTGGTCTTACTCTTCTTTTTCACTCCCACGTTCCTCCTCGGCATTGGGTTGACGCTTTCAGCACAGCAACCTACATTATCAACCGGTTGCCTATGCCCGTTCTTGGTGGTATTTCACCTTTTGAGATTCTTTTTGGTAAGTCTCCTAATTATGAAAATTTTCACCCATTTGGGTGTCGAGTCTATCCATGCTTACGTGATTACGCACCTAACAAATTTTCTCCCCGCAGTTCACCATGTATTTTTCTTGGCTATAGTTCCTCACATAAAGGTTTCCGTTGTTTTGACACTGAAACCTCTCGCACATACATTACCAGACATGCTCGCTTTGATGAAAATTTTTTTCCTTTTTCAAACACTTCCCGTGCTAACTCTATAGCTAACATTGACTTTTCAAATTTTTTTGAGCCTTACTCCCTTGAACATACTCCCAGCGCCTCTGCACCCTCTACTACGCAGATAATCCCTGCTGCTCCTTGTCATTTTTGCACAGATGACCCTGCTGTTGAGTCTTTGCAGGATTCCTCATTTGAACCGGCGTCAACCTTGTCATCTCCAGCACCTGCTGTTGAGCCTTCGGCTGCAGTTTCTCCAGCACCTGCGTCTGCTACGGACTTGGTGTTATCTCCAAATTCTTTGGCCCCGTTTACTACCAATACTACAACAGCCCCGTGTGCATCTCATCCTATGGTTACTCGGGCGAAATCTGGCATATTTAAGACACGGCATCCAGCTCATCTCAGTATTATGCAGTCCTCCCCATTGCTTCATGCTCTACTTGTCACCACTGAACCTAAGGGTTTTAAATCAGCTGCAAAACATCCAGCTTGGCTCGCTGCTATGGACGACGAAATGAAGGCACTTCAAACAAATAATACTTGGGATCTTGTTCCCCGGCCATCCCATACTAACATTGTTGGTTCCAAATGGGTTTTCCGGACTAAATTCCATTCCGATGGATCAGTTGATCGCTTCAAAGCACGCCTAGTTGCAAAGGGCTTCACTCAACTTCCCGGCCTAGATTACACAGACACTTTCAGCCCTGTGGTCAAAGCCTCCACAGTTCGTGTTGTTCTTTCTTTAGCCGTGTCTCGCAAGTGGCCCTTACGTCAACTAGACGTCAAAAATGCCTTTCTCAACGGCATTCTTCATGAAACCGTCTACATGGAGCAGCCCCCAGGCTATGTTGATCCTCGCCATCCTCTCCATGTTTGTAAATTAAAGAAGGCACTCTACGGCTTGAAACAAGCACCCCGTGCTTGGTTTCAACGTTTTAGTTCATTTCTACTAAAACTTGGTCTTTTTTGTAGCCGCGCGGACCCCTCTTTATTTGTGTTTCATCGGCAGGATGATATCATTTATCTCCTACTCTACGTCGATGACATTATACTCACTGGGAACAATTCAGCTCTTATAAATCGATTTATTACTCAGCTGCATGCCGAGTTTGCTATCAAGGATTTAGGTCCATTAAATTATTTTCTTGGCCTCGAGGCATCTCATCTTCCAGACGGTCTCTTCCTCAGCCAAGTAAAATATGCAACTGATATATTGGCCCGTGCTCAACTTCTGGACAGCAAACCAGTTCCAACTCCTATGGTCGTCTCTCAACGGCTATCCTCCGAAGGTACTCCATTTGAAGACCCCACTCTCTACCGATCGTTAGTGGGAGCCTTACAATACTTAACCATTACTCGTCCGGATCTTGCACACTCTGTCAACTCTGTGAGTCAGTTCCTTCATGCACCTACTGGAGCTCATTTTCAGGCAGTTAAGCGAATACTGCGTTATGTAAAAGGAACACTGCACTTTGGTCTCAAGTTCACTTCATCCTCTTCTATGGATTTAGTTGCCTACTCGGATGCCGATTGGGCTGGATGCCCGGACACCAGACGCTCCACCTCTGGCTACTCAATCTATCTCGGCACCAACCTAGTCTCCTGGAGTGCTAAGAAACAGCCCACAGTCTCTCGTTCAAGCTGCGAATCCGAATATCGAGCTCTCGCCCTCACTGCTGCAGAAGTCCTATGGGTTACGCATCTCCTACGTGATCTACGGGTTACTTTAACCCATCGGCCTCTGCTTCTCTGTGATAACAAAAGTGCAATTTTCTTGAGCTCAAATCCCGTGTCTCACAAGCGCGCCAAACACATCGACCTCGATTATCATTTCTTACGTGAACTTGTTGTTGCTGGAACCCTTCGTCTTCAACATGTTCCTTCCCACTTGCAGTTGGCCGATGTTTTTACAAAGAGTGTTTCACGTGATCTTTATGTTTTTTTCAGATCCAAGCTTCGAGTATGTGTTAATCCTACTCTTAGCTTGAAGTGGGCTGTAGAGGATTCCAGTAAATCAGTTAGTAACTTACGGAATCCTCATCTATCTCATCCTCCTTGATTATAGGAGATACGATTTTGATTTGTATTTATCTTTTCTAGCTTATCTCTTTGTATTCAAATGTTACTCTGTTACGAATACATCTATATAAATGAAATGCTCCACCAGAGAGAAACAAGGTGGTTTTTACAAATACTGTTACTTTCAATGTGGCTTGGCTCATGAGATGACATTTTTAATGTGGCGTGACTTTCAGGGTGTGTTCCAGTAGTGGGTGAATAGCACGATCATTTCTAGTCCCTTCCGTTAGAGAATTGAGAGTCGTCCGATCCCTCGTTCACTTGTTGGTGCAGGTCTTTTAATGCTTGGTGTACAGGAGATGTTAGAGTCGAAATGTCCCATCTACTGACCCCCTTTATTTGGTTTTTCACCCGATCTGCTCTTCGTTAGCTAATGCAACTAGAGATCTAGGTCCTTTTGGTGATTTTAGGGCCATTGCAGAGTAAGGTCAGGATTACTCTGGACCTTATTGTTTTGCGGTCGGGTGAGAAATATGAAAAATGATTGATGCAACCGCCAGGTGCAACTCACATGCAACCGAGATGTCCATGTCATTTAACAAAACAATGTGTTTGCATCTGTTCATTTTCTTCTTCCTCTCCTTCTCCGTTTCCTTCCCCTTCTCCCTCCCTCGAAATTTCATTTCTCCCTCCCTCTCCCTCTCCATTTTGTTTGTTCTTAATTCCTTTGTTTGAAGGCCAATAGATTTCTATTTTTTAGATCCGATCTCTATAATTTCAAAACAAGGGGCCAAGGTATTTGAGTATGCGGCAAACGGAAGTTTGCAAAAAAAAGCTTCATGGCACAAAAAGGGAATTGTCTGTGCTTTTGTGGAGAAAACGAAGAGAGGGAGAGGCAAAGGTGGAGAGGCGATCTTCCACGAAGAATTGAACTTCACTCATGAAGAAAAAGTTGTACGCTGCTATTACGAAGTACAATGCAACCAAGACTTGAACTTCACCCATGAAGAAAAAGTTGTACGCTTTCAGAGAAATCTAGAAAAAGTTGTACGCTTTCAGAGAAAAGGTTGTACGCTTTCATTGTGAATCAAATTCCACAATATGAAAAAAGAGTGATTTTTTTGGTATGGAAAGCTAATGGTTGGAGATTGAGATTGAACCTACAAAAATTATTTTGAAAAAAATCATTGTGATTTTGAAACAAATAGATTTCCAGATTGAACCTGCAGAAAAAAGGAAAATCATTGTGATTTTGAAATAAATAGATTTTCAGATTGAACCCATAGAAAAAAAGGAGTCATATTTTTTTTGCATACCCAGAAAATCACTCTTTTTTCATCCCAAAAAAATCATTTTCTGCAAGTTGGAAAACAACCCAAACCCTCTCTCTCCCTACCCATGAAGAAAACGTTCCACGATTTTCTTATGTTTCAATCGATTTTTTTTCCTCCTCCTCCTCCTTCTTCTTCTTCTTCTTCTTCTTCTATCCTTGACTGACGTGGCATAATGCCGCGTCATCCGATTTTCCGGAGGTTCCCACCCCCGGTGGCCTGTAGTACTAGAGCTGGAGAAATATATACTTTAACTCCTAATAAATTAAATAAAAAAATAATTTAATTTGGAAATAAATGAAAAATACGCACGCCACAATATTATTAGGAGTACTGATCTTCACCCTGCTGCATGCAGTGTGTCGGTGCGATATTGTGTTCGATCGAGCTTGAAATCGACCCACGTGTTTTTTGTGGTCATTTTTGCCGTCGAAATCAGGGGGGCCGTCGAGTACTCATGATCAGAACGTCATTCAAAGTAATTCACGCATTCAACAACTAATGATTTTCGAATTAATGGTTGCATGTTATATATATATATAGCAGAATAGGACGCTACATTAATCCATTGCGTCTGCATGCATGGTCGGCACCACCTGCACATGATGTTTGTCTCCAGCTTATTTCAAACACCAGGCCAAATGTCTTAATTTTGGCCATTCGTCTTGCAAGCAGGTCAGGCCCTGCCAATTTATTTCCAACTAATCGAAACTAATCTCACAACTATTGATTGCACGAGTCCTGTTGAAGAAACAAGTTTCTGGATTAATATCTTTTAAATATTGAGAAATTGATATCCCATGCATGCTTTAATATATATTATCTTAACCCAAAAGCATATATATAAGCTATGAGTTTGGATTTATAATCCGATATTGTAGGATTTACGGCCTACTGATTCATGCATGCATACAGATTTAGATCATTTTTCATTTCTTGTTCGAGTTAACATGATAAACGTCAAATGTCCATGTCAACCCACATTATTCAATCCACCATGCATCATGAAATAAAAAATATTGGATTCTAAAGTCCAATAAAACTTATTTTAATTGTTGTTATAGTTTATTTATTTATTATTATTGCAGCAGCCGGCAGCTAGGGGGCTAATTTGAAGATGATCACTACTTAAAAGAAATAGGAGAAAAGGCATGCATGTAGAAGCACTAGGACCATTATATATGACTCCACTTTTCTTTAAAACTAACCATCAACAAATAAATAATGAGACGCGTATGAGTAATTTTATATATAATTTTTAAGATGTGAAAGTCTTGCATATTCTCTTTAAGAAAAGTTGACAAATCTAGAATAATCTACATAAAAATTCAAATTTTTAGAAGTGGGCCCCATTATTATTAAATAAAATTGTGTAAAATTTGCACAGACTAAAACTGTATATAACATTACTCAATAAATATTAGTAATGCTTTAGATTTTGAGTTGTTTCTCTTTAATTATATTTGAATTTCAAACTTCGTTTAATTGTCTTCCACCTTACAATACTGTAATGGAAATTCCAACGAATAAATTTTGTAGATATGGTAGAGCTAGCTAGCTTATAACAATCTGAGCAAGCCCAATGAGAGTGAACAAGTGGGCTATTTCATGGTTAGCCTTTGAAATCCTCAATCAACTCACTTCAAATATTGAATCGGCACGCTTAAAGCCCGTGGGCTTTTGGCCCAATAGCACCAGCTCGATCCTCGCTGTATCTGGGGACGAGAACTACGAGTTTGGACGATGGATTATGGAATGCTAAGCAACAAAACGATGGGGCCATTAAGTGGTGGTTCATGCAAGAAAAATTATAAATAATCTATAAAAAATTAAAAAAAAAATGATGTTACCAATGTAGACAAAACATGTCTAGATAGGTGATCACGGGGCCATTTAGACATACTCATGATGCTTCGCGTTGATCTGACCTAATTAATAATATTTTAAATAATATTATGTATATAAAAATACTATGTACGCAAATAAAAATAATATTTACGTACTTTTTACACAATCTACTAATATGATTAATTATATCATTTTTTATATTATAAAATAATTAATTTAACTAATCACATCAGTAAAATATGTAAAAAATATATAAAAATAATTATATATAAGATAACTCTTATATATAAGTCCAGCATTATTATTTTTCTTATGATATTTATACAAGCACTAAGCAGTACTATCATCACTTTTATCGGTGGTACGTGGCTGAAGTGTGCAGAATACATCCAGCCGACAGTCTCATATATATCTTGGGCTCTTCCACAAACAATACTGAATATTACATGATGACCAATATATGCAATAAAAGATAAGAGGAAAAGAGAGATGGCTCTTACAAGTTCCTCTCCCCCTTACGCCTCCAAAATCAAAGAATTTAAAATCCCCACAATCTTTGTAAAACCGCACTTAATTTCCATGACCCTCAAAGTCGCGCGCGCGGAATGCGTTACCCTCCACTGTGAAAAAGGCTGTCGAGACATGAGAAGGTCGGATTGACGCGTTTAGAAGCTGCGCGCAATCATTAAGGACTCGTATGTTGAAATTAAGGGGAAGTTTGGATTAAAAAAAACGTTCTAACTAATCTCATTTCTTTTTATTTAATTATTATAATAATTTTTTTAAATTTTTACATAAAATACAATAAATAATTCAATTTTTTTAAATTTTAAAATAAAAATAATATTCTAA
Source organism: Cyclocarya paliurus (assembly GCA_029856935.1). Lineage (NCBI taxonomy): Eukaryota > Viridiplantae > Streptophyta > Magnoliopsida > Fagales > Juglandaceae > Cyclocarya > Cyclocarya paliurus. The sequence continues at coordinate 6,054,560 of CM056950.1, forward strand.
TAATATTTTTTTTAATTTTTAATTTTTATCTAAACTTATAATTATCCCACCTCAATTCACTATTAAAATCTCCCATTAAACAATTCGAATAAGGAAGTACAGCTGGACTATCACATGATGACATGGTGATCAGTGCAGCCAGCTTGACAGATGAGCATACGTGCATGGACGGGTTTGAGGAATTAAGGCGCGCGGATGAGTGCGCGCGCGCAGCAGTCACGAAGAAAAAGATCAAGAATAGCGTAGTGAAATTTGGTTGGCTGACTAGTAATGCTTTGATGAAAGGATAAGTATCGGGCCGGTCTCATACATAAATATATATATATATATATATATATATATATATATATATATGAAATACTAATTTCTTTCCATATATACGTGGATCAGCCTAATCCTGTTATGATTCCATTTATTTTCAAGCTTGTGGTTCTACACTTCCCAACATATACTCGTGAATGAACCTCTATATATATATATATATATATATATATATATATATATATATATATATATATATATATATATATATATATATATATATATTGTGTGTGTGTGATCCAAAAAAGAGTGCATGCAATGCATTCGGCCCCCTTTCGATATATTAATTGTAAGATTAGTACGTAGGACGTACAGATATCTATCGAAAGAGATCATGTTCAGGTCGTTCTTTATGGGTGAGATCAATTGCTTGGACGGGAAAATAAGCAGACGATGCCAATAAAAAGAAGAGGAGGGTGCACGTGCCAGCCCAATTATTTCTTCTTATTCTTAAGAATAACAACTTCATGTGAATGAGCAAAATGCAGGTACTGGAAATAACCAGATCAGTACATCATGCATATGCCGACCTAGGTTGACTTTTTAACCTCCAAACGATCCAAAGTTGGACACGTGTCCCAATCTTACAGGCTAGCCACATGGCCTAGTACTGTATTCCCTTATGCCTTATATTCATGTAATCATGTCTTAATTAAGTACTACTGTACGTGTGATAATTAAGATGAAGAACTTAATATTCTGTCGTGCCAAAACAAAACTAGTCCCGGCCTAGCTAGCTTTAATTTCACGCGAAGCCATCTTAATTGGCTTAAAATACAATTTTAGTTGTATTTCTTCTTATAAAAGATAGAATCTCTCTGAAATTCAATATCTTGAATTTTGGCCAAAAAATATTGCTTTAAATTAAAAATCATTAATTTTCTCCTTTTCCTTAATTAGTTTTGTTGAATTGTTTTGAGATACAGATAATAATTTCTATTATTTTTTATTTCCTATAAATGAGGATCTTATCCACGCATATCAATGCAAAACAGAAACAGAAACAGAAACAGAGAAAGAAAACAAGAACCAGAGAGAGAGAGCGAGAGATGGAAGCCTACAGCACTCTTACGATCCTAATTCTTTTGAATCTTGCATTCCTGATCTCAAACATCCCTACAACCTTAGCAGCAACGTCTGCATCCAACCCCGTTTCGACCAAAGCCTACAAAACATACATCCAAACAGCCTGCAATTCAACCACATATCCGCGAGTATGCTACAGTTCCCTCTCCCCCTATGCTCCCAAGATCGAAGGGAACCCTCAGAAACTCTGCAAAACCGCACTCTCAGTGGCCGCAAAAGCCGCCCGTAACGCTTCATCGACGATATCAAATCTGTCTAAACAGAAGGGTTTGACGCGCAGTGAAGCGGCGGTCATTAAGGATTGCATCGAGAACGTTGAGGACAGCATATACGAGCTCAAACAATCTTTGAACGAGATGGGTCATCTTGGAGATGGCGGCTCTGATCATGCGCAATTTCAGATATCGAACATAAAGACTTGGGTCAGTGCTGCCATGACGGATGAATCTACGTGCACGGACGGGTTGGAAGAACAAAAAGTGAGAGCGACGGTGAAGAACAAGATTAGTAGGAGTATTCTCAATGTTGATAGGTCAACTAGCAATGCTTTGTCCCTCATTAACAGTCATTACTCCTACTAATGTTAGACTCCATGCCTGCCTGCCTTGTCTTTCATTAATTACCAGTCTCTCCCACAAAAAAAAAAAAAAAAAAAAAAACAAATGTGTTTCTAAATTAATTTTCATGTTATATTAGAGTAAAAAGTACTACTGGTTCCATGTAATTGGCTTCTGAGTCATCATGTTATATGCGCGGTTGGGATGTTCTGTTCGATTATTTGAATGTTTCCACATGAACTTGCCAATTTACTGCGAATCAATACCAAAAAAATTTGGGCCCCAAATGGCTAGGAGAATTTAGCAACTATGCTAGTACAGTAATATTATGATGAATGAAATGGTAGTTTATTTCATGAATTGTGCGCGTAGCTAGCTAACATTGAAGGAAAAAATAGAACTCCAATATTTAAAATTTAGGATCTGATCTTCTCATTTACGTGTGTATATCGGATCAGTAGAGGTTCTAAACCCTGACTTAATTTATATCTTATCCCAGTACTCTATAATTTGATTAAATATTTCACTACTTGAAATCACGTGTGTATACTATTAATCCATCTTAATAATTGCATTCATGTGTTGGAGACAGGACGTTCCAACTAATTAAACTTGAAAGAATCGACGTAAAACAAATCACCAGAACAGGCGCGCGCGCACGTACGTTAACTGAAGAGGATCGAGAAAGACTATTAATTCGTATGAAAAAAATTGAAGAGGATTAATAAATAAAGAAAATAACAGATTAAAGACCAGTACGGTGGAGAATAATTGAAATTTATTTTATATCTACTCTATTACAATAATTGGTATCTAACTGTGAATAATAATTTTTGTTATTTTTCTGTTAACTTTTCTTGTTTTTTCTTTAAGTTCTGTTGTATCAAAAAGTTCTTGAAATTCTTAATCATTTGACATGTAACTCCATTGTAGAATTTAATAAAAGATCATGTTTTATCAAAAACTTCTTAAGACCCTTGACGTGTAGCTCCCCTGTAGAATTATGTTTTATCGAAAGACTCTTAATAGCCTCGCGGTTATATACTTTGTTGAAATTTAGATTTTTTTTTTAATCTTAATTTTTTTCTTTCTTTAATTTTGTATTGTCTTTTTCTAAACAAATTAATTACTGACTTTTTTATTTTATTTTTATTTAAATCATTATGTTATGTGCATCCCAGATCTAATGCATCAGGGGCCATTCCTTAGTAGTTGTATATATATATATATAGTGTATTTCCTGAAAAATCGGGTTGCTTTTGATTTTCATACCAAAGTTTTAAATTTCGTTTTGTACCGGCTGGTACGGTCGAAATATGTCGTACCAGCCGGGTAGCCGGTACAGACAAGGATGGTGTTTCGTACCGGCCAAAATTTCGGCCGTATCGACCTGTACCGGTCTGTTTTGGCCTATTTCAGCCGATATATTGGCTTATATATCGACCTGTATCGGCCGATATATCGGATTTCGATCTATACATCGGATTTCGGCCTATATACATATTTCGGTCTTTACATTTTTTTTATTTTTTTTTTTCATTTTTTCAAACTACAGACTCATTTTTGGATCCCCTCAATTCAAAATATATTATTTATAATTTATATACATATATATATATATATATAATTTATTCATATATATACTATTATTTTAGAATATAATTTATATTATATATATAATTTATTCATATATCGACTTTTTCGAAATGGTACCCGAAACGGTACCAATATCGAAATATCTCGTTTCAATACCTCGACCAAAACGGTCACTGAAACGATATTCAAAACATTGTTTCATACACCATCGATCTTTGGAATATTCTCACACGGAAAGGAAAGCCCTAATTTGTAGAGTTTTCCTGTTGCCTTAAATAGAAATGCATGATACAATTAACTGAAATGATGATTTTCCTTATTTGTTTTTTCTTTTGCCTTTTAAATTATTTAGGAGCATTTTCCAAGTATATATGCTAGCTTTAAATGTACGTGAAAGTCAAACGAAAAGTACGTAGTAATAATTAGTACCATGCACGCAATATATAATACGTACGAATCATGCACATGATTAATAAATCTTCAACATATAGAATCAATATCATGTGATCGATCGATCTTTTCCGGGCCTTTTTCGATCTTTTTCCACGAATGTGCAATATTATGTGCTGTTTCTGAGCTATATATGATATATCTCAACTAATTCAGGAAGAAAACATGTTTGCCAGCTTATTTATGTTGCCATTTTTGTCCACAGAGCAATTAACAGCGATTACTTCCGATCTCATCGTTTTTAATGTCGTACTCGCAAAAAGCAAACGGCTACTATTTAAATATGCATTATTCACATACATATAATGTCTAATTTCCTCGTCCTTAATTGATATTAAAAAACAAATCCTCCTTAATTTGAACCCATATTTTCGTTCATAATTCATGTATTTATTATAAATTTGGCAACATATATACATTTTTTTCCTCTTTGATCTCTCATATATATTATCTCATCCCAATGAAATTTGGGAAGAGGTCGTATATATGGAAGGTGGAGGTGTACATTAATGATTAGTGTATATGGACGGGAAAGACTCGGCCCGCTAAGAGAACCCCCTGTACACGACCTGGGAAGGGGAAGGGGAAGGTGCAGCAGGAGATGAGACCCTTCGAAGCTCAATGGTATGAGGTTCCGCAGATAATATCCAGCCATCGAGTGTCTGCCCACTTAGCAGGCGTAACGTGTGAAGAATAGTTGATCTGCTGACAGGAAAAGTATAGACAGATTAAGAAAAGCGTAAACCAGGGAAAGAGGTTGGAGATCCACATTGCATTTAATGACCATACCTCCCGGGCAGCACACCATATTAATGGAACCATTGCAGGACTACGCCACATTTAAAAGTTTTGACAGAATAAACAGTGCAAGAACTTCAGATTCCATAACAACAGACCTGATCCACTCACCAAACTTCTAGTATAAATAGCTAATTTTAGGTACGAAAATGCCCTCTGATTTTTAAGTTTCCTTACTTATTTACTATACTAAAAAAATATTTACTGACTTTGGCATCAGAAGCTCCCTGGCCCCCAAGCCGCCCTCTCAAGCCGCATTCATCCTTCTCTTTACAGGGTCCATCGTGAAGACCTAAGTTTTTAGAGTCTAGCTCAAGAGTGTGCAAAACACGACATTAACAATTAGGACAATATAGGTTTTTTATGCATGACTATCTATCTAGCAAATTAAACATATTATATATTACTGTATAAATGATCTGTTTTTTGTCTATATAATAAATCGTAATGCATGTGACTATTTCATTTTGAAATTATTGATTCATAAAATAATAATGATTAAAAGATATGGTTGGCTGATTTCTAATTTATTATATGGTACATGTAATTTAAATATTTAAATATTCTGAAAAAAACTTGCTTCTAATATATATAATCTTGAACTGCCGGGCATGATTTGTCATGACTTAATGGGATACAACGTTTAAAATATATATATATATATATATATATATATATATATATATATATTTATATATAATATTATAAGATGATATTAGTGTAAATAAAGCAAGCAAAATATATGGTATTACAATTTTTTAAAGAGAAATGTGATTTAATTAGCCACAAAAGAAAACCCATAAATAGATTTGATATATTACGTTTGATTGTAAAATTATTTTTATTATAAAATAAATTTAATATATTATATAAAATTATATCAATTTATAAATTTACTTTTATGAAATCTTTTTCATATAGCTGTAAGAACTCTCTTTTTTAAATCGTTAAAGGATTGTGAACATTATTTATGGATTCAGCCCAACTTTGATTCGGCCCAAACCCCAACTGGGAGTTGGAGTTGGACCTTAGTCCAAGAGCTAGTCCCGAGTGGGCTCTATAATTGCAGTTCCTTTACTTGGACCTCGATTTAGAGTCCAGATACCTTATCTATCGTATAACAAATTTTAATATATATGACTGAAGGAAAAATACAAACATCAATTTGATTTTTAAAAAAGTTTAATTTTAATTTCGTCGTTAAAATCCCCCAATATCAATAGTTTGCTGCTTCGTTTAGTACCTTCGATTGCGTCTAAGAAATAATAATATTCGAAGAGCGAAGATTATAATACTTCATATAATATATTCAATATTTTTAAAAGGGTAAGACTTTTTTACAAATATTTTATAATCAATCAACGCATTCATGTACTTTTATTAAAACTTAATTTTAGTTTTTATAAAATTAGTCTTCATATTTTATATAGATTAAATAATTATAAAAACGTATATTTGTCAAAGAAGTGTATAAATTTTAAAGCACACAGACGATGTTAAAGAAGTGTTATTTGTAAATTTTTATATCACACATCATCTATCTAATATAATTTGATTTGTAAGATTCAAATTTTAAATTTTATTTTTTAAATCAAATTACATATGGAATAAAAACTTTTAAATAAAATCATTCTAAAATAAAATATGGAAGAAGATGGGACCAATGTGGCGTGCACCGTCTATCTGCAGCTAGTGCTAGCACTGCCCCGACAACTTGTATGAGTAAACCGAACGCGGCCGATCAACCCGTTTCAGAGTACTTTATAGTACCGTTCAGACGCGGTCATGGTCGGTCGTCCCACATAATTAAGTGCATTTGTCTGCTCCTGAATTGATCTGTTGTGCGATATTGTCCCTGTTCCCATCCTTTAGCTTTCATACACTTTTACAACCCACACCGTCCATATCACAACCAACTCCTATCATTTTTACAAATTGCCTATACCAAAAAAATAAAGAAAAGAGGAAGAAGAAGAATACTCTCACCATTTACATCACGAGTGAAAGTTAACAACATTGATGGAATCCTGTATAGTCAGGTGCAGGAGGAGAGTAAAAATCATAGAGATGGCCATGGAAGTTTTTAAGTGCTGGTTTTGCTCTGAATCTAGGCGTCAGAATCAACGGTAGTGCTAATTTTGGGTTCTGAGAAAAGGACTGCAACCTGCTTATTTGCAATATCCATTTGTTGAGTTGGTGCCAAATTTCTGGTTTTTTCTATCATAAGAAGAGAGGCATCCCAACCGCGGCTCCATGATAGTCTGTCCTTTGCAGACTAATATCCAATTAAAATTTTGTTACAAGAAAGCTAATTCTGCAGCAGAGATGACCTGACTATATATAGGGCATTTTGAGAAAATTCATGCGTCTAACTCATTTCATAAAATCGGTTCAATAAGAAATGATTGTTCATTCTTTATAAATATGTCCAAGATCTTATTCATAGGCAATGTGAGATTATTCCTCAACACTCTCTCTTATGTGCAGGCTAGTATTTTTTTTAATCCCTGTCATGGAATAAGTAGTGTAGGCTCCCATTTGTCCTGTAGCAGGCTTTGATATCATAAAACATTCATGGGTCTAACTCATCTCATAAAACTGGTTTAACAAGAGAAAATCGTTCATTCTTTATAAATATAGTCAAGATCTTATGCAATGCGAAATTATTCTAGACACATTTGTGCTAACAATGACTTATTTGTCTTTGTAAAAACTCAGCACTTGTATTGGGAAGCATCTCCCCGTCCGTTTGAATTAGAGAGTTGTGCAAATTCTAAACCAAGAATGTAACCGTAAGCAACAGATGTACCCATAATTAAGATAAAGTAAAAGTGCCTTGAATCTACCCATTTTCTTTCTGAAATCAGAGGCATTTTTCACTCCTTCCTATATCATATAAATACGTCTACCGAAATATACGACATCATAACCAAAGCACACAACAGTAGCCACGAAGAATCCTTAAAAAAACTCGACCTTTGGAATTAGTGGCTCAGTGCTTTGAGGCATAGTGATTTACTAGTGCTAGTGCATTACTGGTGACTTGTGCAACATTGACAACGCGTGCCTTAATGGAAGTCTTGATTTTCCCATCCAATGCTCTGCCTGCGAACCCATCAACGCAAGTGTTCTCATCGGTGAGTGCTGCACTGACCCACGTCTCGACATTGCTCATGTGCCACACAAAGTCCTGACCCTTGGCTTCACCAATGTCCTTGAGCTCTTGGACCGAACGGCTAAGCCTGTCCACGCTATCACCAATCTCATCCATGCAATCTCCAATGGCTTCGTACTCCCTAGTCTTCAATCCCTTGAACTTTTTCATATTCGACACAAATGTCTTGGTGGATTGAGCCCTGGCTAGGCTCACGGACAAGGCGGTCTGAGCCAGTTGGAGTGGGTTTTGTTTGATCTCTGAGGCGTAGGGTGAGAGGGATTGGACACATACGGCAGGATAGGTAGTGGTGCTGCACGAGGCCTTGATGAAATTTGTGGTGCTACTGCCTGGCGCAGTGGCTGCAGACATGGCTGTCCAAGCAATAGACAAGACACAGAAGAGTATCAAAAGATGGGAAACTCTGGCCATAACGTTGGGGTAGGGACAGTTGGATGTCTTCTTGTTGTGTGGATGAGTGACCGAGTGTAGGATGGCTGGAATTTTATAGAGAACTTTAAAGGCACTGTGCGCCGTGTGTGCCGTGTGAACAGCGTGTGTGTTTGCTGCACTCTTTATCCAGTTTCACGAATTTAGGCCCTTCATAGGGACTTACATGGAAACACTTCTCTCCTAGATCCAGAAATGGGCCTATCTACATGTTTTACTTACCTTGGAAACTCTTACACCATTTTCCTACAACATCCAGTTTTTTTTTTTTTTCAATTTTTTTTTCTTTTGTCTTAATTTGAAAGTTTTAAGTGGGAGATATAAAAAGCGATCTTACATTATAATATATTATTGTCGGTATAAATATTATAGATAGTATTAAATGAACAATAAATATCATACGGCTTATTTTGTATCCTTTTTTCTCCTACTTAAGACTCTCAAATTTATCACACAAAAACTTTATAAAATATTTTTTCATTTACAAATTACGACTCATTCTTACTTTTTTTTCTTAGTATTTGGAGGTAATCGATGTAATTAATTAGTAGTATATGTTTGAGCATGTATAGTTAGGCGGGACATGCTTTGGGAGGCGGCCCTTTGTCGGTCACAATATTTGCAGCAGTGCGGCCAGTGCCCCACCACGTGATACTCAGTATTAACATATGAATACATCATTACGTATTATCAATCGATTGTGATTCCTTTTATAAGAAATTAGAGTCGAAAGCGATGGAATATAATCTTACTTTAATCACTCATCATTAGGAGTCCTAACAAATTATAACAAAAGCTGCCAACCCAACCATGACTTTGTACTACCTACGTGTTGCATCTGGTTGTGTTTGTGATAATTAGATTTGATGATCTGTAATTTGACTTGATCTATTAGTTAGAATTTACTACATGTATAGTATATTAAGTTCTTGTACGATCGCCATATTGTATATTTAATTATCATCTTAATAAAATCTTCTGCAACTTGCACGTAAATTTTGTATCATGCATTATTGATTTTACATTTTTTACTTTACGTTACCGTCACCCTATTGAGTTACACGTATGTTAATTGTTGACGAACTTAGGTCCGAGGCCAAAGACTTCACAATTGAAACTTTAATAAAGAAAACTATAGGAAAAGAGATATGAAACCATTGAAAAAGCAAGAAGAAACAAATGTAGAAGTACTTGTTCCTTTGCAGTCGAAGCAAAGCAATATGAACATTAATAACTGACCAACTTTGCGAGAAGTAAAAGCTAATAACCGTGAGTCCATCATCATACGAAGCGCAGCTGCGCAAAGGAGGTTGTCAAATAATTTTGTAATTTTGAGGGATTTTTTGTCGTATATAATTTTCGCAATTTATATATAAAATAACTTGTCGAAAAAATGCACGTATTTTAAAAATAGAAAGAAGACCTAAACTGCATTAAAAAAAAAAAAAAAAACTTAAATTTAGATGCATGTGAAAAATGTACTTTTACATAATAATAATAAGGGAACAAAAAAAGTACACAGATGAAGGCTTCAACTGGTGATCATGACAACTATTTTGGATATGTTTATAATTAAGGTGCATGCTTGGGTATCTTGGACATGATTCTTAACATAATGTTTTTTAACAACAATATTTGCATCCGTGCTAAGGACAGCTGGTTGCTGATTCAAGGGCAGGATTGCTTCTAATCCTTCCAATTTTTTTCTTAAATATTGCACACTACACACTATTACTATATGAATAATGGAATATTATATTGTAGGCGGTGGCTATTAATCCATCACCTGTGCAAGTTACATTAATTAGGAGACAATTATTATTAGAGAAATAATATTTGTAGGCGGTGTCTATTAATCCATAACTGTATATAGTATTATTTTTATTATTATAAAACTCAATAATGATTAATTTTGGGACAAGTTAAGTAGTCTTGTTTGTTTTGTGATAATTCAGCATCAATTCGGAAGGTTATAAGCTTGTGAAGGGAACCAAAGTCCGGACTCCCGGCCAATAAATTAGACTTGCTTGTGCTTGCTTACGTGCCTAGAGAAATTGAATTAGGAATGAAAGAGAAACGATGTTAATTTGTAGTTTTAGAAAGTACAAGTTTCTCACATTTTTTTAAAAAAATGTGAATAAATCAGAAATTTATATAAAAAAAATATTTTTTAATAGTTAACCCTACTGTTTTTTTAAAAGAGAGTGCGTAGAGTTTGCTAAGATTGCATTTAGGAAATGAAACACTTATCCTCTCGGAAAATTGGAAAAAAAAAAAAATTATTTACAAGTTAGTGTGAATGCACACCATCTGCATAGAAGTTGTAGTAGTACTATTATAATTAAATGCAAAGGGCACACAGATACTTCATTATGGATTGCAGGATTAATATTTCTTCAAAAAAATCCAATTCCATTGTCTTGTGTAACCTTTTGATTTTCTTGCCTATTAAACTGAAAGTAGGTTTGGGAACATAAATGTTTCATCATTACATGATGCAAACGGAACATTTTTATTTTTTGGTTTGCTTCGTTTGGATCTTTGAATGAGCTCAGTTCATTTTAGTTAGATTATGTTTTAGATTTATTTGAATATTTAAATACACAACTCTCAAATTACTAAATATAATTTAACTTAAAATTTCTTTACACGTGAGACTTATAATTTTTTTTTTAATTCAACACATTTTTACACGTGGAACTAACAGCTTTTTTTAACTTCTCATGATAAATATATATAAACTCATCTTAACATCCAAACTCATCTTAGGTGGACCTCATAAAACCCATTCCATCATCTCAACTTACTATTAAATAACTCAATATCAACTCAATATCAATTTGGGTGCGTTTGGTTTCCAAGCCAAACTCATCTCATCTCACTCATCATTACAACTTTTTTAAATTCCAATATAAAATATAATAAACAATTTAACTTTTTCAAATCTTAAAACAATAATAATATTAAAAAATAATATTTTAACAATATTTTATCATCTAAACTCAACTCAACTCAACTCATTTCAACATCCAAACGCACCTGCATGATCTAGAACTCAATTTGGGCCAATCAGGAGAGGCTCCTAGCTAGAGGGAGATAAAATTGAGAATCTGATACGTGGAAAATGGACCCACGATCAATTCATTCTCATATGAGTCTCATGCAAATGATCCAGCCAATCCTTAATCTTTCTGATTTCTTCGGACTCCTCCAACCTACAGAAAATTGCCATAAATTGGCATCAAAAGTCTACATTCGGCCTATGATTTAAACATGAGAAAAGTAGTACTGGTCCTGAAGATTCAAGATCAAAAGGTCGATTCCAATTCAGTAAACAAAATAGACGTACGTACAAGTAACTAATAAACCAATCAAAGTAAACCAATTAGGCCATGCAACTTAGATGGTTGTTGTTTGGATAGTGAGTTGAGATGAGATGAAAGTTGAATAAAATATTATTAGATTATTTTTTTTTTTAATATTATTATTGTTTTAAGATTTGAAAAAGTTTAATTGTTTATTATATTTTGTGTGAAAATTTAGAAAAATTATAATAATGAAATGAAATGAAACATTTCTTATATTCAAACTGAACAGAATCTCTAGAATTATCACGAGTTTGTAATAATATACTTAATTGTTGGAGAAGAGAATCAGAAAAAACAGCACGAAAAATCAGAAGAATTGTCATAATTGTGAGATCATGAGGAGTTAAATCCATAGTTTTCATGGATGAAAACAAATTTAGTACTTTACCTAAACAATAAACTTAGTCCTAAGTGCAATATCCATCTATCAGCATCCTCACCAAACAATATTGATTTGTCATTGATCATTGCAATAACTTTTAGGTCATATTTGAGTTTTATCATACGCAAAACCAAATTATTGGTCAGAAAACAGCTGGCTTATCTACTACACGAGACCAATTGAAAAACTAAAAAATAAATAAAATAGTCAAAATACATTAACACGTTATGAAACTGATGTGATCATATGGTAATAGGGTTGATTATCCATATAAACCTTTTATGCTACAGTACCAAGTAAATTGGCGGCAGTTAGGTCATATATATACATTTGTGAAATTACCGCTCGTCTTCAAAATCTTAAATTTATAAGAAGACGTAAATTTTGTTATTTATTTTATATTTTAATATTCCTTCATGAGTAGGTCATGTAGAATATTTAATTAAGAAAAACATTCTAATCACAAAAAAATTACATAAAAGTAAATATATAAACTAACATGACTTGATATGATACGTTAGATTGTAAAATTACTTTTATTGTAAATTAGATCTAATGGATTCCATAAAGATACATCAGTTTCTGGATTTACCTTTATGTAATCTATTTATGTCTGTAACATGTCTTTTTAAGTTTTAACTAAATGGAGATATGGTGTAAAATCAGGATTCAAACTTAAAATATCTTCTTTGACATAAAACGAGACAGATTTTATTATGTAATTTATATCTCAATGCACTGGTTACGTGAGAGTTTTTAACTACTTTAATGTTGCCTAATTGCCCCGTTAAAAATCGTGGATTTCATGGGAAATATAAAATGATGTTGCGGGATTCACACTCCATTTAAAGTAGGTGTTTGGGAGGGGGGACAAATTAAAATGACATGCATATTCCCCCACTATACCTACCTACCAAAAAAGAAAGTACCCCTCTTTCAAATTCTAAACCTGCCTTTGAAACATACACTAAAAACTAACCAATATTCCTTTTAATTAAGCTTTTTCCTACATTGGGGATATATATATATATATATATATATAATATAATATATAATCATGTTCTAATTATGACGGTATTCCTACTCACTTATTGCATCATTAATCATTACTAATTAAATGGATATAGTTATAATTAAGAGTAGGGCGTAGCACGAGAGCAGTGGGTAGCATGAGAGTGGTCACGGATAAAGTTTCATAGCTTTTTTTATTTTTATTTTTATCATTATTTTTGGTACATTTTTTTATATTCTTAAATATTTTTTTGAAAAAATTTACAAATTCATTTAAAAATATAAAAATACTTTACTATCAATTAAGTAAAAAATAATATAATATTGATCGGTGACTTTTGCAGTGCTGCATCCTCGGTGGATGCAGCATTTTCCTATAATTAATATGGCTCTTTATTTATTTGTATTTTGGTAAATTCAGACCCACGGGTAGTTCTAATGGTAAAACGTCAGGTCGTAAAAGTAATCTGCCTAGTCCGCAGCACAACGGCATGAAGTTTGAGCAATAGTGGATCAACTCAATAAACTGTAGGTGTGATGCTATGCAAACCATTTTTTTTTTTAGAAAAAAAATAATAATAATAATGTAGGTGGATGGTTTCAGTGGGAACCGTCCAAAAAGTAATTGGAGCTTCTTATATAAATTATTTGGGAAAATCACCTTATTTTTTATGAGTTCTCACTCTCTTCTTCTTCTTCTTTTTCCAATAAATTTTTGTCAAAATTTTCACTTACTCTCCTAATTTGACACACAAGTCATAATCTATTTTACTCATAAACTTTTGAAATATATATGTAAAGAAGTTTTACACTTATAATTTTTTTTTATCAAAGTAAATTTATAAAATAATGTATTTTCCTATAATTAAATCTACTTTAAAATAAAAATAATTTTATAATTTTATATATCGCATCAATCTACGTAGTTTAATTTTATAAAATACCTTTACACTAATTTATTTCTCTAAAAAATATCATTTGAATGGTTCACTCTAATAATAATTTCGATCAAAATTAAATGCTGACGAAAGCAGTGATGAAATGCTTGAGTCAGAGTGAAAAAAAAAAATGAGGAAGTAGCTGCGTCAATATGCGGTTGGGTGCACCACTTTCCACCATCCGAATCGTGGGCCCCCAAGTCCAAAATCTTAGGTCCCACGCTGCTTTCATAAACCCGATGGTGGGCCAACCCCACTCTTTCTGCCTCAAATCTCCTCCTCCTTCCCTTTACATATCGCGTGTTCTCACGCGCCAAGACAATTCCATTTAATTTGGTCGTTTTGTGTTTTTTTTTTATTATTACTTTATATCAATAAAAGTCCAAAATCATTGAGAAGAAATAGCCAAAATCCCAGAGGGCACTACTACTCATTTTCTTGTCATGATCGAAATGCAACTTACATGATTTCCTATAAAGGTGGACTTTGTGTGGCCTTATAAAAGATCGAGAATAATTTATAATTTTTACATATATATTCCACATAAATGAAAAAAAAAATATTGTTATCTGAATTAGCTTTATGAAAAATATAATAAAGAGAATTCCCTGACATAAATATTATTTTGGATTTAGTGTGATTAAAGGCAAATAAATAGAATATGCATTTGCAAAAAATGATTTGTGTTGATAAAGCCTAATTTTGTAATATTGATGCTTCAAAGTTTTGAAATGGATCGAAAATGATAATTACATGATTACCATAAAATTTTAATAGATCACTTGAATATGATGTTCTTGTATTTATAACTTCTAATTATTGTACTAGTCATAACGAAATTCTACAAAAATAACTCATTAATTGACTTAACTCAATGTGATAAGTTAGATTATAAAATTATTTTTATTATAAAATAAATCCAATATATTATATGAATTCACATTAATTTATAAATTTGTGGTTGCAACACTATTCTTACAAGAACTTTTAAAAGTTATTAATTATAATCAAGACATTTCGGCCATTACTTTCAAAACAGGATGTTTGATCATCATTTTACCAGGAGAAAGGAGTTTTGCTACACAACCTTCTACTATTCATCCACACTCCACACTCCACATTTTTTAATATTTTTTAATATTTTTTTAAAATTTTTTTTGAATTTATTTTTTTTTAAATATTTCAAATTTTTTATTTACTATTCATATAAAAATTATTTAATAAAAAAGGACGTTTTATATTTCATGAATTTCCCAAGACATCAATATTTATTACATATATATATATATATATTTATATGAAAATATGGCCGGGTGTGTTAATTTTCAATGCAAGCCTTGGGAGAGTCTGCATGCACATGCGCAGAACAAGCGTGAGACTAGCTAACCTCCAAAATAAACAACATTTGATTTCCCCCAAAGAGGGGAAGCCCCCCCACATAGTATATAAAGGTGGGTGAGTGCCGGCTTGGGTTCTCCTAAAGTTGGTGGATTGGTGTGTGGCAAAACTACTTAGCTAGGGTAATAAGAGTAGTGATGGGTAGGCAACCTTGTTGTGACAAGCTTGGAGTGAAGAAAGGGCCATGGACGGTTGAAGAGGACAAGAAATTGGTCAATTTCATCCTCACCCACGGCCAATGTTGTTGGCGTGCCGTCCCCAAGCTTGCCGGCCTACGCCGCTGCGGCAAGAGCTGTCGCCTCCGCTGGACTAATTACCTCAGGCCCGACTTGAAACGAGGCCTGCTTACCGATGCTGAGGAGCAACTTGTTATTGATCTTCATGCTCGTCTTGGAAATAGGTGCTTAATTCGATCTCTTTGTGATCATCAGAACTCTTTGTTAACAGTGCAGGAATTTACAGTTTAAATGCCAAGTTGTTCTTCTGTCATCTGAAAACTTTTTTTATTTTTTGGTGCTGTTTTTCTGGGATCTCTAGTGCTTTAACTACTACTGGGTGTGTAAAAACACATGCATTCAAAGCAAACTGATCAAGACTGGTTATCACCAGAAAACATAATTGTTTTCAACTTTTTGAAATGTGACAGATGATAATGTAAGCAAGTCAAAGATGATTACTTTACAGTTCTAAGAAGTGACCATAAGATAATTTAAATTCTACACTGTTCATTTACGTACACGTGAATGTAAAACTAGGTCAAATATATATGGTTATGTAGATAAGATCAGTAGTACTAGGGTATCCAAAATTATGATCCTAGACATAAAGAAATTTGATTTAGTAGTACTAGTAGTGCGTGATAATTGATGTTTCTGGGCATTAAAAAGTAGAATGCCATCTTTATTAAAAGTTGAAGATGTTTTCTCTTTCTTTTTCTTTTTTTTTTCACTTGTGATCTTTCTTGCTCTGATCTCCGCCTTAAATACTGTTGCACTTTCATTTTCTGTAGGTGGTCGAAAATTGCTGCAAGATTGCCCGGAAGAACCGATAACGAGATCAAGAATCATTGGAACACCCACATCAAGAAGAAGCTTATTAAGATGGGTATTGATCCAATCACGCATGAATCTCTTCATAAGGAAGCTACCCCACAAGATGATCAAGCCCTCTGTCACGCTAATGATCAAAGAGACATAGAAGTCAGTCATGCAGAATCACCAAAAGTATATGGCTCGATCTCCTCCAGCACCGACAGTTCTAATGCCCCAACAGAGAACTCCTCGACGACCGATGAATCTCGGTCGTCGGACCCCGGTGATAGTGACCTATTGATGAGTACTCACATATGGTCAGAGACCTTTCTTGATGACTCGTTCTGGAATTTCTTAGGCACTAGAGATCAGAGCTGCAGTAAAGACATTGGATTGCCAACTTCAGTGGACATTAACTCTGATCAGTGGTTATTGGACTACAAGGATTTTGGAGATGAGGATTTTGGGCTTGGCTTTTTCAGTGGCACGGACATGAATTCTCTAGACATGGGTGGTTGCCACTGACCAAGCTCATGAAAACAGCACATGATGAAAGGGTTACTGCATAATTGGACACTTTTTGGTCCTAATTCTTCCAATTTCCAATGTCTGTTTAATACAATTTTAGAAACTTTTAGCAACAGCAAGTTGTGCAATTAGAAAGCTACAAGAATTCTAGCTGCTCGATCAGTCCCATCAAGGAAATGGGTATAGCCATCAAGTATGGGTTGGAAAAGTGTGTTTTTTCCCAATATATGTGGGAGGATGCCCATCTATCAATCTTTCTGATGCAGTACACAAGATTGGAGCCAATTCAGGGTTTCTAAATGCATAGGATAATGCTACCTATATCCCCCTCTTTTTATCTTTTCAGATTTTAGACTTCAATTTGTAATATTGCTACCAAAAAGCTCACCCCACTCAAAAGAGATGTGTGGTTGAAGCACAGGTGCATGACAGGACCCCTATATATGTAAATGGGATATGGTAGTCTGTAAACATGTGTAATGCAGTAAGATATTGCATCCAACTTCTATAATAATAATAATAATTGCTAGTTGATCCCAAGAATATCTTATGCACATCTCTTTTTTCCCCCTTCCCCAATAGCATGATGAAATATTACCTAGTGTTTGATCTTGGCCTTCATGATATCTTAATTATCATGAATATCAATCTAGCTAGATTACAATATCCCGCGGTGCAAGATATGATCTATTTGAAGCCATTTGTGGAGATCATAGCTAGCTTTGAAAAGAGAACATCCATCCATGATGGTGACGATGAGGTTATCAGCTAGCTAGTTGTTGGTGCGTGTTGGTTGCTTCCCTTGCTTGTCACTTCACTTACACCTTACACCCAAGTTACTTGTTCTAAACATAGTGTTAATCGCACACCCCTCAAGTCGATCATTATTTTTGTTCCAACTATGATTTGATATGACGTGATTTTACAGTACGATATTTTCTATATTTTTTATATGACATGATTTGATTTGTAAATTCAAATTAAGTCTTCTTATTTTAAGAATACACAAAACATGTCATTTGACTTTTAAAAAAATATCCTTAGACCATCATGATGACAACCATCTTATATGTAATTTTATTATTTTCTTGGACATAAAGAATTCAATATCAACTATTAAAAAAACAGAAGATTGTAAGAATAAAATAAACAAAAAATATTTAATAAATTAAAAAGAAAGCATAAAAAACTTAAAAACAAATCATGTTTTTTTAATGAGTTGAGTGCTCTTACCTTATCTCAGGGTGGCATGGATTGATAAAGGACCAATAATCAATATCAACAACCAGTGTTTTTTTTTTTTTTGAAGCAATATCAACAACCAGGTTAGAGTTTAGGCTTGAAATTTTTATCTTTTATTTTTGAGAAATGATTATATGCAATCTTATAAAATTAAATTGACATAATGATCTTTATATGAGTCGTCAGACTATAAAACTCTTTTATTCTAAAATAGATTTAATATCTTACCTTAATGCAGACTAATTTATAAGTTTGCATGTTTTTATAAAATTTCGATATAAAGCTCTTTTTATAGACTTCTAGTACTTTTTTATCTTTTTAAAGACGTCAAATTATAAAGCTCTTTATTTTAAAATAGATTTAACATCTTGCCTAATATTTTTTTCTTAATTAGATTTAAACTTTATTTAAAATTTTAAATATCCAAAAATACTTAAAAATAATCTTACCGTCAAACGAGCTCGGACTTTTAGTACCTGCCATGTCAATAATATCAAATTAGAGAAATAATTTGTATAACTTTTAATAGACAAATTTTGCACAAATCTTTTATAAAAAAAATAGGCTTCATCTGACAAAATCTTTTTTAGTAAAACCTGCAATTTTATAAAAAATACTTATTTATTTAAGATTTAGATTCTATTTAAATATTGAATTGAATTGAGTTGAGATGATAAAATATTAAGATTTGAAAAAGTTGAATTGTTTAATATATTTTATATTAAAATTTAAAAAAATTATAATAATAAATTGAGATAAATTGAAATACGATTAGAATCAAAATGTAGCCTTATAACTAACATTACTTGTCAAAAATTAATACATGTTACATTGTCACTGCTAGAATTTTCTTCCATATTCTGACCCATTCAAACCCCCTCAAAAGCCCATAAACTCTCTTGGAGTTGGCAGTTACACTTACACAGCCCTAGACTACTCCAGCCACCGCCGGACGCAGTGTCTCGGTAGCCACCGACCCAACCCAACCAGACCATGTGGCCCCTCATCTGCAGGACCGCCCGGACTCTCCGTCCCAAGCACTTTCTCGGATCCCGCAACTCGGATCCTCCCTGTACCCGACATTACCGCATCTCCGTCGTCGCTCCGCAAACCGGAGCCTCTACTGGCCTCTACGGCTTCGACCACTTGAAGTCCCCCAAAGGCTTTCAACGTTTCGTCGACGATGCCATTGAAAGGTTGAAGCATTACTTGGGAAACAAATGAATTCAATTGCAAAATTTTATTTCTTTTAGTTTGATTTTAACAACAATTTGTTTAAATTCTCGTATTTGTTAGGTCTGGGGAACTCGTTGCATACATCTCCAGCATGCCTTCATCTGCCGAAATCATCCGAGCCATGGATGAAATTTCCGATGCGGTAGGTCCATCAGTGTATGCTTGCTGGTTTCGTATCTACTAATGCACATTTGTACTGTAAAGTCTGTATGTGTATATTCATATTCATTTTTGTACGTTTATTGTTTTATGAGAATCAAAGCGCTATAATTATTGTTGGTGACTGATATCATAGGTTTGTTCGGTGGTTGATTCGGCGGAACTTTGTAGAAATACTCATCCAGACAGGTTGATCAAACGTAAATTACTATCAGCAGTCATGATAATGTTTTTTTGATCTTTTTGTAAAATTTGTTTGTTCTAATGTGGATGCGTTTTGATGTTTTTGGAAAATCAGGGAGTTCACCGAGGAGGCTAACAAGGCAGCGATGAGAATCAATGAGTATCTACATGTGAGGTGACTGGGGATCCAGTTTTTTCCCCTTTCCACTCCAATTGTCTTATTTTGGCCCTCAGCCAGCTTATTTTATACATTGTATTCATTCTTGTGGACCTTTATATCGTTTGTATTGTCTCTGCGCATGCATGGTTTCCTTATGATGACAAATTGTTTAAAATGGCCCATCCAAAAGGATTAAGAAGTATATTTTTAAGACCCAAATGTTTACTATGGCAAAGAGTGATAGCTTTGGACATTATATGGTGGGAGTAGAGGATGCCGTTGGTAATAATAAGTTGCCTTGCCATGTTGGTTAATAATGATTTTCTTTTGAGGGGATAAGATTTTCAGATTGGAGTTAGTTTCGATTGAATCGATGCACAACTATTAGTTGGAGAAGCATACATTGTCGAGCATTAGAGTATACATTTGAATGTAAACCTTCATTTGCGGAATTTATACAAGAAATAGTCCATGACTGTTGCAGTAGGCTGTGAGAAACCTTGTGTGAACATTTTTGGGCAAAGCTGTATTTATCTTAAGTACACTTAAAGCAACTTTTTTATTTTATTTTGAGTTGAAGAATTCAGGCCCAGGTCAGGAAGTGGAGAATATACAAGTTGCAGTTCAGCGTTATGCTATACTACATTTGGCTACATGAAAGAATTTTTTGGGCAGTAAGCTTAAGTGTGGAGATCCATGCAAGAATGTCATGCGCACTTCATTTGTCTAATGTAGGAGCCATACCCCTTCTTGCGGCGAGATTCCATATCGTCTGAGGTCACGAAGGGAAACCCTTTTTGTTCTACTGTTGTGAGACACCTTAAAGCTATATACCCTTTCATTACAATCCAACTCAAGTTTACCCATGAGCACAATAGATCTATTTGCTAGAGGGTGAAGCCCACCACTCGTAGCAATGTGAAAGATGGTTCCTATTTGTCTAGTGTTGTGTATTTGGAGGGAAAGGAATTATAGAAATTTTGGGGATTGAGAGAGGATATTGGAGAGGCTTAAAATTTTCTTTCTCAATACTTTGTTCCTTTGGGCAGCCATTATAGATTTTAATGAAATTTCCATTATTTTCTTGTATCTTTTGTTTTAGTGTTACTATTGCGTATGTGTTGCGCATCTGGGCTATGCCTATTGCATTTTGTAATTGAATTTTAAATTGCTTATAAAAAAAAACCTACAACCTACCAAAGTTGGATTGTAGGCCGCCCTGTCTATACCAATGTTATTGGCCTTCTTGCATCAGTTAGGTATCACTCCTGGATATCCTGCTATATGATTTCATTTTAAGTATTGTGATTTTCATATGAAATCATAAACAGTTTGGTTTGTTACCAACTACATTACATGAATTAATTTCCAAAATACTTGGTTTGTCACTGAGCTGAATTTTGTTGGGCAAGTAATAAACATTTCTATTGGAAAAGACCTAGTTCACATGAGAAGAATTGGCCAAGAGTCGATGAAGATTCATTCAACCTTGGTAGAGCTATGGTTAGGAATGTTGTCGATGTTGTAGGTCTTACGCTTGCCAGTCATGATTTATTGCCAGTGACACACTTGGGGGTATTTTTCTTGCTGGATGCAGTATCTCAATACCAATCATGTTCTTTATGATGCGGTCAGAAAAGCTGAGCAAGAGTATCATCTGCTCACAGAAGAAGCTCAAAGGGCAGCCCATTACCTACGTGTTGACTTTGAGAGGGGTGGAATCCATCTCTCTTCTGGTATGTGTGCACGTTCTGTCTTTTTTTTTTTTTTACTTCCACTCATCAGAGATTCTCTGCTTCAGAAAATTAATTTTTTTTAGTATTGCTTTGCAGATAAATTAGATCGAGTGAATAAACTAAATATAGAGATTTCTCAGCTGTGCAGGGAGTATGATATTGTAATCAATCTTCACGTTGATTTCCAATATATCTAGTGATTTTATGACCGACATTGAGAGAAGTCATTATTTATCCAAGTAATTAATTATAATCATTGACCATGTTCCATCTTGTATGCATTTGGTTTCGGTCAGGTTCAATGAAAATATTATCATTGACCCAGGTTCTGTGGATATATTTCCTTCGTCACGTATCCCCAGAAGTTTGCACCATCTTCTTAAGCCAATCTACTCTTCCACATCTATTATTCCAAAGAAGTTGCAGCCAAGGGATACCCTGAAAGAGAAGGGATTTCAGATAACAACAGACCCACATACTTTATCTTCTGTTCTACAATGGGCACAGGACGATGAGGTACTTTCATCTTATTTTTTAAAATATATGGTACGTATGTTTTCTGATTCTGGACATGAGGACTGTGCATAACTTTGGATGACCCTAGCTAGAAGTGGGTCTATGACTGCTAGAATTTGGCAAGTCACTTAATGCTCTTGATGCTTTCAGTTTCTTATATAATTTCACTGTGAAAGAATTAGGACCCTTCTGCGAGAACTGAGCTTTGTGCATTAGGAGCCCCTTTCTAATTGTTAACAATAGTCATTTCTTTTCCCCCATTTTTTTCCAGGTTAGGAAAATGGCCTATGTCCAAGGCAACTCTGTCCCGAATGCAAACCTTTGCATTCTTGACAAGCTTATATCTGCCCGCCATGAGCTCGCTCAGGTGCTTTGCCTTATTTGCAGCTCTGGAAATTAGATAATACGGGGTGCAACCTGATTATTTCTGATTGGTTTGATTTGATAATTCATAATGCCTGTGAACGACCTGTATTTTGAATTTTTGGTGAGCTTGAAATTGAGACTTTACAAATCCACTGAGGAAAATTTTCGTTATTGCTTCCTGGTGGTTCTATACTAATCTTCTTCCAGGGTTGAATTATGTATTAGTTGGTGAGATATTGTTTTTTTGTCAATCCCAAGATGGAACTAAAACCTTGCTAAATTTTGATGCCTTAGTTCAGTATGCTGAGTTTTCTTTTTTATGTGGTTCTTAGTGGTCAAGTTATATATAGCATTGTGAAGCGTGTGCATGCCTTGGGGCATATTGAAATATGTAACGATACATAATTTGTCCCCTCGGTACAAATTCAACACGGTAAGTTCGTATCACCAAAAAAAAAAAAAAAAAAAGGATCAACAAAATATGGCACTGGTACTACATTGTCAGAAATATGCAGAAATAAGATTTCAAAGCGTTTATTAAGTTATGACGTTAATTTAAAAAAATGTAAGATGTAGAAACCAGTAAGTTCGCAATATGACTAATTTCACAAAGAGACGGCAAGTTTCTAAAGCTTACACACTCTAGGGTTTAGTGTTGCAAGCAAATATACTGGGAAAAAATATGAACAAATTGTAAGTGTTGTTGATTAATGTCATAAGCCCTTCCTCTTTCATATTATTGGTGAATGCAGATAATGGGGTGTAGATCTTATGCCGAGTTTGCTGTGAAGCCTAACATGGCTTCCACACCAGCAGTTGTGATGTCCTTTTTGCATGAGATGAGCGAGATGGTCCGGCCCAGGGCTGATGAGGTATGGCATCCTTTTAGACATTCTGAGGTATGAAAGTGTTGCCACTCATAGTGGTGTAGATTATGTTGCAGTTTTGTACTCTTATGTGATGTTATTTTCACATTAGGAGTTTAAGAAAATTAGGGCTTTCAAAGGGGGAAAATGTGGTATAAAATTTGGAGATTTAGAGCCATGGGATGAGGCATACTATATACATCATTGATGAAGTCTTCCACCTATACATTGGACTCTTCAGTAAGTCTCAAACTCCTTTTTGTTTTGCATGAAAATTATTTATTTATTTGGATCAGTTGTTATTCATGAAATTTATAATGGGCAGGGTTCTTTATTATTGATTTTACAGGGCAGTGAGCTTATGCATTTTTTATAGGTTAATCCATCCTATAGAAAATCAAGTCCTCCAAGCCTTATTGTGAAGAAGTTATTCATAAAAAAAATGTGCCCATCCATAATCTTCAAGTTCTACTTTCGTGATTCTTTGATTGCAGGTTGTGGCATCTTATTTTCCTTTGCCGCAATGTATTGAGGGTTTGAAAGTGCTGGTGGAGTCATTGTTTGGCGCTACATTTCGTAGCATTACGCTGGCGCCCGGTGAATCATGGCATGAAGATGTGCTTAAATTGTCACTTTATCATCCAGAAGAGGTATCCATAGGAATGTAAATTCTTAGTGATATGTTGAAAAACTCTTGAATTGAAGCTATAAGCATTTAAAATTAGGGTTTTAAATAGAAGTTACTAGAATAATTCGCATGATATGGGTTTAATCGTAGGTAATGTACTTAAGCTTCGAGGATTTTTCTCCAACCAAATAACTTGGTTTTTGAACCTGAAATTATTCCCTACACTTGATTATTTCAAATTCACATATTAACAAACCCTAAATCACCCATGAGTTTATCAATCGTCAAAAATTGTACTTTCCTTTCATATGTAATCCTTTTTTTTTTCTTTTTTTCTTTTTTTATGACGTGGGAACCACCCCACGGCAGAGCCCTTAGGACTCACCCATGGAACCTAAACCCCGGGGAGACTAGCGCAGCAACCCACGGCCATGGCCTCCGACTTAAATCGCAATTTAATCCCAGGGGAATCGAACTTGTGACATGGGGCTCATGCACACAAATTCACCCTTACCACTTGGGCTACCCACTGGTGGGTTAAAAACTGAGATCCTATTCATTCTCTATAGATACTTTCATTCAAATGATAATTTGAGACTATTTTGAAATATTATACAATATTGTCTATATATCATGAACCTCTTTAATAGAATACGAATAAAATCAAGATTTTATGAGCATTACCAAATTTTTTAATAATTCCCAGATCACTTCTCATCAGTTTTACAGCATCATCTGCTTCTTTGTTTTCTGTTTTCTTTTTATAACTTTAAGCTGTCAAAAGGAAAAGAATGTACAAATAAATATAGGAAAGCAAAAATAAGGAATTACTGTGGTTTTCTTTATATCCCTGACATTTTATGAGTAAAATATATTTGAGGTTTAACTTTTGACATTTTTTACTTGTAAAAAAAAAAAAAAAAACCTTTTGATATTTTTGTGGTGATTGAGTTAAGTTTGAGATTTGGGAGGTTGTGCCAGGGTGGGGGAGTCCGAGTCCACTTGGTTCATTCAATTTTTAAGGACTCCTACTAAACTTGAAAAGTAATGTAGTGCTGCTCTGGCCCGAAGGGTGTTGGTGGCAAACATTATTATAGGTAGAGGAGGAAGTGAAGAGGTGTAACTATTACAGTCACAGATGTGGTTTCTGTAGCATTTGTGTTTGAGAGTGATGATGACTAAAATCTTGGCCTTCGAAGAAACTAAGGTCAACTGGATAGGTTTGGATAGTGAGATGACAATTTATGATTTTAGATTAAAGTTTAAAATATTATTATTGTTTTAGAATTTGAAAAAGTTGAATTGGGATTTGAAAAAGTTGAATTGTTTATTATATTTTGTGTAGAAATTTGAAAAAGTTGTAATGATGAGATGAGATAAGATGAGAATTTTGTGTCTCATCCCACTTGCCAAACCTATTAATCTTAAAACAATCCAAAGGATATAAGAACCTTTCCAATTTACCGATATGGTTGCTAGAACAGGATTCCTAAACAACTAATGGAGAAGGAAATACTATAAATTTAACACAGCCATAGTGTGCCATGGCAGTTCTGTGATAATTAAGACCATGAACTTGAAACAGTAATTACTTGACTTCTAACTTGTTTGCATGACTAAGAAGCACTCACTTGGACACCATACTTTTTTACTTCATTATAAGACTCATGGCCTTGAACTTTATTTTCTTTGCTAATGGATGCTGTTATTCTTCCCGTCAGTTCTGTCTAGTGTGTGGATGTTGGATAGTTTAAGAGTAGGTAATAGCTACTTTCTTTGGTAATGCAGGGCTTTGCATCAGTCATAACAACTATTTACTGGCCTTAACGCAAACTTCACAAGTCATTGCTTCTTATTCTTCTCTCTTTTTCTACACAGTTGCCCATATATTATATGCAGTCCTCACTCTTGTGCATGTCCAAAAATGTTTGCCTATCCTCCCAACATTTCATTCTTTAATTCTGCCACTCCACTTATGTTTCAGGGTGACTTGGGGCATCTGTACCTTGATTTATACTCAAGGAAGGGAAAATATCTAGGTTGTGCTCATTTTGCAATTAAAGGGGGCCGCAGGATTTCCGAATCAGAGTACCAACTTCCTGTACGTAAAAGTATATTATTCCTCTAGTCAAGTTTTGTTATGTGTTATGTTGTTCTCTTCATCGCACAATGCGTACTTAATCCTTATTTTTCCTTGCAATTTCGCGGATGACATTGGTAATTATTGACATTACATACTTATCGAAAAATAAATATTGAAGTTGCATGAATTTGCATAAAGCATCTAGCAATTCTTGATGGATGTTTGTGTAATCCTAGTTATTTGAGGTTTATGAGGTCTCTCTAAGGCTCCATTCGGGAGGAGTGCCAAAAGAGTGGAGGGATGTAGTATTAAAACTATGGATTAGAAGGCAACACCCTTACATGTTTAGTCTTTCACTTTATACCCTTACATATTTAGAGAAGCTAAAGCTAGTTAAAACGCAACACCCTCATTGCTTTCCTCTTTTTTATTGCCTTTTGCATCTATCTTCAGGTACGGAACGAAGGAAAATTTGAAAATCCACTTAACAACTTACCACTTGATCTCTTTTTGTCCTCTCCAACAAACAAAGTGAAATGTCTATCTAATCTGTCTTCTCTTCAGTGTACTGCAATTTGATGATTTTCTACGTTCTTGGATGGTAAAGTGTGTAAGATAACGTACCAAACTACCATTGGTTGATTTGGATATGGTATATATGGTTGAGAATTGCTGAACATACATAATAGAGGTGTGACAACAAGGACATCCTAAGCTCTCTTACTTTCTAAATTTCTAGTTTTATTGATATCTTCAATTTTGAACAACCTGTTGCCTCATATGATAGCTCTTGTACTTCCTGTCTCCATCAGTTACCTTGTACAGGAAAACATTTTTTGTTTGACATGAATAATTTCGTTTTAATGTATAAACTTGATGAATGATCTTTTGTTAAACTTTTAGTTATCTCAATTAGCTGTACCGATAAAAAAGAAGTTATCACAATTAGCTTTGGTTTTTCTGACACTGCAGGTTGTGGCACTTGTTTGCAATTTTTCTGGTTCATGTAATCCATCAACAGTGAGGCTTAACCACTGGGAAGTAGAAACTCTTTTTCATGAGTTTGGACATGCTCTTCATTCATTGCTTTCAAGAACGGTATTGTATTTTTATCTCTTTTACAAGTGGCATTCTAGCATTACCTTAGTACAAACACTTATTATATTTTTGTTTTCCTTATCGTAATTAATTTGTCAATTGACCCTGCAGGATTACCAACATTTTTCGGGTACCAGGGTGGTTCTTGATTTAGCTGAAACACCTTCAAACCTCTTTGAGTGAGTAGATTGTTGAAATTACCTGGTTATGTAATACTATGATTGCTGTTTAATTTTTATTTTAGCTTATGAAGATTAACGTACAAATACATGCACAATGTATCTGAATAGTTTGAGTGGGGCTACTTGTTACCATGTTGTAGTGTGATTTTTGTTGTTTTGAATTGTAGGTTACTATAAATTAGTTATGTCCCATCCTTTCTTTAAAAATGGAGAGTATTTCACGGTGGGGAAAATGTGTTGAGCTGTCCGCATTAAAGAATTTTAAATTCAACTTTCAGGTTTCAAACTCAAAGCTTCTAATTATGTTTAACCATGAATATGTTTGCACTGATATATGAAAAAAATAATTGAAAAATATAAATGGCTTGTCTGAAAACACAAGTCTGCTCGTGAAAAGTATTGAAAGTGAGAAGGCCTTGTGAACACCTTGCCTGATTATCCTCATCACAAATTTTTGCTTTGATGGTAGCGGACCTCATATTCTGGTGATTTTCAAGGTACTTTGCATGGGACTATCGAGTCTTGAGGACATTTGCTAGACATTATTCAACTGGTGAAATAATTCCTGAGAAGTTGGTGGAGTCAATGCAGGGTGCCCGAAAGATGTTTGCTGCTACTGAATTGCAACGTCAGGTTTACACATGTCCAAGGCTATTAATCAGCAAGTCTTCAAGATATAGTATCTTTGAAAATTGAAGCGTTGAATGATCTTTGATTGTTTTTTTGATTTTGTCAGATCTTTTACGCCTTAATTGACCAAACGCTCTTTGTGGAGCAGCCAGCCTCACCAACAGATATAAGCTCTATTGTTGCTGATTTGAAAAGACAATATACTAGTTGGAAGCATGTGGAGGGCACACATTGGCAGACCCGATTCAATCACCTCCTGAATTATGGTGCAGGTATGTCTGAAATTACACAAACTTGAAACTTCTAGAAATGCTTTGAAGGTTGAAAATTTTGATATACATGGGCTCTCACGTACATTACTTGGCTTCTAACTTAGCTGTGCTTATCTTCCTTTGTGGAGTTAATTATTTGATTGGTTGGTGAAGCAATTATTGGTATTATTGAAAATCTCCCTAAGTTATTCTTTTTTGTCAGAAAAACAATGGGTACTACCCTATATTAGTCCTTGGAACTGGTTAAGGCTTTATAAGTACTTATGGAACTTTGGGAAAGAGATATTCTGATTGACAAAGATTGGATAATGCTCTATTTCTGATATTCCAGGGGCAATTATAACATCTATAACTTGTCCATTTCTGGGTACAAACGCATGCATAAAGAAGTTTCCAACTTGCTGTTACAAGCAATGCCTTGTATTAATTGATATGTAACATTTCTATTTCTGTAAATGGTACATATACGTGGTCAATTTCTAGTGTCTGGAGTGGTGCTTTTCAATCTTCCAGTCCAGCGATGTAAATGATAAATTAATTTTTATTTCCCTCAGTTTTATCATCATCATTGAAAAAAGAAAAAATCTGTGCTGAAATTCTGGAATGTACCGTACTTCAATAACTTCTCATTCAGAACTTAGTTTTAGATTTTCTTCCTTCCACTCTGGACAAGATTTTATTTTCACTTTATTTTGTGTAGGTTATTACAGCTACTTGTATGCCAAATGTTTTGCTGCAACCATTTGGCAAAAGCTGTGCCAGGAGGATCCGTTATCTTTAACCACTGGAACCGCCCCAAGGACAAGACTTTTACAGCATGGGGGAGCCAGAGAACCAGCTAGTTTGTTGAAAGGTCTTGTAGGAGATGGCATTTTAAGATATTGTGATGGAGGAATTGTTCCAGATATAACGAGCCTTCATGATGAGATGAGATTGAGTGAAGGTGTTTAAGAGTAGCTCCTTTCGGCACCAGTGGATGTGAAATTAAACAGAGAAAATAGGAAGGGTTCGGGTCGGAGAAGATTGGAGGGAGAAAACAAAGGTTCCCATGGAAGGTGAGACAGCTTATGTACCGGACTAGTAACTGTTATGCAAGGATGCCTTGGGAAAGTTAGTTCGTGATAGCATCCCTGCTAATCAACTTGAGAGGAACTCAAAAAAATTTATTAGCAAGTTTTTGTTATATTTGTCAGCCGTCTCAAATATTATACATGCAGAGCCCGGGATTACTTATTTATCAGGAAAGAAAAAGAATGTCCTTCCATTTTTATCTTTTTGGGTGCAAGATCAACTTCTTCGGCTCATTGGGAAGAGAAGGCAGAGGAGGAGATATCTTTCATGACATGTTCGACATGACTTTTAGATGCAGCACATATTGGCCAAGAATTCTCTATTGTGGAGTAGTGCCTCAATTGCACCTTTAGACCTCCCGACCCTTTTCAATAATCTTTGCAGCTCACTTAATTTACTCGTATTTTTTCATTATTACGATACGCATGATCTTAAATTTGTCATTTTTCTTTTACTACTATTATTATATATTATTTGAATTCTTTTACTCCAAAGATGAATTCACTTCTACTCTATTATTCCTACGTCACACTTATTTATTTATTTATTTATTTTGTTCTCTTATCAAATGTATTGAGTCTAGATGATGAGTAGAAGAATTCAATTAGTTTAAAAAGAATAAAATAAAAAATAAAAATAAATGTGATTTGTGGAGATGATAGAAGCAAAGCTTGTAACTTACCAATTGGCATTTAACCTAGTTATTTGTACGCATATCCCCCGTCTTCCAAGATGCCATCCATGTAAGGCTGAAGAGATCATTCTGATGATGCTACTGTATTATTTGGCTTTTGAAATTAAACGAATCCATTTCAGACTCGTATCCATATTCAAAACTTGGCATCAGTCACCCCAAAATGTATCGCGCACCCAGAATCTACCTTCTGAGATCCTTCCCACTGACTGTTCAATCAAAGTTTTAAAAATAGCCTGTTTATTGCTAACGACGAGACTAGTTTAAAAGTGCATGTGCCAAAATTCAATGTCTAGAATGGCTTAGTTCTCGAGTTTCCCATACATGTCACAGCTTGCCAAGTTATCATACCACTGTGGGATCCCTCTGTAAAAGGAGAAAAGGAGTATCATTCAGCATCAACTATACTCGCTCACTGCTCTTTACTCTGCTCTTGGTCCGCATCATATTCGTCGTCGTCGTCGTCGTCGTCATCAATGTCCTCGTCATCATATAGGCTGCTCCGAGAAAACTTACTGAGCTCACGTTTCCCATCATCCTCACTTAGAAGTTCCAGCCCATATTTTGTGTCCCGGTGTTTAACCAAAAGCCAACGCAGCAATCTGTCTTCCTTGTTCAGGTAATGCAGCTCTTTGTTGATGTTGGGTGTGGCCATCATTGTCATCTGCATCAGTTGACCCTGTAGGAGGAATAAAAGAAGCAAAAGTCTGTTTTTTATTTCAAACTAATTATGAATTAGATGAGTGTCCTGTTGATTAAAAAAGATATGGACCATTTGTATCGATTATGCATTTGAACTTGCCGAGGAAGGAGTATAATGGGGTTGCATGAACCCTACCAGTGATGAGGGAAGGGACCGAAATAAAACCTACCAAAACATAAGAAAAAGACCTCCATACCATCACATCCTATGAAAATCAGTGTTTCACAAAGCTAAACCAGCTTAACAGGTGCAAAATGAATTAACCTCAAATTTTGATCTACAAATAAGAAAAAGATCTATGTAACATACCTCCCATGAAATGATTGTTTCACAAAGCTGGTTTTAACAGGTACAAAATGAATTAACCTCAGATTTTCATGTAAACTTATGGCTTCCTTCCATGAAATGGACACGATTTTTTTCTTTTTATTTTTGATAAGTTACTATTTTTTTTTTTTTACGGGAGAAAGAACAAAATATGAAGTGTGATCAATTTAGTCCTTCACTCCAGTATGCCTAGCCTGTACGTAAAAGCTTGGTCTAAAGCTTAGAAAGCCCATATCCCAAATATTAGCTTTCAAAATTAGTTTAGTAATGCGAAACCTTCATTCATTAATGATCCTTATGAAAATTCTTTCATCATGAAAAAGTGCAAGTAGATCTCCAGTAAATATTGTTGCCAAGAAGATAGTTCTCACACTTTCTTCTTGGGACTCCTACTTTCTTCTTGGGACTCCTAAGAAAATGTAAAAAGTGGAAACCTGAAGATGTACTGACACAATCCAGAATCAAGCAAAGAACAACAATGCATTCAACACCTTTTCACCCCCCACATTCCCCCCCCCCCCCCCCAAAAAAAAAAGTGTTTGTTAGGGATCAAAACGTTAATTTCAGGTGTGTTAGATGACAAAGACCCAAACTCAAGCAAACGGTCAATTTCAAATGCAAGAGTTTTGGTGTTTACATGCCAAATAGAACAAAATGCTTTGCATATGAAGAAACTGTAAGTCTGAAAGGAAAGGCAAACAAAAATGAAGAATCTGCAGTAGATATCAATCATACTGGCTTAAAAGAACTAGAGCTTCAAGATGCAATTCTATAGTGTTTTCTGAGCACGAGGAACCTCTATAGCCAATTTTCCACTTTATAGGATCAAGTGGTTATCCAACTGAAAGGATTAAGATATTTGTCACACCAGACTAACACAGTTTCTGTTCTAGACTGCAAAAGTCCCCTGCGATGTGGCTTAAAGAAATGCATGATAAAGTTCTAGCACTGCACTCCGATTTTCAACTCATGGAATTAAGCCAAATCCCTTGGGTCCCAACCTACTAGTCAAGAATCATGACACTGCCAATGCCCCATTTCCCTAAAGTTGATTCTTTCACATAATCCATCATTCCCTTTTAAAACAAATATAGCACTTCAAGTTTCTCATTTTTCATTCTCATCTTGATCTATCCCAAAAGGAGGGTAAAGATAATGTTCATTCTTTTTGCAATATGCATCAAAGTTCACAGGAAAGAATGCTTCCATTATTGCAATTAAGTTGACCACTTCAACCTTGAAGTTAAAAGTGAAAATGAGACGCACAACCAACAAAACATAAGTTCCATGTCAACAAAGACAATATAAAGGCGAAAGTTTGCAAATTCACACCTGGTAGTACCTCCCATCAAGCTTCTTGATTCCATAACCCAATTGAACAAATCCAAAAGACTTCATGTCGGTGAGAACCCCATTTCTTCTGTAAATGTGTTTTCCTATTCGGGCAACCAAGTCCATTAAGGCCTCCTTCTTCACATGGGGTTTCAATAGAAGCATACAATCATATAGGGGCATTTTTTTTTTCTCTTCTGTCCTCGTGCAGCTGAACCGGTCCTCTAAGCTGTTATCACATGGCGCCATTTAATAAACAAATGAAATCTCAAATCTCGCTTCAGACTAACCTTATACAGAATAAATTGAATTTTAACAAACCAAAGAAATATCCAAATGAAATGAAAATAGGAGAGCAGAAAACGGCAATACAAAATATAGCATAAAATACACAATACAAATTAATCCAAGAGTCTTGTTTGGTTGCTAAGAAAATTTAACAACACTAAAAATAATCAAAAGTCGTATCTTGTATGGTTCTGAAACATCCCAATTGTTCCTAATCAACAGAATTAACAAAGGAAAATGCTACTATGCCCGCTCCCCATGACCGCTCAAACTTACCTCTAGTTATTATTAAAAAAAACACAAAACAAAACACAAGCGGTCAAGCACCCTACCTCCCATCACCGAACACAGAAAATATGAAGAAAAATCAAATGAAGCAAACTCCTACGATTTTCTGAAACCAGATGAAGAAAATCATTTTCTAAAATGCACTATTTAATTGTTGGAGAAGGGGGAGATTGCCCCGACAAAATGCACTGGTCCAAAAACATCGTTGGAGACAAGTATGATTGGTTGCGCATGATCTCTGGGAGCTTGGGAGCAATTATACATGGCTCTTCCATGCCAATTTTCTTTCTCCTCTTCTGTGAAATGGTTAACAGGTTCGGCACGAACCAACTCGATTTGAAAATAATGACCGAAGAACTTTCAAAGGTTTGCTACCCAAACCATCGAGTACGTCAAATATCAAACAATTCCCATAACATCTCAGATCTGAGATCTCTATTTTCTGTGTATCCCTTTTTTTCTCTGCAGTATGCTCTCTATTTTGTCTATCTGGTTCTTATTGTTTGCTTATCATATCTGAGATGTTGGAGAAGGGGAAGATTGCCAATCGATAATCTAAAACCAGATGAAAATCGTTGGTCTAGAAACCAGAAATATATTTTAAATAGTCCAACAATTTTCTGAAACCAGAAATTACTTACAGTGGGGAGCCGGGGCAGAACCGGATGTTCGCCGGAGATGGCACCGGAAATTGTACATCGGAGAAGGGACGGAGGCTAGGGTTTCAAATGAAATCCTCCCTTCCTCAAGTCGGTTCCGTGTTTTGTTTCTTTCCTTTTTTTTTTCCCTTAAATAGGTATGCCACGTGCCATCCACATCCAGATGGCATGCCTTGAGCTGTAAATTTGAACCGTCTAATCCGAGTTGGTACTGTAGCAGTTCCTTAAAAAAAACAATAGCGCAACAGGCAACAGAGCCGCGAAAATCAAAAGAAAAGGAAAACCGTATGTGTTCTGGGAAAGTACCAGTTTGGAAGAGGCATAATCTGACCGATTAAACTGAATTTTCCTAAATAGATTTTCCTCATTTTCTTCTTTTCCCAATGAGTTCTGTTACATAAATCATTTTTGCATACTCCACTGATGTAACTGGCCAAAATCTTTATTTTATATTAAAAAAAGTGACGTAACCAATCACATTAATGGAGTGCACAAATACGCAAAAATGACTACAAATTGAGTTTTTGTTTCCCAATTACAATGCAACAATCCTCAGAGACTTTCAGCGTCACCTTCTTTAGACCAATTGTGGAATTTTTTACCAGAGTCTAGAACCAACATCGGTGTTAGACAACTTATGAAAATTTTTCTGCATTGTAATTGGGAAAAGAATAAACTTTCACAACTTTTATGCATGCC
This sequence comes from Cyclocarya paliurus, assembly GCA_029856935.1. Taxonomy (NCBI): domain Eukaryota; kingdom Viridiplantae; phylum Streptophyta; class Magnoliopsida; order Fagales; family Juglandaceae; genus Cyclocarya; species Cyclocarya paliurus. The sequence continues at coordinate 6,089,046 of CM056950.1, forward strand.
AACAACTTTATTAGAAACTAAGTTATAAAGTGGCATGAATTTTATTCTGATACCAAATATAAGAAATTTATATTTCAATGTGCAATGGAATAATAAAAATAGTGCCTACCTTTAGCCATCATATAAATGTGAATTCTCAAAAAATTCTTTTAGAATAAACATCTAGATTTTTAAAGATTTTTCTAGCCTATAGATGCTTATTAACCTTCATGGACCTCTTTAGCACAATTTATTATTATTTATTAATAATATTTCCTCTTATATATCAAGCCACCTCATCCATTTTCCTATTGGTACTGGGGGTTCTGCTCTTTCTAGATAGCCCTTGTGCTTTTGCTACTTTGAAGATTCTTTCCCTATGTTTCTTTGTTTTTTAGGGAGATTAATCTGGTGTGCCATCTGCTATGGGTCACTGTAATAGAGTATCTTATATATTGCCTTTGTGTATATTGAGGGTCTCGATTTTGTGGAAAATTATTTCAAGGTCATGAATTGGAAAGCAAATTGCCTATTAGAGATACGGTTGCTTACTCAATAAATGTGTTTTGAAAAGTTCGTTCCTTGATTTATTCAAATGTTTACCAAACAACATATTTAGTTGGCTCAAGTTATTTTTGGATTTTGTTTGTAATGTGCATAGCAAATTTTCTGGTTATATTTTGATGAAGTTTTTGGATTCTGCAGAACTCAAGGCTGCATTTCATACAGTGATTACAAAATAATAATTTAATTTTGTGAAATGATGTTGGTATGAACACATGCTCAGCTAAATTCACTACTGCCATGCATGGTCGACCAACAAACAAATAAAAGTCAGTAAAAGAGGCATGCATCTCCTAAGTCCTAAGATAATAGCTAGCTAGCCATATGTGAAATTATTACTTTTCCAAAGAATAAAAAGATAAATTTAATTATTTATATTATATTCTTAATATTATATATATTAAAGAGATCAATTTGTATATATGTATCGAAATTATGTTGCATCGGCTCGGGTTGTAATCACAGAAATTACACAAAGCATAAATGAAAGGAGCTCACATAACTAAATTTCCCTAAATTTCTTTCCAAATCTCTAACAAAATCTCACTTGGTGAAACGAAACCCAGATCAGGCCGAGTCCTAGACTAACGATTGTTAACAATAATTTTTATCTTGTAGCAACCACATCATATATATGCAGAAACGAAACTTTTCTCTCTTGAAAAGCCAAACCCAGAAATCCAATGTAGAGAGAGAGAGAGAGAGAGAGAGAGAGAGACTCACGGGATCACGATGGAGGCAAGGACTTAGGGAAAGGCCGATGGCGACGGAGATGCGGCGACGGAGATTTGATGGCTGCGATGGGGTCGCAGCGAGGAGGCACGGACTTTAGGGTTTTACTTTCTGAAGCAAGCGTAACGAGAGAGAGAGCGAGAGAGACTGACTCGGGGGCGTGGGTACCTGGGTTTCATTTCAGGAAGTGTAAGACCCGGGTATGTAACCCGTATCCGGACCGGATAGGTCCGGATTTTTCAACCCGGGTTCCGACCCGGATCAATTCCGAACCGGAAAAAAAACCGGCCCAGTTGAACAGTCTTAGTTTGATCTTAGCCTTCATGATATCTTAATTGAGAAATGCTATATAACCTCTCCAACCTCCACACATCACATTTTTTTAAATTTTTAAATTTTTTTATATTTTTTTAAAATTTTTTTTTGAGTTTATTCTTTTTAAATTAATTTAATTTTTCTATTCATTATTTATATATTAAATATTTGATAAAAAAATAAAAATAAAAAAAATGTGGTGTGTGGAGGTTGTGTGAATAGTAGGAGATTGAGTAGAATTTTTATATCTTAATTATTATGAATATCAATCTAGCTAGATTACAATATCCTGCGGTGCAAGACATGATCTATTTGAAGCCATTTGTGGAGATCATAGCTAGCTTTGAAAAGAGAACATCCATCCATGATGGTGACGATGAGATTATCAGCTAGCTAGTTGTTGGTGCGTGTTGGTTGCTTCCCTTGCTTGTCACTTCACTTTACACCTTACACCTAAGTTACTTGTTCTAAACATAGTGTTAATTGCACACCACTCAATTCGATCATTATTTTTGTTCCAACTATGATTTGATATGACGTAATTTTACAGTACAATATTTTCTATATTTTTTATATGACATTATTTGATTTGTAAATTCGAATTAAGTCTTTTTATTTTAAGAATACACAAAACATGTCATTTGACTTTTAAAAAAATATCCTTAGACCATCATGATGACAACCATCTTATATGTAATTTTATTATTTTCTTGGACATAAAGAATTCAATATCAACTATTAAAAATATAGAAGATTGTAAGAATAAAATAAACAAAAAATATTTAATAAATTAAAAAGAAAGCATAAAAAACTTAAAAACAAATCATGTTTTTTTAATGAGTTGAGTGCTCTTACCTTATCTCATGGTGGCATGGATTGATGAAGGACCAATAATCAATATCAACAACTAGTGTTTTTTTTTTTTTTTTTCTTTGAAGCAATATCAACAACCAGTGTTAGAGTTTAGGCTTGAAATTTTTACCTTTTATTTTTGAGAAATGATTAGTTCATATGCAATCTTATAAAATTAAATTGACATAATGATCTTTATATGAGTCGTCAGACTATAAAACTCTTTTATTCTAAAATAGATTTAATATCTTACCTTAATGCAGACTAATTTATAAGTTTGCATGTTTTTATAAAATTTCAATATAAAGTTCTTTTTATAGACTTCTAGTACTTTTTTATCTTTTTAAAGACGTCAAATTATAAAGCTCTTTATTTTAAAATAGATTTAACATCTTGCCTAATATTTTTTTCTTAATTAGATTTAAACTTAATTAAAATTCTAATTAAGCTGTTGTTGCCACGCTCAAATGTCAAATTATGTACTGCAAGTACTATATACGAAGTTAACTAATTAAAGTCTTGTGGTCATGAAAAGCATGCATGCATTTATCTAACAAATGAAAAGGAAAGGTTCATGAATGTCTTAATGTTGCTGTAGTACTACAAGAAATAGATGCAAGTTTCGGAAGTAGGGAGCTAGGAAACACGTGTGTGTGTGTAGTTTTGCTCCCAACATGTGTAATAAAACATGTCGATGATGATCAGCACCTGACAAAAGTACTAGTACTACTCATGTTTGATCTTAGTTTGAAATGTTTTGATTGCATTGCATGGTGAGTACTACGTACATACTGTAATTATATTAGAAATAATATTGCCAAGTGGCCTATATATATTATATAGGTTATACAAGGAAGTTTCAGACTAGTGCATAAAACTTTAGGTCCAAGATTTCCACCAATGGGTACATCCAAGGGTTTAACTTTGACAACAAGTCTTCCAATTGTAGGTCCCATCTAATAGGTTTATATTTGAGCCCCACAAAATCCAAGGGAAAGAGATATCTCCCTTTTTTTATGTGTATTTTCTCAAATGGGATTTTCATGGTCTTGAAATGGTAGAACAATGTTTTGATTGCATTGCATGGTACATACAGTAATTTGAATGGTTTCCATTGTCAATCATCAACCTTGGCAACATATATATATGGCCATCAGTCAAAGAAAAAATTAATTTCAAGAAGACTCCTTATTTCTCTGCTACATGTTGCATTAATTTTTGCATGGCCCTGTATGCATGCATCCACTACCTATTCCTTGTGCAAATTTAGTGGGTTTAGATCATAGATTAACCATTTTAATTAATTAGCTGATTATGTGCCACCCCACCTACAACTTACATTGAATCTAACTCAAACAAACTTCCAAGATGATCAAGCCCTTAGCAAAAGCATAGGCTCCAAGAAACGTGTAGAAATAGAGCATTAAGCTTGACAATAATATCAGACGAAAGTTCTTCCCTAGTATATAACCTTTCGATCAGAAATAAATTTAGGATTTCAGTCTTCGATCTTTATGGAAATATGTTTTACACAACCATATCATCATAACATTAGACAGATTTTACACATCCATATCATAGCAAAATTACACAATATGTTACACAATCATATCATCAGAAATTACAGAGAGAGAAGATGAATGGAG